>OZ010620.1:14820175-15420175 GCA_963932285.1 Caenorhabditis macrosperma
AATCGTCGTGGGAAAACCGAGGAAACGAGTCATTTTTTGGGCGATGATGGACAGAAGAGGCGGGTTAGCAGCACCAAACAACACGTTTCACTCTCTCTCTCTCTCTTTTCCACTCTAGTTTTGGCTTATTTCTAGTTGGAACTATGGCATGCTCGGTGTTTGCGGACTTTCCAAAGCTACAGTAACCAGGGGGAAGACAGTAGACCGCACCGTAGCTTTGGGGATGTGCTGTTTGAATTGCCGCGCTGCCGGATTGCAATTTTTTAAAATTTGGCTGCTTGCCTGAGTATTCAACGTTGAAGCGTGTGATTCGTGTCGATTTACGAGAACTCGCAGCCGAATTCGAACAATTTGCAGTCCGGCATCTCCGAAGCACCCCGTGGACCGTGTTCTGTCTAGTTTTTGCTGAAACTGGGCAGTAGACGGTTCGTCGGTGTTTGCGGACATTACGAAGCTACAGTAATCAGGGGAAGAGTCAAGTTTCCCGCGGTGTTTGCACCCTCCCGATAGCTACAGTAATCCAGAAGATTCGATTTTCCGACGACTGCCCTCCAGACGAATCCCTCTAATTTGCACTTATCTATCCAGACAAACCGGGGGAAAAAACATCATGTAACCATCAAAAATCACCCCCCGACGACGAGCGGATTATCCATTTCTCTCTCCCCCCCCCCCCTATTTCGCTTTCTTGTTATTTTCTCTTATCACTGATATAATTATACTGATAAGGGATGTAATTTTGACTTGTTTTCGAATTCTCTTTCGATATTTATAATTATTATAATTTCGGGGATTGACGAACGCCGCTCGAAAATTGGAGCCATTCCGACGACGGGGTTTTCTCAATTTCAGATTAGAGAAAAAAAAAATTAAATTTTCGAAGTTTTTTTCTTCTCTTCCAGGTCTATTTTCCGCTTTCCAGAGCTATTTCCGGCTATTTGATGTCAAATCCAGTCAAAATCAGCTTTGCAAAAAATTCTAGCCTCAGAGAGGAGTCGAACCAGAGCCTCTCGTCTTCATAGGTCTACAGGATCCCCACTGAGCCATTCGGGCAATTTTCGGAAATATCGGGTTTTAGAGCATTTTTAGGGGATTTTCAACGTTCTGAAGTCAATTCTTCATGTAGAAACGATAAGAAAGGAATGTTTTCTGGAAATTTTGGAGAAAAAAAATTTTTTTTTTGGGAAAAAAATTCCAAAAATAAACTTTTTCCCCTCCATTGTGGGAGGGTTTTTGAGCATCAAAAAAGACATATTTGGCCTCGAGAAAACTGGGAAAACGTAAAAATTAATTCGCCATAAAAGGGGGGCACTATCTCCGGACGGAACGTCCTTTTGTTGTCATCCGTCATTCCAAGGCCTATTTTCGTCCGAAAAAAAGGGAAAAAAGGGGAGAATAATTGCGTGAGAACGCCCCCCGCTCCTTCGTCTTGAACCCCTATTTTTCGACGAAAATTCGCGCCCCCGAGAATGCAAGTGCGCTCCACTGCAACACACTTGAAAGTGCCGCCGCGGAGGGACGTCATTCTCTTTTCGAATATTCCCCTTCTCGCGCGCAATTCTCACGTTTAAAATTCCCTCCGAGAGGACTTCTTTTGACACGTTTCCCCCACTTGTTTACACATTTTCAGCCGAAAGGTGATACTTTCTCTCTCCCGGTCCCCCGTTTCGATGAATTTCTACTTTTGATGGGTTCTTTGAGTTCTGGAAGACCTTCTTAGGTTGTGCCAACTATTGTAAAAAATTGAAAAATTGGTTTCTAGAAATTTGAAATTTTTTTTTGATCTTTTGATTTTTTTTCTTCTATTTTTTCTTTTTTTACCGGATTTCCATATGTTTTAAGTGTTCTCCACACCCTTCCCATCCTCCATTAACACTGCAAAAAATTTTAGCCACCACGCGGACTCGAACCAGGGACCCTCGAACTATGGGGTCGGCTAGACCCGCACTGAGCCAAACCTGCACTTTTTCCGATTACTCGGATTTTGGGGATTTTTAGTGATTTTTCGTGATTTTCAATGGTTTTCGGTGCATTTGAAGCTCATTTTCCCCAATTTCCACCGGAAAATTGAGAAATTTCCGGTTTCCGAGAAAAATTACGAAAATTTTTGTTTGGTCTTGTTGAGCTTTTCTTTCTATAAGATGATGATGGGCGGTCTGTGCAATCGCATATGAAATCGGATTATTACGCATTTTCTGAGCTCATCACGTTCGGATCATGGGATTAGAGGGGCGAAATGCAGAAAGTGTTCCATCTGGAAAGTTTTTTTTTTTGAAAATTAGAAAGAAGTAGTTTTCGAATGTAGGGAGAGTGTTCTTTTATTCAGGCGGCCAAAAATCAATTTACAAGTGGGAATCAGAAAAAAAAATTACTCAAAAAATTTTTTTTCGAAAATTTTGAAAATTACTCAAAAATTTTTTTTTTTCAATTTTTCAGAATATTGGGGGTTTTCAGACATGGGGGTTTCAAATTCCTTCTCAAAAATCGATAAAAATCAGCAAACTTTTGGCAATAAGCCAAACCCCCCCCCCTTCCATATTTCCTTGAATAGAGCGGCAATGCTGCCCGGGAGAATCATGATATCTCGAGATTGATTAGAGATATCAAAAAGTTGTCAACAGCAATCTTGTAGATCATAACTAGGACTACAAGAATGCTTCCGACAACTTTTCGATATCTCTTATCAATCTCGAGATGTAATCATTCTCCCGGGCAGCAACGCGCTGTTCCTCCTTGCACCCCCTCGCGCCCACTTGCTCCCCTTTCCCTGCCCAGTCAATTTGCATAATACATCCCCCTAATCCCTTGTTTTGCGTGCTCTTTCCGCATTCTCAGTACTCCCAAAAAAGGCTTTTGCGGCGGTGTCAATACTCCATTTCTTGCCCTATTCCTGTAGATTTGCTCCGATGGATTTGTGTCCCTTCTCGGGCCGGGTTTATGCAAATTCCATTCGGGGCAGGAGGCGCCGAGAGCAACATGAGCCCCCCGATTTGCATTCGGTTGGCTCAATTCACTCCGACCAAAACAAGCACTTTTTCGCACTTTTTTCAACAATTCTCCCATGTTTTTGAGGTTTTCTCACGTTTTCAGACAATTTCAACAGCTGCAACATGGAAATTCGTGTTCTCCATATATTTTTACCCCACGATTTCAGCAATATTGGGAGGGGATCAAAATTTTTGATCTTTTGATTTTTAGGTCCAAATCCTTTAAAAAATTCGAAAAATCTGAAATTCGCAATTTCATTTTCCGACATGTTTTAGTAGGTTTTGCGCACTGTAGTTTCTCTAAAAAACAACGAAACCCTCTGGAAATCCACCTGAAACATTCGAATTTTTAAGAAAAAGTCTTGAGAATCAATGATTTTTGAAGTTTTTAAAATTTTTTTCACTGAAAATCCACTTTTCTCCAAGATTTTTCTGCTCAAAACATGTACAATAACAGTTTCCACGTGGTAGAGCACAAAAATTCTGAGAAAAACGAAAAGTTTTCAAGAAAATCTTTTAAAATCTGAAAATTTCCAAATTTCCAAATCTCGATTCCTTAACGGTTTTTGCACTTTGAAACATGAAAAAAAACCCTGAAAATGCATTAAAATCCTTCAAAATCCTCATTTTCCAAAAAACGTCCGAATGGCTCAGTGGGGATATGGTTGACCTTTCATTCCAAATGTCTCGGGTTCAATTCCGCACCGAGGCAATTGGTTTTTGCACAGTCCAAAAACACTTCTAATCCTCTCCCTAACCCCTCATAACCTCCCGTCCAAGGGGCAGAATAAATGTACTCGACCTTTCGCATGTGTTATTTCTTTGAATTTTCGTTCTTTTTTTTCTCGAGGCCACTTTGACCGTGGTGTTTTCCAGGCGGCCTACTACTCCCCTACTACTACTTTTTCTGTTTTGTTTGCCCCTTGTTTTCTTCGTCTTCTCCATCACATCACCTCCCTCCCATCCACACGTTCCCCCCACCCAAAAATTGACGTCTAGGCTCCCCCTTCTAAAGTGTTTTTTCCCGACACGACAGACGATCTGGGAAATTGACGAAAAGTTTGCAATTTCCCGCTGTTTTGGTGAATTTCGGCCGATTTCCAGTCAAACTGCCCCCTTCTTTGCCTCCTCCCCCCATCTATCCCCTCATTCAAAATTCATGAGCTCTTGCTCTTTTGGCTCGCCGGGAGGTTTTTTAATGTGATCTTCTTGCAATTTGAGCTCTGCAAAAAAGATTAGCCGCTGGCGGGATTTGAACCAGCAACCTTTCGCGTGATAGGTCACCCGAAATCCCACTGACAAGGGAAGTGTTTAGGGTGACCAAACTATATTTGGCTGAAATTTTAACCAGGGGTAGGTAATGGTCCCAATAGACACCTCCAATGCTCGGTTTCCGCCGGAGAAGCTTTTGAAGCTTCATCTTCGCAAAAAACCGTAGGCGCTTCGTAGAGAGTTGAGACTTGTATTTTCGGAATCAGTGGATCTTGAGGACCTCGAATATGTAATAATAATTGAGGCTCAAAAAATGAGCTTTTGAAAATTCATTGAAACTTGGAGCTCGCCAGCTCTCGGGAACACCGTGCACCTATACGCCCTCAGTTCCTTCGTTCTGCAACGAATGGGTGGTTCAGTCGGTTGAAGGCGCGAGTATGACGTGGAGGGTCTATGGTTCGGAACCGGTTTTTTAGAATTGTTTTAAATTTTTTTTGTTAGGCTTGGTTTGTCTGAAAACCGGTTTAAAAGTGGTGTTTCATGCTCCGAATAGGTGTAGGATTGTTTTTCAGCAAGTTCCAGAAAAAAAAAATCTCTCGAAAATTTTCGACCCTTGGCATACATTTCTCGAAATTTTCGAAGTTCTTCATTTTGCCTGAAAATTGAGCAGTACTATGTTTACACCATTTCTAATAGCTTAAGACCAGTTTAAGAGCAATTCCAGACAAAATATGTTTGACTGAAAAAATTGCAAAAAATTATAACCTAATGGAGGATCGAACCCACACCTGCCACTTGTTACCCGCGCCCTCACCCACCGAACCACTCAACCGCTGTCGGCGGTCGGTTTTGAGGGCGTATAGGTGCGCGGTGGATTTCGACGCGCAGAGCTCCATGTTTGAGCCCTTAACCATAGGGTTGGAAGCTGACTTAAAGGTATCCCAGATATTATTTCATATCTGAGATCCTCGTGATCTCAGGATTCCATACGATACTGCGCGACATCTCTACGAAGCGCCTACGGTTTTTTGCGAAGATGAAGCTTTAAAAGCTTCTCCGGCGGAAACCGAGCATTGGAGGTGTCTATTGGGACCATTACCTACCCCTGGTTAAAATTTCAGCCAGTTGCAATCAGAAATCACTTCCGATTGTGTCCACGGGGTAAAATAGAAGAAAACAAGCAATTTAGAGGTGTATCACGGTTTATTTAGCTTAAGCAAGCTAAATTACACAAGAGAAACTAACAAAATGACTAAAAATGAGTCTGCAGTCCGCAGCACTGTCGGATCACCCTCCAGCACCGCTCGCTAACACCAGACTGATTCGAAACCGGGATTTAAGGCATTTGAGGCGCGTTCGCGCCACACGCTAAACACAGCGCTTGTGGAGTGTCGTTAGGGAGAGAGCGCGGCGCAGCAGAGACGCAGGCAGGCGGGGTTCGCGGGCACCGAAGACCCAACTAGCCAAATATAGCTTGGTCACCCTAAACACTTCCCTTGTGAGCCATCCGTGCAATTTTTGGGATTTGCTCAATTTTTATGATTTTTGCGAGGATTTCGGGATTTCCGTGCCTTCTGAAGCTTATTTTCCACATTTCAACCTCCCGAAATCACTACAGACCCGTCTGCAGACCAGGGAAAATTAAATGAGAGAAATCAGTTTTTCTCCAATTTTTGCGTGAGACTTTCAGATTCCCGATGACTAATCCGTTCTTTCTTCTATGAAAACTATAATTTTCGACATTTTCACGCTAAAATTCGGATGACTAAACCTGAAATTTGCGGACGGAAGCCAAGAAAATTGGACTTTCCTGGGGGGAACTCCTAGATTTTCCACTTTCCCGACGGATTTCTTCCGTTCTTTTATGGTTTTCTCATCAAGTACAGTGACAAAAAAGTACAGTAACCTTACTTTTGATCTTGAACTCATCGGATTTCCCCACTGAGCCACTTGGACACTTTTTGATATTTTTTTGCAATTGAATTCAAATTTCAATGTGAAATCGCCGAGAAACCACGATTTTTGGGTTTTTGGGTGTAACTGAAAATTTTAATTTTTTGAAAAATTGAAAATTTTTTTTTTGAAATTCTAATTTTTTTTTCTACACCATCCCCTCTCCCGGGGGCTTTCGAACCTTCTGATTCTCCTTTCCGGCGTCTAGACCCTCGAAAAACCGTCAATTTTTATAATTTTCAGACCAAAATCCCTCCCCGAATAGGCCAAATGAGCGAGACCGGTAATTTCAGCGAATCGGCTGAAGAAAATGGAGATGAGACGAGCGGTGGATCACGTGAGTCTTTCTATTTGTGTCCTTCTCCTGCAACCAAACCGGAACCACCGGAAACTGTTTCCGGAATATCCGGAAACCCGCATCGGAAACTCGCCGCCCACCTTTCCCCCATCCGCGCCCCATCCGCGCCCCCGTCTCTTTTCATCAACTTTTCCTGGTATTTTTCAGATATTTTTTGCGGTTATTTTCCCAATGTTTTTCGATTATCGCTTCCATTTTCCACCTGTCCACTCGATTTTCAGCCAATTTCCTGTGCAAATGTGTTGGGGGGAAGCACAGAAATCAGAGTGTTATTCCACCGAAAATGATTCGATTGTGTGTGTTTTTTTGGGCGGTGGCCGTGTGAAAAAGACACCAGGAATTATGCTCTCTCCGATTCGCCGACGGGCTTCTCATTCCTCTTTGTTTTTTCATTCTCTGGAAATCGGCTGAAAGTGGCCCGGAAATTGGTGATTTTCCCCCCACTCACTGGAAAACACACGCCTTTCGAGGCCTTTTTTCAGCTTTTCTATGCCTTTTTTGAGACATTTCTTGATTCTGAATCGCTAGAAATTGATTTCCCCAGAGAAAGTGAAATTTTAAAATTTTCACTTTTTTAAATTTTTTTTAGATCCGAAAAATTTTTTTTCAAAATTTTCAAAAAATTTCCATTAAATAATATTACAAATGTATGTTTCTCCCATTTGTTCTTCTTGTCTGAAAGAAAATCGCTGAAGAATGCAATTGGCTCAAAATGGAAAATATTTATAATTTTTTGAAAAATTTCGAAAAATCATAAAACTCACAAGAAATTTTTCTACACTTATTTTGGCGGGAAATGAATATTTTTCAACGTTTCTAGCCATTTTTGGCTGGAATTCGAAAATTTAAGAAATTCGTAAAAAATTCAATTTTTGGATCTAATTTTCAAAAAAGAAAATGTTTTTTTTCAATTTTTTTTAATGTTTACAAATATTCCTCAAACTGTCATTTTGGCATAACAATTCAATTCACATCTTCAAATGGGAAATCCGATTTTTTTACAAAAATCCGAAAAATCACCCAGACACAAAAATATGGGTGGTTAACCATGGTTTTCGAAATTTTTCTCAGAAATTCATGAAATTTTCCGTTCGATTGCTGGTTCAAAACACGCAAACTCTGGCTTCCGCCTATTGGGAAAAACAAAAAGTTCATGAAATTTTGATCTACTTTTTGAAAAAAAAAATCAAAAAATCAAAAAAAAAAATTTTCAAATTTTTCAAATTTCCATTTCGGTTTTTAGCAATTTCATACCTGAATAAGACTGCCTAAATATCCGAAAGAATTCAAAGTTCGTACCCGAAATGCGGTTGTCCAGTGGGATTTCGGGTGTCAATCAAAGGAGTTCGTAGAAAAAAATATTATTTTTGTTTTTCTCAGTCGGCTTTTAATATTTGGCATGTAAAAACACTTTCAGCACCAGAAAACCCATCCCGAAAACAATGAAAAGTTCTCCGGAAATCAGCCGGAGACTTTTCAAGGGATGCTCTTTTCAATGGGTTTGCTGATTATCTGCGAGCTCTGAAATGTCGAAAATAAGACTCGCAATCTTTGAAAACCCCCCCCCCCCCCCGGAAATGCGTATTTAAACCAGGAAAATCACGTTTTTTCCAAAAATGCACTTTTGGCTCAGTGAGAATCGTGATGACCTGTCAATCTGAGGGTCCTGGTTCATTTCCACCCAGTCGCACAAATACTTTTTTCCGTTTCCAGACGTCGACATGTCGTTCGCGAAGGGCTTCATGACCGTCGTCTACATCGTCGTCTGCCTTGTCGGCACTCCCGGCAACCTTTGGATCATCTACAAGCTGTTCAGAGCAAAGTGAGTGTGATTCCAGGGTGTTTGCGTACTTGTGAACCTACAGTAATCCTTGAAATCCGGTAAAAATCGGTGTTTCAGACTGTGGAGCGGCGCCTCTGTGCAGCTGACCGTCGCCCAGCGCTCCCGCATCTACATCTTCGCGTTGGCGTGCTCCGACATGATCCTCCTGCTCACGCTGCCCGCCTCCGCCAGCTACAACTATCACGGAACGTGGATCTTCGGATCCGCCGCCTGCTACATCATCCGATCGATTGAGATCTTCGCCAAACTGTTCTCGGTCATCCTGCTCACTGTCATGAGTTTGGAGCGATATATCATTGTGTGCACTAGGTGAGTGGGTTGCTGGTTCGAACCCCACGCGTGGCATTCTCCTTTTTGCAGACTCCGCCAAGTGTACCGCGCGTGGATGTCCCTCGTGCCGCTGGCCGTCGGCACCCTGCTCGGCGTGCTCGTGCCCACCGTCTTCCACTTCCTCTACCTCCAGCACTTCGCCGTGCCATTCCCGGACTCTGACGTCACGTGGGTCTGCCTGCCGATCATGTCGAACGATGTGTTCAACACGTTCGCCCAGTACACGTTCGTCGTCGGATTCATCATCCCGTTCGCCCTGATGACCGTCTGCTACATCCTGCTCGTGCGCCACGTCAAAGCCAAGTACAAGATACGTCGCGCGCAGACTGCGACGCTCGCCAAGCCCGGCAAAGAGCCCAGGTACATGTCGGAGGTGCGCAAGTCCATCTGGCGCATCGCCGTCTTCCACTTTGTCTGCTGGGCGCCGTTCTGGGGATTCACGATGCTTCCCAACTTCATGGAGCAAATCGATCGGTTCGTGCACGGCGAGAACGAGGAGACTGGAGAGGAGAGCATTTTGTGAGTGGCCCCCCGTCCGAACGATGCTCCCGAATTACTGTCTCGTTTTCAGCCTCGTCTACTGCCGCCTCGTCTCCAACTGCCTCCCGTACATCAACGCAGCAGGTACAGTAACCCCAACTACCGTAGTCCTACAGTAAGACTTTCCAGGCAACTGGGTACTGTACGCATTGCTCAACGTCGACGTCCGCAAACACATTTACAACCAGCCGAAGAAGAAGAGAAAGTTCACGTTGAAATTCAACCCGGTCAACACGTCGTCTAATTGTTGATTATTTACTAGTCGCCTACAGTAGTCCACCTACAGTATTCCTCCTACAGTAACCTCCATTTCCGTCTAGGCTGCGATCTCCTCTCTCTCTCTCTCTCTCTCTCATCCTCAACCATCTCTGATTTCTTCCATCGGGTTCGCAACGTTTCTTTTTGCTTTTTTCGATTTTTTTGTATATAACGATACAATGGAGCCGATTTTTTTTCTGATAATTTTTTTTCCAATTTCGGCTCAACAGATTCGGTCGAAAATTGGGAAATTCGTTTTTTAAAACTTGCAAAAATTTCAAAAAAAACGTTGTTTTTTTCTCCTCGTCAAAATTGAAATCTTAAAAATTAGAACAAAAATCAGTCGATAATCAGAATAATCAGAGCATGACCATATCATCAGAATCCCTCCGGTAGTTTGTCGAATCCTCGGCAGCCAATTGTCGAACTCTGTCCGCAGTCGATGGGCCCCTCACGCGTGGCTCCTGGGGCGAAGAGCACAGAAGTCGGCGGATCAGGAACGTGGTGGCGGGAAGGACGAGACACATTGGCAGCACTATTATCATTATCACAACCTGGAAATGGAATTGTTTGGATCTTTGAAAACAAACAACTTGGGAAAGTTTTTACTCTATCGTCTATCATCGAAACACCATTTTTAACGGGAAATTCGAATCTCCCTTTGAATTTCGCCGGAAAACTAACCCAAACTCGAATATGGAAGCAGCACTCCTTGTTGAGATGCCCGCAACACTTGTAGAATGACAGGAGGGTCTCCTCGGGACACTGATTGCCAACTCGATGTGTCGGACACCAAATCGAGTCGGTTTCCTCATCGGAAACTGTCTGGAATCGAGAAGGAAACATTAAAAACCGCGATTTAAAAAAATCGATATTCTCGCTTACCGTCGTCCCATCGACGCCCGTCTCCTGAGCTTGCGAGATTGCGTAATTGAGCATTCCAATGAGCATTTTGAGAAAAACGCGGAATTTCAGTGAAATCGACGACATTTCGGTGGTAATCGATGGAGCATTTCTCTGCACACTGCCGCCGGCCGACGGTCAACGCAACGCCCAAATTTCAGCCAATTTGGGGTTTAAAGTGGTCGCAGAGAGAAGAGATGGGAGCATGGTTGACTGTACGTACTGAACACAACTGTTGTATATGCATAGGGGAAACGACGAAGAATTGTGGGGGAAAAATATATATATATAGAAACTAAATTTTTTATTCGATAATTTATTATTTTTTTATGGTTGAGGAACTCTAAAAAGGGTGGGAGCTTGCAAAAAATTCTTTCAATTATCAATGTTGGAAATCTTTGAATTTCGTTTTTTTCGCCAAATTGGCGGGACATTCGAATTTTTTTTTCATCTTTCAAATTAAAAATAAGTCCTCGGGAGAGTGTACCGAAAATGTACTTATTTCAATAGTTTCGAAGAATTTTCTCACGAGATCATCGGTTTATTTTGTAGCATTAGCGAATTAGAGAAACAAATAGGAGGGAGACAATAGAAGAAAAGCGAAAATGAAGGTCATATATGTACAACACAAACCGGAATGCATTCTCGAAGTATATAGAGGGAGAGGAATAATTACTACACAGACAAAGTGGCGGAAGCTTCTGAATCTTGCGAATATCAGGGCGTTTTTGAGTATTTCAAAATTTTCCGATTCTCAGAATCTTCAGAATTTTCCCGAGGAAAACTCATGAGCATCTTTTACATTGGTCTGAACGCGTAGCACGTGACGTCATCGTTGGCCACCTGGCAGTAGGTGTCAGTGTAGGCGACGTACGAGAAGTCGCCCTTGGCGCAAATCACGTTGAATTTGCCGAACATCTTCTCCTCGGCCGCCTTTTGAATGGCTCTCTTCGAGATGGTCGGGTCTTGGTTCATGTTCTGGAATGATTCTTGGTTTTTTTGAAAAGTGTTTTTGAAAAATTCCAATTCCTCCTTGTTTTCCAAAAATGTTAACTTACGTTCTCCATCACTCTCTTGAGCTTCTTGCTGTTGCAGGTTGGGTCCTCCTCCTGGGATTCGGTGGTGAAGAGCTGAAAATAATCATTTTGTTCACTGAAAATGAACCTTTCGCTACTCACCTTGCTTCCGTGTGTTCTATGTCTGGCCTGGAACCGGCATGGACTTCCGCACCGACAGCAACAATCGTTGGCCGGCTGCATGGCGTACTGCTGGAAGACGGGCGCCGGCGCGTACGACTGGCACGGTGAGTACATTGGCGGCGGTGGCGGTGGGCACATTGGCGGCGGTGGCGGCGGTGGTGGAGGTGGGCACGGAGGAGGTGGTGGACAGAACTGTGGAGGGCAGATTGGCGGCGGTGGGCATGGAAGTGGCGGAGGAGCACACATCGGTGGAGGCGGTGGCGGGCATGGTGGTGGTCCCATTGAACAGCAGCCACCGAATGTCGCCGAAGCCACTGGGAGCAGGGAGAGGAGGAGAAGGAGAACCATCTGGAAATCGATCTATATGAAAACTGGTAGCTAGCGAAACCCTTCTAAGAGTGAAGACAGACGAGGGTAATTGGGGGATTGTAGGGGATTACAGGGGGTTGGAGAGATGTAAGCATCGGGAGGGAAATCTGTGTCAAATGGGTGCTATTCTAGTGCCTACCTAACCAAAAAACCAAGCGAATTCCCAAAAACGTTTTTCAAATTCTAGTGGTTTATGGTCTTCTACTGTCATAAGAATCGGTATTACACCTGCAGATGTCGATGGTCGAGATCTGTTTGAAACAAAAGAGAGAAAATGAAAAGAGAAGATGGCAATGTCGTCGTCATCTCCTCGAAACCCTTTTATACCCAGATGCCACTTTGACCCTGACTCTCTTCATACCTCCCTCCTTTTCTGGCCACGCCCATTTTGCCATTGACACGACGGCGACGTCTTCGAGAATTTGACCCTCGCGAACTGGTTTTCCGTTGATGACGACGTTGACAGCTTCTTCTCGAATTTGAATTGGATGAGTAATCGTGTTACGTCACCTTGATATTAATTACTGGCTGTTGGGCAGAAGCGGTGAATCTGCCGATTCATCTTCTTCGTTCCTTTTTGTTGTCAAGTCGATCACAACTTTTCAATTTTCGCATTCATCTGAAATAGATTCGGTTGTGTTCCCACCTTGATGTGACTTATGCTAATCACATTTGAACTCCTTTGTTCACTGTCAAGGTCATCTCAAAAATTTGGCTTCTGCTTCCTCTTCCCCCATCCGTCGCACATCGTTGCCGAATCTGTCACCCTGAATAAACTCCAAAACTGGTCGCGCGTCCTCCCCTTTTGTGATGAGTAATCCCAAATGAATGCGATTTGTCTGTATTTAAGATGCAAGGAGGTCTAATAACAATTTGTTTATGTTTTATGTAACAAAAACAAGAAACAATATCAAAAAGGCGTTTACTTGGCCTTCTTGGCACGAATCTTGCGAAGGTAGAAATCGAGTTCCTTTCCTTCGAGGATGTATCCGTTGGCCTGTCCGACTTGTCCTGGGGAGGAAGAGATGCGAGCTGAAAAATGAAAGATTGTCACATAATCAAATAACAGGAAAAAAGATACGTACCAAGGAGACGTCCAGTGTTGAATTGCTCGACGAGGAGGGCATCAACAGCGGCGGTCTTCTGGCGATCGGCGTACTTTCTCATGGTGTGGTTGGATCTCTTCTTGTTGAGAATAGCGTTATCCTCCTCAGAGATCTTGGCGTTCTTCTTTCTGGCCAGCGGAAGAGCGTAGTGGGCCTCATACCATTGACGGAATGGAGCAGCATCAACGCTGATGATGGCTCCCTTCACGAGGGTCTTGGTACGGACCAACTCGTTGTTGGTAGCGTTGTACATGGTGTCAACGATACGGGTCTTGCGAGTGGTCTCTGAAATGAAAAAAATGAATTTCTGAACTGATTCTGAATAACTCACGCTCCGAAGCCCAGGAGAAGTTTCCAGTGTCAAGGCGAAGAGCTCTGAACTTCTGGTTTCCTCCGCGGGTGCGGACGAGACGGACGCGGTGCGATCCGATCTGGATAGCGACAATTACTACTTGTAAAATTAAGAAAACTAATTTACCTTGGTGTTGGCAGCCGGGCGTCCGAGCTCGAACTTCCTCTTCTTGTGTGGGACCGGGCGAGTAGCTCCGGTCTTGTAGCGCTTATGCCAGGAGTCGCGCGAGATACCCATGCTGAAAAGACGATATAAACTTAGAAAAAGAAAAAAACGAGCGAAACAAAAAATTATGAACGGAAAATAATATTTTCTCAAATTTGAATTTCTCGCCTATTGAAAAACTGATTTTCCTGAGGAAACTATGGGCTTTTGCTGTAAATCACTATGTAATTCTAAAAGAGCACAAAATTTCCATTGTTTGGGAAGTTTTTCGCCTGAAAAATATAGAAAAAGAAGGGAAAAAATATAAAAAAGAAAAGTCCGGGCCTAAAAATTTACAACAAACGGTGGAGCGCACTAGCCGTCTAGGAGAGGAGATCGCGGCGAGACCCGTCGCCCGCCAAACGCCACGCGCCTTTAATTTCTCTATCATTTCTTTGCGCCGCGATGTGTTTTTCTCAGGTTTTCGGTGAAATTTCGTCAAAATTTCAGGTTTTGAGTTGGAAAATTGTGCAAAAACAATTTTTTTCGAACACAATGAGTATATAAAGCGCCGATTTGAATGAGATCTCGTTGAGAACTTGCATTTGGAAAAATTTTTAAATCAAAAAGAATTCTAAGAATGATAATTTACCGAAACTTCGCATTTTTCTACTCGGATTTGGATAGGTACATATATTTATGACTCTGTTTAAGCTAGATTTTGAACGGGTTGATACACTCTGAAAGGTTCTGCGATTCTTCCTGTTTCTCGCACTTTATTTGTAAAAGTATCAGATTCTCGTCGGAGAATGCAACTTTGTGAATAAAATAACAGGTGTCATTCTGTATAAATAATTTTTTATCGTGCAATAGAAAAATAGGAAAAAAAACGAGATGTTTGTCTGTTGTCTAGCTAAAACTGCTAGCCGACTCTTAACTCTTGTGACGAAAGTAACTGCGGGAAAAAAGAGAAACAATGAAAAAGTTAGGGAGTTATCACAAAATATGTAAAGAAGAGCTCTCGGGCGGTGGTTAGTAATTGTACAAAAGCAGCAGTGTGTGTTGGTGGGTTGCGGAAAAAATACACGAAGATTCTAAGAAAAAGCGATAAAACAATGTAAACAGAGCCACTAAAATTGGAATTGTTTTGGGGGAAGCGTGTGTCAGCCGGGGGCAAAATGAGGAAATGGTCGTTTAGAACGATGACGCTTGAAGCTGCGAGAGGAATTTTGGAAGTTGCTGGAGCGAAATGCACGAGTCTTCGAATGTTGAAGCGGAGGCGACGATCTGAAATTATCGCCAATTTATGCGAAAACATGAAGAAAAAATGAATACCTGAGCTCCTAAATAGGCCGCATTGTATCGCCAAGGGCTGATGCTCACTTGTGTGTGAATCGTGTTTGGCACCACCGTCGAGAGTTCCTGCTCCAACTTCTCCGCCAATCCTGGCATCAAAGAAGCTCCTCCAGCCAAGTAAATGTTCCTGAAACTCTCATTTCCTTTGGTCTCGAAGCGAAATGCTCCCTTACCTGTACAACGTCCTTCTGCTGTCAATAGGGCTCTGAAGAATGGCCTCGTGAATCAACTGATGAAGTCCTTTCGTGTCAAGACCCCACTTCTTTGGCTTGAACAATCCCTCGGTGCACAGGAATCGCGAACTGTCAATGTCGAAGCGAGTTTGCATTCCAGCGACCGGCGAGAAGGAGTCAAGGGAGATCCGCGCCTCCTTGTTCTCAGTTTTCTCCTCTTTCTGATAGTCTTCTGGCACATAGGTTGTCTGCAAAATGATATTATTCTGTCGGAACTCTATTTTCTAGTTCACCTGCTCCAAAGCATATCTCAAAATAAGCTTTTCGACAGGACTCTGGAAAGCGTACAATCCCTTGTTGCGGGAACTCAACGAGCTCCTCAACGCGTCGCCCATCTGCTGGGATCCATACGGAATCGAGCAGATCGCCGACTCGACGACGTATCCGTCGATGACCGGCACAATGTTCACTCGTTCTCCGATGTCGACGACGACTCCCGTTGTGACGTCATACGCGTAGAGAATCAGCGATGGTTGACGGGTGATTGCGGCGGCCTGGAGGAAGATGAGAAATAAATGGAGCCTCGAATATTGGATTTCTCTCTTACCTGCAACTTTACATCTTCCAAACAGATACTCAACAGCTCTCCAATCAGCGCTGTTGGGATATTCTGTGGAACGGACAGCAGCACTTTGTACTTGAATGGCTCCACCTTCAACTCTCTCACAATTTTGTCGATGATCGCTCGGAGCACTGGCCGATCAATCGAATATCGTTCCACAGAGGGGTCTTGAGCGGAAATCGGCCGCACAAAGTCTCCATTGTGTCGAATTTCAGGGCGGTACGCGTCTTCGCCGACGAAAATCTCTCCAGTCTCGGGGATTTTCAATCCGATCGCCGGGAAGAACGACTGTGGAAGAGAGGGCTCTGTGGTGAGCACTCCAGCACGGATAGAGCACGAGCCGAGTTCGAGAATGAGCACTCGTTCGGTGAGATGCTGGAATGCACGTGGAATCGGCTTCACGTAGGCGTCGATGAGCGACGAGGCACAGTGCGAAAGGAACGATTGGCGCCATTTGTCGAATACTGCCGATGGGACTCTGCAAATGCGCTCTGATGAGAATTTGAGAAAATGCGGGAAAATTCTGCGAAAAATTGAAATCATTGTTTTTGAACGATATTTTTTTGTTGCAATTTTTGGATTTTTAAAAGATTTTCTGGCAGTTTTGGTGATTTTGTGAAAAGAAAAAACGAAATCGCAAATAATTGCATAAATTTCAATTTTCTTGATTCTCCAATCTTCCAGATATCTCACCTGCAATAGTACTTTACACGCTCTCTTCCGCCATGAATCGTCAGTGTCCTTTCATCCTTATTCGCATCAACGTCAGCTCCCGAGAGAATGAGCTCCTGAGCCGGAGCTTCTCCAGCGTAATGAGTGGCGAATATTTGCAAACGGCCCTCTTTCATTCGGATGTACTGCTTCATCCATCCTTCCGTGTCAAGTCCATCGGATTTCGTGGTCTCATCAGCAGGAACCTAGAAGAAATTCGCTTTTCAAAAAATCGTTTTTCGTCGAAAAAGAAGGCAGGCGACTCAAGCTCCGCCCCCTCAGCGCGCTATCTACGGCGGCGCGCGGAACCCGCCAGGTGTCGGTACACTCGGAAAGGTAGGCGAGCGCCGCGAAACGAGTCGGGTAACTCTGGTTCCTCTGCATTTGACCGTGAAAATCTTTCGCCTTTTACTAAAGATTTCCGTGCAAAGGAGCAAACACTGAGTATTATTCTCAATTTTTGGAGTCCCCTTGAGAAAGCGGGACAAAAATCAAGCATCTTTAATCATCTAAAACATCAATTACCTCGACATGCCCCTCCATTGTTACGAATCGGTTCCTTTTCGTTTCCACTCGAGGCTCATAAGAAATTTCATAAAGCGCCTTCAGAAGCTCCTTTGGATCCCATTCCCGCAGCGCATTCGCCTCTTCGGCTTTCAAACTGTCCGATCTGCCACTTCCGTTCTCGATTTGGACACCATTTATATCCAAATCTGGCATTTTTCGGTTGAGAAGTGGATTCTGTAAATTTCACAATTGAATGTTTTATTAAGAATTGAGGAAAACGCATAGAAACGAACAGAGAACGACGCTGAAAATGCGATAAATTCAAAAAGCAAATACCCATAAAAAGCTTTCGAAAATATTGAAAATGCGTGTTTGCTGAGAATAAAATCCGAAAATGGCTCCAACTACGGAGGAGAAATGGGCGGAAAAGTATCAGTTTTCCTTAAAAAAGAAATCCTAAAAAAAGAAAGAAAGGGGAGAAGAAAACAAAATCGTACTAGTCCAAAAGTCGAAAAGTGCGTTCTAAACTAACCAAAACGGAGAGAAAACCAACAAAAAACACGAAAGTCCCTCCAGTTCTCTCTCTTTTTCGCCTTTTTCGGAGCGTTTCCGGTTGCATTTCGGAACTTGAGACGCTGTTTTTGTCGGCGAAAAAATTTGAGAAAACAAGTAAAAGAGCGGTTTTCTGGGGGGCTCTCCCAGAGATTTCACAATAATTTCAGTATAAAAAGCCGAAAAAGGCCCAAAAATCGCTGTGACGGGGAAAACGAGAGAAATGTTTACTTGTGGCTGCTCTGTCCCTCCCCTATTTGCACATAATCTTATTACGCGAACAAAGGCGCGCCTAGAAGAAGGGGGAAAGGGGACAGAAATTGATCTCGGTGAGCAGGATCCAAACAAAAAAATAATTAAATTCTTAATCTTCAATAAATCATTTCTAATCCAAATTCCGCATTAATAAATCAGATTTTCTCGCCAAATTCTTCAAATCTCGAGGTTGGATCTCGAATTTCGGATGTCGGATCTCGGCGATTCTCGGCGGAATCCAATTGAAATTTGTCGTGATTTTAATAATTTCACCTGTCTCCTCTATACAGAAATCCGATATTCTCTGCAGTTTCCGCCAGAAGATCGGAGATTAAATGCCATTGAGCCGAATCCACGTCGAAATCGGCTAGAGGCGCAGACGACGAAAGCGTGTGGCCGAGAGACGGAGACGCTCAGAGCGATTTCCGATCGGAATCGGCAGCGGCGGAAACCGACCTGATTATAGGGAAATTGCGCGGGAAATTGGACAAATTGTTGGCGGAAATGAGAGGTTTCGGGTTTTGTGGGGGTTTTGGAGAGAAACATTCATTTTTGAAATATTCAAAAAAAATATTAAAAATCCAGTTCATTTTTGAAGTTTCGACTAAACTTCGAATAAAGAATTCGAGAAGGAAATCAGAACTTTAATTTGGTTTCCACATGAATATTGAACTTTCGAAACTCAAGAATCTCGAGAAATCTGTTTTCGAGGACATTTCTAGCTAGATCTATCGAGAAAAAAACAAAATTTGTTTTTCCTCTGTTTTTCTTTTCAGTGTTTTTTGAAACCACCCCCACTTTCCGGAATCTCTGGGGATTTTGGGACAAACCAGAGGAAAACTCACTCCAGCTTTTCCTGTTTTTTCCTATTTTTCCGGTTTTCTCACGATTCTCATCAATAAAAAATGAGAGAAAAAAGCGGAAAATTGAACGAATTGAATGAAAGCCCACTGGCGATGGTGGATAAATAAATAAACAAAAAAGAGGGTTTTTCCCTTTTTTTTCTGGCACAGAAAAATGCCAGAACTTTTCCCGTCAGTTTGATGTTAGTTTGAAAGATTGATTTGGTGACTGATTTATGCCTTTTCAAATACCCCAGGGAAAATGGAAAAATAGCGGGCAAGTGGGAAAAAGTTCGTTTTTTTCAGGGAGTTTCTGAAGGGTTTCAAAAAGGAAATTTTAAAAAACGCTTCCCACCGATTTCACACTTGGTTTAGATACAAATTTGAACAGGAGAAAACACTAAAAATGCGAAAACGCAATTTTCAGAGGGAAACCTCGTAAAACATAGTGATGGGCGGGAATGTGAGAAAGTGTGTTTCCACGGAAGACGCAGACAGTGAAACGCTGAAAATCACCATTTTACGAGATTTTTATGGCTGTTTTCAAGCACAAAGAGCACACGGAGCAAAACTAGAAAATAACAGGGAAGGAATTTAGCTTTTGGTCGAAAAAGTTTGACGGTTGAATAAATTTCAATTTTTTCGACCGGCGCAAATCGGAAATTCGGCAACGAAATGTTCTGACGTTTTGCAAAACATGCGTTCAATTGAACTGGAGACACTTGAAAAACGAAGGGGTTCTTGATTTTTCGACAGCGAAAAGGTCATAAATCAAGAGAGAATTGGTTATTAACCTTGAATTTTCAATAGGAACAGTGCGATCGGAACGTTTCAATTTGGTAAACATCGTCACGTTGATTTGAAACGTTTTCGGCTGAACCGCTGAAACATGGGAAACTTCCGGAACATTCAAAAATTCAACGAAAAAGAGATCAAATCCGGGAGAATCTGTTGAAAGTTTAGAAAATTACAGGTTGTAATGACGAAAATTATGAACACTGTGAAAAATGTTCGAAATGCGGTGGGAATAAATAGAAACGGGTAAATAGGAGAACTCGTTCTCTGGAAAATGAGGGAAATTGAGCTCAAACTGGAGGAACGCCGGTAATGAGAGCAATTTGATTGAAAATTTGAGACAGTTTTGTTGCATTAGGTTTAAACAGTGGGAATCGTAAGAAATCAATGACTTGACAAGAAAATTTGGGAAAAAATGACCCAAAACCTATCGAAAACTTCACGCAACTGCCGAAACAAGAATGTAAACAAAAAACGTTTTCCGATGTTTCCACCTTTTCGCGTGCCGCCAGGCGTCACAGCTCGGGGTCTCAGGGCTCGCGGAGCCCATAGAGGGTGCAACCTATACATGAAAGATGGATTATGTCCTTTTCGTAATGAGAAACAAGGGTGGGTAAAGGATGCGCGCGTGGAAAAGGGCGTCTGCGTCGTGCGGCGGAATGCACTCAATTCATCAAGCTGCCCGAGCGACGAGACAGTGTGCGGAGGCGCCAGACGCAGACACGCAGACGATGCGCGCCGGGGCAGCGGCGACGCGTCGTCAACAACTCGGCGCTCCATTCTTTTCGCATTTCTCTTTCTCTCTTCATCTCTCACCGCCTGCGTCTCCTCCTCGTCGGTTGTCTCTCGTATCGGAACACAACAGCAGCAGAAACACACAACATAGGGGGGCCCCCGGAAGAAAATGAGAAAGGAGAAGGAGGAGAGATAAGGGAGAGATCGAGAGACGCAGAGCATATGGGTGACTCTAACATTGTATTTATATATAAACATTTCTCTTCCTCATCTCTCTCGCTCTCTCATTCTTTCTATAGTCCTTTTCTTTCTTTTGAATGTGATCCCACGGGCTGTTGGAGCGTACCGATGTTTAAATTCTCGCTTCGCTACAGTAATAACCTGCATCTCTTACTGCGTAACGTTAAAATGATACGCAGCCTTTAAAATGGCCGGGGCCGCATAATTCCTAGGCCACTGGCCTAGAATTCCGGCAACTTGGCCGAATTTTCGCAGGTAATTTTCAAAAAATTTACCGCGACGCGTGCCGCAACGCGCCTGTCCAGTAGAGCGCGTTTTCGATTCGGTACGCTCCGACAGCCCGTGTGATCCCCTTCAGCCGACCGCTGCGACTGCCGTGGAACCCCCGAAAAGGGGCGGAGCCTGTTTTCAGCTGATTCTAGTCACTTTCAGCAGTCCCCGCGCTCTTCCGATCTGTCCCTGGAGTCCCTGGAGCCCCATAAGGAAATTGTGTGCTCTGTTAGACGTTTCGAGTGTTTTCCTTCCGGCCTAAACCCGCCCGATCTTCAAGTGTTTTCCGAAAATGAGCACAGATTGGCTCCGAATGCTCCGATCGAGCTGCTACTTTGCCTGGGAAGAGCTTAGCAGGCTGAAAATGTGCTCGAAAGTTTTCAGAGTGATTGGTGCAAACCGAATAAGCATAACTCGGCTCAAAATGCTCTGGGAATCCCCCTCGCTGGTTGATAATCAATGGGATTTATAGGAAACTGAAGAAAAGCTGATAACGATTGTGAAAATTCCGAAAATAACTGATAAAAAGTGAAAAACATTCGGGAAACTGGGGAATAGTGTTGATAAAGCGATTTTGTGTGTGTCTCTGTGTGGAATGGATGTTAGGAACTCGAACAAAAATGAATCGATAGCGGATAATCAATGAAAGTGCGCATCACTCGGCACATCGTACATATTCTCATCGGAAGTCAACGAGACCGGCGACAGCATCGACGTGTCCTCGAGTGCCTTGTACACCCGACGCACACGAATCGGAGCCTCGTCGGTTTGGTGGAAGTGCGAATTGTGGTGTGTGATGGCTGAAAATTATATGTGGAATTGTGGGATTTCGAGGAAAAATGAGAAAGAAACGAATAGAAACCATTGGAATGGTCCCAGACTCACATTTCCCATAGGTCTTCGTGGCGGTGGTTCCAGAAACCTTCACGGTCACCTCCGCACCACTTCCAATCAATTTCCCGTGATTATCATTGATCTCGTGCTGATGACGTGTCATGTGATCCCGTTCGCCGTGCTCGTGGAGCTCCACCTCGTCCATTGGGACGCGTGGAAGCGATCGGGGACGTGGTTTGATTTCTGAAGACGATGTTTAGGTTTGAGAAGTTATTGGGAGCAGAACGATGCATTTTTCCCATTGAAACTGAGCCCAGACTAACCCTGTTGAAGATGGTGTCCTGGTGGCGCCGCGCGAGTTCTGTAGATCACTTGCTCGGTGGTAATCGGCTTTTCGTCGTGTTTACTGGAATGGATTATTGATTTTCCAGTAACAAAGCAAAACGTCTCACTTGAAAATCTTGGCCAAATTCTTGACATGACCCACATTGACTGGGGTGTACTGAAGATCGGTGACTGACTTCGAGGAGTGAATCTCTCGAATGTTCTCAGAATCCTCATTGTCGTAATGGACATGGTGGTGGATGTCTTAAAGGTGGAGGGTTACTGTAGCGTTACTGTAGCACTTCTGTACCATGATAAGACGTCGAGTGTCGCGATGCACTGCCATTTTGAATGTTCAATGGTGGTGGAATGTTTTGACGATTCAGAGAGTTCGAATGGTGGAGTACGGTAGTTGTAGTGGTATGCGATGACTCAGTGGCCTGGAAGACTGTTAGCTACAGTAACCTCTACAGTATTCCTTTCTGGAAACCTTTACAAACGGCGAGTTCACCGGAATGTGAGCCTCAATGTGAGCTCTCTTCGGCGCGGGAACAATGACCGGAAGTTCCGTCTCATCCCACTTGTTCGATTTGCTCATGTGACGAATCGCCTGATGGTATTGCGCGTCGTCATGGGATATGGTACGCTCGTGGTTGTGATGGTGATGAGTCTGATGAGTTTGCTTCTCTGAATGGTTGTGATGGTGGTGGGTCTGAGCATGAAGCTCCTTGTGATGGTGGTGCTCTTGGTGCTGAGTCTGATGGTGATGGTGGTGGTGATGGTGCTCTTCTGGAAAATCGGAAAATATGGTAACAGATAGCAAAGGATGGACACTCGAAAAGCGCGCCTCTGCAGCATACCGTAAAGTCTCTAATAGAAGGGCCCCCCAAACGCTGCCGGAGAATGATTATATCTCGAGACTGATAAGAGATATCAAAAAGTTATTAACAGCAAACTTGTAGTCCTAGTTTTGATCTACAAGTTTGCTGTTGATAACTTTTTGATATCTCTTATCAGTCTCGAGATATAATCATTCTCCGGCAGAGTTTGGGGGGCCCTTCTATTAGAGACTTTACGGTAATCGGCTGCGCCGACGGCATCACCGAGCGCTCCGGCAGCACTATCGCGCGCCTCAGCAGCACTATGGCTCGTCTCAGCAGCACTATCGCGCGCCTCAGCAACTCCATGAAACACGAATCTGAGCAGCAAATCTCGTCAATTGTATCAAAAAGGCGTTAAAGAAAATGAGGATACACAGAGAAAGCTTCTCCGTAAAGCACAGAAACGCGTCAAGACACCGAAACCTCGTCAAAACCCCACCTTGCTCATGAGGAACATCGTAGACAATATCCTCGACACTCGGCTCATCATACACCACACTCTCCCTCTTTCCGTCGTGATGGTGGTGGTGGTGATGGTGATGGTGATGGTGAACCTCGTCACTATGTCCATGAGCCACAGTACTACTCGTGTGCTTCTTCTCACTGTGCTCGTGAGAATCCTGGGAGCTCGCTGAAAAGATCCTTTCTCTTTACGCGTCCCTCTCCCTCGTAACCTACCCCCATACGCCTCGTACCGCCCGATTCGCTCATGCACATAGTCGACATTGTCCTCAACGGCTCGCGGTGAGCTCACCACTTCGAGACGCGGGAAATCGATGGATTTTGGCTCCAATCCGGGCGTGTTCGGCCGCGAACTAGCTCGAGACACCGGCGCGCAGACTGGACGGACCGCTTGATTTTGGTGCTCCTCGTGGAACTTTTGACGAAGGATTCCTTGCTGGTAGATGAGCTCGTGGAAGATCACTGGACCCAGTGGCTCTAGAATGGAATGGTTTCATGCCACACTACACTTTCCCGAAACTCACTCTCATCATGCTCCTGGACATGCTCCTCGGCCTTTGGCGGTGGCTGCCAAGTCCTCTTCGGCTTCTCGGGAATCACAAACACATCGGGAACGTGAATTGGCTGCGGAAGTGGAGCTGGGGTGTCCTTGCCTGGAAAATGTACTTGTAACTCATTAGAAACTGGGCATAGAGGGTCTAGAAGATGTCTAAATAGATGGCTCTAGGCCACTCACGATTCGGCCGTTTCCGTTTATCACACTTAATCTTGCAAGGTGACGAGGGAGCGGATCCTGGGAGAGGAGTGATGAATGAGAACTAGAGTAATCCTACAGCTATCCTATCCTAATCCGGAGAGGCATGACTCACTCTCTTCATAGGCGTCGTAGACATGGACCTGTGCCGCCTGCTGCTCCTCCAACTCGCGTTGCTCTCTCTCCAACTGCTCTCTGGCAATCCGAATCTCCTCCTGAATCCGATCCAACTTCTCCTGTCGCTCCTTCTCGGCTCGCCGAGCACTATCCTCGCCCCGCATCTGCTCCTCCATCTCCTTCACTCTATCATGCACACTCTTCTCCAGACCCAAATTCTTCTGATGGTCAGTCGTCTGTCCGAATGTCGGGGTCACAGACACGTCGAGCGCTTCTTGTCCGACATAGATCTCTTCGTAGTGACGCTCGGCCGGAATCGGTTCCGGAATCACCTCCACCGGCTTCGCAATGTAGATTTCATCGTAGACTGGAGGTGGGGGAGGCGGAGGAAGCAGTGGAGCACTTGGTATGAACACCAAATGTTCCGGATCGTGGGAGAAATGAAGAACGGGCAGTGGAGCATCATAAACCTCATCATAAACCGGCTCCTCGTCGTCGAAGGTCTCAATGAGCTCCTGCACTTCGTAGGGCTTGTACGCTGGCCATTCGGCAATCAAGATTGGCTCATGAGCCACATCGGAGCATCTTCTGAGCACTGGGTACCGGGTTGCCAAGTCGTAGTACTTGGGATGCTCGCTTATTTGAATTGCCGCGTGATCCAAATCCCTGGTGTACTGCAGAACATGCCTCTCGGCATTATTATAGTACTCTGGATAGATCAAATGACTGTAATCAATGGTCACATGCTCTATGTCTTCTGTTCTCTGGAGAACAATTCGAGTGTATGCATCGTAATAGTCTGGGAATGCGAACTGAAGGTGAGTGATCGAATGCGGCTCGTCGTGAGTTCTGTGAAGCTCAATGTAGGGTTCCGGCTCTGGGATGGGCTCCGGCTCCGGCTCGACTGGGGGAATCGGTGTCTCTCGTTGAGATGTTCCCTGATAGTCGGAATACTTCTCCAGGTAGTCGCGAGAGTAGGAATAGTGAAGAGGACGCGTTATGTTGCCCTGAAAGTATGGATTTGGATCCTGAAGTTCAAGAACGAACATTTTTAGAGTATAGAACACACCCCCACCCGTTTCCAAACTTGACACTACACACCTGATAATATCCTTGCGAGTCCAAAAACATGAATCTGCTGGGATCGTAGTAGTTGTGATAACCATCGGGAAGCTGCACATCTGGCGGGAACGTCGTTCTGAAAATACTTTGATCCTTGAACGTCCTTCGATTTTTGACCTACTTGAAATCATATTTCCTCTCGTAAGTAGAGCTGTATTGAGACTCATACGGGGTGTAGTGAAGGCTCGAACGCCGAACGGGCGGCACAATTGGCTGATCGTAGATGTGCTCGACGTGTTGCTCGGCGCGTTGCTCCGTTTGACGGTTGTGTTCCTTGTGCTCCACAGAGCTCTTTCTTGTAACCTTTGGCAACTTTGGCAGCACCTCGGGATTTGCCGGTGGAGGCAGCGTTCCGTATCTTCCGTACCCCGACTGATAATGACCGTACTTTGATTCGTAATCATGGGCGGTCTCAACAACATACAAGTCGCTTAGAGAATTCGTCGTCTGCTCAATTTTGGCTCTACTCGCCACATTGCCCACTGATTTCGATCGAGAGCCCATTCCGAACGAGGTGTACGGAGCACCGGAGGTCTGATGATAGACCGGTTGGACGGACAGAGACAGCTCCCTCTGTCGGATCTGATCCACTTCTGTGGACGATCCGAAGAACTTTGCGATCCTCGAACTGATTTCTTCAGACTCTTGACTGAACTGATTCATTCCGAACGGGTGATCGCCTGCTCGGAGAGTCAGTGTCCGATCCTCAATGTGTCCGGACTCCCCGTCCTCCTCATAGACGGCCATCTCGTGATCCCACTCTCCATGGCCTTGGGGAAGACGTTGAGAGACGCGTTGATGATGACATTGGTCCTCTTTTATGAGCTCTTCCAGCGGTCCTTGAATAGTCTCTGTGAACTCCAAACGCTCTTCTCCCTTCGGCCCGTAGTCCTGAGTGCAGTCTTCCAGGCGTTGAAGCTGATCCGGCGATGGAACGGATTTCTGGAAAATTAAGGAGAGATGTAAGAGTGAAGTGTTGAATACATGAGGTTCTATTGAGAGATTATGCGTTATTTTGGAGCGTCGTAATGACGAAACCCTAACGATTAGGCGTTCAGGTGTTATAAGCTCTTAAGCATTCCCAAGTCATATTTAATCCGCCCGTAATCCCCGGAGCATCGTACTGATCTAAAAAAAAACACTCACCGATCTGTAGAACTTTTGCTCCACGTACACCCTCGTCAGCGATCTGCCACGTCGATTCAACGAATGCTAAAATAAGATTGGCATTATGTTTGCCACGTAATCAACTTCTTCTTCTTCTCACCCCTCAGTCTTCCATTACTTCCCCTTCTCGTCCTCCTCCTCCCGCACCGAGTTTTATGACACATCAAGCGGAGAGAGTACCCGGTTATCAGTTACCTCTGATTATGCACACCGACACAATGACTTGCAAATGTCATTTATTGTGCGGGGGAAAGTTGAAACGGTTTGTGGAGGAGGGTGACTCAGAAGATGAGGAAAAACATGGAAAACGGAACAGTGTCTCGGGAAAACCGGAAGAAAGGGGTTTTTCGGGAGAACACTAGAACACATGATAGATGGATATAACAACACTATCCAGGTTTGCGCCAGTGACACCAAATAAGCGCCAACATACTAGAATTATGAAGGTAACTTCTTTTTAGTATTTCCCACTTTTTCTTCGATGTTCAAATTTGATCAGAAACCACAAAACGTGCTATTTGAAGTACTTTGTACCAATGCACGGAAATTGTGAAATGCGGAAAAGAAAACAGTGAAATGCGGAAAAGTTGAAGTTGCCGCGTTTTTTCAAAGTTGCAAGGAAACTGAATTCGCGCCGAATTCGCGCAAAAACACTGGGAAAGCGCTAGTTGGTTGTTTCATTCTTTAAATGTATTTCAAGTGCGTAAATTCCAGAAATAAATGGAAACAACTGAAAATGGGCCGAGAATAGTCCAATAACATCCAAACCCATCTTACCTCACTGTTCTTGGTGGTCAATGCGTAAATGTACCGTTTCACTCCCAAATAACCACGACTACGGTTCTCGGGCTTCTGAAAATGGAATAAAAATCAATAATCAATCGATAAGAACCATGAAACAGACTCACCTCATTTTCCCGCCGCACTTTCTCATCCAAATCCACACACTTCTGCTTGACAGCCACCAAAGCGGCGTTCAAGTCGATTTGTAGGTCACCCATGCTGAAAAATCATTTATTCGGCTGAAATTTCGGCAGTGAGTCGATAGAAATCAATCGACAACACGAAAAGTTCCAAATAGAAAACCGGAAATTCTTCGGCGCAAATTCCAACAATTTCGTCCCTAGAAGACAATAAAACGCTTGGCGTATAGTAGGAAAAGGGGTGGGAGAGTGATCCTTATCACTATCACCGCCTTATCAGTCGGAATGTGCCTATTCTCCACATTGCACACACACACACACACATGCACAGCCAAAAGTTGAACAAATAGTGCCATTCGACTGGAAGTGGGGGGCTGGAAATGCTGAAAATGTCATCAAGTTGACATTTTCGAGGGAAGGCGAAGAGGATTTTCGACACATTTTTCTCTTTATGACATGTTTTTTTTCTTTTTCAAAAAAAATGCTACGGCACATTTTTCGTTGGGAAACGAGGAATACTGTAACTTATCATAGTACACAAAGCTTTGCACGAAACACCATAAGCAGCACGACGCTATTCTTTGACATCTAGGTTAACGAACGAGTCTCTAAAATTGAGCCTCCTTCCAATTGTTTACTTCTTACCCAGCTCGTGGTAAACAGTTGGCCTAACACTCATCGATTTTGATAAGGAACTGAACTCTTTCTTCGCGCCTCGATGTTGCAAATTTCCAATTCGCTGCTCTGTCCCATTTGTTCGAATAAATACGGTGAAACAAAGAAAAACACCAGGATTTTCATTTGTTTTTGTTTCAGATGTAAACGGGAAACCGTGTCGCGGATCGTGCTCCCATACGATTTGTCTGTCGTGCAAGGAGAAATGGAAGATCGTCGAGTGTCCGATCTGTGGAAGAGTTGATTCCTTCAAAGAGACTCAAATCAATTACACTGCTCTCGAACAACTCGAACAATCGAAGGACCTGGATTGGACGGATATCGATATTTTGGTTGTCGACAATCAGGTATGCCTCACTATAACACTGCATTCATGATTTTCACTTATCAGGATATTACTAAAGGACCATGTCACGAATGTAACAATCACACTGACAAACTGCGGCTGTGCATTGAGTGCGCTGAAAAAGACGGTCTCATACGCAAAATTGGCGACGATTTTCTATTGGTCGCAGTGAAAGACGATGAGTCGCCCAAGTTCTTGAAATTGAAAGGCCTCTCCATGTGCGCGGACTGCGCTCTCGAAGGCGCTCACAGCGGACACAAAATCAAGTTGCTCGCAGAAGCGATAAGAGCGAATTTGAATTTGAAAACATCACAGAAACCCGGAATAGAGGTGATCAAGAACCAACTGCAGCAGTTGAACATGGAATTCGACCAGAAGGAGTTTTGGAAGAAGAGAAAGTGCAAGTCGTACACTCTCAATCACTATGTTCCACGTCGGTCGCTGTATGCTCGGCGCGAAATTCAAAAAGTTCGTAGAATGTGGCAACGAGAGAGAAAAGCGGCAATCGAGACAGAGAAGTTCGAGGAACGACGCAATCTTTTGACTCTTGAGTGGTCCAACTGGGGACTTCTGATAGCGAGTCCGACAGAGAAGACCACGAGCGAGCAGGTCGAGGCGATCCGCTCGCAGACAAACTTTACCGCAAGACACCTAACCCCCAGAGACGTTTCGCGAATCGATGACTTGATCATGAAGCGAATGATTGAAATAGGGTCTCTAGAGGCGTTCGAAGCGGCAACTGATCGGGCGTCGAAGTCGTTTTTAGCGAGGATGTGGCAGAAAGAAGAAGCTGTGGCGAACTACTGGTGGGCATTTGCAAGATTGAAGATTTGGGGAGAAGATAAGGAATCGAAGATGTTCCGAAAGTGCACCTACACCTACGCGAGGAAAGCAGTGAGAAAGGCGGAAGCAGAGATCGCATTCAACAAAGCTGATCAGGATGCGACTTTATACATGTTGATGTCAATGACCATGGACTGCATTGGCTACAAACTTTTAATTCTCAAGTCGTTTTTTGAACTAGTTGATGATGATGATAATGATTATGAAACAGATGAATGATTCTTTCTCTCTTTCAAGTTCCGGTGCAGACGAATAGAGAAGGCATAGTTGAGCTGAAACATAGTGTTGCTGGGGCACTTGACGATGCTGCTGAAGAAGTGTTTGGTGGTGCTGACGCCCTTGAAAGTTTCGCCGAGGCTCGCCAAATGGGCTGCTGGCGATTGCCTTACGTGTTGCTGAGGCATTGGATGGTGCTGCTGGGAACGCTTGGTAGTGTTGTCGCCGCGCATCGTAGTGCTGCTGAGCGCACAACTGTGTTGCCGAGGCGCTTTCTGGTGGTGCCGAGGCGCTACATTCAGAATCCAGCCTGTACACGTGATAAACTCCCCAATTGATACTTGTTTTGCAAAATACTCTTGATTTCCGAGTACCCACTCCAAAACAGGAAGCCCATGATTATGGGACAAAGAACACAAGCAAATGTCAAAAGTACACACTTCAATTTGGCTAGAATTAGTGGTTGATGTGGAGAACGCTGATCTACAGTAACCCGTAGTTCCTAGAGCCGGGGAAAGGGCGTGGTGACCCAATGTTGAACTTCGAAACGTGGAGCTTCGAGTCAAAGATCAAAATCTCACCATCGAAGGTGTTTATTAAATGGAAAACAGGTGATAACGCCCTAATTATACCCTCGCATAGTCACGATTCGCATCGCATTTCACCTGGACGACGGACACTTTCGACTCTTTCCCTCCCCGTTTCCATTCAGTTTCCCCCTGTTTTTCCTTTCGATGACGTCATCACTGCCTCCGGAGTTCTGGGGCCTCCAAATGGCCGACGTCAACTATACGCAGACTCCGGAAGATGAGAAATTGGTGAAAACCGTGGAAACTGTGCAGTTTTGTTTATTTTTGGTCACTATCACTGTCCACTTCACCATCGCATGGGCTCTTTTTGAAGCTCATCTGAGGAGATTCGACGAGTTGACGAGCCCTTTTTTCAAATTGTGCCTTGCAACTGCTGGTGTTGATATTTGTGAGTTTTGAGTCATGGTGTAGATCAGGTGCATTTCACGAAAATCTAATGTGCAGTAATTGACGGAAAAGTACCGAAAATCACGAAACTTCATGATACCTAACTAGTCGTCAGTTACTGTGTCAGTGATATTTGATGTGAAAACCGTAATTCCAGGGACCCTCCTGTCCAATTACTTCGGTGCGATGTTCCCAAAATGGGGATGGTTCGTTCCAGTGTACCTATTCCTTGGAAGAGGATATGCACATGTCTACTTGTATTTTGCATGGAGCACAGGTGATTAGAGAGTAGAATGAAAAATTGTGGATATTCGAGAGACACAGAGACAATCTGAACTTTTCTCTAGGTGTCTGCCAAGCTATGGGTGTCTCGGTACTTGCCGCCAACCGCCTCTCCGTCATGCTTTTCCCAACCAAATTCCATTTGGTAACTTCGTGGCCTAATATTCTCATTTGTAATCACTCGGCCATTTTCAGATGTGGCAAGGCTATCGTATCTGGATCGCCATCGGGATACAGTACTCCTCGGGACTTTCTATTGGATTGGCGACGTTTTTCAATCCCACCCAACTCTTCCGAAATAACAAAAATGGCATTGTCCCAAAGTTCTTGAAGTGAGCGAATGGGCCAGAATAAGGAAAAATTTGAAACTCTCAGTGTCACAATGACCAACACGTTCTTCGTCATTGGCGGGGCATTTCTGTTCGTCAATTGCCTGTTTTTGGTGCTCACCTACTGTTATTTGTTCGCAGTGCTCCATCAAAGGAACAAGAGAGCGCCGGCGGTGGGTTTGCGACGCGCTTGATAGTGCTGCTGAGTGGCCGCATAGTGCTGCCGACGCGCTTGATAGTGCTGCTGAGTGGCCGCATAGTGCTGCCTACGCGCTTCATAGTGTTGCTGGAGCGCTTTGTAGTGCTGCCAGCGCCCAGAGTAAACCAATCGGCATTTTTAGACTCTCGAGGCAATAGGGATTACAGTAAGATCTTCCAGCAGCCCATTCGCTATCAATCGAAACGAAAAGAAAAAGCGAAACTCCGTGAAGCGAAACTGTTCACAATGAGCACCATCACCTTCTGTGTCCAACTATCCGTTCTTCTTCTCTTCATTTTCGGCGGTTCCGACATTTTGGGATTCTCAACAGACCAATTTTATATGGTTTATAACGCACTAAGGTAGGTTAACTATTTTTGTAGACGGAACGTTTTGGTCCGACAGCAAATTTTCTTGTGGTTCTAGAGGGCACTTACCCCTATTTCAGTGACCTCTACGCCAGCATAAACCCCTATCTTCTCTGGATTTTCTCCGACTCTCTCCGTCGATACGTCCTTCAGCGTTTGGGCTTGCGAAAAAAGGAGAAAAATTTGACTTCTGTTACTCCTGTAACTTTTATATTACCCTGAAATGTTTGGCTTCAAAATGCAATAAAACTATGGAACCAAATAGAAAGTGGAACACGATGAAGACAGGAACAAGATAAACTGAACATCGATATGTAGTACGTAGCAAGTTGCATGAGAGATAGTGAAAGTGCAGTAAAACATACTTTTTTTGCAGTAGATCGTTATTTAACTCGTTGAACGGTAATTCACATTTCAAAAAACCACTAAGAGGCTACGGAATTAAATTCTGCCCTGAGTAAGGAATTTCTCATTTCTGGAAATGAGCGTGCGCGCGCCCCGTGGGCTTACAGGACCATTTCTCTACTCGACCGTTTCAAAATTTCACGGTGAGCACGAACGTAATGGTGGCGACTGCAGTAGATGAATCGTTTGAGGGTTGTTATTCCACGAAAATTTCAGTTTATTGCTGATTTTTAACAAACCACCGACAGATAGAAAATTTGACGCGTTTTATTTAGTTTTCACCATGTGTACTGAGTCTTGTGGGTCGCCGGCGACGAACTGATCATTTAGGAAGAACCGTTACGAAGTAAGTTGTTTTGTTAATAAGTTATCCAACGAAATAACACTTTCAGGCACTTCAAGGGCTTCTGCGCATAAACAATAAAACGAAACACTTCATCAGGGACTTCCTCATGATGAGTTTTAGCTTTGAGAGAACGTTTTAGAAAATTGTCATCATTACACACACTTTTTGTATCAGTTAGCCAGATTTCAGCCTCCCAAGGTGTCCTAGGTGCGCTGAAATCTGTTGATCTCTTTCGCCACGGAGAGGCCTGATACGTGAAAGAGAAAAAAGTCCAAGTTTACAGTCCAAGTTCAGTCCAATAAACAAATCAATAAGTATTAAGCACAGCAAAAATACTTCAGTCCAAGTTTAAAGTCCAAGTCCAGTTTCAGTCCAATGCATGGTGAGTGGTGAGTGTTGCCGTGGCCGCGAATGTGTGAAGGGTGACTTGAAACCGATTCTCCGGTCGAAAGGCAAATGCCCTTCTCCCAGAAAAATGGTTCAAAAGTAGGAGAGAAGATGAGAGAGTAGAGAGGTTGAGAGAGGAAGCACTCTCAAGGAGAAATCAGTCAGAAATCGGGGAGAGAAAGTGAATTTGAATCCAACTGCCGAACGAAAGGTGAGCAGTCCTTCTATCGGAAGTCGAAGAGAGAAGGTGTGGGTCGAAAGAGAAAAGGAAAGGGGAATGACAACGACAGGAAAACAGCCGTTATGAGGGGGTTGAGGAGGCGGAGCTTATGATGGCGGGTCGAGGGGAGGAGGGACCAAGATGAGAAGATGAAGGGATAATTACGCTAATTTGTGCAAATAAGAAGAGAAAATGTGAACTTTGATCGAGCTGAAGATAAATGGAGCCGGTGCATTTCATTGCGAACACTTACTATATCGGATTTTGAAAAGCGAATATTTTTCTGAAAAATTCATGCGGTTTCGAAATGTCCCGGACCATTCTTCATTGTATTGTATTGATTTATTCATAGTTGTAAGTATAACAGTAAAGGTTGGATAGAGTGAGTTGGGAATGAATAGAAGATAAGATGACCATTCGACCCGCAGGAGTCGGTCGGTCAAATGAGGGAATGACAATAGTTAGAGAAGAAGCTGGGTGGGAGATTTTCAAGAGAATCGAAGTGGTTGAGACGAGTACTATGGGTGGCGAGGAATTTGGCGAATAGGTTCCACAGTTGTAGATGTTTGTGGAAGAATGATTTGTTAGTTGGGCCGGGGGAACATTTGAAGGTGAGAGGATATCGATTGGATCTTGATCAACAGTGTTTTCCGAAATCTTCGGCTGAAGCCACCGTCGTAGTCAGCAAACCCGGATACCCCAAGGTTCTCGGCGGTTTTGAGGAGGGTGTGACAAAATAGGGGAACAGTTAGAGATAAGAGATAAGAGGACGCATACGTTTTTTTGAATTCCGAGCCAGAAATGTTGGAATATTTATCAAATTGTTTGTTGAATAGATGCTTATAAATAACTCATAAGAAAGCCAATTATTTCAGATTTCCGCGCAATGACATCGACTTCTTTCCAGAAAAAAATGTAGAAAATAGATTTGTATTGTCTGCGCTCTCTTATCTCTAACTGTTCCAAGATTTCGTCCGATTTTCCCCGATTTTGTCACACCCTCCTCAAAACCGCCGAGAACCTTGGGGTATCCAGGACGACGGCGGCTTCACACTGAGATTTTGGAAACACTATTGATAGTCCGAAATGGTATCGTCTGCATTGTTTGCAAGTGTTTCTCAATTAAACGTTTTCACAGCTTTCACAGCTCTCTAGAAACGTTGAAATTTCTGAGAAAATCTGATATTCCTGTTTGTTATCAGTTGGAAACAAACCGTTATCACTTCAAGACAAAACCTTCTCATTCCCACACACATACACACATGCGGCTCTGATAAGATACAGTAATTGAGCCGGAAATGGCAGGCAGGAAAGATGTCAGATGTCCTGCAATTAACAGCCAATTACAGATGGAACCACACCTGGCGAAGTGTTTCTATCTCCACACAAGCTCAGAAGCTCCGCCTACTTGACCTTCTTCATTCTCAGTCGTTCTCTGGACTCCCCTCATTCAGTTAAGAACCACTACTCGGTTCTATACGTCTCTAGGAGTCTAGGTAGGACCTACGATCGGATTCTCTAGGCGTGGGGCGATCGACTTCGTCTAGAGTTTTGGATCTGGGTTGACTTCTTTTTCAAATCAATAGGTAGGACTTAGCATTCAACTCTTTGGAAGAAGATTGAGCACCTTCAACTGAAGTTTTGGATCTAGGTCAACTTCTTTTTTAAATCAATAGGTAGGACTTAGCATTCAACTCTTTGGAAGAAGATTGAGCACCTTCAACTGAAGTTTTGGATCTAGGTCAATCTTTTAGGATTCTTTGGTTCCAGCAGCGACACGGATGACAAGCAGCGGTGGTGACAGTAAGTTCTATGGGTCGGGCATAGGGGTCTTTTAGTAGAATAGAAACTAATCTAATCAGATTTCAGCCATTCAGAGAACGACAAGGATGAGGCCAAGCAGAGAAGCAGAGACAGGTAACCGTAAGTTCTATGGGTCGGGCATAGGTGTCCACGATCCGACTTCTGACCGAAGGACTGCTCAGCCTTCGTTCGGAAGTTCGGTTCAAATCCACTCTCTTTTTATCTCGCTCCCCGACTTCCGATCATTTTTCCGTGGGAGTGCTCGCCCCTCGAAAGAATGAGTCAGAGTCACTCTCTCCTCTCTCCGACTTCTGATCTAAGGACTGATCCTTCGTTCATAAGTCGGTTCAAAAATTCACTTTCTCTCTCTCTCTCTCTCTCTCTCTCTCTCTCTCTCTCTCTCTCTCTCTCTCTCTCTCTCTCTCTCTCTCTCTCTTTCTCTCTTTCTCTCTTTCTCTCTTTCTCTCTTTCTCTCTTTCTCTCTTTCTCTCTTTCTCTCTTTCTCCCTCCACACGACTTCTGATCCATTTATCCCGAAGGATCCTTCCTCTCTGGAGAATTGGTTTCGAAGTCACCTACCCTCACTTGCACAAGTCCGTGACCACGGCAACACACGCACTAATCACTAATCACTAAACTAATACAATAATAAATAACCTAATTAATAAAATAATTATTAACTTTATTAATAAAATAATTATTAACTTTATTAATAAAATAATTATTAACTTTATTAATAAAATAATTATTAACCTAATTAATAAAATAATTATTAACCTAATTAATAAAATAATTATTAACCTAATTAATAAAATAATTATTAACTTAATTAATAACATAATTATCAACTTAATTAATAACATAATTATTAACTTAATTGATAAAATAATTAATAACTGAATTAATAAAATAATTATTAACTTTATTAATAAAATAATTATTAACCTAATTAATAAAATAATTATTAACCTAATTAATAAAATAATTATTAACTTAATTAATAACATAATTATCAACTTAATTAATAACATAATTATTAACTTAATTGATAAAATAATTAATAACTGAATTAATAAAATAATTATTAACTTTCTTAATAAAATGATTATTAACCTAATTAATAAAATAATTATTAACTTAATTAATAACATAATTATCAACTTAATTAATAACATAATTATTAACTTAATTGATAAAATAATTAATAACTGAATTAATAAAATAATTATTAACTTTATTAATAAAATAATTATTAACCTAATTAATAAAATAATTATTAACCTAATTAATAACATAATTATTAACTTAATTGATAAAATAATTATTAACCTAATTATTAAAATAATTATTAACTTAATTATTAAAATAATTATTAACTTAATTATTAAAATAATTATTAACTTTATTAATAAAATAATTATTAACTTTATTAATAAAATAATTATTAACCTAATTAATAAAATAATTATTAACTTAATTGATAAAATAATTATTAACCTAATTAATAAAATAATTATTAACTTAATTAATAAAATAATTATTAACCTAATTAATAAAATAATTATTAACTTTATTAATAAAATAATTATTAACTTTATTAATAAAATAATTATTAACTTAATTAATAAAATAATTATTACCTTAAATTATAAAATAATTATTAACTTAATTAATAAAATAATTATTAACCTACTTAATAATAAAATAAAAAATAATCTAATTAATAAAATAATTATTAACCTAATTAATAAAATAATTATTAACTTAATTAATAACATAATTATCAACTTAATTAATAACATAATTATTAACTTAATTGATAAAATAATTAATAACTGAATTAATAAAATAATTATTAACTTTATTGATAAAATAATTATTAACCTAATTAATAAAATAATTATTAACCTAATTAATAAAATAATTATTAACCTAATTAATAAAATAATTATTAACCTAATTAATAACATAATTATTAACTTAATTGATAAAATAATTATTAACCTAATTATTAAAATAATTATTAACTTAATTGATAAAATAATTATTAACCTAATTATTAAAATAATTATTAACTTAATTATTAAAATAATTATTAACTTTATTAATAAAATAATTATTAACTTTATTAATAAAATAATTATTAACCTAATTAATAAAATAATTATTAACTTAATTGATAAAATAATTATTAACCTAATTAATAAAATAATTATTAACTTTATTAATAAAATAATTATTAACCTAATTATTAAAATAATTATTAACTTAATTAATAAAATAATTATTAACCTAATTAATAAAATAATTATTAACTTAATTAATAAAATAATTATTAACCTAATTATTAAAATAATTATTAACTTAATTAATAAAATAATTATTACCTTAATTAATAAAATAATTATTAACTTGATCAATAAAATAACTATTAACCTAATTAATAAAATAACGAATATCTTAATTAATAACCTAATTAATATAATAATAATAATCTCTTTCACGTATCAGGCCTCTCCGTGGCGAAAGAGATCAACAGATTTCAGCTCACCTTGGACACCTTGGGAGGCTGGAATCTGGCTAACTGATACAAACTGATAAACTTTTTCTTGAATCTACAATTCATACAACTCCATTCTATCTACGCTGCTTGCGGTTGGCGGTCAGAGTTTCTCCTCCAACTTGTCATTTGTGGCATCTCAAATCACTCGAAATTTCTTCAACATTAGAATACAGTACTTCTCGGAATTTTCTATTGGATAGGCGAAGTTTTTCAATCACACTTAACTCTTCCGGATCTCTGCGCTGCGCTCGATAGTGCTGCTGAGGCGCCTCGTTGTGCTGCCGACGCTCTTGATAGTGCTGCTGAGGCGGCTCGTTGTGCTGCCGACGCGCTTGATAGTGCTGCTGAGGCGCCTCGTTGTGCTGCCGACGCTCTTGATAGTGCTGCTGAGGCGCCTCGTTGTGCTGCCGACGCGCTTGATAGTGCTGCTGAGGCGCCTCGTTGTGCTGCCGACGCTCTTGATAGTGCTGCTGAGGCGGCTCGTTGTGCTGCCGACGCGCTTGATAGTGCTGCTGAGGCGCCTCGTTGTGCTGCCGACGCTCTTGATAGTGCTGCTGAGGCGGCTCGTTGTGCTGCCGACGCGCTTGATAGTGCTGCTGAGGCGGCTCGTTGTGCTGCCGACGCGCTTGATAGTGCTGCTGAGGCGCCGCACTGCACTGTCGACGCGCTTGATAGTGCTGCTGAGGCGCCTCGTTGTGCTGCCGACGCTCTTGATAGTGCTGCTGAGGCGCCTCGTTGTGCTGCCGACGCGCTTGATAGTGCTGCTGAGGCGCCTCGTTGTGCTGCCGACGCTCTTGATAGTGCTGCTGAGGCGGCTCGTTGTGCTGCCGACGCGCTTGATAGTGCTGCTGAGGCGCCTCGTTGTGCTGCCGACGCTCTTGATAGTGCTGCTGAGGCGGCTCGTTGTGCTGCCGACGCGCTTGATAGTGCTGCTGAGGCGGCTCGTTGTGCTGCCGACGCGCTTGATAGTGCTGCTGAGGCGCCTCGTTGTGCTGCCGACGCTCTTGATAGTGCTGCTGAGGCGCCTCGTTGTGCTGCCGACGCGCTTGATAGTGCTGCTGAGGCGCCTCGTTGTGCTGCCGACGCTCTTGATAGTGCTGCTGAGGCGCCTCGTTGTGCTGCCGACGCGCTTGATAGTGCTGCTGAGGCGCCTCGTTGTGCTGCCGACGCTCTTGATAGTGCTGCTGAGGCGGCTCGTTGTGCTGCCGACGCGCTTGATAGTGCTGCTGAGGCGGCTCGTTGTGCTGCCGACGCGCTTGATAGTGCTGCTGAGGCGCCGCACTGCACTGTCGACGCGCTTGATAGTGCTGCTGAGGCGGCTCGTTGTGCTGCCGACGCGCTTGATAGTGCTGCTGAGGCGGCTCGTTGTGCTGCCGACGCGCTTGATAGTGCTGCTGAGGCGCCGCACTGCACTGTCGACGCGCTTGATAGTGCTACTGAGGCGGCTCGTTGTGCTGCCGACGCGCTTGATAGTGCTGCTGAGGCGGCTCGTTGTGCTGCCGACGCGCTTGATAGTGCTGCTGAGGCGCCTCGTTGTGCTGCCGACGCGCTTGAAAGTGATACTGGGGCGCCGCACAGCACTGCCAAGCGTTATTTAACATTTTGAACAGTAGTTTTACATAAGAAGTGGCCACTACGACGCTCCGATGTCAGATTCTGCTCTGAAACCCACAAATCGTTGACGAAATACGTGACGCTCACTCACTCGCGTGACCAAATCCTCCCTGATAAAGTAGATTTCCACATTTCTTCCCCGTTCACAATTTCCTCCAAATCTTCGAAATTCGGCGATTAAAATGAATTTAGCAGTGGTGGAGCTCAGCGGTTTCCTGGCGTTGTTAACCAATTTTTACTGTGAGTGAATAGTACTGTACTTTTTTATTTTTCTAAAAACGCGTCTTTCAGTTCACCTTGTCCTTCTCACACCACTGGCCGTTTACTTGACAGTCGGATGTGGTGTTTGTGACACCAATCCTTCGGCAGCCCCCGATCTCAACGATTCGGATGGAACTGGGTAATTGGAATCATGGCTCCGCGAGAGTAATGAAAGTGTTTTAGAGATGCTCAGAGCTCCAAGAGCAGGGATTCGTCGGGTTTCGATATAAATCCGGCGATATCGCCGGTTTATGAGAAGAATGGCATAGATAGGTCAGTCGTGAGTTGGAGGTTTTTGATAGAAGGTGTTTGTTTTCAGCGCCTCCGATTGGAATGTGTTTGGAGAGTCGATAGGAGAGCTGAGTTGGTGGAAGTGAGTGACTTTCTTTTAAAAACTCATTTAAAAAAACACCTACTTTCAGCGCCAAAATCCTCGGCACTTGCGGGGGTGGTGTTGGCGGCGGCAGTTCGACACTCTGAAGAACTCACACTCAAAAATTTCCGAAAATAAATTTATCTACCAGGGAAAACATTTTTGATCTACTTAGTTACACACTGGGGAACTGCACGGGTTTCGCAGCATCGTACACGGAAACACGGTGCGGATATCAAATGCAATCGCGCTTTTTGGCTCTAATGCATGAAATTCAAATTTTGCTGCGTACGTCTCTCCATTTCTCTAACTATTTCCAGCTGCGTAGCCGAAATAGCGGGAAAACGTTGTCAACGGGAAAAATGTTTCCCATTCGATTCTCTATCCATCAACTAACTGAAATTCTCACTCAGAACGTGGAAAAGCAAGATCAAAAAAAGCTCAAAGCTCAAGAACAACCAATTCATCACTCTCTCCGAGAAAGGCAATTTTGAGAGTGTCTCCGCTTTTCCTCATTCATCCCAGGTATCTCAACACACCAATCAATCGTCACTCCCGCTGTCCACTACTAAATCACCGCTACTTCTCCTTCATCTCCCCCCCCCCCCCCCACTCCCGATTACACAACAATTCCCTCCCTGACCACTGTGTAACACCCCCCGTGGCCCCTTATCTCTGCGGAAACTTGAGTAGGTTACGAAACGGCTTGAACGAGAAGGAGAAGGAGAAGGAGAAGACACTCTCGTCGAGCTGCTGCAAAACAACTAGTCATGCACTTCACATCTGTTTCTCGTATTCCCTTACTTACTTATCCACCCCCCGTCCTATGTATTTCATGTTTTTCGCGGATTCTTATTGTTGTGGGTTCGCTTTCACACTGAAAATCCCCCGTCTAGATTGAGAGGTTACATCTGCTGATTGGCAGAGGATTTTCAGCTGCTCTTTTTTTTAATTAACGGGAAATTCGATTTTGAATTAGTTTTCAGTTGAAAGCTCTTCTGAGAAATTGCTTTGAACAGGTGAAAAGCTAACTTGAAAAATGGATGTATTTCTAGAAAATTTGATTTTTTAGCATTTGCAATTCACTTACAGGGTGGTCCAAAATTACCCGCACAAAAGTTTGGCGCCATGGCGTAGGGGACTAGCACATTTTGGTGCGCCCAGAGTTATTATGTTCATTTATTATATTGTTTTTTAAAGTTCTTCAAAATTTAATGTCTCAATGTTGTGTTTGAGCCAAATGGTAAAGGCTAGTATACACCGCACACCCATTTTTGGATCTTCATCGCCGAGGTGTCAAGGCATCGTCCATCGTTAAACGACTCGGAATCGCTCGTAGAACGGCATAGGACACCATCAACCGTTTCAAAGAGCTTGGATCTACTTGTGATCGCTCGGGCCGACGAAGAAAAGTCACTGTTCGGACTTTGGAGAGGATCAAAGCCGTCAGGGAGCGGATCAGGAGAAATGCACATCGGAGCATTCGATCGATGTCAAAAGAGATGAAAATGAGCCGGTCGTCGATGAAAAAGACGGTCAAGACCAAGCTGGGAATGACCCCGTATTGTGTGAGAAAGGCCGCCATTCTCTCGGAAGCCAACAAGGCAAAACGGCTCGTCAAAGCCAAACTGCATCTTGCCCGGCACGCACTGGCACGGGCACTTGGTGACGGTGTTCTCCGACGAGAAATTGTTCACTGTAGAGGCCGAATTCAACTCCCAAAATCATCGAGTGCTTGCTCGGGATGTTCAACAAGCTGCTGACAAAGAGCGGACCATTCACCGAGTTTCCCATCCGGCCAGCGTCTTCGTTTGCTCAACTGGCACGTCTCCACTGGTTTTCATCGATCAGGGAGTCAAAATCAATAAGGAACTCTACATTTCTGAGATTTTAGAGAAGTCACTGCTCCCGTGAGCCCGGTTTCACTTCGGAGGACAGCACTGGGCCTTCAACAGGACGGAGCTCCTGCTCACACCGCCAAGATCACACAACAGTGGTGCGACACCCATCTGCCTGGGTTCATTCGCAAGGAGGAATGGACGGCTTCCTCGCCAGATCTGAATTCCCTTGACTACTCCGTCTTGGAGTTTTGCATAATAAGGTCCCCGCAAGACCCCACTCAAATGCGGAAGCCCTGAAAAAGACACTGTTGGAGGAATGGGACAATTTGTCCGTCGAGTACCTGCGTGCCACGGTGGATGCCTACCCCAGACGACTCGGAGCTGTGATCGCCCAGAAAGGAGGACGCGTGGAACAGGATTAGCCGATAAATAGTTGTTATAGTATGAATAAAGTTTTTGTTGAGTCTCATCTCATTCTGACTTCTGGTTTTGGAAATATTCTCAAAATAGTTTGTGCGGGTAATTTTGGACCACCCTGTAGAGTCATTTTTATGTACACATGTTTCAATTGCTTCCGCCATTTAAAAAGTTAAACCACTATGTAGAACGCCTAGTGGGATTTTGGAGAATCGTACTGAAATCACTGTATCTTCCTTATCAGTGTTTTCATCGAAAATTGATCTACAAGAAAAATCATCTCCAGTTCGATTTTGCCTGTCTATCACTGAGAAACAGCGTTATCAAAAGTTCAATTTCAGAATATCTTCTTTATCAGTGGTTTTATCAAAAAGTGCTCAACTACAAAAATGCTCCCCGTTCTATGGCCCATCGATTGATGTCCCTACATAGAAAATTTCGTCCATCCACGGCTCCCCCCCATTTCCTCATCTTCTCTCCCACCAATTGGCTCCCATTACACGGCGAACCACGATCGACGTCTAGTAGTAAATTTTTGCAACATTTTTTCGGGTTCGGCCACCTATCAGAAATCCTGAAACGTGGGCCACGCCCCTTTCGCAACCGCCGCGTGAAATTTTGCAACTCCGCCGCACGCAGGTCCGATTGGCGGAGTCCTCCCAAAAACGCATTTTGAACGCCCTCTTCCCCGTATTTTCCGGCCAAAGGACCTAAATTTAGGACATGAATTTTTTTTTAAACCGTTCGAAAATTAATTTTGATGGTTTTGTATAAAAAAAATTTGCAACTTTAAAGAAGTTTTTCTAGAAAAATGCGAAAAACCCTCGGGGACTAGGAAACGGTGTCCGGAGGCGGAGTTTCAAAACGCAAATATGGCCTAGATTTTCCTCTAAGACGTCGATCGTGGTTCGCCGTGCATTAGCAGTCTCTGCACACATAAAAAGAGCAATGGACGCGCCTTCTCGCTCATTGTTATTCTATGAATTGCGCTCTCTTTTTGTTCTTTTTCTTCCTTTTCTTTTCATTTCATTCGTTTAATTCTTTCAAGTATGTCAACGACGAGAGTGTTCTTCGAGGAGGCCGATCGTCCGCCGCCCGCCTATTATCAGAATAACAACGCTGCCGAGCAACCACTGAAAACCGTCCCCTTCCAGACGCCCGATCCTGAAAGTGAGTGAGAGTCACTCGTACGACACTCCGAAATAACGGAGACGTTCTTCTCATCCAGAGTTCCAGCCCGACAACTGGAAAGAGCTACGAGTTCCAAAGTTATAGTTAACGTTACTTTGGAACATTGTACTGGGAATTAGAAATTGTGAAACATCTGCATTCTAAGAGTTTCATGCTAATACTATACTCCGAAATAACGCGTTCATCCCCCGGAGCATCGTCCAAGTTCCATAAAACGTCACACACCAAACTAGAAACTTCTCTCTAGTTCCAAATGCGAATATCGAATTTCCGCTTCCCCGAAAAATGCCATTTTCCCATATTTCAGAATGGATAAGCGCCCCGGAGTTCGTGCCTCGCTCTAAACAACTCGCCGACGCTTTCGGATTCAATACTGACACGCAGAACTGCAATCAGGCGCCATTCACAGGTAAATGGGGGGAGGTTCCGATGGTTTTTTGATAGGAATACTGGATTCGGGGTGGATTCAAATGTAACTGAAAGTTTCTGTGGTGTCATCTTGGAAAATGATAGTTTTCTTCTTCTGGTCCTTGACGCAGAATCGCACTTTATCAATGCTACAGTGTCCCTAACATTTTGCATTCAAACTCCGGCGCTAAATTCTACGCCAAAATGCATAGAATCGGAACTACAGTAACTTTTCCTTCTTCCAGGCGCCCAATATTTTGATCTCCCACCAATGGCGCCACCAATCAACTCGCAGCCATTCACAGGAATACCTCCCGGTTATACAGCGAACATGACGACTATCAACCGTGAGTTCAAAGTGTTATGTGTTCTTCTTACACTCTCTCTCCCTCTTTCTCTCTCTGACATATCCCTTCCGCCCCCTCTCTTTCTGCGTCTCCCCGATTTCTGCACTCTCTTGCTCGGAGATCCTTGACTTGCCCCCCCCCCCCCGTTTCCCGCGGCGGTCAGAGGGAGAAGAAGGCTCTGGAGGAGATGATAAGAAGAGATAAGAGAAGGAAGAGTCACTACTGTTCTCTGTCTCTTTTGTTTCTCCCTCTCTCTCTCTCTCTCCCTCTCCATCCCAACAACCCCACTTTTCCAGCCGCCAACGGTCCGCCGATCGCTGCCATTTTGCTGCGAAAGAAGCGCAAGAGACGCTCGAAACAGTCGACCAACTCGATGGTCAACACACATTCCGTTAGTTTCTCCTCTTTTTCGCCCTTATTCTCCCTCTCCCTTCTTCCAGACCTCCCCGTGCTCTTCCCACCCATCCGACCCCAACGGAGGAGACATCTCCTCGTGTGATGACATTGATAATCAACAGAATATGAGCGGATCGTGTCCGGATTTGACACGGCAACAGGCGCAGAAATGGGATGACTATTTGGTGAGTTCTCAGTGCAGACGGACCAAAGAAGAGCTCCTGAAAGCACTTTTCCAGTCCACAGGGAACCCAGAAGTGAGAATAATAGTGTCTGTCAAGATACCACGATTTTTGCTGATTTTCCAAACTAGATTTCGTGATAAAGCTGTAACACTCATTGCATCTTTCTTCTAGGGTACTGAACTGTTTCTATGCCGGAGACGAGTTCAAATGAAGCATTTTCCTTTGCAATACAGAGATTTTTGTTTGAAAAAAGTTAAAACTATGTTGGTTTGAGGGTTCTAGTCAAAATCAATGTTCCGAAACATTAGTGGTAACTTGTTTAAAATTCCCCATTTTCCAATGTTTTCTCTCTTGCAGTACGAAACAGCGCGAGCAGTCAACGAGAACGGTGTGCTCCACGAGAGCACCGGCGACGACGGGACATCGGAAGACCTCAGCTCCTCTGTCTACGAGATCGCCGCGCCGGGAATCCTCGACACAGCCGCTCAAACAGTAACCGGCACTTCGAACAAAGAATTGCAAAAGTTGGAAGAGGAGATCAACGGCAACGTGATGACGTCATCGATGGTGCTGCGACGACTCGCCGGGCACACGTTCATCTCCGACGGATGCGTCGAGAAGACGTTGGAGCAGGAGATGAACGAGTTGACGTTCCGGAAACCGGTCCAGAATCCATATAACCAATCATCACGATACGGATATCCGCAGATTGACAACAACGTGTCGCCGTATGTTCATCTGACGACGATGGACCCGAAAAAGAAGAAGATCACGAATCAGCTCATTGATAAAGACGCGTTGAAGGCTTATGTGAGTTTCGAGCGAAAGTGTTTATTGATTGTGAGAGCACATTTTCAGTTGGATGAGGAAGAAGAGGAGGAGGACTTTCTGGAGGGATTGAACATCACTGTCAACAACTTTGACAACTGCGAGGTGAGTGTACAGTAGTCCTTTAGTAATTCCACAGTAATCCAGAGTGATACTACAGTAACCCACAGTAACCCAACTTCCAGGACCTAACCCTCTCCGACGTGGAGCAACCTTCTCGTTTTCAACAGTTCCAAGATGCGATCCGCAAGAATACGGTAGTCATCGCCACCGATCTACAGGCACCCGACAGACAGTGTTGCACCATTATGTAGTAGCTTTACGGAGAAGTTTTGCGTATTAATAAAGTTATTGGTCATTTGGATAATTCTCGTTTTTTCGAATATGGAAAGGTTCTGCGAGGAGAAAATACACCATTATACCCCAATCGATGGGAACTTTGATAAGGAGCAACTTTTAATTAAGTTGAAAAATTTTTTGCAGCTTTTAAAAAGCTTTTCCGGTTTTCGAGATAATAAGTATTTAGTAAATATTTACAATGCTCCATTTTTTCGCAGTGACCTTTTTTTCGAACCTTTTTCAAAATGAAATCGATTGGAAATTCCATAAGAAAAAATTGTTTAATTGCAAATTTTTTAATTTTACTTTGATAGACGAAATAATATCATTTTGCTCACCCGATCGCTATCGAACAATCAGAAAATATTTCTGTAGACTCCATCGAAACAAAGTCCAATATGTTGCGCCTTTTTCAGTGATGTTTGCTGTTTTAATCACCATTTCATCAGAAAGAGAGTGAGAGAGTGCATAAAAAGCGAGAGAGCGCAGAGAAAGAGACAGCTTTCGCATGCCTCGGCAAATATCATTGAACACATTTCGCGCCTCCGTTTCGTGGTTTTTAAAGATTAGAAACGCGTCGAAAATATTTGATTCGTGTGTTATTCGACCTTTTGACACGTTTTCGAGTGTTTCTCGAGCAGCTGTTCCCTTTTTCGCATTCATTTTCCGATTGGAAACCTTTCTCGTTTTCTTCGTTGTTTTTTGCGAAACTTGATTATTTGCACACAGTTCACAAAACGTCTAAACACTATGAGCGTTGTTTCTAGATATCTCCGGTATGTTTTCTTATCGTTATCTGTTCATTTTCCTCGTTTTAAATATTATTTATAAATATTTCAGCAAAATGGCCCCCAAAACCGTGTTCATCACCGGCGCCAACCGCGGCATTGGCCTCGGCATCGTCGAGAAATTGTTGGGAATCAAAGAAATTGAGACGGTTGTCGCTGGAGCAAGAAATTTGGGAGCAGCCAAGGTTTGTGCTTCTTTTTTTTTTTGAAAAATTAATGTTTTCGAAATCCAGTTTCTTCGTTTGAATATTCCATTTTGTTTTCCCTGATTTTTTTAATTCAATTTCTTATAAAATAAATCGGCGCTTTTTTAAACAAAACATTCTGGAAATTAAATTTTCGACAAAAACGCAAAAAAAAATTACCCACCTCATCAATTGTGGTTTTCGGCCAAAAACTTTGATTATTTACAGGAACTCCGTTCACTCGCCGATGCGGACGCCCGTCTTCAACTCATCGAAGTCGATGTTGCCAACGACGAATCGCTCGCCAGTTCCGTTCAAAAAGTGGACCAAATCGTCGGCGCCCGTGGTCTCAACCTTCTTATCAACAACGCTGGAATGATTGAGGTCTATCAGACTGATAGCACTCCGGATAGGACCAAAGTTCTCAATTGCATCAATGTGAATGCTGTCAGTGCGCTTCTCGCTTCTCAGGTAAGGGCGACATCAAATGGGTACACCCAAAGACAATGTATTTCCAGCATTTCCTGCCACTCCTCCGCCGCGCAGCCGCCAACTCTCCATCCCAAGACACCCTGTCCGCCTCGCGAGCAGCCATCGTCAACATTGGCTCCGATTGCTCATCGCAGACCCTAAATGTGACCGGATTCTGCAACGAGACCCTCCTGGCGTACAAAATGAGCAAAACAGCAATGCTCTCGTTCGCCCGAACTCTGGTCGCCGACTTCAAAACCCTCGATATCCCTGTTCTGGTGACCACGGTGCATCCAGGATGGGTGCTCACTGATATGAGCGGCCCGAATGCTCCGGTTTCGGTAGGAGGAAGGGCGTTTCGTTGCGAGACCCAATTTTCGGAGTTTCAGGTTGCCGAGTCAGCTGGACACATTGTGGAGAGCATTGGAAAGTTAGGCGCTGCTCATAACGGAGGGCTCTTCGATCGACAACTCAATGAGATGCCTTTCTAGGCAATTCATTATTTTTGTGATTATAACTGATATGATAAAGCTATGAAAACTATCAATGATTTAGTTTGAAATATGAATTTTTCATTTGGAGCACAGATTTGCTCAAAAATGTGCATTTGTTGGCCCGAATTTGTGTAAGAGTTAGAAAAACACGAACACAGAGTATAAAATGAGAGTTTATCGGGAGAGAAACTCACAATCAAGAAGAATTACAATTTAAAAGCTTAAAAACAACAAGAAATTAAAGAAAACTATCAAATCGGCTTGAATCGCCCAACTCAAACCAAAGTCTATCTCGCACGTTAAACACCGCGAGGCGTGTGTTCGCGCGGAGTGTCGTTGAGCTTGCGCGCACTGCCAGAAGGAACGATGACCGGCGGGGCGTTGAGTACCTTCCCAACACATTTTTTGTATGATTCATTATAATTCTACAGCCTCTCATTATCAAATAGCTCTCAAACCGCATGCGTCTCCCCTGAATCCCTCTATTTCTGAAAATCCGTCAATCTAGACAATCGACACGTTTTGATCTGCCTCGCTTTCCTTTTGAAAATTTTTGATCTACCGTTTCGTGATTGATTTTTTCCTTTTGTTTTCACTCTTTCTTTCCTTTTTTTATTACTTTTTTTGTATTGGCGTTTCATAACATTTAATTTTTGTCTGCTCACGCGCGTGATCTTTAGTCTTCGCACGGCGAACCAGCGGCGACGTCTAGTAGTAAATTTTTGCAGCATTTTTCCGGGTTCGGCCACCAATCAGCAATCCTGAAACGTGGGCCACGCCGCTTTCGCAACCGCCGCGTGAAATTTTGCAACTCCGCCGCACGCAGGTCCGATTGGCGGAGTCCTCCCAAAAACGCATTTTGAACGCCCTCTTCCCCCTATTTTTAGGGCGACGGTCTTAAATTTATGGCATGAATTTTTTTTTTAAACCGTTGGAAAATTAATTTTGATGGTTTTGTATAAAAAAAATTTGCAACTTTTAAGAAGTTTTTCGAGAAAAATGCGAAAAACCCTCGGGGACTAGGAAACGGTGTCCGGAGGCGGAGTTTCAAAACGCAAATATGGCCTAGATTTTCCTCTAACACGTCGATCGTGGTTCGCCGTGCTTCGATACACATTTTCTAACTAAATACTCTGCGTTTTGATTTTTACACGAGAACTCGGTCTCCATACGGACTTTTCGAGACTTTTCTCGAAATTTTGAAAGAAATTAGTTCTGATAGCGAATAAGTCGCACTCTGACTGCAGGAGCGACTAATTTTTGAATTATTTTGGCTGAAAGTTTTGACTGATGGAAATTCTGTTTTTTTCGAAATATCAATTTTTCTCTAGCGATGAGAATGGGAATTCTTGTCAATCGAGCGAGTACTCAACTCACTCGAAGCTTACCTGCAACAAGCATGTGTAGTCGAGTCACAGGCAGAACGCGATAGATTATCGGCAGGCCTTCGGTTGGCCGCAGGCATGTCAGCTCACCAGTACAAGGTAGTATTTCAAGTCAAATGGTCAGTACAAGGAAAATGTCTACAGCAGGCCTGCAGCACCCCTGTTAGCGTTCAGCAAAGCTGCTGCATGCCTGCCGACGTTCTCCCTCCCACTTTCCCTTCCCCTCACCATTCCCACTCAAATCAAACGATCGTTAGTTTTGTTTCGTTAAAGTTTTGTTTCGTTAACGAAACAAAACTTTACAATATAAATTTATTTAAATCAATCGAAAATACAATAAAATACAATAGGAGAAATCAATAACATGTGAGAAATTTAGATATTTTAGCAAATTTCTCCGTCTGAGTGAATCGTTGCTGGCTCTCTTTCACCAATTGTGCTGAATCCGGAATTTAGTTGCTCCTCGATGTGCTCATTCCGTCGTAGAATTGATGCGTAGAGCTACAACATAGCAGACGATGAGACCATCTCCTCCTCAATCTCCTCAAAGATTCTCTGTTTCCTGCAGCTTTTCACGGCAACTCCTGAAAACAATTATGAAAACAAGTTTGACATCGCGATCACTTACTTTATGATTTGTATCCGGGATGCACAAGAAACATACGGCAATTGAAGCCGATGTCTCTCTCATTTTCAACGGTTTCTTGATTTTGTCGCCTTCGAACTTCCTCGAACTCTCCTCATTGGTCTTCCGTCGGATTCTTTTCGTTTTCATGGAGTTGAGCCGTTTCCCGCAACCGATGAGTTAATGGTCCAAATGTAGGGCGTTGTTTGTCAATTATTTCGACTTCTGGTCATTTCTTTGACTGAGAAAACAGCGTTTTTGGTGAAAATAGTTTAAAATCTCACCTTTTCCGAAATACTTTATTCGTCTTGTCGGGGAAATGCTTGCAAGTCGGCAGACCTACTCATTGTAGGGAATTTCTCTGAAAATAGCGAATTATTGTTTCAATTTTTGTAATAAACTCACTTTGCGGCGTAATTTCCGTTTTCGTCACATTGTTCGCATTTTGCCGACTTCAAATATTGTCCACAACTCCCACATGATCTGAAAGCACGAAAAAGTTGGAAAAAATGACGAAAATACGGCAGAAATAAGCAGAAAACATCGAAAAGCGTGGAGAAATTCGTGAGAATTCTTTCGAAAATTGGTGTAGATTTACGATAAACAAGGCGCCGGTGCGGAGTGTCGTACTTTTTCTGTGAATTTCTCGTGTCTCGAACTTCACAAAAGAGAAAAAAAACAAGAAAAGGACTATTTCAAGTTGAGATCTTCAAAACGTTGACAACCTAAATATCTAAAAACAAGTATTCACTAAAATATATGAAAGTTTTCTTATGAAAATGTGCATATGCACAATTTTTGCTGTCTATTATTTTGAAAATTCAAAAAACTTTCGTTTTTCTCCAAGTCTTGGAATTCTCCCCAGAATTCTCCTCAAACAGGAAACAGCTATCTTGAAAATTTTCCATCCAATTGTAAATAAGCTAAAAATTAATTGTAAGTGTTCATAAAAACAGAAACACAAATATAAAATGTAAAATTAAGAAATTGGGAACGGATCAAAAATGTGAGGCAGCGTTCTCATTTCGCCGACTGTCTGCATTGCATGCCGAACACTGATATGCATGCTGCAGCCTCATTCTCTGTTCATTCGGCTCGCCGACACTTGCGGTTCACCAGTTCACCTCCATCAGAGAAGAGCGCAGCTGCTGGAAAGCAGCGAGCGCCTGATTATCGTCTGCGAATACCTGTCAGCGTTTCCTCGCGAACGCTGGCAGGCCTACTGCAGCTATTTTCTTATCTCGCCTGCCATTTCGGCCGTCGCCTGCGGCTCAGTGGCTGGCGTCCCTGTCACAGGCCTGCAGTTTGCCTATCAGCGTTGCCCGCTGCAAATTTCTGTGCAGATCTGCCGTACCCGTGCCGGCGTCCTGTGACTCGCCTGCAGCTGACCTACGGTTCCATTTCGCCTGCCGAAGGCCTGCCATTAATCTATCGCGTTCTGCATGTGGTGGTTAGTATTGTTGAGTGATAGGTGGATGGTGTCGGGTTCGATTTCTTTCAAGACTGTTTCTTTTTAGAATGTTCTAGGCGAGGATCTCTTTTCTGGTTTCTTTCGCACTTTAATTCAATTCTATACATAATATATTCGATATTCATTAATATCTTTCGAAAGTTATCCGAAATGCATAAACACCGGTTCCCCTGGGCGGTTCTGGCGAGCGATTCTTCGTCCTCTTCCTTGAGATTCCTCTTGAGATTGAACTGCTGGAAACGAGGCTACAGTAATCCTACAGTATCTCCCGAGTGCTCACCAAGAATGTCATCGATATCAGAGAGACTCTGGACGAGATTTAGTTGGAGAAGACATAGACGGAGAGTCGGCGTTCTCTGGCAAACGTCCGATTGAACGAAAGCAGAGGCGAGAGAGAAGAGACAGAAGAGAAGGAGAGTGCTCTTGAGAGATGGCATCTGGAGTACGATAGGATTACTGTAGGTGTAGTAGTCCAATTGAACACTGATTATGAAGTGATTTTTACACCTCTTTATACTAACGGGAAGCAGTCATAAACTGACTTATTGCTCGTTCACTGGAAATCATTATCGATGAAGTGCTGGCTGTTCTACGAGTGATTCAAATGATTGGTGCACTCTGCGTATCCAGAATTATTTTTGATCTACCCCATGCAAATCAGCTCTAATGAGAACTTGAGTAACTCACTGAAAAAAAGAGTTTCGAAATCAGTTATTAAACAAATTTTTCCACTTTCAAAGCCAAAATTTAGGTAAATTGACTGCCATCGAATTTAGATTTCAAACAGGAAAATCAGCAATTTCTCTTCATCGAATATTAACTTGTGTGCTCCCAAATTGTTCTCATTTTCAGCCATCTCCCACCGTCTCCGCCGCATCGCTCTTGTACCGAATTCATTTGGATTATATTATGGGTGAGTTCCTCTATTTCTTCATTTTTCAACTTTGATTCATAAAGAGTTCACTTCGAATGACGGAAACAAGGAATCGATGGCAACTCCTGGAGACAATTGGTATTTGGGACGAGGAGCACAGCAACAGACGGAACCTCCACCTGCAGCTCCACACGGTTTTCGGAAGACGTTCGGAAGAGGCATCAGTGATGTATTCAGGTCAGTTCCAAGAGTCGACAAGTCGAAACATTTGATTAGTCATGTTTGGTAGACTTTTAGTACAATTTTCAAGATTTTAAGAAACAAATGTCAACTAGTTTGATAGGAAATCTGATTTCCTCATAAAAACCGAAGCCTGGGTGACTAGTTGATAACAAAACCTAATTATTCGGTTCACTAGGTGCATTTTATCAGTTAAAGGACGGCACCGACGTGAAAAATGAAATTTTTCATTTTGTGTCTGTCTTTTTCTCCAGTCAGTGCCTCACATGTCTCACTAAATCCCGCTTTTCAATTCCGTCTTTAAAAAAAGCGGCGACCGTTCAAAGTGATGGCCGTGGAAGAGCTGGACTAGCAAACCTCTTTCTCGAAAAACTCTTCCATTCACTGAAATTTTTCGACGAAATCCTGGTTTCTGAGCGTTTCGTTCGACATTTTCAATCATTTCTGGCGTTCCTCAGCTTAAAACAGCAGTATGAATGTGTGCCACCACAAAACCGTGAAAAATGATCAAAAATGTCGAACGAAACGCTCAGAAACCAGGATTTCGTCGAAAAATTTCAGTGAATGGAAGAGTTTTTCGAGAAAGAGGTTTGCTAGTCCAGCTCTTCCACGGCCATCACTTTGAACGGTCGCCGCTTTTTTTAAAGACGGAATTGAAAAGCGGGATTTAGTGAGACATGTGAGGCACTGACTGGAGAAAAAGACAGACACAAAATGAAAAATTTCATTTTTCACGTCGGTGCCGTCCTTTAAGCACAAGTCTGTGCCATTTAAATCAACCGAGATAAGTTGAGTCGAAATTTCTCCGATTTTTGAAAATTCGGCAAGTTTTGACTTGAAATGCTGAAATATTCAGGGATCTGAGTGACTAGTTGATAACAAAACCTAATTATTCGGTTCGCTAGCTACATTTTATCAGTTAAGCACAAGTCTGTGCCATTCAAATTAACCGAGATAAGTTGAGTCGAAATTTCATCGATTTTTGAAAATTCGGCAAGTTTTGACTTGAAATGCTGAAATAATCAGGGATCTGAGTGACTAGTTGATAACAAAACCTATTTATTCGGTTCACTGGGTACATTTTATCAGTTAAGCACAAGTCTGTGCCATTTAAATTAACCGAGATAAACTGAGTCGAAAATTCATCGATTTTTGAAAATTCGGCAAGTTTTGACTTGAAATGCTGAAATAATCAGGGATCTGAGTGACTAGTTGATAACCAAACCTAATTATTCGGTTCACTGGGTACATTTTATCAGTTAAGCACAAGTCTGTGCCATTTAAATTAACCGAGATAAACTGAGTCGAAAATTCATCGATTTTTGAAAATTCGGCAAGTTTTGACTTGAAATGCTGAAATAATCAGGGATCTGAGTGACTAGTTGATAACCAAACCTAATTATTCGGTTCACTGGGTACATTTTATCAGTTAAGCACAAGTCTGTGCCATTTAAATTAACCGAGATAAACTGAGTCGAAAATTCATCGATTTTTGAAAATTCGGCAAGTTTTGACTTGAAATGCTGAAATAATCAGGGATCTGAGTGACTAGTTGATAACAAAACCTAATTATTCGGTTCACTGGGTACATTTTATCAGTTAAGCACAAGTCTGTGCCATTCAAATTAACCGAGATAAACTGAGTCGAAAATTCATCGATTTTTGAAAATTCGGCAAGTTTTGACTTGAAATGCTGAAATAATCAGGGATCTGAGTGACTAGTTGATAACCAAACCTAATTATTCGGTTCACTGGGTACATTTTATCAGTTAAGCACAAGTCTGTGCCATTTAAATTAACCGAGATAAACTGAGTCGAAAATTCATCGATTTTTGAAAATTCGGCAAGTTTTGACTTGAAATGCTGAAATAATCAGGGATCTGAGTGACTAGTTGATAACAAAACCTAATTATTCGGTTCACTGGGTACATTTTATCAGTTAAGCACAAGTCTGTGCCATTTAAATTAACCGAGATAAACTGAGTCGAAAATTCATCGATTTTTGAAAATTCGGCAAGTTTTGACTTGAAATGCTGAAATAATCAGGGATCTGACAGACTAGTTGATAACAAAACCTAATTATTCGGTTCACTAGGTACATTTTATCAGTTAAGCACAAGTCTGTGCCATTTAAATTAACCGAGATAAACTGAGTCGAAATTTCATCGATTTTTGAAAATTCGGCAAATTTTGACTTGAAATGCTGAAATAATCAGGGATCTGACAGACTAGTTGATAACAAAGCCTAATTATTCGGTTCACTGGGTACATTTTATCAGTTAAGCACAAGTCTGTGCCATTTAAATTAACCGAGATAAACGGGGTCGAAAATTCATCGATTTTTGAAAATTCGGCAAGTTTTGACTTGAAATGCTGAAATAATCAGGGATCTGAGTGACTAGTTGATAACAAAACCTAATTATTCGGTTCACTAGGTACATTTTATCAGTTAAGCACAAGTCTGTGCCATTTAAATTAACCGAGATAAACTGAGTCGAAAATTCATCGATTTTTGAAAATTCGGCAAGTTTTGACTTGAAATGCTGAAATAATCAGGGATCTGAGTGACTAGTTGATAACCAAACCTAATTATTCGGTTCACTGGGTACATTTTATCAGTTAAGCACAAGTCTGTGCCATTTAAATTAACCGAGATAAACTGAGTCGAAAATTCATCGATTTTTGAAAATTCGGCAAATTTTGACTTGAAATGCTGAAATAATCAGGGATCTGAGTGACTAGTTGATAACAAAACCTAATTATTCGGTTCACTAGGTACATTTTATCAGTTAAGCACAAGTCTGTGCCATTTAAATTAACCGAGATAAACTGAGTCGAAAATTCATCGATTTTTGAAAATTCGGCAAGTTTTGACTTGAAATGCTGAAATAATCAGGGATCTGAGTGACTAGTTGATAACAAAACCTAATTATTCGGTTCACTGGGTACATTTTATTTGTTAAGCACAAGTCTGTGCCATTTAAATTAACCGAGATAAACTGAGTCGAAAATTCATCGATTTTTGAAAATTCGGCAAATTTTGACTTGAAATGCTGAAATAATCAGGGATCTGAGTGACTAGTTGATAACAAAACCTAATTATTCGGTTCACTAGGTACATTTTATCAGTTAAGCACAAGTCTGTGCCATTTAAATTAACCGAGATAAACTGAGTCGAAAATTGATCGATTTTTGAAAATTCGGCAAGTTTTGACTTGAAATGCTGAAATAATCAGGGATCTGAGTGACTAGTTGATAACAAAACCTAATTATTCGGTTCACTAGGTACATTTTATCAGTTAAGCACAAGTCTGTGCCATTTAAATTAACCGAGATAAACTGAGTCGAAATTTCATCGATTTTTGAAAATTCGGCAAATTTTGACTTGAAATGCTGAAATAATCAGGGATCTGACAGACTAGTTGATAACAAAACCTAATTATTCGGTTCACTGGGTACATTTTATCAGTTAAGCACAAGTCTGTGCCATTTAAATTAACCGAGATAAACTGAGTCGAAAATTCATCGATTTTTGAAAATTCGGCAAGTTTTGACTTGAAATGCTGAAATAATCAGGGATCTGACAGACTAGTTGATAACAAAACCTAATTATTCGGTTCACTGGGTACATTTTATCAGTTAAGCACAAGTCTGTGCCATTTAAATTAACCGAGATAAACGGGGTCGAAAATTCATCGATTTTTGAAAATTCGGCAAGTTTTGACTTGAAATGCTGAAATAATCAGGGATCTGACAGACTAGTTGATAACAAAACCTAATTATTCGGTTCACTAGGTACATTTTATCAGTTAAGCACAAGTCTGTGCCATTTAAATTAACCGAGATAAACTGAGTCGAAAATTCATCGATTTTTGAAAATTCGGCAAGTTTTGACTTGAAATGCTGAAATAATCAGGGATCTGAGTGACTAGTTGATAACAAAACCTAATTATTCGGTTCGCTAGCTACATTTTATCAGTTAAGCACAAGTCTGTGCCATTTAAATTAACCGAGATAAACGGGGTCGAAAATTCATCGATTTTTGAAAATTCGGCAAGTTTTGACTTGAAATGCTGAAATAATCAGGGATCTGACAGACTAGTTGATAACAAAACCTAATTATTCGGTTCACTAGGTACATTTTATCAGTTAAGCACAAGTCTGTGCCATTTAAATTAACCGAGATAAACTGAGTCGAAAATTCATCGATTTTTGAAAATTCGGCAAGTTTTGACTTGAAATGCTGAAATAATCAGGGATCTGAGTGACTAGTTGATAACAAAACCTGATTATTCGGTTCACTAGGTACATTTTATTTGTTAAGCACAAGTCTGTGCCATTTAAATTAACCGAGATAAACTGAGTCGAAAATTCATCGATTTTTGAAAATTCGGCAAGTTTTGACTTGAAATGCTGAAATAATCAGGGATCTGAGTGACTAGTTGATAACAAAACCTAATTATTCGGTTCACTAGCTACATTTTATCAGTTAAGCACAAGTTTGTGCCATTTAAATTAACCGAGATAAGTTGAGTCGAAATTTCATCGATTTTTGAAAATTCGGCAAGTTTTGACTTGAAATGCTGAAATAATCAGGGATCTGAGTGACTAGTTGATAACAAAACCTAATTATTCGGTTCGCTAGCTACATTTTATCAGTTAAGCACAAGTCTGTGCCATTTAAATTAACCGAGATAAACGGGGTCGAAAATTCATCGATTTTTGAAAATTCGGCAAGTTTTGACTTGAAATGCTGAAATAATCAGGGATCTGAGTGACTAGTTGATAACAAAACCTAATTATTCGGTTCACTAGGTACATTTTATTTGTTAAGCACAAGTCTGTGCCATTTAAATTAACCGAGATAAACTGAGTCGAAAATTCATCGATTTTTGAAAATTCGGCAAGTTTTGACTTGAAATGCTGAAATAATCAGGGATCTGAGTGACTAGTTGATAACAAAACCTGATTATTCGGTTCACTAGGTACATTTTATTTGTTAAGCACAAGTCTGTGCCATTTAAATTAACCGAGATAAACTGAGTCGAAAATTCATCGATTTTTGAAAATTCGGCAAGTTTTGACTTGAAATGCTGAAATAATCAGGGATCTGACAGACTAGTTGATAACAAAACCTAATTATTCGGTTCACTAGGTACATTTTATCAGTTAAGCACAAGTCTGTGCCATTTAAATTAACCGAGATAAACTGAGTCGAAAATTCATCGATTTTTGAAAATTCGGCAAGTTTTGACTTGAAATGCTGAAATAATCAGGGATCTGAGTGACTAGTTGATAACAAAACCTAATTATTCGGTTCGCTAGCTACATTTTATCAGTTAAGCACAAGTCTGTGCCATTCAAATTAACCGAGATAAGTTGAGTCGAAATTTCATCGATTTTTGAAAATTCGGCAAGTTTTGACTTGAAATGCTGAAATAATCAGGGATCTGAGTGACTAGTTGATAACAAAACCTATTTATTCGGTTCACTAGGTACATTTTATCAGTTAAGCACAAGTCTGTGCCATTTAAATTAACCGAGATAAACTGAGTCGAAAATTCATCGATTTTTGAAAATTCGGCAAGTTTTGACTTGAAATGCTGAAATAATCAGGGATCTGACAGACTAGTTGATAACAAAACCTAATTATTCGGTTCACTAGGTACATTTTATCAGTTAAGCACAAGTCTGTGCCATTTAAATTAACCGAGATAAACTGAGTCGAAAATTCATCGATTTTTGAAAATTCGGCAAGTTTTGACTTGAAATGCTGAAATAATCAGGGATCTGAGTGACTAGTTGATAACAAAACCTATTTATTCGGTTCACTAGGTACATTTTATCAGTTAAGCACAAGTCTGTGCCATTTAAATTAACCGAGATAAACTGAGTCGAAAATTCATCGATTTTTGAAAATTCGGCAAGTTTTGACTTGAAATGCTGAAATAATCAGGGATCTGAGTGACTAGTTGATAACAAAACCTAATTATTCGGTTCACTAGCTACATTTTATCAGTTAAGCACAAGTCTGTGCCATTCAAATTAACCGAGATAAGTTGAGTCGAAATTTCATCGATTTTTGAAAATTCGGCAAGTTTTGACTTGAAATGCTGAAATAATCAGGGATCTGAGTGACTAGTTGATAACAAAACCTAATTATTCGGTTCACTAGGTACATTTTATCAGTTAAGCACAAGTCTGTGCCATTTAAATTAACCGAGATAAACGGAGTCGAAAATTCATCGATTTTTGAAAATTCGGCAAGTTTTGACTTGAAATGCTGAAATAATCAGGGATCTGAGTGACTAGTTGATAACAAAACCTAATTATTCGGTTCACTAGCTACATTTTATCAGTTAAGCACAAGTCTGTGCCATTCAAATTAACCGAGATAAGTTGAGTCGAAATTTCATCGATTTTTGAAAATTCGGCAAGTTTTGACTTGAAATGCTGAAATAATCAGGGATCTGAGTGACTAGTTGATAACAAAACCTAATTATTCGGTTCACTAGCTACATTTTATCAGTTAAGCACAAGTCTGTGCCATTCAAATTAACCGAGATAAGTTGAGTCGAAATTTCATCGATTTTTGAAAATTCGGCAAGTTTTGACTTGAAATGCTGAAATAATCAGGGATCTGACAGACTAGTTGATAACAAAACCTAATTATTCGGTTCACTAGGTACATTTTATCAGTTAAGCACAAGTCTGTGCCATTTAAATTAACCGAGATAAACTGAGTCGAAAATTCATCGATTTTTGAAAATTCGGCAAGTTTTGACTTGAAATGCTGAAATAATCAGGGATCTGAGTGACTAGTTGATAACAAAACCTGATTATTCGGTTCACTAGGTACATTTTATTTGTTAAGCACAAGTCTGTGCCATTTAAATTAACCGAGATAAACTGAGTCGAAAATTCATCGATTTTTGAAAATTCGGCAAGTTTTGACTTGAAATGCTGAAATAATCAGGGATCTGAGTGACTAGTTGATAACAAAACCTAATTATTCGGTTCACTAGCTACATTTTATCAGTTAAGCACAAGTTTGTGCCATTTAAATTAACCGAGATAAGTTGAGTCGAAATTTCATCGATTTTTGAAAATTCGGCAAGTTTTGACTTGAAATGCTGAAATAATCAGGGATCTGAGTGACTAGTTGATAACAAAACCTAATTATTCGGTTCGCTAGCTACATTTTATCAGTTAAGCACAAGTCTGTGCCATTTAAATTAACCGAGATAAACGGGGTCGAAAATTCATCGATTTTTGAAAATTCGGCAAGTTTTGACTTGAAATGCTGAAATAATCAGGGATCTGACAGACTAGTTGATAACAAAACCTAATTATTCGGTTCACTAGGTACATTTTATCAGTTAAGCACAAGTCTGTGCCATTTAAATTAACCGAGATAAACTGAGTCGAAAATTCATCGATTTTTGAAAATTCGGCAAGTTTTGACTTGAAATGCTGAAATAATCAGGGATCTGAGTGACTAGTTGATAACAAAACCTGATTATTCGGTTCACTAGGTACATTTTATTTGTTAAGCACAAGTCTGTGCCATTTAAATTAACCGAGATAAACTGAGTCGAAAATTCATCGATTTTTGAAAATTCGGCAAGTTTTGACTTGAAATGCTGAAATAATCAGGGATCTGACAGACTAGTTGATAACAAAACCTAATTATTCGGTTCACTAGGTACATTTTATCAGTTAAGCACAAGTCTGTGCCATTTAAATTAACCGAGATAAACTGAGTCGAAAATTCATCGATTTTTGAAAATTCGGCAAGTTTTGACTTGAAATGCTGAAATAATCAGGGATCTGAGTGACTAGTTGATAACAAAACCTATTTATTCGGTTCACTAGGTACATTTTATCAGTTAAGCACAAGTCTGTGCCATTTAAATTAACCGAGATAAACTGAGTCGAAAATTCATCGATTTTTGAAAATTCGGCAAGTTTTGACTTGAAATGCTGAAATAATCAGGGATCTGACAGACTAGTTGATAACAAAACCTAATTATTCGGTTCACTAGGTACATTTTATCAGTTAAGCACAAGTCTGTGCCATTTAAATTAACCGAGATAAACTGAGTCGAAAATTCATCGATTTTTGAAAATTCGGCAAGTTTTGACTTGAAATGCTGAAATAATCAGGGATCTGAGTGACTAGTTGATAACAAAACCTATTTATTCGGTTCACTAGGTACATTTTATCAGTTAAGCACAAGTCTGTGCCATTTAAATTAACCGAGATAAACTGAGTCGAAAATTCATCGATTTTTGAAAATTCGGCAAGTTTTGACTTGAAATGCTGAAATAATCAGGGATCTGAGTGACTAGTTGATAACAAAACCTAATTATTCGGTTCACTAGCTACATTTTATCAGTTAAGCACAAGTCTGTGCCATTCAAATTAACCGAGATAAGTTGAGTCGAAATTTCATCGATTTTTGAAAATTCGGCAAGTTTTGACTTGAAATGCTGAAATAATCAGGGATCTGAGTGACTAGTTGATAACAAAACCTAATTATTCGGTTCACTAGGTACATTTTATCAGTTAAGCACAAGTCTGTGCCATTTAAATTAACCGAGATAAACGGAGTCGAAAATTCATCGATTTTTGAAAATTCGGCAAGTTTTGACTTGAAATGCTGAAATAATCAGGGATCTGAGTGACTAGTTGATAACAAAACCTAATTATTCGGTTCACTAGCTACATTTTATCAGTTAAGCACAAGTCTGTGCCATTCAAATTAACCGAGATAAGTTGAGTCGAAATTTCATCGATTTTTTAAAATTCGGCACATTTTGACTTGAAATGCTGAAATAATCAGGGATCTGAGTGACTAGTTGATAACAAAACCTAATTATTCGGTTCGCTAGCTACATTTTATCAGTTAAGCACAAGTCTGTGCCATTTAAATTAACCGAGATAAGTTGAGTCGAAATTTCATCGATTTTTGAAAATTCGGCAAGTTTTGACTTGAAATGCTGAAATAATCAGGGATCTGACAGACTAGTTGATAACAAAACCTAATTATTCGGTTCACTAGGTACATTTTATCAGTTAAGCACAAGTCTGTGCCATTTAAATTAACCGAGATAAACTGAGTCGAAAATTCATCGATTTTTGAAAATTCGGCAAGTTTTGACTTGAAATGCTGAAATAATCAGGGATCTGAGTGACTAGTTGATAACAAAACCTAATTATTCGGTTCGCTAGCTACATTTTATCAGTTAAGCACAAGTCTGTGCCATTCAAATTAACCGAGATAAGTTGAGTCGAAATTTCATCGATTTTTGAAAATTCGGCAAGTTTTGACTTGAAATGCTGAAATAATCAGGGATCTGAGTGACTAGTTGATAACAAAACCTAATTATTCGGTTCACTGGGTACATTTTATCAGTTAAGCACAAGTCTGTGCCATTTAAATTAACCGAGATAAACTGAGTCGAAAATTCATCGATTTTTGAAAATTCGGCAAGTTTTGACTTGAAATGCTGAAATAATCAGGGATCTGAGTGACTAGTTGATAACAAAACCTAATTATTCGGTTCGCTAGCTACATTTTATCAGTTGAGCACAAGTCTGTGCCATTCAAATTAACCGAGATAAGTTGAGTCGAAATTTCATCGATTTTTGAAAATTCGGCAAGTTTTGACTTGAAATGCTGAAATAATCAGGGATCTGAGTGACTAGTTGATAACAAAACCTAATTATTCGGTTCGCTAGCTACATTTTATCAGTTAAGCACAAGTCTGTGCCATTCAAATTAACCGAGATAAGTTGAGTCGAAATTTCATCGATTTTTGAAAATTCGGCAAGTTTTGACTTGAAATGCTGAAATAATCAGGGATCTGAGTGACTAGTTGATAACAAAACCTAATTATTCGGTTCACTAGGTACATTTTATCAGTTAAGCACAAGTCTGTGCCATTCAAATTAACCGAGATAAGTTGAGTCGAAATTTCATCGATTTTTGAAAATTCGGCAAGTTTTGACTTGAAATGCTGAAATAATCAGGGATCTGAGTGACTAGTTGATAACAAAACCTAATTATTCGGTTCGCTAGCTACATTTTATCAGTTAAGCACAAGTCTGTGCCATTCAAATTAAGCGAGATAAGTTGAGTCGAAATTTCATCGATTTTTGAAAATTCGGCAAGTTTTGACTTGAAATGCTGAAATAATCAGGGATCTGAGTGACTAGTTGATAACAAAACCTATTTATTCGGTTCACTAGGTACATTTTATCAGTTAAGCACAAGTCTGTGCCATTTAAATTAACCGAGATAAACTGAGTCGAAAATTCATCGATTTTTGAAAATTCGGCAAGTTTTGACTTGAAATGCTGAAATAATCAGGGATCTGAGTGACTAGTTGATAACAAAACCTAATTATTCGGTTCGCTAGCTACATTTTATCAGTTAAGCACAAGTCTGTGCCATTCAAATTAACCGAGATAAGTTGAGTCGAAATTTCATCGATTTTTGAAAATTCGGCAAATTTTGACTTTAAATGCTGAAATAATCAGGGATCTGAGTGACTAGTTGATAACAAAACCTAATTATTCGGTTCACTAGGCGCATTTTATCAGTTAAGCACAAGTCTGTGCCATTTAAATTAACCGAGATAAACTGAGTCGAAAATTCATCGATTTTTGAAAATTCGGCAAGTTTTGACTTGAAATGCTGAAATAATCAGGGATCTGAGTGACTAGTTGATAACAAAACCAAATTATTCGGTTCACTAGGTACATTTTATCAGTTAAGCACAAGTCTGTGCCATTCAAATTAACCGAGATAAGTTGAGTCGAAATTTCATCGATTTTTGAAAATTCGGCAAGTTTTGACTTGAAATGCTGAAATAATCAGGGATCTGAGTGACTAGTTGATAACAAAACCTAATTATTCGGTTCACTAGGTACATTTTATCAGTTAAGCACAAGTCTGTGCCATTCAAATTAACCGAGATAAGTTGAGTCGAAATTTCATCGATTTTTGAAAATTCGGCAAATTTTGACTTGAAATGCTGAAATAATCAGGGATCTGAGTGACTAGTTGATAACAAAACCTAATTATTCGGTTCACTAGGCGCATTTTATCAGTTAAGCACAAGTCTGTGCCATTTAAATTAACCGAGATAAACTGAGTCGAAATTTCATCGATTTTTGAAAATTCGGCAAGTTTTGACTTGAAATGCTGAAATAATCAGGGATCTGAGTGACTAGTTGATAACAAAACCAAATTATTCGGTTCACTAGGTACATTTTATCAGTTAAGCACAAGTCTGTGCCATTCAAATTAACCGAGATAAGTTGAGTCGAAATTTCATCGATTTTTGAAAATTCGGCAAGTTTTGACTTGAAATGCTGAAATAATCAGGGATCTGAGTGACTAGTTGATAACAAAACCTAATTATTCGGTTCACTAGGTACATTTTATCAGTTAAGCACAAGTCTGTGCCATTCAAATTAACCGAGATAAGTTGAGTCGAAATTTCATCGATTTTTGAAAATTCGGCAAGTTTTGACTTGAAATGCTGAAATAATCAGGGATCTGAGTGACTAGTTGATAACAAAACCTAATTATTCGGTTCGCTAGCTACATTTTATCAGTTAAGCACAAGTCTGTGCCATTCAAATTAACCGAGATAAGTTGAGTCGAAATTTCATCGATTTTTGAAAATTCGGCAAGTTTTGACTTGAAATGCTGAAATAATCAGGGATCTGAGTGACTAGTTGATAACAAAACCTATTTATTCGGTTCACTAGGTACATTTTATCAGTTAAGCACAAGTCTGTGCCATTCAAATTAAGCGAGATAAACTGAGTCGAAAATTCATCGATTTTTGAAAATTCGGCAAGTTTTGACTTGAAATGCTGAAATAATCAGGGATCTGAGTGACTAGTTGATAACAAAACCAAATTATTCGGTTCACTAGCTACATTTTATCAGTTAAGCACAAGTCTGTGCCATTTAAATTAACCGAGATAAACTGAGTCGAAAATTCATCGATTTTTGAAAATTCGGCAAGTTTTGACTTGAAATGCTGAAATAATCAGGGATCTGAGTGACTAGTTGATAACAAAACCTAATTATTCGGTTCACTGGGTACATTTTATCAGTTAAGCACAAGTCTGTGCCATTCAAATTAACCGAGATAAGTTGAGTCGAAATTTCATCGATTTTTGAAAATTCGGCAAGTTTTGACTTGAAATGCTGAAATAATCAGGGATCTGAGTGACTAGTTGATAACAAAACCTATTTATTCGGTTCACTAGGTACATTTTATCAGTTAAGCACAAGTCTGTGCCATTTAAATTAACCGAGATAAACTGAGTCGAAAATTCATCGATTTTTGAAAATTCGGCAAGTTTTGACTTGAAATGCTGAAATAATCAGGGATCTGAGTGACTAGTTGATAACAAAACCTAATTATTCGGTTCACTGGGTACATTTTATCAGTTAAGCACAAGTCTGTGCCATTCAAATTAACCGAGATAAGTTGAGTCGAAATTTCATCGATTTTTGAAAATTCGGCAAGTTTTGACTTGAAATGCTGAAATAATCAGGGATCTGAGTGACTAGTTGATAACAAAACCTATTTATTCGGTTCACTAGGTACATTTTATCAGTTAAGCACAAGTCTGTGCCATTTAAATTAACCGAGATAAACTGAGTCGAAAATTCATCGATTTTTGAAAATTCGGCAAGTTTTGACTTGAAATGCTGAAATAATCAGGGATCTGAGTGACTAGTTGATAACAAAACCTAATTATTCGGTTCACTGGGTACATTTTATCAGTTAAGCACAAGTCTGTGCCATTCAAATTAACCGAGATAAGTTGAGTCGAAATTTCATCGATTTTTGAAAATTCGGCAAGTTTTGACTTGAAATGCTGAAATAATCAGGGATCTGAGTGACTAGTTGATAACAAAACCTAATTATTCGGTTCACTAGGTACATTTTATCAGTTAAGCACAAGTCTGTGCCATTCAAATTAACCGAGATAAGTTGAGTCGAAATTTCATCGATTTTTGAAAATTCGGCAAATTTTGACTTGAAATGCTGAAATAATCAGGGATCTGAGTGACTAGTTGATAACAAAACCTAATTATTCGGTTCACTAGGCGCATTTTATCAGTTAAGCACAAGTCTGTGCCATTTAAATTAACCGAGATAAACTGAGTCGAAATTTCATCGATTTTTGAAAATTCGGCAAGTTTTGACTTGAAATGCTGAAATAATCAGGGATCTGAGTGACTAGTTGATAACAAAACCAAATTATTCGGTTCACTAGGTACATTTTATCAGTTAAGCACAAGTCTGTGCCATTCAAATTAACCGAGATAAGTTGAGTCGAAATTTCATCGATTTTTGAAAATTCGGCAAGTTTTGACTTGAAATGCTGAAATAATCAGGGATCTGAGTGACTAGTTGATAACAAAACCTAATTATTCGGTTCACTAGGTACATTTTATCAGTTAAGCACAAGTCTGTGCCATTCAAATTAACCGAGATAAGTTGAGTCGAAATTTCATCGATTTTTGAAAATTCGGCAAGTTTTGACTTGAAATGCTGAAATAATCAGGGATCTGAGTGACTAGTTGATAACAAAACCTAATTATTCGGTTCGCTAGCTACATTTTATCAGTTAAGCACAAGTCTGTGCCATTCAAATTAACCGAGATAAGTTGAGTCGAAATTTCATCGATTTTTGAAAATTCGGCAAGTTTTGACTTGAAATGCTGAAATAATCAGGGATCTGAGTGACTAGTTGATAACAAAACCTATTTATTCGGTTCACTAGGTACATTTTATCAGTTAAGCACAAGTCTGTGCCATTCAAATTAAGCGAGATAAACTGAGTCGAAAATTCATCGATTTTTGAAAATTCGGCAAGTTTTGACTTGAAATGCTGAAATAATCAGGGATCTGAGTGACTAGTTGATAACAAAACCAAATTATTCGGTTCACTAGCTACATTTTATCAGTTAAGCACAAGTCTGTGCCATTTAAATTAACCGAGATAAACTGAGTCGAAAATTCATCGATTTTTGAAAATTCGGCAAGTTTTGACTTGAAATGCTGAAATAATCAGGGATCTGAGTGACTAGTTGATAACAAAACCTAATTATTCGGTTCACTAGGTACATTTTATCAGTTAAGCACAAGTCTGTGCCATTTAAATTAACCGAGATAAACTGAGTCGAAAATTCATCGATTTTTGAAAATTCGGCAAGTTTTGACTTGAAATGCTGAAATAATCAGGGATCTGAGTGACTAGTTGATAACAAAACCTAATTATTCGGTTCACTGGGTACATTTTATCAGTTAAGCACAAGTCTGTGCCATTCAAATTAACCGAGATAAGTTGAGTCGAAATTTCATCGATTTTTGAAAATTCGGCAAGTTTTGACTTGAAATGCTGAAATAATCAGGGATCTGAGTGACTAGTTGATAACAAAACCAAATTATTCGGTTCACTAGGTACATTTTATCAGTTAAGCACAAGTCTGTGCCATTTAAATTAACCGAGATAAACTGAGTTGAAAATTCATCGATTTTTGAAAATTCGGCAAGTTTTGACTTGAAATGCTGAAATAATCAGGGATCTGAGTGACTAGTTGATAACAAAACCAAATTATTCGGTTCACTAGGTACATTTTATCAGTTAAGCACAAGTCTGTGCCATTTAAATTAACCGAGATAAACTGAGTTGAAAATTCATCAATTTTTGAAAATTCGGCAAGTTTTGACTTGAAATGCTGAAATAATCAGGGATCTGAGTGACTAGTTGATAACAAAACCTAATTATTCGGTTCACTAGGTACATTTTATCAGTTAAGCACAAGTCTGTGCCATTCAAATTAAGCGAGATAAGTTGAGTCGAAATTTCATCGATTTTTGAAAATTCGGCAAGTTTTGACTTGAAATGCTGAAATAATCAGGGATCTGAGTGACTAGTTGATAACAAAACCTATTTATTCGGTTCACTAGGTACATTTTATCAGTTAAGCACAAGTCTGTGCCATTTAAATTAACCGAGATAAACTGAGTCGAAAATTCATCGATTTTTGAAAATTCGGCAAGTTTTGACTTGAAATGCTGAAATAATCAGGGATCTGAGTGACTAGTTGATAACAAAACCTAATTATTCGGTTCACTAGGTACATTTTATCAGTTAAGCACAAGTCTGTGCCATTCAAATTAAGCGAGATAAGTTGAGTCGAAATTTCATCGATTTTTGAAAATTCGGCAAGTTTTGACTTGAAATGCTGAAATAATCAGGGATCTGAGTGACTAGTTGATAACAAAACCAAATTATTCGGTTCACTAGCTACATTTTATCAGTTAAGCACAAGTCTGTGCCATTTAAATTAACCGAGATAAACTGAGTCGAAAATTCATCGATTTTTGAAAATTCGGCAAGTTTTGACTTGAAATGCTGAAATAATCAGGGATCTGAGTGACTAGTTGATAACAAAACCAAATTATTCGGTTCACTAGGTACATTTTATCTGTTAAGCACAAGTCTGTGCCATTTAAATTAACCGAGATAAACTGAGTCGAAAATTCATCGATTTTTGAAAATTCGGCAAGTTTTGACTTGAAATGCTGAAATAATCAGGGATCTGAGTGACTAGTTGATAACAAAACCTAATTATTCGGTTCACTAGCTACATTTTATCAGTTAAACACAAGTCTGTGCCATTCAAATTAACCGAGATAAGTTGAGTCGAAATTTCATCGATTTTTGAAAATTCGGCAAGTTTTGACTTGAAATGCTGAAATAATCAGGGATCTGACAGACTAGTTGATAACAAAACCTAATTATTCGGTTCACTAGGTACATTTTATCAGTTAAGCACAAGTCTGTGCCATTTAAATTAACCGAGATAAACTGAGTCGAAAATTCATCGATTTTTGAAAATTCGGCAAGTTTTGACTTGAAATGCTGAAATAATCAGGGATCTGAGTGACTAGTTGATAACAAAACCTATTTATTCGGTTCACTAGGTACATTTTATCAGTTAAGCACAAGTCTGTGCCATTTAAATTAACCGAGATAAACTGAGTCGAAAATTCATCGATTTTTGAAAATTCGGCAAGTTTTGACTTGAAATGCTGAAATAATCAGGGATCTGAGTGACTAGTTGATAACAAAACCAAATTATTCGGTTCACTAGGTACATTTTATCTGTTAAGCACAAGTCTGTGCCATTTAAATTAACCGAGATAAACTGAGTCGAAAATTCATCGATTTTTGAAAATTCGGCAAGTTTTGACTTGAAATGCTGAAATAATCAGGGATCTGAGTGACTAGTTGATAACAAAACCTAATTATTCGGTTCACTAGCTACATTTTATCAGTTAAACACAAGTCTGTGCCATTCAAATTAACCGAGATAAGTTGAGTCGAAATTTCATCGATTTTTGAAAATTCGGCAAGTTTTGACTTGAAATGCTGAAATAATCAGGGATCTGACAGACTAGTTGATAACAAAACCTAATTATTCGGTTCACTAGGTACATTTTATCAGTTAAGCACAAGTCTGTGCCATTTAAATTAACCGAGATAAACTGAGTCGAAAATTCATCGATTTTTGAAAATTCGGCAAGTTTTGACTTGAAATGCTGAAATAATCAGGGATCTGAGTGACTAGTTGATAACAAAACCTATTTATTCGGTTCACTAGGTACATTTTATCAGTTAAGCACAAGTCTGTGCCATTTAAATTAACCGAGATAAACTGAGTCGAAAATTCATCGATTTTTGAAAATTCGGCAAGTTTTGACTTGAAATGCTGAAATAATCAGGGATCTGAGTGACTAGTTGATAACAAAACCTAATTATTCGGTTCACTAGGTACATTTTATCAGTTAAGCACAAGTCTGTGCCATTCAAATTAAGCGAGATAAGTTGAGTCGAAATTTCATCGATTTTTGAAAATTCGGCAAGTTTTGACTTGAAATGCTGAAATAATCAGGGATCTGAGTGACTAGTTGATAACAAAACCTATTTATTCGGTTCACTAGGTACATTTTATCAGTTAAGCACAAGTCTGTGCCATTTAAATTAACCGAGATAAACTGAGTCGAAAATTCATCGATTTTTGAAAATTCGGCAAGTTTTGACTTGAAATGCTGAAATAATCAGGGATCTGAGTGACTAGTTGATAACAAAACCTAATTATTCGGTTCACTAGGTACATTTTATCAGTTAAGCACAAGTCTGTGCCATTCAAATTAAGCGAGATAAGTTGAGTCGAAATTTCATCGATTTTTGAAAATTCGGCAAGTTTTGACTTGAAATGCTGAAATAATCAGGGATCTGAGTGACTAGTTGATAACAAAACCTATTTATTCGGTTCACTAGGTACATTTTATCAGTTAAGCACAAGTCTGTGCCATTTAAATTAACCGAGATAAACTGAGTCGAAAATTCATCGATTTTTGAAAATTCGGCAAGTTTTGACTTGAAATGCTGAAATAATCAGGGATCTGAGTGACTAGTTGATAACAAAACCTAATTATTCGGTTCACTAGGTACATTTTATCAGTTAAGCACAAGTCTGTGCCATTCAAATTAAGCGAGATAAGTTGAGTCGAAATTTCATCGATTTTTGAAAATTCGGCAAGTTTTGACTTGAAATGCTGAAATAATCAGGGATCTGAGTGACTAGTTGATAACAAAACCAAATTATTCGGTTCACTAGCTACATTTTATCAGTTAAGCACAAGTCTGTGCCATTTAAATTAACCGAGATAAACTGAGTCGAAAATTCATCGATTTTTGAAAATTCGGCAAGTTTTGACTTGAAATGCTGAAATAATCAGGGATCTGACAGACTAGTTGATAACAAAACCTAATTATTCGGTTCACTAGGTACATTTTATCAGTTAAGCACAAGTCGGTGCCATTTAAATTAACCGAGATAAACTGAGTCGAAAATTCATCGATTTTTGAAAATTCGGCAAGTTTTGACTTGAAATGCTGAAATAATCAGGGATCTGAGTGACTAGTTGATAACAAAACCTATTTATTCGGTTCACTAGGTACATTTTATCAGTTAAGCACAAGTCTGTGCCATTTAAATTAACCGAGATAAACTGAGTCGAAAATTCATCGATTTTTGAAAATTCGGCAAGTTTTGACTTGAAATGCTGAAATAATCAGGGATCTGAGTGACTAGTTGATAACAAAACCTAATTATTCGGTTCACTAGGTACATTTTATCAGTTAAGCACAAGTCTGTGCCATTCAAATTAAGCGAGATAAGTTGAGTCGAAATTTCATCGATTTTTGAAAATTCGGCAAGTTTTGACTTGAAATGCTGAAATAATCAGGGATCTGAGTGACTAGTTGATAACAAAACCTATTTATTCGGTTCACTAGGTACATTTTATCAGTTAAGCACAAGTCTGTGCCATTTAAATTAACCGAGATAAACTGAGTCGAAAATTCATCGATTTTTGAAAATTCGGCAAGTTTTGACTTGAAATGCTGAAATAATCAGGGATCTGAGTGACTAGTTGATAACAAAACCTAATTATTCGGTTCACTAGGTACATTTTATCAGTTAAGCACAAGTCTGTGCCATTCAAATTAAGCGAGATAAGTTGAGTCGAAATTTCATCGATTTTTGAAAATTCGGCAAGTTTTGACTTGAAATGCTGAAATAATCAGGGATCTGAGTGACTAGTTGATAACAAAACCAAATTATTCGGTTCACTAGCTACATTTTATCAGTTAAGCACAAGTCTGTGCCATTTAAATTAACCGAGATAAACTGAGTCGAAAATTCATCGATTTTTGAAAATTCGGCAAATTTTGACTTGAAATGCTGAAATAATCAGGGATCTGACAGACTAGTTGATAACAAAACCTATTTATTCGGTTCACTAGGTACATTTTATCAGTTAAGCACAAGTCGGTGCCATTTAAATTAACCGAGATAAACTGAGTCGAAAATTCATCGATTTTTGAAAATTCGGCAAGTTTTGACTTGAAATGCTGAAATAATCAGGGATCTGACAGACTAGTTGATAACAAAACCTAATTATTCGGTTCACTAGGTACATTTTATCAGTTAAGCACAAGTCTGTGCCATTTAAATTAACCGAGATAAACTGAGTCGAAAATTCATAGATTTTTGAAAATTCGGCAAATTTTGACTTGAAATGCTGAAATAATCAGGGATCTGAGTGACTAGTTGATAACAAAACCTAATTATTCGGTTCACTAGGTACATTTTATCAGTTGAGCACAAGTCTGTGCCATTTAAATTAACCGAGATAAACGGAGTCGAAATTTCATCGATTTTTGAAAATTCGGCAAGTTTTGACTTGAAATGCTGAAATAATCAGGGATCTGACAGACTAGTTGATAACAAAACCTAATTATTCGGTTCACTAGGTACATTTTATCAGTTAAGCACAAGTCTGTGCCATTTAAATTAACCGAGATAAACTGAGTCGAAAATTCATAGATTTTTGAAAATTCGGCAAATTTTGACTTGAAATGCTGAAATAATCAGGGATCTGAGTGACTAGTTGATAACAAAACCTAATTATTCGGTTCACTAGGTACATTTTATCAGTTGAGCACAAGTCTGTGCCATTTAAATTAACCGAGATAAACGGAGTCGAAATTTCATCGATTTTTGAAAATTCGGCAAGTTTTGACTTGAAATGCTGAAATAATCAGGGATCTGAGTGACTAGTTGATAACAAAACCTAATTATTCGGTTCACTAGGTACATTTTATCAGTTAAGCACAAGTCTGTGCCATTTAAATTAACCGAGATAAACTGAGTCGAAAATTCATCGATTTTTGAAAATTCGGCAAGTTTTGACTTGAAATGCTGAAATAATCAGGGATCTGAGTGACTAGTTGATAACAAAACCTAATTATTCGGTTCACTAGGTACATTTTATCAGTTGAGCACAAGTCTGTGCCATTTAAATTAACCGAGATAAACGGAGTCGAAATTTCATCGATTTTTGAAAATTCGGCAAGTTTTGACTTGAAATGCTGAAATAATCAGGGATCTGAGTGACTAGTTGATAACAAAACCTAATTATTCGGTTCACTAGGTACATTTTATCAGTTAAGCACAAGTCTGTGCCATTTAAATTAACCGAGATAAACTGAGTCGAAAATTCATCGATTTTTGAAAATTCGGCAAGTTTTGACTTGAAATGCTGAAATAATCAGGGATCTGAGTGACTAGTTGATAACAAAACCTAATTATTCGGTTCACTAGGTACATTTTATCAGTTAAGCACAAGTCTGTGCCATTCAAATTAAGCGAGATAAGTTGAGTCGAAATTTCATCGATTTTTGAAAATTCGGCAAGTTTTGACTTGAAATGCTGAAATAATCAGGGATCTGACAGACTAGTTGATAACAAAACCTAATTATTCGGTTCACTAGGTACATTTTATCAGTTAAGCACAAGTCTGTGCCATTTAAATTAACCGAGATAAACTGAGTCGAAAATTCATAGATTTTTGAAAATTCGGCAAATTTTGACTTGAAATGCTGAAATAATCAGGGATCTGAGTGACTAGTTGATAACAAAACCTAATTATTCGGTTCACTAGGTACATTTTATCAGTTAAGCACAAGTCTGTGCCATTCAAATTAAGCGAGATAAGTTGAGTCGAAATTTCATCGATTTTTGAAAATTCGGCAAGTTTTGACTTGAAATGCTGAAATAATCAGGGATCTGACAGACTAGTTGATAACAAAACCTAATTATTCGGTTCACTAGGTACATTTTATCAGTTAAGCACAAGTCTGTGCCATTTAAATTAACCGAGATAAACTGAGTCGAAAATTCATAGATTTTTGAAAATTCGGCAAATTTTGACTTGAAATGCTGAAATAATCAGGGATCTGAGTGACTAGTTGATAACAAAACCTAATTATTCGGTTCACTAGGTACATTTTATCAGTTGAGCACAAGTCTGTGCCATTTAAATTAACCGAGATAAACGGAGTCGAAATTTCATCGATTTTTGAAAATTCGGCAAGTTTTGACTTGAAATGCTGAAATAATCAGGGATCTGAGTGACTAGTTGATAACAAAACCTAATTATTCGGTTCACTAGGTACATTTTATCAGTTAAGCACAAGTCTGTGCCATTTAAATTAACCGAGATAAACTGAGTCGAAAATTCATCGATTTTTGAAAATTCGGCAAGTTTTGACTTGAAATGCTGAAATAATCAGGGATCTGAGTGACTAGTTGATAACAAAACCTATTTATTCGGTTCACTAGGTACATTTTATCAGTTAAGCACAAGTCTGTGCCATTTAAATTAACCGAGATAAACTGAGTCGAAAATTCATCGATTTTTGAAAATTCGGCAAGTTTTGACTTGAAATGCTGAAATAATCAGGGATCTGAGTGACTAGTTGATAACAAAACCTAATTATTCGGTTCACTAGGTACATTTTATCAGTTAAGCACAAGTCTGTGCCATTCAAATTAAGCGAGATAAGTTGAGTCGAAATTTCATCGATTTTTGAAAATTCGGCAAGTTTTGACTTGAAATGCTGAAATAATCAGGGATCTGAGTGACTAGTTGATAACAAAACCAAATTATTCGGTTCACTAGCTACATTTTATCAGTTAAGCACAAGTCTGTGCCATTTAAATTAACCGAGATAAACTGAGTCGAAAATTCATCGATTTTTGAAAATTCGGCAAATTTTGACTTGAAATGCTGAAATAATCAGGGATCTGACAGACTAGTTGATAACAAAACCTAATTATTCGGTTCACTAGGTACATTTTATCAGTTAAGCACAAGTCGGTGCCATTTAAATTAACCGAGATAAACTGAGTCGAAAATTCATCGATTTTTGAAAATTCGGCAAGTTTTGACTTGAAATGCTGAAATAATCAGGGATCTGACAGACTAGTTGATAACAAAACCTAATTATTCGGTTCACTAGGTACATTTTATCAGTTAAGCACAAGTCTGTGCCATTTAAATTAACCGAGATAAACTGAGTCGAAAATTCATAGATTTTTGAAAATTCGGCAAATTTTGACTTGAAATGCTGAAATAATCAGGGATCTGAGTGACTAGTTGATAACAAAACCTAATTATTCGGTTCACTAGGTACATTTTATCAGTTGAGCACAAGTCTGTGCCATTTAAATTAACCGAGATAAACGGAGTCGAAATTTCATCGATTTTTGAAAATTCGGCAAGTTTTGACTTGAAATGCTGAAATAATCAGGGATCTGAGTGACTAGTTGATAACAAAACCTAATTATTCGGTTCACTAGGTACATTTTATCAGTTAAGCACAAGTCTGTGCCATTTAAATTAACCGAGATAAGTTGAGTCGAAATTTCATCGATTTTTGAAAGTTCGGCAAATTTTGACTTGAAATGCTGAAATAATCAGGGATCTGAGTGACTAGTTGATAACAAAACCTAATTATTCGGTTCACTAGCTACATTTTATCAAATAAGCACAAGTCTGTGCCATTTAAATTAACCGAGATAAACTGAGTCGAAAATTCATCGATTTTTGAAAGTTCGGCAAATTTTGACTTGAAATGCTGAAATAATCAGGGATCTGAGTGACTAGTTGATAACAAAACCTAATTATTCGGTTCACTAGGTACATTTTATCAGTTGAGCACAAGTCTGTGCCATTTAAATTAACCGAGATAAACGGAGTCGAAATTTCATCGATTTTTGAAAATTCGGCAAGTTTTGACTTGAAATGCTGAAATAATCAGGGATCTGACAGACTAGTTGATAACAAAACCTAATTATTCGGTTCACTAGGTACATTTTATCAGTTAAGCACAAGTCGGTGCCATTTAAATTAACCGAGATAAACTGAGTCGAAAATTCATAGATTTTTGAAAATTCGGCAAATTTTGACTTGAAATGCTGAAATAATCAGGGATCTGAGTGACTAGTTGATAACAAAACCTAATTATTCGGTTCACTAGGTACATTTTATCAGTTGAGCACAAGTCTGTGCCATTTAAATTAACCGAGATAAACGGAGTCGAAATTTCATCGATTTTTGAAAATTCGGCAAGTTTTGACTTGAAATGCTGAAATAATCAGGGATCTGAGTGACTAGTTGATAACAAAACCTATTTATTCGGTTCACTAGGTACATTTTATCAGTTAAGCACAAGTCTGTGCCATTTAAATTAACCGAGATAAACTGAGTCGAAAATTCATCGATTTTTGAAAATTCGGCAAGTTTTGACTTGAAATGCTGAAATAATCAGGGATCTGACAGACTAGTTGATAACAAAACCTAATTATTCGGTTCACTAGGTACATTTTATCAGTTAAGCACAAGTCGGTGCCATTTAAATTAACCGAGATAAACTGAGTCGAAAATTCATAGATTTTTGAAAATTCGGCAAATTTTGACTTGAAATGCTGAAATAATCAGGGATCTGAGTGACTAGTTGATAACAAAACCTATTTATTCGGTTCACTAGGTACATTTTATCAGTTAAGCACAAGTCTGTGCCATTTAAATTAACCGAGATAAACGGAGTCGAAATTTCATCGATTTTTGAAAATTCGGCAAGTTTTGACTTGAAATGCTGAAATAATCAGGGATCTGACAAGGGAAGTATTTTTGCACGCAGTATTGGAATTTTCTATAAATTTGCAAGGGCATACTTTCGCTTAGTGGCTATCGATCCCGCATAGTGGCTACCTGCGCAAACTTCTAGTTTTCGAGATATTTCGATTTGAAAGTTGCTCAAAATCCAGTGTTGGAGGAGGTGGTGGAACCATTGAAAAGAGTGGCCAATGGCAGTGTCGGCACCGTTCATCTAAGCGCACCCGGGAGGCCTGGGAAGTGTGGTTCGGTGGCCGAGTGGCGAAGAGGTGTGGGTTGGGTGCCGATGGTTATGGGCTCGATTCCTTTTCTGGCAATTATTTTTTGTTCCTCATCGACAGCAAGATTTTGTCGAAAAAACCAAAGTCCAGAAAAAATTTTCGAAAAAAAAATTTTTTTTTCGAAAGTTTTTTCGTAAGTTTGTGATGGTTCCGAGTTACGAGAAAACTTATTTTCATAATTCACAAGCATTTAGCCGTGGTTGGAGACAAAATTATGTGAATCAGATAATTTGTTGGGATCATCTCTCTTTCGAAAAATTTCTCCCTCGAGACTTAAAAAATGAATTTCCTTTTTTTCGGAATTTTATAAAAAGAGGCTCCCAAAATGCGAGAACGAGAGCTTCAAGAATTATGAAAATAAGTTTTCTCGTAACTCGGAACCATCACAAACTTACGAAAAAACTTTCGAAAAAAAAATTTTTTTTTGAAATTTTCTCTAGACTTTGGTTTTTTTTGACAATATCTGCTGTCGATGAAGAACAAAAAATAATGGCCAGAAAAGGAATCGAACCCGCAATTAGCCGCACCCAACCCACGCCTCTTCGCCACTCGGCCACCGAACCACACTTCCCAGGCCTCAACGGGTGCGCTTAGGTGAACGGTGCCGACATTGCCATTGGCCACTGTTTTCAATGGTTCCGCCACCTCCCCCAACACTAGATTTTGAGCAACTTTCAAATCGAAATATCTCGAAAACTAGAAGTTTGCGCAGGTAGCCACTATGCGGGATCGATAGCCACTAAGCGAAAGTATGCCCTTGCAAATTTATAGAAAATTCCAATACTGCGTGCAAAAATACTTCCCTTGTGAGTGACTAGTTGATAACAAAACCTATTTATTCGGTTCACTAGCTACATTTTATCAGTTAAGCACAAGTCTGTGCCATTTAAATTAACCGAGATAAACTGAGTCGAAAATTCATCGATTTTTGAAAATTCGGCAAGTTTTGACTTGAAATGCTGAAATAATCAGGGATCTGACAGACTAGTTGATAACAAAACCTAATTATTCGGTTCACTAGGTACATTTTATCAGTTAAGCACAAGTCGGTGCCATTTAAATTAACCGAGATAAACTGAGTCGAAAATTCATAGATTTTTGAAAATTCGGCAAATTTTGACTTGAAATGCTGAAATAATCAGGGATCTGAGTGACTAGTTGATAACAAAACCTAATTATTCGGTTCACTAGGTACATTTTATCAGTTGAGCACAAGTCTGTGCCATTTAAATTAACCGAGATAAACGGAGTCGAAATTTCATCGATTTTTGAAAATTCGGCAAGTTTTGACTTGAAATGCTGAAATAATCAGGGATCTGAGTGACTAGTTGATAACAAAACCTATTTATTCGGTTCACTAGGTACATTTTATCAGTTAAGCACAAGTCTGTGCCATTTAAATTAACCGAGATAAACTGAGTCGAAAATTCATCGATTTTTGAAAATTCGGCAAGTTTTGACTTGAAATGCTGAAATAATCAGGGATCTGAGTGACTAGTTGATAACAAAACCTATTTATTCGGTTCACTAGGTACATTTTATCAGTTAAGCACAAGTCTGTGCCATTTAAATTAACCGAGATAAACTGAGTCGAAAATTCATCGATTTTTGAAAATTCGGCAAGTTTTGACTTGAAATGCTGAAATAATCAGGGATCTGAGTGACTAGTTGATAACAAAACCTAATTATTCGGTTCACTAGGTACATTTTATCAGTTAAGCACAAGTCTGTGCCATTCAAATTAAGCGAGATAAGTTGAGTCGAAATTTCATCGATTTTTGAAAATTCGGCAAGTTTTGACTTGAAATGCTGAAATAATCAGGGATCTGAGTGACTAGTTGATAACAAAACCAAATTATTCGGTTCACTAGCTACATTTTATCAGTTAAGCACAAGTCTGTGCCATTTAAATTAACCGAGATAAACTGAGTCGAAAATTCATCGATTTTTGAAAATTCGGCAAGTTTTGACTTGAAATGCTGAAATAATCAGGGATCTGACAGACTAGTTGATAACAAAACCTAATTATTCGGTTCACTAGGTACATTTTATCAGTTAAGCACAAGTCTGTGCCATTTAAATTAACCGAGATAAACTGAGTCGAAAATTCATAGATTTTTGAAAATTCGGCAAATTTTGACTTGAAATGCTGAAATAATCAGGGATCTGAGTGACTAGTTGATAACAAAACCTAATTATTCGGTTCACTAGGTACATTTTATCAGTTGAGCACAAGTCTGTGCCATTTAAATTAACCGAGATAAACGGAGTCGAAATTTCATCGATTTTTGAAAATTCGGCAAGTTTTGACTTGAAATGCTGAAATAATCAGGGATCTGAGTGACTAGTTGATAACAAAACCTAATTATTCGGTTCACTAGGTACATTTTATCAGTTAAGCACAAGTCTGTGCCATTTAAATTAACCGAGATAAGTTGAGTCGAAATTTCATCGATTTTTGAAAGTTCGGCAAATTTTGACTTGAAATGCTGAAATAATCAGGGATCTGAGTGACTAGTTGATAACAAAACCTAATTATTCGGTTCACTAGCTACATTTTATCAGTTAAGCACAAGTCTGTGCCATTTAAATTAACCGAGATAAACTGAGTCGAAAATTCATCGATTTTTGAAAGTTCGGCAAATTTTGACTTGAAATGCTGAAATAATCAGGGATCTGAGTGACTAGTTGATAACAAAACCTAATTATTCGGTTCACTAGGTACATTTTATCAGTTGAGCACAAGTCTGTGCCATTTAAATTAACCGAGATAAACGGAGTCGAAATTTCATCGATTTTTGAAAATTCGGCAAGTTTTGACTTGAAATGCTGAAATAATCAGGGGTCTGAGTGACTAGTTGATAACAAAACCTAATTATTCGGTTCACTAGGTACATTTTATCAGTTAAGCACAAGTCTGTGCCATTTAAATTAACCGAGATAAACTGAGTCGAAAATTCATCGATTTTTGAAAATTCGGCAAGTTTTGACTTGAAATGCTGAAATAATCAGGGATCTGAGTGACTAGTTGATAACAAAACCTAATTATTCGGTTCACTAGGTACATTTTATCAGTTAAGCACAAGTCTGTGCCATTTAAATTAACCGAGATAAACGGAGTCGAAAATTCATCGATTTTTGAAAAAAGACAAAAACTGTCATTTCGTTGCAAGACCCACTGCAAAAACTGTCATGTCCCTTTAGTCTTACTGTAGCCTGTTTGAGCGCCAAAATTCTGCATTTTCCAGCCTTTTCTCGAATATTCGAAGCCTAAATTATCGATTTTTTACCGAAATTTTTCGTTTTTTTTTTGTTAATTTCCGCCATTTTCGACGTTGTTAATTTTTTAAAATTCACATGTCAGATGTAAACCATCGTTTGACTTTTTTTTTACAAAATTAGAAAAACCTGAAATGTAATTCCGTGTAAATTTTTTTCGCTCTTAATTTCGTTGTAAGACCCACGTGAGAAAACTGTCATGTCCCTTTAGTCTTACTGTAGCCTATTTGAGCGCCAAAACTGCAATTTTTCTCGAATATTCGAAGCCTAAATTATCGACTTTTTACCGAAATTTCCTGTTTTTTTTGTTAATTTTCGCCTTTTTCGCATTTTTCGGAGCGAAACAATGTCCGCAGGGGAGACTTCTGGATGGTGCGAATTATTCGGCGAGACGAAGAGTCATTAATTCCCTCAGAAACTCAATCCCAGACCTGCCGCTCTCCTATCTCTCTTCTTTTCTCCGTCTTTTTTGCTCATTTGTCATCCAATGCAGGCGCGCCCCCATTGCAATGCATTATGACCTCTAGAGTGCCCGCTAAATCTCGACCGCTTGTTTTTATGATCGCTCATTCGGCTTCTTCTCGTGCGGTCGTGTGGGGATCTCTCTTTCTCTCCGCCACCGATGATGCCCATTATCGATTTTTCGGTCTTTTACATGCCACGTGGCCGCGTTCCTCTCCTTCTTTCTCTTTTTCTCTGCTTCTTCTATTCGATCTGCACTTGCCTTTTCTTTCAGATCTCGAAAAATCGGAGACCGACGACATTTTCAGTCGCGGCCATTCAAGGCGGGAGCACTCTTCTCAACGTCGACGAAGCAGGCTCGGCGTGGACGAGAAGAAGGTTGCGGTGGCAGTTTGGCGAGGAGACAGGAAGACAGACGACGTCGGGAGTCACTTTTCGAAACTCCGAAGAGTTGGAGCAATAGGCGATGGAATGATGGAAGTGTGTTCACGAGACCTGGCGGCTCTCGGAGGCGCTGTCCACACTGGATTCTCTTTCGTCGAGAGCCGAACGGTGACAGGCGAGTAAATGCCCCTGATTCTGCACTTCCTCTTTCACATTTCAGGTGACTACGGAGCACACTGTCAAGCGAATGGAGGAGAGCACTGATCCGCTGCAGCAACATCGACTCCTCCGCAATTTCTTGATGCGATCTCATGAAAAAACGGATGAATCTGAGCAGTAAGAAGGACTCGCAACTCTGGAGGGAAGTGTGAGAACCGACGAGCACGCGAATCCCAGAATCGACAGTCGGACGGAGCCGCGACGTCAGCGCTGTTGCACTTGAAAACTGGGGAGAAGTGAACGAGATCAACAGTTGCCGTCGATCGATAAATGCAAATCAAACTCAGACTGCGAAATCTTTCGGAAGCAAAAGAAGCGAATGAAGATACGGAACATACTGGCTCCCTCGATTTTCTGTCGGTGAAAACGAAGCACTGCTGCTCCTCGAGACCATGATAAACAGAGTACGTCGGAGAAGATCACCGACGAGTTCATCGCCACCATAGGATTGCAAAAGATTATGAAGCCCTGCCACTGCATCACCAACGAAACTGCACACTTGATGGTCGTCGAAAAGTCAACATCTTTGAGAAGATGGCGTCGATGCCAAGCGAGAAGTCACTGAAGAAGGTTTGCGAGAACGCGCTTCCTTGGTCTTCAAAATGGTCGCTGTGTAGAAGAAACCGGAGCCATCTCATCAGTAGGCATCACCACAAAAGTGTGCTCCCGAAGCTCCGCGTTCAGCGAACACTGCTGCAAACGTCGTTGCCAACAACGCAGCCGCACAACTTATGGGTCTTGCGCAACCTGAGCAAGTGGATCAGGAAAGAGTCGATCAAGTCCAGATACTGATGGATCTGGGATTCAGTCGTGAAATCGCTAGTTTCGCTTTTGAAACAACTCGCAATCCTGATGAAGCTGCCAATTATTTGCTTGCTCACGGACACGATGTAAGTCTTGCAAATCGAATTCCTATTAAAACCGTATCATGTTTCAGCATCAAGTTCCGAGAAACGATGCAGGACAGGCGTTTCAGCACGTTTCAGCTGCACAGAACCAAGCAGGCGCTCCTGCTGCTGCCGCCAATTCAGGGGAGCCGAATATTCCAAAGATCGAACGCCAACTCCGCGCTCAACTTGCGAATCAAGTCGGAGTTGAGTTGCTCCGAACTGCTCAACGAGTCTTGCAAGAGGCTCACATTGAGCGAGTTGACTGGACTGGCCACAGCGCTCTTCTCCTTCATATACCATCTCGCGAGTATAGAGCCCGAAGGCGAGATTCTCGTAGGATCTGGCCTCACACAGACACTTCTGAGTGTCATCGGATTCCACGAGCTGCCGATAGAGTGCATAACATTCGGAACAAGATGCGCACGCATTTTAGACCTGTTTACTACTATTGATGTTACTGCGTTCAAGGCCAACAATGGAATGGAGATTTGTGTGAATCGCGTCGTTGTGAGTACATAATTTCGTTTCCATTTTGAAGGGGCTAGTAAATGATTTTTCTCATTCAGCACGAAATCAACGAATCCAACAACATCTATTTCGAACGCCGGAGCCATCCCATCCACTTCCACTGTTGCTGCTTCATCTTCTAGTTCGACTATAGTTATCGAGAACAATCAGCGAGCTGTGGATGTTGTTAAAATTGATCATTTCTGAAGTTTTTGACGGCGAATTCCCAGCTGTAGGACCGACGAGAATGTTGTCGCAAGAGAAGATTCTGGCCATTCTCGCGGAGATCATCAAGGCATACCCTTCGCTGGCCATTATCATCGCCGAAACGAGACACGAGGGAAAGAGTGCTCTGCACTCGCTCATTGACACCTATGTCAGTTCGTCGCCAGAGAAAACGGAAACCGCCAACGCTCTCAAGACTCTCATCGCGGTCATTGCCGCCTCGCAGAACGCTGGACAAGCACAGCAGCTTCTCGTTCTCGACATCAAGAACGCTTTGGCTATCTATTCAGTAATGGCCGGAGAACTTCATGCTGAGAGAGTGCTTCATTCTGAAGAGAGTGCCGAAGATGAACAAGTTCGCCGTCTTCTTGTGGGTCTGCTTGACAGCTGAAAGAGTAGTCATCGCTTCAAGGTAACGTTCCAAACAGTTTATACAAAAACGATAATTTTTTGCAGATTCTCAGCTACACGGAAATAGTGCTCATTGCGAACAGCTTTTGTTTTCTCATTGGGAGCTCCAGAAGAAGACGGGGAGCTGAACACGTGAACACCAATACTCCGGCCCAATTCATAAAGGAAGATGATTGAGCGAGGATGACATGCATCCGCCGGAAGGTTGTGTATCATTTGGGAAAAATCGCAATCATAGCCGTTTCAGAAGATGCTACTTCTCCTCAATCGGACATTTGAAAAAAGGAACTTCCCGATTGATGATTCCTATAGAAGTTCGTTCCTCCACCGCTGATCTTCGCGCGGTGCTTCGGCCGATTTTGTTTCTAATTGTTCTGGGTTTTATTGATTTCGTTTGGATTCCTCGTCACCTTTCCATTCTGCACATTTTCGATCCCTATCTTTTCCCTTCATCAACACCCAGTTTTCGGATCTTACAGCTTCCCCACCCCCTCCTTCATTTTCAATATCTGTTCCATTTTTATCTTCGTTTAATTGTGAAGGCACTCCCGCAGGACGATCAAGGATGTTAAGTCAAGGACGAGTTCAGAGGATCAAGGGAATGGAGAAATATCCCATACGAAGGCACCGAAGCACCAGTTAAACGAATAATCCCCTCCTTTTTCATCTTTCTTGTACTTTCCGTCTCGTTCTCATACCCACATTTTCTCATTATCCCCTTCCGTTTGCGGCCCTCAATAATTTCGTGCCCAAGCCTGCCTGATTCTACGCCCCCATCGTGAAATTTCAGATTACGTCTGCGGAATTCACCGCTCCGTCACGGAATTCGGATGCCCAGGTAACACGCATTTTCAGGTAATTCCAGTGCTTCTTTGAAACGTCAGATGTCGGACAGCAAGTGCATCTCGAACACGTCGCAACTAACGCCGGCTGCTAGCGGATGGCAGCTGTCATTAGTTGCTAGACGCCGCCGCCGGAGTCACATAACACCTTCTTTTCCGTTATTTCATAAAACTTATCGTTTTGTCACGCCGATCGCCGGCCCGGTACCGTGTGAGCTTCGACGTTCTTTTATTTGCGTCAAGTATTCACCCACACGGTACCGGAACATCACAAAGACCGCAGATATCAGACAGAGTGAGTGAAAAACAGAGACAAATTCGGACGCGTTTCCTTCGAGCTCAACGGTGGAAGCTGGGATGAAGACGATGTCAGTGATGTTTCTCGTAATTCTCGGCGAGGGCTTCATAGCGAGTATTGGCTCCCGCTGACGTGGAGACATACTGGATCTAAAAAATATTAAATAAAAAATAGTCCGCCGATTGAAATAACTAACGATGAGACGTTTGAACTTCTGTCAGACGGCCTTCGCGAGAGTTAGAACCAACTCGACTTCTTTTGGCGGGGATCTTCCGAAATTGTCCAGAAGATCAAGGACGATGATCGATTGAGGCATGTCGTGCTTCAGAGCTGGATAGTGATGCATCAGATCGTGTACAGCTCCTCCTATGGCTTGTGTCGATTCGTAGTCTTCGGTGTCTTTAATGCGGCCCTTCACAGCAAAGAAGCGCTTGTTCGAGACAACGACAATCTCGATGTCAACACGCTCCGAGAGCTGATTGATGTCTTCCCTTGGCATACTGGATCTGAAAAAATATTAAATTAAAAATAGTCCGCCAATTGAAATAACTAACGGAGACGTAATTTCCAATGAGACACGGACGATATATTGAGTAAAGGCGGATCTACTGAGTGAACATCAACTCGAAGGTTGTCCTGAACTGTCCATGCTCCTCGTCCTCGTCAACCTTATCAGTTCTTCATCTCCAGCATCTCCTCCGACACGTGGTTTGGTCGGAACTGACGACGGACGACTAGAGTTGGTGGTGCACTGCTCTCTTGGTCTTGAAATTCTGTCAGATGGCCTTCGAAGCAGATGTTGTTGGAGCGGCTTTGTCGGCTTAACGTTTTCACGGGTTGTTCCATCGCCTTGCTTCATCGAAGAGAAATCGACGTCAACTTTCTTGCTTGGACGCCTGAAATGGTACAACATCTTACTTTAAAAGGTAAGGGATATTTGAACATACGTTCCCCTCTTGACAGTGCACTTGCATCCTCTAGCTCCAGCAAAGAAGGCTTCGCTGAGAACTTTCTGCGACGAAGCATCGTATTGGATCCATTTGCGTTCTCCAGTTGTAAAGTCGGCGCGACGGCGCAGTGCATCTTCTTCGAATGTTTGATAAGCCCAATCGAGGTAATCGAGTCCGCCGATTGAAATAACTAACGATGAGACCCGGACGATATATTGAGTCATGAGTCAGCATGATAGGAACAATGCTGTTTAGCTCGATCAGGGTCTTCTTGACAACGTTTTGCTCCAGCAGCAAAGACACTTTCTTCTGATCTACTTCAGTTGGTACCGAGAAATAACCAGCAGCTGCGGTTTCCGTGTCAAAGACTGGAACGTCCTGTACCCCACGTGTGTGATTGACGTTCTTTTCTCTGCGCCTTCTAATCACACACGCGGCGTTGGGATCGTCTTCTTCGGCACTCTCTCCTCGTCCTCGTCAACCTTATCAGTTCTTCATCTTCAACATCTCCTCCGACACGTGGTTTGGTCGGAACTGACGACAACAGAGACGATTACAGTTGGTGGTGCTCTCTGCTGTCGGTTTTGACCTTCTGTCAGATGGCCTTCGCGAGAGTTGACACCAACTCGACTTCTTTTGGCGGGGATCTTCCGAAAATGTCCAGAAGATCAAGGACGATGATCGATTGGGGCATGTCGTGCTTCAGAGCTGGATAGTGATGCAGCTCCTCATATGGCTTGTGTCGTTTCGTAGTCCTCGGCGTCTTTAATGCGGTCCTTCAGAGCAATTTATTTTAACAACATCCACAGCTCGCTGATTGTTCTCGATAACGATAGTCGAATCGTCATTCTTGAATCCCTCAACCAGATATTCCAATGCTCTCAACAACTCTTGGGTCAATCCAGATCCAGTTGATTGAAACTGTAATGTTTATATTTAGTGGAAATTAGATCAATTTGGAATCTTGCCATGTGTGGGCAGCTGGAAGACGATCTCCTCCGCGGCTGTCCATGTGAATGCTGAACTTCTGAACACCATTCATGCCCTCGAGTGATGCGAATCCTTGAAGTGGAACCTGTAAAAATATTAAATTTGTATGAAATTCTGAAACACTCTTCTATCTCACCTTCGAAGTTCCAGTGACGAACTGAAGGAACTTCGCCTTGTCTTCCTTCTCAAACGACCGCAGAGCTCTCCAGAACCATTGAATGTGGGTGGCTGTCTTCTGGAAGCCCTTGTAGTCTGTGTTGGCCGCCAAATCGTCGATATCAACAGTTGGTAGACCGGAGATGAGAAGCTCGAGCTCCTGTTCGTTGAACATCGAGATTAAGTCCTTTGGAATAATTTCGTAGAAACCGGTGAGGAAGGCATCGAGTTGCTTTCGAATCGATCCCGTCATCTTCATTTGGCACACGAGTTTCACGTACTCTTCCTTATTAGCATCGTTGACCTCGATCTTCCGTCCATTAGCCTTCAGGTCACGAACAGATCGCACTCCGAACTCTTCGACTTCCGTCGAGAAAGTTAGATCGAGACTCAAGTCATCGATGGGGTTTTTCAGAAGGAACTCGAGCGACTTGAAGAAGGCTGGGTCTTCACTCTCCAAATCCTGGTATCTGACTGGCAGGTTCAGGATGTGCTTGTAGAAGGCACGCGTGAAGTAGCAGTCGAGGTACTTGTGCTCGAACACAGACTTGGCGATCAGCCTTCCGACGAACTTGAAATAGTCGAGATGCTCCGGGTTGATGTAAGACGCCTTGTTGATCATGTACGTGACCATGTCTCCTGGTGCAGTGATGAACAGAGCGTAGTTGGGGTTGAAGATCTCGCGCGTAATGACCGAGAACCATTCACGGAGCAGACCTCCGGCATCTTGTCCTTCTTCACCTTGGAAGATGATGTAGAAGCGGTTCTTCCATTGCGATGGTGCCAGGCGGAACAGCTCACGGAACGAATCGGAGAACACACGATTGCGGGACACTTGCACAGTCACGTCGTTGCGGCGATATCTGGGCATTCTGTAATTAAGACCCTAGAACGAAAAATACTAATAAACTTACGATGGCTCCAACTTGGTGAGTTCCTTGCGGAAGTACTTTCTCTTGACATCGAAATCAAGGAGCTTGGGGAACTGAGTCAAGACGGCGAACGGTCCTCCGGCTGACAAGACTGCATTGTTCTGTCGCAGAGCCTGGTTGAGAACTTGACGATGTTTCTCGGCGAACTCAATAAGCTTAGCGGTGTCCGGGTCGAGGTCCTCGCGGAGTCCGTCGTGCGAGACTGAAGAGGCGACGGCAGCGGCGGAGGTAGATGGTCCAGCACCTCCGGCAGCTTGCTGCTGACTTTCCTTTCTCTTCGCTTCTGCTTCTTTTTGAGTTCTCGTCTTCTGTGGCTGAGAGGCGTGAACAAGGAAGAAAGCTTCGGCGGCAGGTTGGAGAGCAAGAACAGCATGCGGATCGGATGCCTTTCCGAGACGGATCAAGCATTCGGACAATGAGTTCCAAAGACTTTCGAGATCGACGAGTCTCTCCGAAATGCGTGGCTCTTCGTCGTGAACAACTTCCTCTTTCTTATCGGTGTCTGAAACAACTGCCGGGTGTTCCGATGCTCCTGCGGTTGCTGCTGGAGCGCTTGGATCAGCTACTGCTGGTGGAGCACTCGACGAAGATGGTGCATCTTTCTCCTTGTTTTCCTCGGCCTTCTTCTTTTCGGCCTCTTTTGCCTTCTCTTTTCGAATAGTTTTCATGTGGTTACGAACTTTGACAAGTGTTTGGAGAGCACTCAAAAGAGCGTATTGCGCTCCTCCCTTGTCGGTGAGAAGAGTGACAGCTGGAAGTTGAAGTTCTTTGCACGAGCTCATCTGCAGACGCATGTTCTGGTCTCCGTCAATTACGAGTCGCTCGCCATCGAAACGTCCAGTAGTTGTACGTCCCCCAGAATTCGTGTCAACAACCAGTGTGACGGTCTTCGATTTAGGCGCCGACGTCGACGGTTGATCTTGTGAAAGTGGTCCGTCTTCGGTCTTTTGCGCCTCGTCGAGTTCAACGATAAGATGGTTTATCTGTGGCAGAAGTTCCTTTCCGAGCTTCGAAACAGCGGCGAACAAGTTGTTATAGATCTCCACCGATGTTTCGTCAGAGAACGTTCGCATCGCTTCGGAGAGGATGGTAAGTCTCTCGGAGAGTCCTTCAGCACTACACGAACCAGTGGTCATTACTTGGATCACATACTCGAGCTTCCGTCTCAGCGGCAACTTCTCCTTTTCGTTCTCGAGTCCAAGGAGCGAAAGTGTGTCCATCGGCAAGGTTACCATTATCTGACTCGCCACCTTCATCACCTTCTCCTTCAGCGGCGACTTGGCCAACGTTGGTCTTTGCAGCGAGATGAGTATCTGTCCAAGTGGGCATTCTTCCAATTGCTGCTCCGGCGATGCTGTCCAGTCTTTGCTTTTCGGCACTCTCGATGTATTCTGAACCATTGACCAGAACTGATGGAAAGAGGGCGACTGTTTGGCCACATCAGTGGATTTGGCTCCGTTGCGAAGGATAGCGGATTGAACTTCTGCCAGATGGCCTTCGCGAAAGTTGCCACCAACTCTACTCTTTTCGGTGGGGATCTTCCGAAATTGTCCAGTCCCGAGAAATAACCAGCAGCTGCGGTTTCCGTGTCAAGTCCTGGAACATCCTGTACCCCACGTGTGTGATTGACGTTCTTTTCTTTGCGCCTTTTAATCACACACGCGACGTTGGGATCGTCTTCTGTGTCGTGAAAAAAAAACGATAGGAGGAATGCAAATATGACAGGAAGATATCTGGAGGTGTTCGCAATGAGCACTATTTCCGTGTAGATAAGAATCTGCAAAAAATTATCGTTTTTGTATAAATTGTTTGGAACGTTACCTTGAAGCGATGACTACTCTTTCAGCTGTCAAGCAGACCCACATGAAGACGGCGAACCTGTTCATCTTCGGCACTCTCTTCAGAATGAAGCACTCTCATAGCTCGAAGTTCTCCGGCCATTATTGAATAGATAGCCAAAGCGTTCTTAATGTCGAGAACGAGAAGCTGCTGTGCTTTTCCAGCGTTCTGCGAGGCGGCAATGACCGCGATGAGAGCCTTGAGAGCGTTGGCAGTTTCCGTTTTCTCTAGCGACGAACTGACATAGGTGTCAATGAGCGAGTGCAGAGCACTCTTTCCCTCGTGTCTCGTTTCGGCGATGATAATGGCCAGCGAAGGGTATGCCTTGATGATCTCCGCGAGAATGGTCAGAATCTTCTCTTGCGACAACCGTCTCGAACTAGTCGAACTAGAAGATGACGCAGCAGCAGTGGAAGTGGATGGGGTGGCTCCGGCGTTCGAAGTAGATGTTGTTGGAGCGGCTGGTGCTGGAGATGCTTCCACGAATCCAGAAATGATTGTAGCTTTCTTGGACATTGAGAGAACATCGGATCCGCTGAGTCTCGCCAACTTGTTGAAAGCCTCAGTGAACACGAGCCGATTGCGACTCGACAGAGGCGCCAAAACGTTGAGGGTGTCGGCGAAGTCTTTCGACTTGCTCATCGTGTATTCCGACATCGAGCTCGGTGGATGAGACGGCGCAGCGATCATACTCCGGATGGTTTTCTCGTAGACGTTTCCCAACAGAATGTCGTCATCAATGCAGTTTCTGATGATAACAGAAACAAGGAACGGATAAGATTGGGCACAACGGGCACGCAAGCGAAGCATGGCAGACATTCCAGAGAGGTCCAAGAACTTCTGTGCGTTGCGAGAAGCCTTTGTCTGTCTCGACACGAAACTGAGCACCGAATGCGAACATTTTGGATCGAGAGCTCCCATCTTCATCACTTCAACGGCGAGTTCCATGAGACGATCGTTGTATTCTTCACCCCAGGTGAGTGTAGCTTCGGATCGCATCAAATCACTAATTTTCACATCGATTGTCAGTGGTAGATCGGCCTTGACGTTTTCACGGGTTGTTCCATCGCCTTGCTTCATCGAAGAGAAATCGACGTCAACTTTCTTGCTTGGACGCCTGAAATGGTACAACATCTTACTTTAAAAGGTAAGGGATATTTAAACTTACGCTCCCCTCTTGACAGTGCACTTGCATCCTCTAGCTCCAGCAAAGAAGACTTCGTTGAGAATTTTCTGCGACGAAGCATCGTATTGGATCCATTTGTGTTCTCTAGTTGTAAAGTTGGCGCGGCGACGCAGTGCATCTTCTTCGAATGTTTGATAAGCCCAATCGAGGTTCTTGGTAACCGATGCCAAAAACTGCCGACGAGTGATCAGACGGTGGATCTTTGCATAGAGATCAAACCAGCAAATGATTCGGGTGACGAGTGACTGGTAGTAATCGACATTCTTGAATCCCTCAACCAGATATTCCAATGCTCTCAGCAACTCTTGGATCAATCCATTCTCATCGATCCAATCTATGTATTCTTCGGAGACCTTCTCGAAAATAAGAACGGTAAAATGAAGTCGATTGGTCATTGTTCTTGCGATCTCGTGCTTCTGTGGACGTCCATTTGGGAGGAGTTCTTGCTGGGTGAGATCACGTGCCATCTGGAACAGATCCTGTCCAATTATCTCTCGTTTCCCAACAGAATGTCGTCATCAATGCAGTTTCTGATGGTAACCGAAACAAGGAACGGATAAGACTGGGCACAACGGGCACGCAAGCGAAGCAGGATCGCATCAAATCACTAATTTTCACATCGATTGTCAGTGGTAGATCGGCCTTGACGTTAGAAACGAAGGGAAGATCATTGGAAGTGTCAACCAAAAACGGCTGTTCTTTTCGGCATTCGTTGATCTCGTGCTGAAAGAGAAAAATCATTTACGAGTCCCTTCAAAATGGAAACGAAATTATGTACTCACAACGACGCGATTCACACAAATCTCCATTCCATTGTTGGCCTTGAACGCAGTAACATCAATAGTAGTAAACAGGTCTAAAATGCGTGCGCATCTTGTTCCGAATGTTATGCACTCTATCGGCAGCTCGTGGAATCCGATGACACTCAGAAGTGTCTGTGTGAGGCCAGATCCTACGAGAATCTCGCCTTCGGGCTCTATACTCGCGAGATGGTATATGAAGGAGAAAAGCGCTGTGGCCAGTCCAGTCAACTCGCTCAATGTGAGCCTCTTGCAAGATTCGTTGAGCAGTTCGGAGCAACTCAACTCCCACTTGATTCGCAAGTTGAGCGCGGAGTTGGCGTTCGATCTCTGGAATATTCGGCTCCCCTGGATTGGCGGCAGCAGCAGGAGCGCCTGCTTGGTTCTGTGCAGCACGAACGCCTGTCCTGCATCGTTTCTCGGAACTTGATGCTGAAACATGATGCGGTTTTTGGCAAAAAAACCGTTTTGCTAGGAATTCGATTTGCAAGGCTTACATCGTGTCCGTGAGCATCAACTCTTCCAGCTTCCACTTGCGCAGGTTGCGCGAGACCCATAAGTTGTGCGGTTGCGTTGTTGGCAACGACGTTTGCAGCAGCGTTGGCTGGACGCGGAGCTCCTGGAGCCCATCCTTCTGGTGGTGTATCCACTGACGAGGCAGCCTCGGTCTCTTCGACCAAGTTTATGGCGACCTCCTTGAAGACTAAGAAAGCGTTCTCGCAAACCTTCTTCAGTGACTTCAGCTCTTCGTCAGCGAGTCTGCACCACTTTTCCATCGTTTTCTCGACTCGTTCTGACATGTTTTCTCTAAGGAATAGCGAGCATCGAATGAATCGACACCTTCTGCGCGTTCTCCGAGAGTCTCAACACCTTCTCGTTGTGTCCAACTCCTGACACGGAAATCGAATCGAGCCATTCTGGTACGTTCGAGATCATCTAAAAATTCTGATGTAAAGAGATGGAACATTCAAAACCAAAATACCTCCTCATCGTCCGAATTGGCTTCACTAGCCTTATCGAGAAGAGCCAGAAGGCACCAAACGATGAAATCACAAGTCGTCTGGTTAACGCATGCACTTCTCAGCACCTTCTGGAGACGAGCGTGTGGAACCCGGTTGTTGTCGATAAGGTAGAGCAGGCACAGGGTCTGAATAGACTCGCGATCCAACAGATGTGGGTGATCGGATGGTGCTTGATAAGCATGCCCAGCATGTTGTCCGACAGATGGTCCAGAGCCTCCGACGCCTCCTGGACCAATGTGACCAGCTGGAAAGATACCTGATTACAGTTTGTGAACTGTTCTGAAAAAAAATTACGTGGACGCGCAATTCTAGCTCCCGGCCGTGTGAGTCCAACGCCGACTCCAGATCCTGGTGCTCCTGGGGGGACTGCTCCACGGAACAAGAAGTGATGGTATCTCATCATATTCGGCTCGACGTGTTGAGCACGAGCTCTACGGGCTTCGTTCTGCATGTCAGCTGGTAGTCCTGCGAGTTCGGTGTCGTCCATCTCGGGCGCTGGTGGTGCATTCTGTCGTCGAATTGCTTCTTCGGCTTCCCGAAGACGACGCTCATGCTCGGCAAGTACTTCCTCTTGCAACTCTGGTGGAAGGGCACTCAGGAAGACGGGATCAATCGGCTCGACAAGTGGACCAGCTGCATCCGCTACGTGTACGTCGGCGGCAGCACCACCAGCGTTACCGACGGGGGCTGCTCCTTGTTGGGCAACAGCAGGCTGAGCAGCGGATGGTCGTGATGCTCTCTCGGCTCTCTACTGTCTCTGGTAATCACGGAGGACTTCAGCTCTCATCTCTTCGGGAAGAGCAGCTAAGAATGCAGGATCAACGCCTTCTGGTATGTCAATGTGACCAACGACATCTGGAGCTCCTTCTTGTACTTCTCCAACAATTTCCTCGTGATCTGGCTCGTGATGCTCGTCTAGATCGAGGACAAGCGGTTCTTGGTTCACTTCAGATTCATCCAGTTCATCAACTCCGGCAACTGACGAAGCGGCAGTTGCAGCGGAAGACTGCGGGAGAGGCGCATCGTCATCTCCGGTCTCCATCGGTTCTACGTCTTGTTGTTGATCGACTGCAGCTGGCGCTCCCGACGGTGTCGTCGCAGTTTCCTCTCCACGTACCGCAGCAGCGTTCGGAGCTTGCGTGTCTGAAACGGTGTTGGTGTTCGCTGGAGTGGCGAGTCCAATGTCTCCTCCTGGCGGCGCTGGGGCAGTAGTGGTATTGGAAGGCGGCCATTCGGGAGAATCCTGATGTTGGGCGCAAATCGAAAATGTGATCCAGGAATGATGTATGAATCGAGTCGTTATGTCCACCTCCGCGAACGAGCATTCTGGCTGGTGGCAGTTCTCCATACGTATTCCACGCGAGATCGCCTCAAGCTCTCGGATTTCCGTTGTTCGTCGGATGGCGTTTTGTCGAGTGAGACTGGTTCGGTTTCCTTGATGCATCGACACGATTTCGGGGCGATAGGAACATGGTGCCCGGCGAGAGGATCCTAAAAACCCAATTCTATGTAAAATTTTCGAATGTATTTTTTGTACCTTGCCAACTTCTATTCGAAAATCGTCCCAAGTTCAGCGAAGGAAAGTCTGAGTGCTTGTTTAGTTCATCTCCAAAGTCATTTACGTTATTTCTTAATCTAACTCTTATTTCCTAAGCACCTCTACTCCGAAGCAACCACTGTTGGCTTCTCCGGTTTCGGTTAAAGGAGGGATCGGACATGGGTTTACCAGCCGACCCCTCCACCTATCAATCCCACGTGTGTGGAACCGCCCCGCAGGTGCGCCGCCCCCGTAGGTTATCTCTTAAAAAAGAGAGGGAGGATACCACGGCACTCAGTGCGGGAGCCGCCTGCTGAGGGATGCTCGCCCTTAATCAACAGACGACTCAGTGGCCCTCCACCCACAGTGGCGGAGCAAAGGTGCTAGGGATTTTTTTTTCAAAATTCAAAGTATCAAAATTCATCGTTTTGGAATCCGAAATATTTTTCTAAGTCAACCTATACTAAATGACTTTTTCAATAAACTTATAGCACGAAGACTACCCACGCTTACTTGGGACTTGTCGGGCTCCGGGCACCTCAGAAGCTTCTTGACGAGTTGCTGAAACTTGGTGACGATCTCCTGAAGTTGTTTGTTCTTCGTCCAGAACTCCTGCTCCTCTTGGGTCACTCCTGCAGCGATCCATCTCGACTCTCTTGCTTGCTCTTTCTTCTTTTCAGCCTCCGCTTCAGCAGCCTCATCATCCCAAGGTGGCATGACTTCCACGTCCAAATGTGAATCGGCTGGTTGATCGCTGAGCATTTCTCCTTAGTGAACACGAGCGGATTGCGGCTCGACAGAGGCGCCAGAACGTTGAGGGTGTCGGCGAAGTCTTTCGACTTGCTCATCGTGTATTCCGACATCGAGCTCGGTGGATCATACTGCGGATGGTTTTCCCGTAGACGTTTCCAAACAGAATGTCGTCATCAATGCAGTTTCTGATGATAACCGAAACAAGGAACGGATAAGATTGGGTACAACGGGCACGCAAGCGAAGCATGGCCGACATTCCAGAGAGGTCCAAGAACTTCTGTGCGTTGCGAGAAGCCTTCGTCTGCCTCGAAACGAAACTGAGCACCGAATGCGAACATTTCGGATCGAAAGCTCCCATCTTGATCACTTTAACGGCAAGTTCCATGAGACGATCGTTGTATTCTTCACCCCAGGTGAGTGTAGCTTCGGATCGCATCAAATCACTAATTTTCACATCGATTGTCAGTGGTAGATCGGCCTTGACGTTTTCACGGGTTGTTCCATCGCCTTGCTTCATCGAAGAGAAATCGACGTCAACTTTCTTGCTTGGACGCCTGAAATGGTACAACATTTTACTTTAAAAGATAAGGGGTATTTAAACTTACGCTCCCCTCTTGACAGTGCACTTGCATCCTCTAGCTCCAGCAAAGAAGACTTCGTTGAGAATTTTCTGCGACGAAGCATCGTATTGGATCCATTTGTGTTCTCCAGTTGTAAAGTTGGCGCGGCGACGCAGTGCATCTTCTTCGAATGTTTGATAAGCCCAATCGAGGTTCTTGGTAACCGATGCCAAAAACTGCCGACGAGTGATCAGACGGTGGATCTTTGCATAGAGATCAAACCAGCAAATGATTCGGGTGACGAGTGACTGGTAGTAATCGACATTCTTGAATCCCTCAACCAGATATTCCAATGCTCTCAGCAACTCTTGGATCAATCCATTCTCATCGATCCAATCTATGTATTCTTCGGAGACCTTCTCGAAAATAAGAACGGTAAAATGAAGTCGATTGGTCATTGTTCTTGCGATCTCGTGCTTCTGTGGACGTCCATTTGGGAGGAGTTCTTGCTGGGTGAGATCACGTGCCATCTGGAACAGATCCTGTCCAATTATCTCAGCGATGAGGTGATCTTTTCTCCACTCCTCCGACATTGCCGGGAAAATTGAGATTAGGAGCTCGGCGCACGGATGAATCGTGTCGTTGCTCACAAGCAGCAGACGCTTGACAAGCGGGAACAATTGCTTACAGGCGCTGTTCAGCGAGAGGTCTTGCTCGATTTTCAGTTGACTGAGTGGCGGAATGAGCGGTGTGGCAATGTTTTCCTCGTATGCTGGCCTTGGATTTTTCAATCGAACAACAATACTCGCAGTTACAACATCGGCTGTGACAATGGCTCCGTCTCCAGGTAACAGCTCAGCAACTTGATAACCAACTTGCTCAACGTGAGCCTCTTGCAAGATTCGTTGAGCAGTTAGGAGCAACTCAACTCCGACTTGATTCGCAAGTTGAGCGCGGAGTTGGCGTTCGATCTCTGGAATATTCGGCTCCCCTGGATTGGCGTCAGCAGCAGGAGCGCCTGCTTGGTTCTGTGCAGCACGAACGCCTGTCCTGTATCGTTTCTCGGAACTTGATGCTGAAACATGATACGGTTTTCCTAGGAATTCGATTTACAAGACTTACATCTTGTCCGTGAACAAGCAAATAGTTGGCAGCTTCATCAGGATTGCGAGTGGTTTCAAGAGCGAAAATAGCGATTTCACGACCGTTCTGATTTTATTTTTTGTGTAGTGGCCGTTCTGATTGTCGGCTTGAGCGTTTGAATGAGCTCGTGTTCCCAGCACAACATTCTCGACAACTTGCGGAGCATCCCGTACAACTTGATTCCTTCTGGTACCTTCCAGGTCTCCAAAATTTGGTTGCGACTGTCGCTGGACACCTTCTGAAACAATTTTTAATAAGGAAAGAAAATTCGAGAAGAGATAGAGAAGTAACAAACGGAACAGGGCAACAGGAAAATGGGAGCTCAGGGAGCATACGCACAGATAACACGGCAACACGCCGATCGGTCAGAGAAGGAAGACGAACGACTGCCACGCACACGAGAACACGAATGACAGTGTTCCGATGGTTGGATCGGTGGGCGTGGCCAAAAGGGAGCGAGAGAGAATGCGTTGTCTCGCGGCGAGTGTGGGTCAACAGAGCAAATGCGAATATCAATGGAGCACGTTTGCATTGCGGGCTGAAGAGACGCAGAGAAATCTGCGCGTTAGAGAACTTAACTTTGCAGGTCTGCTATTGCGAAAATGACAAAAAAAAGGATTTCCCTATGTAGAATATCAAAAATCATGTATCAAAAAAATAAATTTACTTACAAACAACAGATATGAATGTATTTCAATGAAGAATCGGCAATATGAGTGACTTTTCAGTCAACTATTCAGATTTTATTCGAATTTGATTAAAAAATGCTGGAAAAAAAGATAAAAACCGGACAAAAGGACTAGAAACTCGACCTACCGTGCCGAAAAACTTGAACGAGCACACCTCATCCTGTCGAAGGATATCGCCACGAATCGACGATTTTTAAAAACGCATTTTCCGAATGAAAATTTGTTTTTTTAACAATGGAAAATGTGACATTTTGTTAGAAATTTTGCGTATTCCTAGTGCTGCTGAGAGCGCTTCCTAGTGCTGCAGAGAGCGCTTCCTAGTGCTGCTGAGAGCGCTTCCTAGTGCTGCAGAGAGCGCTTCCTAGTGCTGCCAAGAGCGCTTTTTAGTGCTGCCGAGAGCGCTTCCTAGTGCTGCTGAGAGCGCTTCCTAGTGCTGCTGAGAGCGCTTCCTAGTGCTGCCGAGAGCGCTTTTTAGTGCTGCCGAGAGCGCTTCCTAGTGCTGCAGAGAGCGCTTCCTAGTGCTGCCAAGAGCGCTTCCTAGTGCTGCCGAGAGCGCTTCCTAGTGCTGCTGAGAGCGCTTCCTAGTGCTGCTGAGAGCGCTTCCTAGTGCTGCAGAGAGCTCTTCGATTGCGAAAGGCCACGGATCAATTGAGCAGCAATAATAAATAGCTTGCAAATAATATGACTAAATGAGAAAAGGCGCTACGAGGTTAGAGAAGAGGTTATGATGAATAAGCGCAAGCAAAACAGCAGAAATTCTCAGCAAAACTCGAAAATCATCTGAAAAAAAGATGGAGAACTGCAGCGAATCAGAAACGATTGAATCAGAAAACAGGGAACCGGGAAAAAATCTAGCGAACCAGAAAACTTTACAAGTGTTTTCTAAAAATTAGAAAAAAACGCCATCGCATTTGAAAACATATATTTAGTATGATTCTAAATACAAAAACTGTAAAATATATCAAAATTAATATCTTCATCAATGAAATCCAGATCGTTTCATTTCTGTGCTGATATTCAAACTCTTTTTTACAGGTTTGTATTTAAAAGATTACAGAAAATATATAATTTGAAATGCGCTGGGGTTTTCTTCAGTTTTTTGAAACGCGCGCTTATAAAAATTTCTAGTTCGCTCTTCTTCCGGTTCGCTGTTTATTGATTCGATTTTTTCTGATTCGCTGGCAGCGAATCAGAAACCATCGAACCGGAAAAAAAGCTAGCGAATCAGAAAATGAGCTAGTGAACCGGAAATATTTATAAGCGTTTTGAAAAATTGAAGAAAGCACCAGCGCATTTGAAAGTACATATTCTTCCGAATTCTGTTGCAAGATTGTAAAAAAAGTAAAAAGATGATTTCGAATTTCATTCCAGAAATAGAAATAATTCGATTTCATTGATCAAGAGATTAAATTTAAATACATTTCACAGTTTATTAAAAAAATATGTTTTTCCGAATGCACTGGCGTTTTCTTTCATATTTTGAGGGAAAATTTCCGGTTCACTAGCTTTTTTTTACAGTTCGCTAGTTTTATCCCGGATCGCTATTTTCGGATTCAATCGTTTCTGATTTGAGTTTTTCCCGATTCGTGATTTGAGTTTTTCCCGATTTGATTTTTAACAAATGCGCATAGCAATATAGTAAAAAGAGCAAACAGATTAACATCGATTAAATGAAACAACTAGAAAAACAGATGGATAAGAAAAAAAAACATGAGAGTTCTCGAGAAAGAAAACAATTTTCAAGTTGCGCGTAAGGTGTTGTGGCGCAGCCGCAATCTTTGGCTAACGTGTTTGCAGACAATTGATTATTTTTGGCTAAATAATCAAAAATTAAAACTGCTGAAGATCGTAGAATAGATGCTTCGAAATAAGGAAAAAATGAACAAAAAAGTTCAAAATTTAAACTTGTCTGAAATCTTACATAACTCTTTATCAAATAACCAAATAAAACACTTCCAATCATCAATGTTGCGCAAATCGGCGCCGAAGCCAAATGTTTTCTAGCTCGAAACATTTGTTTTCTGATCTGTGAGTTATTAAATTTTCTGTAAGCGGCGAAGTATGATGGAGGGGTAGTTAATATGAATCCCATGATTGATATTCAAAATGAGTACTCTTTCCTTTCGATTGCTAGCGGGAATCGAAGGGAAATTGCTATGTTAACACTAACAAAAAGTCAGAATTCCTTCGCTAATTTATTAAAAAACGAGATGAATCAGAAATAGGTTGAATAGATAAAGGGCAGTTGAGAATGCGGCAGCAGATGAGGTGGTGGCCGTATCGCGTTGAGAACCGCTCGATTCTCCTCGTAATCCTCCTCCTCCACCTCCTCCAGGAGAACCATCGGATGAAACACAAAGACCGTCATTCGCCGAGCCACTACACGCACTTCCAGCTGCTCCCCCCTTGGCCATTTCCTCTTTCAAGTCTTTTTCAGGTCCCATGATGCACGCTTCTATCACTCCGATAGCATGCACAGTCTTTGGATTCTTCATCTTGCAACTCGTTTTTATACATGCAACCTTTGTTTGAGTCGGGTGGATCACTGCTTCCATCATCTGAGCGAATGTTCCTAAAGCGGCTCCTATCGTGAGTTGCAACGTTTGTTTTAGCGTTTGTTGAAATGCCACTTGTTTGGGTAATCCGCCATCCACCACGAGTATCAGACGTCCTGGCCCTGAGTACTGGGTCCATTGATCACAGTTGCCCTGAGTTTTGAGAATGCCTTCGTATTCATCGCTCCACGAAAGTTCGTGCATGTTCGCAATACCGACTACCTTCGCTATTTCTCGTCGACCTTTATTAAATTCATCAACGACTTGCTTCTTTGCACTCGGGCTCAGGGTCTGAACATTCACTGAAAAAGAGTGAAGTTTCACTCAACCAATGCTGCACAGTTGCTTCGTGTGCTCCATACCGATGAGCACTAGACACGAAACGAGCAGTAGTTTCGTAACTGCGACAATCATGACGAGAATGATTTGTTCCAGAGTGGATCTTCCGATAACGATCTTTGAAATCGAGGCCACGTGCCGATAACGATCTCTGACATTTTGTGCAGGTCAAGCTCGCTTCTGTTTATTCGCCGGCACCCTTGCCAACTTCGTTGTAGCCTAAATATACTAACAAAACATCATCCCAACCCCTTTCAAATCGCGCCCTTAAATGCTGGAACCAGCTCCCCTCTTTATTGTTTCCCCTTAAACCCTCTGCTCCCTCTTTTAGTAAAAACATAATTTCCCTAGATTTATTTAACTAAATACCTCCGTCTGAATTGTCACAATTACTGACACACATTTTCTCCTTATTTCTGTTGATATATAAGTGGTAATGCCCTTCCTCAATAAATCAATCAAATTTCCCGGTAAAATTTCCTTCGAAATTCGCAGCGTAGCGACTCGAGATACGGAGCGAAAGCGGCCGTTCACCATGGAGTCCGCTGCGTATCGACTCAGGATACGGAGCGAAATCGGCGGTCCTCAATGAAGCTTGCTTACACGCGCGTCGGCGTTGGCCCCCCGTGTTCGACATCCGCACTGTGTTTCCGTTAACACTAGCAACAAGTCAGAATTCCTTCGTTAATTTATTAAAAAAACAAGACGAATTAAAAATAGGTTGAATAGGTAAAGGGCAGTTGAGAATGCGGCAGCAGATGAGGTGGTGGCCGTATCGCGTTGAGAACCGCCCGATCCTTCTCCTCCACCTCCTCCAGAAGAACCGCCCGATCCTCCTCCTCCACCAGAAGAACCGCCCGATCCTCCTCCTCCACCAGAAGAACCACCCGATCCTCCTCCTCCACCAGAAGAACCACCCGATCCTCCTCCTCCACCAGAAGAACCACCGGTTGAAACACAAAGACCGTCATTCGCCGAGCCACACGCACTTCCAGCTGCTCCCTTCTTGAACATTTCCTTCTTAAGCTCTTTTTCAGGTCCCATGATGCATGCTCCAATCGCTCGGATAGCTGACGAAGTCTGTGGATCGGTTAACCAACAGTCCGCGGACACACATCCAATCTTAGTTTGAATCGGGTGGGCTGCCATTTCTATCGCCCCAACAAATGTTAGTGCAGCTGCTCCGATCGAGGTTGCCAACGCGTCTTTTAGCTCATGTTCATTTGTAATTTGTTTGGATGCTCCACCATCTAACATGAACATCGGACGTCCTGGCCCTGAGTACTGGGTCGATTGATCACAGATTTCCAGAGTTTCCAGAAAGTCTTTGTATTCATCGCTCCACGAAAGTTCGTACATGTTCGCAATACCGACTTCCTTCGCCAATTTTCGTCGATCTCCATTTACACCATCAACGAGTTTCTTCTTGTTCGGGATCTGAGCATTCACTGCAAAGAGTGAAGTTTCACTCAACCAATGCTGCACAGTTGCTTCGTGTGCTCCATACCGATGAGCACTAGGCACGAAACGAGCAGTAGTTTTGAAACTGCGGCAATCATGACGAGAATGATTTGTTCTAGAGTGGTTGAGCAACTGAATCCTCCGATAATGATCTTTGAAATCGAGGCCACGTGTCGATAACGATCTTTGACATTCCGTGCAGGTCAAGCGCAAATTCATTTTTATTCGAGAGAGAAATCTCGGAAGTTCACGTACCTGAAAGGTATTTCAGGTAATCGTTTCGTTAATACCAGGCCAATCAGCCTCAGCCTGGGCTCTGCAGTTTTGCCTGTTGTCTCTTTTTAGAAATGCTTCAAAATTGTTTTGTTCACACGTCTAAATTCGACATGTGCCCATTCAAAAAATCAAAAATGAAGACGGAAATCAAGCCAAAAAACAGAAAGTGTGCTTCAGAAGGCGTCAGACTTCACCGATCGCTTAAAAAATTCTTGTGCATCATCGGGCCAACTTTTCTGACCCGCCTGTCCAAAAACGGTCCAAATCGGTCCAGTAGGCGCTGAGAAACGGCTGCGGACAAAGAAACCCAGAAGGGAGCTATCGCCGGCACCTCCCTTCTGGGTTTTGCAAAAATAGCGAATCCTAATGAGAATATTTTCCGTCTTTATTCCTTTCTTATTTCACTTACAGAACCACGTGGTAACTCTAATGGATTCTCTGATTTGTCATTGGTCATTTTTTGGAACGCTCGGTTTTCATAGGACTGCCTCTTTTCTTCCATTTTCTCATGAAGGTCGTTATTTCGGGGCGGCTCTTTTTAGAATGAACGTTCTCTCCGTAGAGGTGAAAGAGGAGGTATGAATGCTTTCACGAATAGAAAGAATCACATTATAGAAAGACTCACAATTCGTCAGCTATCGGAATCTTTCTTGCACCGGACGGAGAATGTGTGTTTCCCTTCGACTATTCACAAAACGGTCATTTTTTGGATAGAAACATAAGTAAGGGTGTTTTCCCACTCGACTTACCGAAATTGAGACACCGCCTCTCTGGCTGGGGTCCTCAATTATTTCCGTCCCACGGCGAACCAGCGGCGGCGTCTATCAGTAAATTTTTGCAGCATTTTTCCGTGTTCGGCCACCAATCAGCAATCCTGAAACGTGGGCCACGCCCCTTTCGCAACCGCCGCGTGAAATTTTGCAACTCCGCCGCACGCAGGTCCGATTGGCGGAGTCCTCCCAAAAACGCGTTTTGAACGCCCTCTTCCCCGTATTTTCCGGGCAAAGGACCTAAATTTAGGACATGAATTTTTTTTTTAACCGTTCGAAAATTAATTTTGAAGGTTTTGTTTAAAAAAAATTTGCAACTTTTAAGAAGTTTTTCGAGAAAAATGCGAAAAACCCTCGGGGACTAGGAAACGGTGTCTGGAGGCGGAGTTTAAAAACGCAAATATGGCCTAGATTTTCCTCTAACACGTCGATCGTGGTTCGCCGTGCGTCCCTAAGCTTTTCCCTAAACCACGGCATTTGCCTGTCGGCTTTTCATAGAAATGCTTCAAAAAAATTTTGTTCACACGTCTAAATTCGACGTGCCGACATGTGCCTATTTGGAAATGAAGACGAAAGTCTTGCCTAAAAACAGAAGAGGTGCTCCAGAAGGCGTCAGACTTCACCGATCGCTTAAAAAGTTTACGTGCACCTTGCGGTCAATACTTCTGACCTCTGTGCCGCCAACCGTCGTACTTTGACTAGACGGCGAATTCGCCGATGGTTCGCCAAAAAATCGGCGAATTGCCGTTAGTTCGCCGAGATTTTACTGAGAAGATAAAGATTCATCAAAAAATGGAAAACATTTCTTTTTACAAAAAATCATTTGCTCATAATGCCCAATCGAAAAGGGATTTTTCCAAAAAGGGGTCGCAGGTGGCAAAGATACAAACGGACAATTTGTATCGTCAACTGTGTCAAAAGATTGAGAGTGTGTTGCCAATCAGCTGTTATCATTTCGTTTTCTGCTTCCACCAGTCTTCTGACCGCTGCGAGGTAGGCGTTGGAGCGCTTCCGCTGCATCCTCTTCTGCTTCCACCGCCGCGCCGGCAGCTTCATTTGTCTCACTTTGCGGTAGATCTCTCTCGCCACGTCGACCTCCCTCTTCCTAATCCAATACATCTCCAATCCGTGCTCTGTCGCCTTCTTGAGCTGCTCTTCACTGCCCAACTCCTTCATTCTCTTCAGCATCTGCTCGTTGAACCTTGAAACGTCGTGAACTGTCAGGCACTTGAACTTGCAATTGATCTCTGCCCGTGCCATCTCGACCTTCTCCCTCTCCGTCGATAGTTCGAGAAAGGGAATCGTCAAATCGAGAAACTGAACATTCATCAAGTTGAACATCTCGTTCCACCGCTCCTTCTCCAATCGCTCCTCTCTCTGTCTTTTCTGTGCTCGCTCGATTCCCAAAAGAGCTTTCCAAGCAGCGACAGTGGGCGGATGGAAGGTTACACTCTTCCTTGTTCTGTGCTTCTGTTTGAACTCCTGCTCGTCGAACTCGGTCCGTAACAATTGACAGAAGTTCTTGATCATCTCCTCCGGCGGCCCCTCATTCTGCAAATGCGGCCGCAACGCCTTGACGAGCAACATGGTCTTGTGCCCCTCGTGAGCTCGCTCTATGGCACAATGCGAGCACATTGAGAGACTCCTGAGTTGCAGGAATTTCAACGAAGCCTCCTCTCTCACAACGGCCATAACGTAGTCGTCTCCGACTTTCCTAATGTCACCATTACTCACAGAGCAATCAATGCACAGACGAAGCTTTTCGGTGTACTCGCTGCACTCGGAACATGGTCCGCAGCCTGCTAGCTGCAATTATTCCATCCGTCTTCCGGCTTATCATCCGGAATATTCGAATACCTTTTCATCGGCAATGAAGGCGTTGATATGGTGCAAATCCACTGTTTCCCCCAACTCTTTTACCGCCTCCAGAGCACTATAATTGATTTTTTGCTCCTTGAATGCATCGATTCCCTTACAAATCGGACAATTCGCTGTTTTTCGGTTATTCTTGCAAACCAGGCATATTGTATGGGTGCACGAACCCAGACACGGCTTTCTGGTGTCATCTAGAGCATGAAATAGGGAAAGAAGGACTCGGAGAACTCACCGTAGCGGTTCAAGCACAAAATACAATAAAACTTGTAGAGCAGTTGCATTTCGAGAAAGCGGGAAATGTCGAGTGAATCAAGAATCGCGCTCTTCTTCTTCCCTTTCTCTTTTTGTTATCATCTCTTTGTCGATAAGGGCGCCTAGTCATTGCCTGCGGGGAAATCGGAAAGATGAGGAGAGAATAGTAAACAAAATAGTTTCATAGCGTCAATTACTTAACCCATATCGAAGCTAAAATTCTGGTTTAGGTCTCGTGACCAGAGTTCGACGCCGCTTTCCTGTATTCGAGTCCCTCCGCTCTGATCCTGTTCTTTGGCCTTCTCGAGCTGCTCCTCACTTCCCAACTCCTCCATTCTCTTTCGAATCTTCCTCGTGACACTGATAAGCTCTCTGTGACCCCGACATGGCCACTGATAAGCATTTTTCGATCAAGTAGGCACAAACATGTAAAACAATTCATTAAGAGTCTTTGGGAACCACTCCGAAAAACGGTCGGAGGATGCGAAGTTTCTTATGAATATATCCAGTAGTGAAGCCAGTCAAAGAGTTCAAAGCGCTCTGCCAGTTGGCCCTCGTCATCGCCAACTCCGCCTCCTGCATCCGTCGAATCGTCCGAAAGTAGTCATCGGAGCACTTCCTCAGCATCCTCGACGGCGTCACCTGCCACACCCCGAGCCTTGCCATCGCTCTCCGATACTTCTCTCTCGCCGCGTCGAACTCCCTCTTCCTCATCCAATACGCCTCCAATCCTTGCTCTGTCGCCTTCTTAAGCTGCTCCTCACTGCCCAACTCCTCCATTCTCTTCCTAATCTTCTCATTGAACCTCGAAACGTCTTGCGTCGTCAGGTGAGTGAATCTCCCCTTGATCAGCGATCGTACCTCTTCGATGCCGGCTTCCTTTACTGGATCCTTAACGTCTAAACGCATCAAATCGAACGATTCGAGCATCATCAAGTTGGCCATCTCGCTCCACCGCTCCCTCTCCTTCTTCTCCTTCCGAAGCCTCTGCTGCACTCTTCGGAGCTGTGCGAACTCTCTCCGAGCCCTGGCAGTACGTGGATGGTAGGTGGTGGAAGGGGAGAGTGTTCCATTCTTCTTCGGACCCTCGAACTCCATGTACATCCGTTGATAGCGGCTCTGGAGCAACTCGGTCGGTGAGCCTTTCACTTGAAAATTCGCCCTCAACGCCTTCTCAATCAACACGGTTCTGTGTCCCGCGTGAGCTCCCTCTATCGTGCAACTCGAGCAAGTACACATGCTTTTGAGTTTGAGGAACTCGAGTGGAACCTCGTTTCTCCCGGCGACCATTATGTAGTCACTGCCAACCTTCCGAATGTCACCTCGGCTCTCGGAGCAATCAATGCACAGACGAAGACGTTTCGTGTACTCGTTGCACTCGAAACATTGACCATCGGAGGCTATCTGAAAGAGTTCGGTTGCTAGTGTGGTCCGGAATTCCGGACGAAGACCTGTTCATCGACTTTCACAATGTTCAACTCCACATTCTCCTCAATCTCCTTCATCGCCTCGAGAGCACTATAATTGATTTGTTCCTCCTTGAACGCATCGGTTCTCTTGCAAATCGGACAATGTCTAATTCTCTGTTTCTTCTTGCAAACCAGACACATCGTATGGGTGCATGAACCCAGACACGGCTTCCGGGCGTCATCTGGAGAGAGATAAACTGATAAAAATGGAAGAAGAGCTCCCGAAACTCACCGAATCGATTGAAGCACGAAATGCACACGAGTCGGTTCACCGCATACATTTGTTGCCGAATAGTTGAGAGAGCGGTTCTCGTTTGAATACTTTTTATGCCCTCCCTCTTGATGTGTTATCAGTGGTGATAAGAAGGCCGAGTCATCTGTTTACTAGAAACCCCCTTTTCGTAATTGCTTGCCCATCTTCGACCTTTTCTGTAGGAATCATTGTAAGAGTGAGAGTGAGAACTAGTTTATTTTGGAAATGACCTTCCTCAACAATTGGAATAAATACAAAGTATAAAAAATACAGGAAGGTATCATAAACCAGTTCGGAACTGTACACCCATACCATCCGGTGCCGAGACGAGCATCCGTCTGATCGGACCGGGTATCCTGGCGAACATTGGTTCGTTCCACAGTTTCAGGTGCACATACCCGGCGGTCAGGTTCATCAGACAATCCAACATGGCCTCTCGGCCAGCCAACAAGGATGCCAGTCTCTTCCTCATGTATTCTGTTTTCCTCCTCCGACTCTCCGCTTTCGCCGCCTCCAGTTGTCGTTTGGTCGTTTTGGAGTTCTTCTTGAGCGCAACAACTATCTCACTCTGCTCTCTGGATTCCGATTCGGCCTTCGTCGCCTCGCGAGCCTTGCAGAGTGTGTGTTTCTCATTGGCGTCTGCAGAAGCCTTCGAGGCCTCCTCCGACCCCAACTTTGCCATTCTCTCGAGAATAGTGTTATCGATTCGGATGATATCCTTGGCAGTCAGGTACTTGACATTGAACTTGAACTGCTGGCGGATTTGCTCGACCTCGCGAAGTTCCGGTGCATCGGGATTCTCGAGACTCTCTAGGCGAACCATCATGTCGAGAGACACAAAATCGTACATGTGAAGTCGCTCATTCAGCTTCTGGAACTCTTTCTTTTCGTTTATAGTCTGTTCCCACAGTCGGAAGTATTCTCGAGCGTCTGGATGAGCCATTGCCTTCATCTTCTTGAACTCCCGCTCTTCCGCATCGTTTTTAATCTCTTCCGCCTCGAGCTGCAGAAACAGCATCTGGCACTGCATTTTCATATAGCTCAACCGATCAGTCTGATTTTTCTTAAACTCGGTCTTCGTCACAAACATTGGACTGAGAGCCTCGACGAGTTTCTCGATTCGGTGTCCCTGATGTCGTCCGTCGAGCGCACAATGAGCACACATCGCCAGGCTCTTGATCTTATGGAACTGAAGATCAATGTTATCTTGTGCGGCAAGACGCCATATGGATCCGAGCTGCTTGATCAGACCGTCCTTCTCGACGCATTCGGTGCACAGTCGCAGCATCTTCGTGTGCTCGTGACATTCGCAACACTGACCAGTGGCGATTTCCTAAATGTCAACGATTACCATGACTGCTCAAGAACAGGTTAAACTCACTTGCTCATCAGAAACCGACACTCAGAGCTCGTCCAATCTCTCCTTCAGCATCTTCATTGCCTCCAATGCCTGATAGTTGATGACGGTCTCTTTGAATTCATCTGGTCGTTCACAAATCGGACAATCGGCTGTATTCAATTTCTTCTTGCACTGGAGACAGATCGTGTGTGTGCACGTGCCGAGGCACGGCTTCCGGGTGTCATCTGAATATTAGTTCGTTCAAGTTCCACCTATTTCATACTCGAAAGCTGCTTCTTGTGTGCCATAGCGCGAGTGCGTCGCCACGGAATCATGGCGTGCGCGTTCAATGCAATCGTGCTCTTTCGTTCCATAGAGTTTTCGTCTCGCCTGTTTTTCCGCTATTTCGGCTACGCAGCTTGAAATAGTTAGAGAAATGGAGAGACGTACGCAGCAAAATTTGAAATTAATGCATTAGAGCCAAGAAGCGCAATTGCATTGAACGCCCGACCTGTGTTTCTGTGTGGCTTCGAATGAATTTGCGCTTCACCCGACTCTAACACCATACTAAAGGAAAAGTCACCGAGTACTTCACTTCTGCGTCTCAATTTTTGCTGACTCTCTCGCACACAACGTCGCCGAAACGACTGGTTTTTTTTCGAAAAATACATATGCGGTCGCTGTTTATTTTCGGACAATAATTTTATTCAATTAAGTAACAGTTTTAATTTCTCTCCAATTACTCATTAACTCACCAAACAGTAGCGAACACGGAATACATTTGATCGAGTTTTTCAGAAACATTCTGCTGGCGTCGGAGAGGCATAGAAGACGGCAAAAGAGAGAAAGAGAGGGCGAGGGATATTTTTCCTTTCGCTGTCTGCGTCTTCGTGATGTGCATATAGTGCACTAGTGTTGTTCCAATGTCGAATTGGCTTTGAGAAATGGAAACGTTTATTTGTGTAAATTTCAAATTTATCCAAACAACGCTCGCAATCATTTTCGACTAGAAGAAGAAAAATGTCGAATCCATGGAGCTGTTTCTCGGCTAAGCCAAGTAATAACACTTTGAATGTTCGGCATTTGTTTTAAAAGAGATAACGACGAAAGTACATCAAGAGCCGTGTTCTGTAGAGCCGTCTCGCGTGCGATCAACGTTTTCCCCAATCTGATGGCGTGTTGGGTGAGCGAGAGGAATGATTTGACAGAGAGACGTGGAGAGTTGATGCGTGCCAACTTCAAAGTTCTCCTGTGCCTCCGACGAAGTTCATTTAGGAGCTTCTTCACTTCCTTGTCTAGCACCTCCCATTCTTCTCCGGGATTCTCTATCTTCCCCTTCCTCTCCGCCACCTTCTTATCGATTCTGACGACGTCTTCTGGAGTCAGGTACTTGACGGTGAATTGGAGTGTGGACAGTGTCTTCTTGGTCTCCCGAATCTCCGAGTCTTCAAATACACCACCACGCATTTTTGAGAATCCATCGAATATGTCAAAAAGGAGCATCTCCAATCGCTCGTACAATTTGTTCCTCTCCTCCAGACTCTTGTGCAGTCTCCTCTCCAATCTTCTCACCTCCACCAATCTCTTCCGGCATTTCACTCCCCCCCCCGATGCCCCCACCTTGCTGTATCCATCGGTATATCAATCAGCTGCTGATGAATAGAGAACACCATCTCCGGGAACGTCGCGAGCGGATTCTCGCGAATCCATTTTTCATCAGAAAGAGGTATCATCGACGCTGTGATCGGAATGGTTTCGTGTCGGCCGTCGACGTCGTCTAGAACACAATTGGCGCACATCGAGCGGCTCTTCACCATCAGAAACTGCTTCTCCATGTCTTCATGCTTGCCGGTGAGGAACCATCGGCTCCCGACCTTCACGATTAACCCTTGTTCCTTGGCGCTCTCGGTGCACAATCGCAGCTTTCTCGTGTACTCGTGGCATTTGTGACACTGGCCAGAGGAGACGTCCTGAATATTTGCACAATGCTTCGCCTTTTCGTTGCGAGACCGCGGAAAACTTGGCCAACTACTTTGGAGTTACCTGTTCGACCTGGCAATCCTCAGTCGCATCGACCTCTTCCAACGCCTCCAACGTCTTCAGCGAACTATAATCGATGAGTTTCTCCTTGAAAGCATCGGGTTTCTTGCAAATCGGACAATTTCTAATTCTCTTCCTCTTCCGACATCGCAGACAAATTCTGTGAGTACACGTGCCAACGCACGGCTTCCGAGTGTCATCTGGAGGTTTTCAAAAGTTTTCAATTTGTCTTTTTCGGTTCTGCCGGCACATTTCCAGGGTGCTCTATTGAGAACCGGAGCCATCACTCACCATATCTCTTCCGACACCAGAGACGAGAATGCGCTGACAAAGCGAAAACTTGCGAGAAAACGCATCGATCCGATTTGAAGAAGTGGAAACCAAGAGAAAGAGGACCGAGGGCACTCTCTGTTCTCTCTGATTGTCTGCGTCTCGCTAACTATCCCTTGACTCTTCGCCTTCTTTCACAATCAGATCACGTGGTTGAATCGGATCAAGTCATTCAAACACAAATGCGAATCGTCGTTATGCTTGAGTTCTGCAAGTTCTGCTTGAAAGCAGCGCCCCGGCAGTACTAAATGCGCCACAGCAACACTACTGACCGCCTCGGCAGTACCAATGATTGCCGCGCTTGGCGCTTCGGCAGCACTAACATGCGCCCTGGCAGTACTAAATGCGCCGCAGCAACCCTAGCAATAGCCCTCGCACTCGTTTCGTTTAAATTCGGCATTGGAAGAATGTGGACTTTAATAAAAAGGTTTATTGGCAGGTTAAGAGTTATTTGCATAAATGTTCCCTGAATTTTTTATCAAGACAAAGAACTCGAAGCCATCTCGGGAGAAGACTGCGGCATTTAAAGCAGAAAACCATCGCTGTATAAGTGATCAACTTATCCATCACAATTTTTTGGTGAGCGAATTCACACCATATATGCGTCAGTGTGAGTTTCATTTTACTCGGAAGCCTTGCATTCCAGGCTTCGTCCAGTTCCGATCGTGTCGCTTTGGGGTCATCTCGCACCTTTACATATCTGTCGGTCTTCTCGTCGTCTTCCAACTGCGCCTTTAACATCTCCTCATTCGATCGAAACATTTCAGCTTGACTTGTGGACGCTTTCAACGCTTCCTCTGATCCCAGCTTCTGCATTCTTCTCAAGATCTTCCGATCTATTCTTCTAACGTCTTTAGCCGTCAAGTATCGCGGGATGAATGGATATTTCGACTTCAACTCCTTGAACTTTTGAATCTCCGGAGCGTCGGGATTGTCCAAACTTATCAAATAGAAGAACAGATCATGGAATTCCAGAAGGAGCATTGTGCGTCTCTCAATCATCTTTTCGGTTTCCGCAACTGCTGCATGCATTTTATCGCGTACTCTATTGATCTCCAATTCCAGCCAAGGATGTGGTGAGTAGAAATTCTCGAGTTCACACTTTCTCTGTGGCCACTGTTTCATAATCTGCCACTCTAAAAGACCCATTTCGAATTGGTCCAAGCATTGAGCGAGATTCGCTGGCTCGGCAGTGAACCTCTCTTTTGTTGGATACATTCCCTTCATCGCATCCGCAAACACCTCGATCCTATGTTCCTGATGTGCTCCGTCAATTGCACAATGAGCACATATCCCCAGACTCTTGATTTTCAGTAACTTCTTCTCGAACTCAGTGTTCTCGATGTTCAGGAGCCATTTTCCGTTGAACTTCCGAAGGTGACCATCTCTCTCGGCACACTCGGTACACAACCGGAGTTTCTTCGTGTGATCTCCGCATTCGTGGCATTTTCCGAATGCGAATGCCTGGAAGTTAGTAATTCTAAGAATTGCCCGGCAAGACCCCCCCCTCCCACTGTGTCTACATACCTGTTCCTCGGGAATGAACGTGCACAAATCGTCATCTTTCACCTTCTTCAACTCCTTCACTGCCTCCAATGCCGGATAGTTGATGACTGTCTCTTTGAATGCATCTGGTCCGTCACAAATCGGACAATCGGTGTTCTTTAACTTGTTCTTGCAACACATACAAATCGTATGAGTACACGACCCGAGACACGGCTTCCGGGTGTCGTCTGAAACTTTTAAATTCGTTTTCATTGCTCAGGTTTCAACTGTGCACTATCGATAGCCGATCTATCGACGCCACGGATGCGTCTCGCCTGTATTGCCGCTGTTTTAGCTACTTATGCACCTTGAAATAGTTTGAGACATGTGGAGACGTACGCAGCGAAATTTGAATTTTATGCATTAGATCCGAAACGCGCGATTGCATTCGACTCTGTATTTCCGTGGATCGTCTGTTAAAATCAAATTTCAGTGACTCTGTATCATTGCGACGCAGCCAATTCGAAAATTGAAAAAGAAGAGCGCACGAAGTTCAAATTGAAACTTTGTGGGGAACTGATAACACTCACCATATCGCTGTGAACACAGAATACACCTTATCGAGTTGTGAAATAACATTGTGTCTTTTTAGCAAAAAAAGAAAAGAAAAGTGTTTGGCGTAGAGGAAGAGACTGTGTGGTGGAAGAGAGAACAGAGTACAGAGCGAGAGACGCCATTTCTCCCTATCTCTCTCTCTCTCTCGCTGTCTGCGTCTCTTTCTTCTAGAAACTTCCAATAGAAAGTGTATTGGATAGAGATGAAAAGCTCGGAGTTCAACATATTTATCAATCACAAACATCGAATTCAAGTCATTTGGGAGCATTCGGAACATGTTGGGCTCTTCTCACAAGGGAGTTATCTCCAGAGCCTAGAATCGTCTGGAATGAGACTTTGTGGGATGGATAGAGGTAGGGTTGAGCCTCCCGAATCAGTTTTCAAAATCTGGTATTGGGCTCCGTGAGCCGGAAAAAAAGCGAAATTAAAAACTGTTTCCAGCGATTGAATGGCCGAGAGGTGAACACGTTCGAGCGATAATTGGATGCTGTCGGGTTCGATTTTTTCCCGTTTAGCAACTTTTGAAAACAGATTCGGAATGCGACTACGTCTCATTTAAAACGGTTCTGGACAGTTCGGACAGTTCGTTCCTTGTCAGAATGCGATGAAACTTGAGACACTCGACCATTTTCAAAAAGATCACCATCAAAGTGCCCTCTGCCAACCGATCCATGGCAATCTCCTGGAACGCCAGTTCAACTGCCAGATGAGTTTTCGCCAGTTTCAACCGACTTCGAATCACCGCACGAGCTCCTTCTTCGAGATCCACTTCGGCAGTTTCGTGGTTCGCTTGGAGTTCTCTGTATCTCTGCGCCTGCTCCTCCTCCTCTGTCTCAACTTCCTTCACTTCTCGTTTCCTCGACGCCAACGTCTTCAGATGTTCACTCTTCGCCGCTTCCATTACTTCTTCGGATCCCAGCTCTTCCAGTTTTTTCAGAATCTTCCGATCTATTCTGTGAACATCCCATGGTGTCAAGTGTCTAGGGATAACGGAGATTTTGGAGCGGATCTCTTCAATTTCCCGAATCTCCGGTGCATCTGGACAGCCCGTCTTCTCAACGTGTAGCTGCAAATCGTTCAAATCCAAAGCCAATAGATCAAATCGCTCGCACAACCGTTCCTTCTCATCGATCTCCTCCAACATTACCCTCGTTACCCTTTCGATTTCCAGCTGCTCCGAAGGATCAGAGCTCCGACACCCTTCGAGCACACACCGATTCTTAGGCCACCCTCTCTGTTGCTCGAACCGAAACGCCAATCCCTGCAAAGCGGTCTTCAGAATATCCAACGAACTGCTCGTCGACTTCGAATAGAACGTCTTTGTCCTGCAATTCGGACTGAGTGCACTCGCGAATTGCTCAATCTTGTGCTCCTGATGTGCTCCGTCCAATGCACAATGAGCACATATCGTGAGACTCTTGATCTTGAGAAACTCCTGCTCGTAGTCTGGTCCCTTGGTGATCAGGAGCCATCTTCCGTCGAATCTCCGAATGAGACCGTCTCTTTCGGCGCATTCGGTGCACAGACGAAGTTTCCTCGAGTGCTCTAGACACTCGTGGCATTGGCCAGTGGTGATCTCCTGGAAATCAAGAGATGCTGGTTGGAGCTCTCTGATTTGGTGCATTTCGATTGACACCTTTTCAGTGCCTTGGCGCAATTTTCGACTTCCAAAAGAACCGCCCGTTCACTCACCTGTTCATCCGGAATAAACGTCCACAAGTCGTCATCGCCTAGCTTCTCCCCCAACTCCTTCACGGCCTCCAGTGCCGGATAGTTGATGACTGTCTCTTTGAATGCATCTGGTCTCTCACAAATCGGACAGTCGGCAGTCCTCATTCTCTCCTTGCATCGCAGACAGATCGTATGCGTACACGACCCGAGACACGGCTTCCGGGTATCATCTGGAACAGAACGTCTTCTGGAGGTAACGTCTTCTAGACTTACCGAATCGCTGTAAGCACTTGATGCACTTGATCCAGTTCACCCATAGCATTTGAGATTGTGAAATTAGTTGGTAACATGAGGAAGAGGAAGAGAGAGAGAGAGAGTAAGTAGAGAGAGAGGGAAAAGAAGCAGACAGTGAGATTGTTTGTCTTGCTAGCTTAGTGCTGATCTCTTGGTTCATACATTTATCATATAAATAATAACAAACTTCAACAACATATCATACAGTAGAATTGAGTTTGGCGCTGCCAATGTTCTCCACAGCCCACGCGGCAATCGGGGTACTCGCCACGCCCACCAGGATGCCGAGCATTAGAAAGATCGAGGCGAGCATTCCGCTCAACTTCTGATACCTCGGAGGAACTTCTCTGCAATCAAACACCATCTTCCCCCAATCTACAGTAGTTCTACAGTACCCCGGAGTGTAGATCAGTGCCAGACTGCTCATGTAGCCGCACGTGGCAGCCATGATAGTGCAGCCGATGGTGAAGAACCACTCGTTCTCGAAGAACACCGGCCACCGACGGGTGTCTGGACGGTAGTTGCAGAAGAGGTAGAAGGGAATGAAGACGGTTCGGAGGAGGACTCCGATCCACAGATATTTGGCCGACGGCTGGAATATCCCCCGTTTGGGGACAGAGACAAGATAGGAGGAACTCACGAATTGCACATAATTAGCTAGTGAGGATCCGATCCACGCGAAAAGATTAAAGTTGAGAAACGTTGTAATCGGGTAGAAGAGGTTGTCTGCGAGAAAATAGGAATGTGTCGGTAGAGCGCACTTGCATACCTCCGAAGACTGACGTCTTCCCGTTCGCCGGATCAGAATAGACACTGTCGGTCATCATTGCGGGGAAGATGAGCAGGGAGACGAAGTAGACGTAGAAGTTGTTGAACAGTTGCACCCAGCACTGGAAATATGAAATCAGGGAATGCGTCAAACGCACTGGAGATGCGCCAGCAGCAAAACTACGCAATCTGCGAATGCGTCTAGGCACCAGATATGTGTCAGAGATCTCCAAAGATCAGACAATGCACCACGGCACTGGAAATTAACGCACGAGAGATGCGCCTCCAAATTCTAGAATTAGAATTGCGCCAAGGATCCCAGAAAAGCACCAAGACCTCCTCACCAATCGAATGCACTCCCAATACTGTGCCAGCGACGGATTGTCCACCGTCTCCTCGGCCCTCGCCTCAACTCCCTTCGCCATGTGATACTGATAAAACGGCTGAAATCAATTTTTGATCTACCCATTTCTCACAGAGCCAATTTCCTACCAATTTGACCAAAAAATAGAGCGAAAAGAGGCAAACGATCATGAAAGCGAGCGAGATGCTGAAGTAGAGAAGGGCGTTCAACTCGATGTCGTTCGGAGATACTGTAGGATTACTGTAGTTCACACGGGCACTCTGTCCCCCACTCAAAACTCACTGACTAGTGTCAAAATACTGAGAACCGAGGTGAAAACGCCACAAAGGTTGTTTCCGATGACGAGCGAATTGATGTAGTTGTCGGGGAAATCGGCGACAATTCCATACACCGAGTTCTGATAGATACCGTTCGCCAGGTTCATAGCCATGATAATGATGAGAGTGACCACGTAGAACCACGTCACATTGTCTGGAGAGGGACTGAAGAAGATGGCCAGAACGACGATGACGGCGATGAGGAAGCAGTTGACGATGAGAGGAACGACCACTCGCAGCATCATGAACCCTCTGCAATATACCCGTTTCGGAGAGCATTTTGACTGGTAGAACGGCTAGGTTTTGAAAGGGAATTCGTTTCGGACCGGTTTGGGTCCGGGACCATAGACCCAAAACCCAATATACTGTATTTCCTCGAATAGATCGACAATGCTGCCGGAGAATCATCATATCTCAAGATTGATTAGAGATATCAAAATGTTGTCAATGGGAAACTTGTAGTCCTAGTTATGATCTACAAGTTGGCTGTTGACAACTTTTGGATATCTCTTATCAATCTCGAGATATGATAGTTTTCTTTAGGGTGCAAATCAAGAAAAGTCCACTTACACCATGACAACAATCGTGTTGAGAATCATAATTCCGACGTTCGGAATCTGCGACGTGACTCCCAGAATGGACATGAAACTGTCCTGATAGTTGGTGTTATTGAACCAATAGTCGTGATAGTACTGCGGGGCGATAGTGATGAACATGTTCCACGACATGAGCATTCCCATTCCGTGCATTGTGAATATGATATACACCAGGTACCATCGATCCGTCGGCGCCCGAATCTTGCGTCCCCACGTGTCCCGTGGCGTTACCAAGCGTCCTTGCGAGTCCGTGTCACTGGTTTCCACGATTTCCTCCATTTGTCTGCAAAACAAATCAGTGGAATTCTTGTGGTTTTTCAGATTTTTTTCAATTTCCAGTCGATTTTCGACCGTTTTCAATTTAACAAAAAATCGGAGAATTAGAGTGAGAAAGTGACAGAGAGAACTGATAACTGATAACAAAAGAACCTGATTCTCTCTCTCTCCCTCACGGAGAGAGAGAGAAGAGACGCAGAGAGAGGGTGTTTTCGAGTGATTCACTTGTTATCATCAATTGATGTTCCTCGACAGGGAAAGGTGATAACTGATAACAGTGTACTCTGGGGAAGTTAATTGATATTAGTATTGAGTGGGTTTTTGGGAAATTCCAAATAAGGTTCACTTTTTTACCAAAGTACACAGTGCACTCAAATTTTCAACTTTTCCGTTGTGGAATTTGCATTCGAAATGTGACGATAATTCCGAAAATCTAGTTACCAACTTGTTTTTCAGAAATTCAAATGTTCACTTTTTCAAAATACGCAGTATGTGACGACAATTTGCACTGATTTTTCAAATTTCCCAAAACCAACTTTTTTTTAACTTCTCAATGATTTAAATATCTCAAAGACGTTGAAATTCTATGAATTGCACGTTTTCAAGCTCTCAAGAGAAATTTTAAAATTCCGGCAAAAATCACAAGGTGCGACAGTTTTCAGCAAATTTCCGGAAATAAAAACATAAAATAATATGGAAAAGGTGTGAAAATGTGCATCGTTTCCGAGTTTTATCAGTGTCAAACAATCCGCTTTTTTACTTATGACTCCTCCCCAAAAACCCCCCTTCGTCTACTTATCACTAAGTGGAATGCTGAAAATTTCCGATTAATCTGAAACTCGGGCTTACCTGAACATGTTCAAACATGGGGTCAGCTCCATCTCGTCGGTCATTTTGGCTGAAATTTGTTGGAACTCTCGGTGTTTTTTAAAATTCCAATAAATAACAAGAGAAAAACAATTTCAATAAAAGTTTACGAAAATTTTCTTCAAAATTACTCAAATTTTTCCACTCGACCAGATGAAGCACTCAACTGGAAAACGGAAATTCGAGATTTTCGAATTTTAGAATTTCGACGAAAAAGTGTGAAAACTAGCGAATAATAGAAAAGCCACGATGGTTGTCGGGAAATGTATTCGAAATTCACACGATTTGCATACTTTTTGTTGTGGATTTTCCAAAAAATGAATTTGAAAAGATACTGTATTAGTTTTCGAAATTATTATGTGGAAGTGTGCATATTGTTTCATTTCGAGAAAAACCATAATATAGAATCATAAATCAACAACTAAACGGGGGCGGATTGATATCACAGACAAGAAAAAAAAACGACAAGACAGACAGCAAGATTTACAATCAAAATAGCGAAAGAGAAAGCAAGTTTGTGAAAGGCAACAATTGTTATTATACCCAGGAGTGTGCACTGACGCCGACCACATTGAGCAAGTCCCGCATCTGATTGTGGCGAAGCGGAGGGGCACCGGCGGAGAAATCGGCGGCCGTTTCGCAGAATATCGGGTGATTTGTGAGATTGCTCCGTGTCTGAGACAAGTTGTCATCCGAGAAAGGTGAATGGTTTGGTGGTGAGCGGAAGATCTCCGAAATCGGGAAGATGTGACCCTGGAAAAATCAATGATAATAATTTTTTTCAAATTTCAATTTGAAATACCTCAGTTGAGAATAGTACCCTCTCCTGAAGATTCCGATTAATCGGATGGTCCACATCGAACAATAGATACAGATATTTGAGTGTCTCCGCCAAAAAGAACGACTCCATCCGATCCTCGAGACTTCCATCCATCACATCGTGCACCGTGGCGAATCCACACTTGACACGTGTCATTGAGTCCAACGACTCGAGGATCTCAAGGCCGACGTGCTGATAGAACGGGTTCTTGGTGGCCGTGTAGAGGAGATACGTGGATTCGACGAATTCCGGACGGAGCGGGTAGAAGGAGACGTCGGGCGAGCGGAGTTGCCAGTTGAATCGTTCGGGCAGCACTCCGTACTTCTTCCAGATGGCGTAGTAGAGGGAGTGGTGGCACACGGCTTCGTCGACTTCTCCGGCTAGAACTAGGACTCCCGCGAAGCTGGCCTGCAAAAAATAGTGTCGTAAGGTGCATTGTGCATTCTAGGGGATCACCTGCAACGAGTCAATCCACGTGTTCGACGTGGATCCATCTCTTGAATCGACATTCACATAAATCGGCGGATCGCCTTCCAAATCCGCACACCTCATCCGCCCTCTCCGCATGTAGGTGACAATTCGAGAGAACGACTCGGTGTACATGTCCAAATCGGCGGGATCTCCGAAGAGAATGTACGATTTGAGCATGTACTCGTAGAACGAATCGACGCCGGCGCCGAGACCGGAAAGATGGCCGAGCCACTCTCCGGTTTGGATATCGATCAGGTTTCCTGAAAACCGGAAGATTTATGGAGTTCGCGATCCGGAACAATCCATTCAAAACCAACCATGTAATCCAGTCGCCGCATTTCTCAGTTCCCAAAGTTTCGCATTCACCCTTCTTGCCAGCTTTTCGAACGTTTCATCTCCCAAAAGCCTTGAGAGCACACCTAAAAAACAGATTACGGTATTTTCATTGAGCAACAGTGTTTCTCACCAAATTCCAACAGAAGAGATCCAGCTCCAGACGTACACGTGGCGTTTGTGGTTCCCGGCAGCACACCCGACTTCAAATTGACCCGTGGGTACGGTAGACCGGTGGCGGTTCCCTCGAACGCCGGAAGAAGACGTCCGGCGAGGTCGTGGGCAAGAGTCAACAGCTCTCCACTGTAATCCTCGATATGGAACTCCCCATATCGATTCGTCTTATCAGCTGCGATCATGTGAGCAGCCAAAAGTGATCCGATCACTCGTATCGTTGATTCGAAAACTTGGACGGTAGTGTTCTTCTCGAAGGACACCGTGGTTATCACCAGATGAACGGCTCGTTTGAACTCATCCACATCGCCTGGAATAGCAAATTCTGTGCAATTTGTCGTCGAATAAATTTGATCTACCAAAAACCACCAGTGAATCGAGAGTGTCAATTAATCCCAGCGAATAGTCGCCGAGAACGTCGTTTATATTGATATTTTCTCTGAAAAACTAGGAGAATCAGTTGACAATTGAGATTTCCCTTACGGATTCGCATGATCGTGACCCCGTCCGGTGCAATGGATCGGATCCAGCTCGTCGGCCGGATAGGCGAACTCCATGTAGTTGCGCCACCCGAAATTGAACATTTCCCGCGTTTTTGAAAGACCAAATTCTAGTTCTATCTGGAATAGGGGCGGTTTTTTTTGTTTTTTGTAGAGAACTGAGCGGCAAAATTTCAAATTGGAAACAGAAAATTACCAAAACTGAAAATTTTTTCTCGTTTAAACTTGGATATTTTTATTTTTTTAATTTCATTTTGTCGAAGTCTTCCATTCGAATTAAATTTTTTTGAAACTTTCTCTAAAAAATATAAAAAAATAACCTCTGAAATGGCGGAGTACTTGATTTCCTCGTCGGTTAGCAAAAACGGCTTCCGCCATTTTTCCTTCTTTTTCTCATTTTTTCCGTCCGCCGAATTCGCCAGAAATACGAGTGATAAGAGGAATATCACAGCGACTATCACATTTTTCGAAATTTTCTGAGAATTAATTAATTTTTTTTCCTATAATTTCTGCAAGACTCACCATTTCATTACCATACTAAGGATGTGGCTTTTACTGAAAAATCAATAACTGTGCTCTTAAAAAAGAGGAAAATCTGAAACAAAAGTGCGCTTTCAATACAGAAATCGATAAAACGTTACAATGTGACACGTCAGTTTGCAGTTTGCATACTTTATTATTTTTGGGACTTTTGGCTTTTTTTGAGGAGGAAAACAGAAACAAGGCACATTGAACCGGGGGACATGGACAAGAACGATAATTTCCTAGTTAGCTAAAAAATCTAGCGACATTATATTTTTTGAAAACCTATAACAATGATAATCTCCTATGAATGGCATTTTGAGAATCTAAATTTGAGATATTTAATGTCCGGAGACTTTGAAAACAACAATCGGCGGATTTATTTTATCGAAGATTAATCGAAATGCTTGTGAATTTCCTCGTAGAGTGCCATTACCAGTGCTCCGCCGGCGCTTCTGAAATAAAAACATTTCAAAAATTATTTTTTTAAAAAAGAATATTATGAAAAGCTTCAAAGAGTCATAATTTGTTTTGAATGTTGGAGCAGAGAAATATATAATATACGTTTTTGAAAACTCATTTACTCACCTGAAAATATTCGCAAGCGCTCCCTTGTACAATCCGCGGAATCCCTCCTCGCGGACGATTTTCCGCGCGGCTGCGACCGCTTTCGATGTGCTCAGCTGTCCCCTGACCATCATTCTCCGCCGAACTGTGTCCCACGGGTACGTCAGATACGATGATAGTACTGTGACTCCCTGAAAAACAATTGTTCATATTCCGGACTTTCTCCCTCTTTGCTAACCTGTGCAATAGCGAATGATGCATAGAATGGCAATTTCTTTTTATCCGTGTTAATTGTGTGCCGAATAGCATCGTAGAGGCCAAAATACACTGATCTGTAGATGAAGTAGGTCTGGAAAACGTGGAAATGCAAAAATGTGGGGGAAATTAATGAAAAATGATACCTGTAGAGATATCGAAAATCCTCTATAAAGAGCACCGACGCCTTCGTTCTGGATGGTCTTCATTGTACAGTCCACAAGACCTTTGTACTCTCGATTCGCATGATGACTGATGTCAGCTGATAATCGTGTCCGGACGAAATCCAACGGGTAGACGATACAGAGGGATGAGCAACCGGCAAGACCTCCAGAGACTAACGTTCGGACGCTGTAGGAGAAGACGTTCTAAATGAAAAACAGGCTATTTCAATTGTTTCTGCCTTCTACTCTCTTACGTTTTCTCGCTTGATATTCTTCAACAAAATGGATTTATACAAGTCGTTGAATGCGAAATTGAACGCCTGCGTTGGAAAGTATCGAATAACGTTCGTCAAGTTTCCCCGCCAAAACGATAAAAATCCCTGTTCGCGGGGCACTCGGACGAAGGCATCAATGATTCCGTTGTACCGCTTGTCTGCTGGAATGTCCTTGTGCGAGTATTGAACCTGCAAATCTCAATTCCCATTGGAATCTCTTGATTTCCCGCTTTTCCTCACTTGAAGCAAAATTTTGACCCGTTCAATGGGTGCCACGGCAGTTTTTGACACTGTTGCAGATACTCCACCAATTAATAAGTCTATTGCGAACTTTTGAGCATCTGAACGTTTTGCAGTGACCGCTGGCACGTGAGTTGTGCTCATCACCTGAAAATGACGCAAATTGTATAGGAAAATAATTTTTAGAATTTTTATTTTATTTTTCTGTAATTTTGCTTGAAGTTTTCTGTATTTTTCGTATTTCTTGAGAACAAAAAACTTACGTTTTTATATTTTTCCAACTAGAAAATAAAAATGCGTTGAAAATGAAATTAATTGACTGCTCGGCAACTCCCATGCTTTACCGTAGCTTTTTCCACACCAGGACACTAGAGTTGACGCGCAACTGCGGATTTTAAACTGCCAAATTTATTCGAGAAAACTTGCGAAATTTTACAAAATCTCACAGATTTCGCAGGTTTTTTTTTGACTTTCAATATAAAAAATTAAAAAATTTCATGTCTCGTCTCATTTGATAAAAAAATCATCAATTTTCCTCATAAACCTCTATTTTTACAGGGTATATCGAAATTCACCAGATTCACAATGGTGCTCGACATTGACTTGTTCCGTGAGGAGAAGGGTATGTTTTACTGCAATTTTGATTAAAAATACGGTCAACTTTCATGCTTTCTTAGGTGGTAACCCGGAACTGATCCGCGATTCGCAGCGAAAGCGGTACAAGAACCCGGAACTGGTCGATGAGGTGATCGCATTGGACGAGAGCTGGCGTAAAGCGAAATTTACTGCTGATCAGCTGAATCGGCAGAAAAATGCCATCTCCAAAGCTATTGGAGAAAAAATGAAGGTAGGAAGGTCACGAATTCCATTGAAACTTGTAAACTTCGTGTTTTTCAGAAGAAAGAGCCACAAGGAACCGATGACTCAGTTGCCGACGATATTGTCGAGCGTCTGGCTGAGCTGAAGCTTGATGAGCTCGCCAAGCTCACTGTTGTTCAGCTGAAGAAGCTCCGTCTTCTCGTCGAGGAGAAATCTGTCGAGACTGCGAACGCCGTGCTCACTCACGAGTCTGCAAGACAAGAAAAGCTAGTTCAAATCGGAAACCTTATCCACGACTCTGTCGTTGTTTCCGACAACGAGGACAACAACAAGGTGGAGAGAACCTTCGGAGATTTGACCACCAAGAAGAAGTACTCTCACGTCGACTTAGTTGTGATGGTCGACGGATTTGACGGAGAACGCGGAACCGTGGTTGCCGGAGGTCGTGGATACTTCCTCAAGGGTCCATTGGTGTTCCTGGAGCAGGCCATCATCCAGTTGGCTCTCCAGAGACTCAACCTCAAGGGTTACACTCCCCTCTATACCCCATTCTTCATGAGAAAGGAGGTGATGCAGGAGGTCGCTCAGTTGAGCCAATTCGACGAGGAACTCTACAAGGTCAGCTCAAAGGGATCTGAAATCGCCGGAGACACCTCGGTAGATGAGAAATACCTCATCGCCACTTCCGAACAGCCAATCGCCGCCTACCACAGGAACGAGTGGATCAAGGAGACCGAACTGCCAATCAAGTACGCCGGAGTCTCCACTTGCTTCCGTCAAGAGGTCGGAAGCCACGGAAGAGACACCCGTGGAATCTTCCGTGTCCACCAGTTCGAGAAAATTGAGCAGTTCGTCCTGTGCTCCCCGAACGACGATGAGTCGTGGAAGTTGTTCGACGAGATGATCGGAAACGCCGAGAGCTACTACCAAGAGCTCCAGATTCCGTACCACGTCGTCAACATTGTCTCCGGAGAGCTCAACAACGCCGCCGCCAAGAAGTTCGACTTGGAAGCGTGGTTCCCAGGATCCGGAGCCTTCAGAGAGCTGGTCTCCTGCTCCAACTGCCTCGACTACCAAGCCCGACGCCTCCGTGTTCGGTACGGACAGACGAAGAAGTTGAGCGGAGAAGTTCCATTCGTGCACATGCTCAACGCTACAATGTGTGCAACCACCCGTGTCATCTGCGCCATCCTCGAGAACAATCAGACGGAGGAGGGTATCAACGTGCCAGCTGTAAGTTACAATGTGTCCGTTTAAATGTTAAATTTAAATTTCAGGCTATCCAACAATGGATGCCAGAGAAGTACCGCACATTCATTCCATTCGTCAAGCCAGCTCCAATCGACGAGGAAGCCGCCAAGAAGGCTACCGCAAAGAAATAAGAACAATATCGCATTTTTTTCCTGGTTTACCTTTTTCAGCTTTTTGCATTGTTACTTGGGATTTTGTCCGTTTCTTTTTCCCCCAAATTATCTTTTTTCATAGTAATTTATATTGTTATCTGTCCCTCATAATTTGGTCCCTGGCTTCCCTGTTATCCACAAATTTCGAGTTTTAATTAAAATTTATTCGGTTTGGTATCTTGTCAAACTGAAGTTTCCGTAGAAAGTTTCACTAGTTGAGCAAAAGGAATTTTTCGAGGAATTGATGGCAGCATATGACGTGGAAGAAAATGGAATCGATAAATGTTCTCCTCGTTGGGAACCTGAAAAAAAGGTAAATTTTTATTGCAAGTGAAAAATGCTCACCTTTCGGAAAAACTTCATTCCCGCATTATCGCCTCTCAGAATCGAGGGCAACAAGAAAGCGTTTTGCCGTTTTCTTCCAGTTTTTGTATAAAATCGCATAATCAAATGTCCCAAATCAATAATTTGGAATTCGAGCCGCTCGGGGTCAGTCCACTGAACAACATCATCTCGCGACGATTTCAGATATTCCAAAATAAGGTTTCGACCGATTTCGGCCAACGAAGGATGACTGGATTGCTCAGAATACAGAGCAAGAAGACGGTCCATTCGGTAAAAGGAAAGGTAAGATAATACTAATAATGAGAGCGATGGAATGGATTGGTGGCAAATGTGGCGATGTGGCAATACGTCCTTGGACAACACCCCCCGAGAAGATTTTATGGACTGATAGGCCGGTCCGTCCGGGGCTTTTCAGATTCATCACGTTTCGTGGATCATTTTGATATCGGAAATCAGTGGATTCCAGGAACGCGCTGGATTTCACGATAGTTCCCATAATTGCCAAATTCTCGAAAATTTGAATGAAAAGTAAAGATGTTACCATGATCATGTCAATGTAAATGCATAGTACATTACGACAAAGTGCAGAATCTTCAAGACCAACGAAAGAGCAGTAATTTTCCGAAAATGCATCGGATCTGACAAAACTCGAGTAGAATGCGAAACGTCAAACTTGCGCCGGATCCCACGACATTATGCACAAGAGAAATTTGAAGTTTCAACATCAAATCCCACGACAAAGTGCACAGTTTCTCCCAGGATTTCAAAAATTCCACCCGGAACACCAAACATTCCGCCAAAACACGTACACAAGTAGATACTTGAAGCAAGGAGACACCGAACGGGGGAATACGGTAGTCGGTGCGGAGGGGAGGAGGAGGGATGACATTAATAATAGACACGCACGGGGAGACACATTCATCAATTTGTCCTCCTTCCTTTTCATAATAAAACAAACACGGTCAAGAAGTTCCTGGGGGGACACCACCGGAGGCGAGAGAACGAAGAGGAGAGAGAGAGAGAGAGTGGGCGCAGCGGAGAGACGCAGACACTTTGTTTGTGTGTGTCCATGCGCCCTCTCTCCCGCACTCGTACAGTTCCTCTCCGACTCTGCGTCTCTCCCTCTTCCCCTCTCTCTCACTCAATGTTTCACTTTCCGGGAGAGAACGAACTGTTCGGTGGCGTCTCTTTCTCTCTTTCTCTCTCTCTCTCTCTTATAACCCAATTCTTCTTCATCCCCCCTCCTCTCGCCCATCGGTATCTTGGTCTTGGCTGTTCATGTTCATCCCGTAGACAATTCAATTCTCTATTCATTCTTCCAGTAGATCACTTTCCCTCAAACTTCCATTTTCCTCTTAAAATCCACACCCGGGTGTCATGTGTTCAAATATTGAGACGATTTGTTGAACAACGACGTGTTTCACTCCCCCACCCCGTTTTTACAATGTTTTGTTAGTTTTGGAAGTTTCGAAAACGCATTCTTCCTCCCTTCCCCTCCCCGTGTATTTATTCTCCTTCTCTCTGCCCGTACTATCCGATTATGGACGGCCGACAGATTAGCACACTTTTGGGGGGAGAAGTGGGCGGTCTCGAGGATCTTTGTGAATTGTACTAATCGATTCACAACTTTATGCTGATTATTTGCCCAATTTATCACTTTTTGATATCTCTGATAGCGAGGGAGATATTATTAAGAGAGGTTTGAAACTTGAAGTTTGGAAATTTCAAAAAATTTCAAAAATTATATAAAATACACTAATCAATAGGAAATTTCATTCTGAAAACTTTTGTAGTTGATCATTTTTTGATATCACTGATAATGAGGGGAGATATGAGGGTTTGAAATTGACCTACTGATCTACTGATTCTAGTGGCTCAATGGATAGAATGGTAGATCAAAATAATAATAAATACGTAGGTCTAGAGTTCCCAAGAGGTTTTTTGTATTTTGAAATGGTAGAGAAAATTAGAAATGAGTAGGGAAACTAGAAAATTAGAATTTTTCAAAAAATTTCAAAAATTCAAAACTTTTTTTAAACATCAATTTTTATACCATTCGATCGGAAATTTTGCGCTGATCATTTTTGCAATTGACACATTTTCTTTATCACTTATGGTTTTAGAGATAATTTATTTTGAAATTCCACCGGAATTGACCCGGAACCCGTCCGGAAACCTTGTAAACTCCCAGAATCCCATTATAACCTTCAATTTCAACCACTGCCTTTTTTCGGGGTTTTTGCGATCAACACCTCTCGGACTAATTGGAGGGAATTTGGTGATTTCCTCGCGCCGCCCGTTCTTCTTCTTCTTCTTCCGAATAAACCCCCGCCCCCGCCCATATTCCCTCGTCTTCCCCCCGACCGGTTTGTCTGTTTCTCTAAATCTCTCACTCCCTCCCTCTCTCGTTTTCCCTATAATTAGTCGCTCGTTGTGACCTCATTTCTCGGTTTTCTTCAGCATTTCTATATGGTAGAGGAAGAGGAAATCAGGTGTCGGGAAGAAGAAAAAGAAGAAGAAGAAGAAGAGAGAAAGAAGGATGACAAAGAGGAGGAAGAAGAGGAAGAGGAGGAGGAGGAAAGAGCGAGAAAGCTGGAAAAGCAGCTAAAGTTCGAGAAAGAGGAACGAAGACGCGTCGAGGAGGAGATGGAGAAGGAGATCAGAGACGTCGAGGCTCGGTGGATGGAGAAAGTTCGGAGGGCGGCCGAGGAGCGCGATGAGATGGCGAAGCGGATGGACGAGTTCGAGGAGAAGATCGACAGTATGAAAATTCAAGTGCACAGGTATTATCACAGCATTTTGACAAAGAATCGTTTTTACGAAAATTGTCGTAAGCTGTGTTGCATTGGGATTACTGTAGCATGCATAATATTTCTATCGGAATACGCAACCTGACGTGAGGTGTGCGGTTGAATTCTGAGTTTTTCAGAGAATCTAGACAATATTTATGTCAAAATGATCGGGATGACATGGGGAATCTGAAAATTGGGTTTTTGATAGAATAGAATTATTTGTGATTTTCGGAGAAAATTTTCAATTTTTAAAAATAAAATTTTTCGAAAATAATTTTCAATAACAAATGCACTTAAAATGGCGTATTTTCAGATCAGAAACCTATAAAATGGAAATAGAAGAAGCAAATCAACGCCTTCGGCTCCAATACGAGGCTCTTCAGCGGGATTACGAGGAAACGATGCAAGAGAGGAGTATAGTTCTCGAGGAGAATTCGAGACAGTTGGAAGAGAGAGATCGGTTGCAGAAGGATGTGGAGAGGATGAAACAGGTAAGGGATTACGGTAGTTGATACAGTAGTCCGTGTTCAGGAGACAGAGGAGATGGCGGCGTTGAAGAAGAAGTTGGAGCACACACGACGCCTTCTTCAGGTCAACATGGAGGAGACGGTGACGGCGAACGCGAAGACGGACTCCGCGTTGGCTCGATTGTCGGAAGCGGAGGAGAATCAGGCGAGAATGGCCGAGGAGAGGGACGAGGCACTGCGGAAGTGCAAACAGACGACTGCTGACGCAATTGTCGATATTTGGAACACACACTCGGTGCAGATCAATTTGGTGAGTTGTCGGAGAATATGATGCATTCTGCAATTTTCCGTAAGAACTCGTGTCACTGATATATAGGGATGAACATTCGAATTCCGCACAAAACCTGGGCAATATTTGCATCGGGGAGTAAGAAAATCAAAATTTCAGAGGATTTTGAAAAGTTTAGAAAATTTAGAAAAAAATCAGACAAAAAATTGTTTCTCGATTTTTCTTCAAATCTGTCAAATTTTTGTATAATATACGAATTTGAACACGGTCATTTCGTTTTCAGCCGTTCCCAAAGCCCAACCTCGGAATCCTTCTCGGCGGCGGTCGAACCGAAGATGGCACAATAGTCCACGGGCCCATCTACGTCCGCCACATCGCCCACGGCTCACCATTCGAGAATCTACTCAAAAAACTGGATCACATAGTAATGGTGAATGATATATCAGTGACTGATATGGACGAGCGGAGTGTGATGGGAATGCTCTCCAACTCGCATCACATTCATCTAGTGATAAGAAGACGCTCGAATTGCAACAAGATCAGTGATATCTGTCTTCCACTCAACCACGGAGTCGGACTGGAACTCGCCAACGGCGTGTTCATCAACTCTTGTGAGCCGAACGGAGCAGCCTCGAGAAGCGGATTGGCTCCGGGACAGCGTGTCGTTCACGTGATGCACACGCCCGTCTACGACGCCAAACACGCGGAGCTCCTCATCAAAAGTACAGTAATCTTTTGAAATATATCGATTAAGATGAGATTACAGACGCCCGTGAGCCACTTGTCATTGGGATCCTTCAATCTACAAAACGAGGCGATCATGGAGGAAAGGACAAACACAGACCGACTATTTTTTCGAGGGTTAGTACCTAGAACGTTTTTGAGACTAAATCCTTCGAAATCAGCGTGAAATTTGCTGCGAAGGGGATTTTTGAAAGAGTACGCAATTTGTCGTAAAGTGTGATGTACACGAAATCCCTTGATGAACATTAGAATACCGTAGAACATATCAAGTGTTCCAGTGGTTCAACCGAAACGGAACCGAGAAAGAGCGCACAGTGGTCGCGAAGGCCAACATCGACCGTTCGAATGATCAAGTCCTCCTGAGACAGGGCTCCCTTCGAATGCCCCAAGCGTCCCCTGCCTCTGTGAGTCCATTGGTCCGTTATGGCTCATTGAGAGCTCCGACCTACTCGAGTAGCGTCGCTGATCACTCGAAACTCATGCTCGACACTTTGGACAAGCGTTTCAATGCGAAGTGAGCTCCCAAGTGATATCTCCTTATCACTGATAACTTCTCAGATCATCAGCACACTCTGAAATCAGCTCCTCCACAACTCCCGCTGCTCCGTGGAGCCCCAACGAGAAGGATCTGATCTTCGCGGGGACCAACATCGAAGGAGTCCCCGTCTACGTTCCCAAAAACACCATCTTCAGCACACCAACCTCTCCGGTGACGTCAGTTCTCAGTATATCAATTGTAATCAGTAATGCGTATCATTCAGAAGACTGATAAGACAGAACAGTGAGCAGAAGCGCACAATGTCGCAAATCTCGTCGCATCGCGGATCCGGATGGGACGGCAGGAGCTTCTCCTCGAACACGACCACCTCCGACGCTCGTCCCTACTCGATGCACTTCACACCGACTTCCTCGACGATTATGGAGAAACCGCACAGAAGATCGGCCGTCTTCAGTCCATCCCATCACCCTCATCCGCCACCCTACCCGGCCATCCGCGACGACTCAATGTCATCGGTGATGTCGTCGAGCAACTCGATTCGATTGCCGAGCACTAGCTTTTCGAATCAGTACCCGAACACATGTAAGTGAAAGAGATAGTGATAACTTCATAAGAACGTTTTCAGCGGCGTGCAGCCTAAACGGCGGCAGTACCGCCCACCATCGGATCTCTAAAGACGGCAGTGATTTTTCGATTTCCACAACTGGAAGTGCCATGCACAACTATAACGATGGTGGAAGATCGAACAAGAAGTATCATTTGCCACGTGGCAACCACGAATCTCTTCTCGTCAACCGATCCTCGCAACCGAGACAAGTGGAAGTGCCGAGGAGCGATGTGAAGCTGTGCGGTGGAAATGCCATTGGTGAGGGGTGTTGCCATAGTTCCATTGTGCTGCCCAGAACCCTTCCAGACTAAAATTCGGCAAAAGGTTCGGTCGAGTGTGTGCCGATGGGAAGGGGGTGTTCAGACAGGCGAACCTGCAGAACGGGGCGATTCCACTGAGAGAACAAGTTCTCCAAGGGGCGCAGGGAATCAAACTGATAACCCACCGACTCCGGACCGAACCGATGGAATAGCGAAACGGGAGTGTTTATATACACGCGAGGAGGCGGGCAGCCGACGTTTCGCGGGGAATGGCGCCGCGGGCAGTGGCGAAATATTGCGAAATGAGCAGTGAGACGTCGGTCGCTCGTCTCCCAGTGGGTATATAAACACTCGCATTCTCTCATTCCATCGCTTCGGTCCGGAGTCGGTGGGTTATCACTGATTGTCATTTGCCTCGGCAGGTGATTGGTTACTCGTGACCCGTTCTTCAGGTTCGCCTGTCTGAACACCCCCTTCCCATCGGCACACACTCGACCGAACATTTTGTCGAATTTCACTGAAGAAGGGGTACATCCTGGAAGAAATGCAGAAAATTGATTTTGGAATCCGGAAAACGGAAAGAAATTTTTTCCCGGAGAAAAGAGCACGGAATTAAATTCGTGGTTTCGGAGAACGGAAACCGATAAACGTTTTGCGAATTTTGGATTTTTTCACCTGATAACTAGGCATTTTATAGGAAATTGCTCTTATTCTTTGAAAAACGTAGGTTTTCAAGAGACAATCTCGGTATCCAGGTAACAGTTTCCGCGGGGAAAAACAATAAAAAATGTCGTGGTTCCACTGAGGAAGCAAGTTCTCCAATTTCCATTTGTTTTCCAGGTATCCTCGCCGAGAAATCCGTCGGTTCGGATCTTCTCGAAGGCGATCTGATCCTGTCGATCGACGGCAACTGCGTGCGGAACACCACTCTCGAGTGTGCCATAAACACCCTTCTCGCCGATGACGTCGAGCTCACTTCGCTTCTCGTCCAAGACGGCGGCGACCGTCTGAACCGTCTTCGCCTCGGCGCCGACGGCGACAGCTTCTTCCTTCGCGTCAACATCGATAGATCGATGGAGAACAAGGACGAGTTGGATCTAAAGTGCGGAGATGTGGTGTTCGTCGACAAGACAATGTTGATGGGGAAGAAGGGCAGGTGGAGGGCGTGGAAGGTGGACAAGGAGGGACGGCAGAGGGAGCACGGAGCGATCCCCTCATCGACCAGCGTCTATCAAGCCATTCGATCCAATCGCTACGCCAACCCGTTCCCCCGAAAAGCCTACGAGTGGGTGGAGAAGTTGGACACCAAAGTCAAACGGCCCGTTCTGCTCTTCGGCGCCCTCGTCGATCCGTTCCTTCAGATGCTCGTCGACGAGTCCGACAAGTTCTCCATCGTCGCCAGAGAGTCGCTGACGGCGAGCTTCGACGAGGTGTCCGCACTTCTCAAGGACCGCGTTCTGATCGATTCGAAGCAGAACGGCGATGTCTACGACTTGTACCACGTCATCTCGACGGCACACATCATGGACATCACGGCGCAGGGGTGAGTTGGGTGTCGTGCTGGAACTTTCTTCAAGCATCCCTTTCAGCCTCCACTGCGTCCTCCAAGTCGAGCAGACAGCCATCGATCGGCTGCGAAAGTGTCGAATGCACCCGATCGTTGTGAAAATCCGATTCAAGTCGGTGAAACAGCTGAAAGACATCAATGAGCACGTGAGCGGTGCGAAGATCAGCTCGAAGGAGGCGAAGCAGCTGATTGAGAAAGTGAGTGTTAAGCCTAAGTGATAGGGAATTGTATGCTGATCACTTTTGTAGTTGATCATTTTTATCAATTCCCATTGATAAGAGAGATAGACAGTTTTAAAGTTCCAACGGGGATTTTCAAAAATTGGTTAATGTTCATATCCCTGCACTATCATCCATCACCTTATCACTATCACTCTTAACCAAATGTTCATTCAGGATTTGAAAATCGAGAAAGATCTGGATGGAGCGGTGACACTGGTGGTTCCGAACCACAACAACGCCAGTTTCATGCTCACACACGCCGTTTTACAGGTAAGCAGTCTGATTTTCGAGTGAAAATCTATTGATTTTCTCTATCTTCCAGCTGAAGAAACTGATCGAGGACGAGCAAAAGAAGATCGTTTGGGTGCAGCGGAAAGTCGAGGAGGAGTAGATCAAATCGAAATTGAGCAAATGTTTCAGTTGTCCTGGTGCTTCACTACTGTTTTTCCACCATCGAATGCCTATTGAAAACGTTCATAATAATAAATTTCTTTGGAATTTCAACATTTTGTGGGGATTACCATACCTCTGGAGATCAATTTGGCTTGAGATCACCTAATTTAGTGATCTACCTTTACGACGTCTTTCTGACTGATCAGCTGCCCCTCGGTTGTATCTAGTGCTGCCCAGAACCCTTCCGAATTGAAATTTCGACAAAATGTTCGGTCAAGTTGGTGTCGATGGGAAGGGGGTGTTCAGACAGGCGAACCTGAAGAACGGAGTGGTTACAAGTAACCAATCACCTGCCGAGGCAAATGACAATCTGTGATAACCCACCGACTCCGGACCAAAGCGATGGAATGAGAGAATGCGAGTGTTTATATACCCACTGGGAGACGAGCGGCCGACGTTTCACTGCGAACACCACGCTCATTTCGCAATATTTCCCCACTGCCCGCGGCGCCATTCCCCGCGAAACGTCGGCTGCCCGCCTCCTCGCGTGTATATAAACACTCCCGTTTCGCTATTCCATCGGTTCGGTCCGGAGTCGGTGGGTTATCTATGATTGTCATTTGCCTCGGCAGGTGATCGGTTACTTGTAACCACCCCGTTCTTCAGGTTCGCCTGTCTGAACACTCCCGCATTCCTCACAGATTGCAAGCCTTCCCATCGGCACACACTCGACCGAACCTTTTGCAAAATTTCAGTGTGGAAGCGTTCTGGAAGAATTATGGAACTATAGTCGCACTTCAGCGCGTCTGGACAAAATGGAGAGAGGCTGCGGCAGCACTGTATGAATACTTCCGGAAAGAGCTTCCGAAAAAACATTATACACCCACGATGAGCATGATCAATCCGTATTTCTTGCGTTCGTAGGTGAAGAAGTTGACGATGAGCATCTTATAAAGCGTGACGAACTTGTAGGCTCCTCTGGAGAGAATAAACTTGCCCTGGAAATACGGGAGAATGATGCCATTGAAATGGGTTTGAAGCAAAAAAGACTCTGCCTATCGTAGATCAAGCAAAACTAACCACGAAATTCCACATTCCCATCGTGAGTTAGTAAAATAGGCGCCACTCTGCGCTAAATAGTAGAAAGTGTTGGCGCCGCTTGGTGACCTTAACACCAGGTTACACCCTCGTCCCTCCTCTCTCTTATTGTGTACCAAAGTGTTTTATGACCGAATAGAGGAGCTCGATTTGAAAGTGAAGAGAGAAGGGAGAGAGAACGCAACAGATGATCTCGTGTTCCCTTTTTTGGTTCGAGAAGAAAACATCTGCCACGAAGCGGCTATGGAATTTATACGATCTTGCTCTTTTGAATGTTGGAGAACAGAGTTCCGCTCTGGTACAGAATATTATGAGTTCGCCGCGAGCGTGGACCTCGCTTTTGGCGTGAAAAGTTTTGCATTTGTCTGCGTCTCTGAAATTTACGCGCTGCTTCGCTCGTTCGTTGCGGGACCTTCGCCGACACCGCGACTGCGGAGTCCACGCATAATACATACACTGCGTTCCGGACTATCCCGGATCGCTCCAAATTCTCGGTTTTTCGTGTAATCGGCGCCTCTCTTTCTTCAACTGAAATGGATCACACCCGGTGGGTGAACGACTGATTTTTCTATCGGTTCTCGGATTACTATTATCCATTCAAACACAATAAACTTGTATGCATCGAAATTTCGAGGATATCCATTTCGAGGATAGCTCTCATCAGTCGTTGGTCAACTGATTGTTTCGGTCAACCTACTGCTCAATTCGAAGAATTTGAAGGTCTACGGAATGACGGAAAGTAAGTAAACCTTTTCAGCAAAACTAGTTTGCAAACTGTGAGATTGAATTTAGGGAAATCAAGAATCTTTGAATTGCAATCTCATTTCGAAGAATGTTTCGCAACATTCCTTCAAAATCTTCAATTTTCCTCAAGTTATTCCAGTAACTCTCATCCTCACCTGTGTCTGCGTCATGGCCTTCGTCTCCATCCTTCTCATCGTCCAGCTCACATGCTCCGCAGCCCTTTTCAAGCTCAGCGGGTAAGAATCTAAATCGATGGGTTTCTAGATTATAATCCGATTCCAGCTTGTTCGATGGCCCAGAGCCAGTGAAAGCTCCACCAGTCACGGGAGCTTCGGAGATGTGCGGTTTGAATTCCCGCGCGGCTGGACTGCAAATTTTTCGCATTCGGCTGCGAGCGTTGCCTGAGTATTCAACGCTTAACCATATGCGCTCTCGTAAATCGACACGAATCACACGCTTTAACGTTGAATACTCAGGCAACGCTCGCAGCCAAATGCGAAAAATTTGCAGTCCGGCAGCGCGGGAATTCAAACGGCACATCTCCGAAGCTCCCGTGCCAGTGGAACTCGCCCAAATTGAAAATACCCAGAAGACTGAGCAAACTGAGCAAACTGAGAAGACCGAGATGTCTCAAAAGCCTGCAAAGACCGTCAAAAAGGCGAAGAAGGCCAAGAAGGCGGAAAAGACGGTCGAGTCGGTGGAGAGCGCGTGCCGAACAACGAACACATCCAACTCGGACGAGGGCACCTGCTCGGACTCTGAAGAGACAACTCGATAACTGTTATTCATTTTTAACATACATTTTTTCGATATCATCGTTGATTTCCGCTGATTCGCAAAGCACCGACACTTTCCTTCCCAAGAATTGCCAACGAAATTCGTTGCAACGCCCGTCAAATTCGCTGAAAATTGATATTAAATACCACTGCAAAATCTTGGCACGGCAGACGAGAGATTATCGGAGGCAGAAAAAAATACGAAGAAAAGGCGATAAACAACGCAGGAACCTCGTTCACAACTCACGCTTGTGCATCGGTAGACTAAATGGATCGATTGGTGAGGGCAACGAGGGTGCGGGAGAGGGAGGTGTTGACAAAATGTTGGAAAAATGCAATGTAACTGTGACCAAAATGTCATGTTCCAAAATGTTACGAAAATGACCATAATGTAATTTTTTTTGTGACCAAAATGTACCTTTTTTCTACGCGCTCGGAACAAATATTTTTTGCATCGGATACATAATTGACGATATTTTGTACTGGTATTCAACAGATTTTTCTATTAGAAGATCCAAATTTAGCGTAAATTAGACTTTCTGAAATAAACGAAACATGTTCCTCAAAACGTTTTAGTGTGTGACTATGTTCTCCAGTTTTTCTCATGATGTTTCAAAAAAGAATCTGTTGAATACCAGTACAAAATATCGTCAATTATGTATCCGATGCAAAAAATATTTGTTCCGAGCGCGTAGAAAAAAGGTACATTTTGGTCACAAAAAAAATTACATTATGGTCATTTTCGTAACATTTTGGAACATGACATTTTGGTCACAGTTACATTGCATTTTTCCAACATTTTGTCAACACCTCGGGAGAGGAAGAGGCAGCGAGACAATTAGACAAAACAACATTATCTTTAAACTGAAAATTTAAAACAGTCCCATTGACAGAACATTGTCCATTCGATAGACACCAACCAAGTAGAATGAGACGGATCGACGAGAGAGTGCGCGAGGGTAAGAGGCGGCGAGACAATTAGAGACAAACAAAATTGTCATCCAACACCAAACTACAAACAGTCGTCGCGTCTCTCGGAGACGGGCGCTTTTCGGCGCAAAAAGGTCCAGTGAAACGCCTATTTTCGAAAAAAAAAACCGTTTCGGAGAATGAACGTTCTTGAGAACACGACTTGAAATTTAGGATGATTTTTGTAATCGAGAATATTTTTCCGATGTTCTCTCTAAAATTAATGAAGTAGGTTGGTTTATGGAAACAATATTCTAAGTTTCACACAAAGGAATGTAGAAGAAGAACAAGCTGCTCTTTGTGCTCATGAACGGGCTGTTCCATCAGATGAAGAGACCTTGACGTCGTCCTGATCAAAAAATTACAAAAAACAATCAAATCTCAATTGTAACATACAGATCAACTTCACGTGAAACTTATTTCAATATCCGGCGACAACAAAAATGTTTCGAATTTCTTCATTTATTCAAAATTCACCGAAATGCAATTTTCGACGGATTTCGCAAAGATTGAATTTCTATCATTTCTCGCTAATTTTTCACTTCTCCTCACCTGCTTCCTTCTGACAGTCTACTCATGCGCTCAACGGGTATCTTCCAATCGGTTAGTTCGTTCCAAAAAAACTAATTGTTATATCTCCCTTTCACTTAAAAAAATTTTCCAAACGGGAAATTCCCTTCGAGCGGCTGAGGCACATCGGTAGAACATGTTTCGGAATTTGAATGAGCAATCGAAGTTTAATATCGAAAATTCGAAACCGAATTTCCAGCGAAAGAGGCAGTCGTCGAGAATCATCGCAAAAGAGCGAAAATAAGCCGTCTGAAAGGATGCCGACAATGAAAAGTCAAAGGAGTAAAATGAGTCAGAAGAGCCAAATGAGTCAAATGAGTCAAAAGAGTCATAGAAGTCAGAAGAGCCAAAAAAGAGCGACGGACTCGATAAAAATCATTCGCGGTCAGAAGAATTTGAGGAAAGCGAAACCGCCGACAGACGTGAAGAACGACGGGGAGACGGATTCGCAGCACACAGAAATTATTAATATCCCGCTCGGAAAGGCGGCAAGGTGAGTGAGAGATTGGAGAATTTCAAGAGAAATGTATTATTCTCTGTAAAAATGCGCAAAAACTGCGTCATTACGTTGAAGACGAACACCGCTTCTCTGTGTAAGGTTTGACACAAACTTCGATAATTAGCGAAATAGGCCTATCTTGCTCTGAAAAAATAAACAAACTTTTATAGTATTATCAATAATCTGAACGGGTAATATGGGAACGAATTCAGAACTTCACCGACGCCATCTAAACTCACGCACCCGTCGGAACAAAAGGAACTCGAACAGGGATCGGATGGGAAAAAAGTGCAATTCGCAGATACTTTGGTCAAGTCAACCGTTTCCCCGGCGGCCACTTTGCGATCGAACAAAATATCGGAATTGAGTCAACGAAAATCGAAAAAATCGCTGAAAAACAAAAGTATCTGATTTTTGAGAAGAGCCGAAGCATTATTTCTGTATTTTACAGAAAAGTGAGCACAGCGAACTTCACCATTGACTGGATGCACTTCTTTTTTGATAATCTTCGATGAGCATTAAACGAATGTAAATTTACGTGAATCAACATATTTTTAATTGGGAACAGAACAAATAATTTCCCTCCTTTTTCTTTGTTGTCCTAATCTTGAAAAAACTGCATTCATCGACGGTTTCAATCTGGAATATGAATTAGAAAAATAAAACAAAGTCAAAAAGCTCGAAATTTAGGAAACAGCGGGAAGATCAGAAAGAAAATCGAAAAATGGAGGGAAAAATCGGCAATTGGCGCTCAAATGGTCTACGGTATCTCGAAAGGAGCATAACAGAATTTGTACAGCGGTCTTACCACGAAAAGAAAAGTGAAAAAAATTTCAAAAGGCTCAATTTCGGTGTTTTCCTAATCTTTAAAAAACTGCATTCATCGACGGTTTCAATCTGGAATTTGAATTAGAAAAATAGAACAATGTCAAAAAGCTCGAAATTTAGGAAACAGCGGGAAGATCAGAAAGAAAATCGATTAATTAGGCCTAGAAAAATCGAAAAATGGAGGGAAAAATCGGCAATTGGCGCTCAAATGGTCTACGGTATTTCGAAAGGAGCATAACAGAATTTGTACAGCGGTCTTACCACGAAAAGAAAAGTGAAAAAAATTCCAAAAGGCTCAATTTCGGTGTTTTCCTAATCTGAAAAAAACGACGGTTTTAATCTGGAATTTGAATTAGAAAAATAAAACAATGTCAAAAAGCTCGAAATTTTGGAAACAGCGGGAAGATCAGAAAGAAAATCGATTAATTAGGCCTAGAAAAATCGAAAAATGGAGGGAAAAATCGGCAATTGGCGCTCAAATGGTCTACGGTATTTCGAAAGGAGCATAACAGAATTTGTACAGCGGTCTTACCACGAAAAGAAAAGTGAAAAAAATTTCAAAAGGCTCAATTTCGGTGTTTTCCTAATCTGAAAAAAACGACGGTTTTAATCTGGAATATGAATTAGAAAAATGAAACAAAGTAAAAAAGCTCGAAATTTAGGAAACAGCTGGAAGATCAGAAAGAAAATCGATTAATTAGGCCTAGAAAAATCGAAAAATGGAGGGAAAAATCGGAATTTGGCGCTCAAATGGTCTACGGTATTTCGAAAGGAGCATAACAGAATTTGTACAGCGGTCTTACCACGAAAAGAAAAGTGAAAAAAATTTCAAAAGGCTCAATTTCGGTGTTTTCCTAGTCTGAAAAAAACTGCATTCGTCGACGGCTTCAATCTGGAATATGAATTAGAAAAATGAAACAATGTCAAAAAGCTCGAAATTTAGGAAACAGCGGGAAGATCAGAAAGAAAATCGATTAATTAGGCCTAGAAAAATCGAAAAATGGAGGGAAAAATCGGCAATTGGCGCTCAAATAGTCTACGGTATTTCGAAAGGAGCATAACAGAATTTGTACAGCGGTCTTACCACGAAAAGAAAAGTGAAAAAAATTTCAAAAGGCTCAATTTCGGTGTTTTCCTAGTCTGAAAAAAACTGCATTCGTCGACGGCTTCAATCTGGAATATGAATTAGAAAAATAAAACAATGTCAAAAAGCTCGAAATTTAGGAAACAGCTGGAAGATCAGAAAGAAAATCGATTAATTAGGCCTAGAAAAATCGAAAAATGGAGGGAAAAATCGGCAATTGGCGCTCAAATAGTCTACGGTATTTCGAAAGGAGCATAACAGTATTTGTACAGCGGTCTTACCACGAAAAGAAAAGTGAAAAAAATTTCAAAAGGCTCAATTTCGGTGTTTTCCTAATCTGAAAAAAACGACGGTTTCAATCTGGAATATGAATTAGAAAAATAAAACAATGTCAAAAAGCTCGAAATTTAGGAAACAGCGGGAAGATCAGAAAGAAAATCGATTAATTAGGCCTTGAAAAAGCGAAAAATGGAGGGAAAAATCGGCAATTGGCGCTCAAATAGTCTACGGTATTTCGAAAGGAGCATAACAGTATTTGTACAGCGGTCTTACCACGAAAAGAAAAGTGAAAAAAATTTCAAAAGGCTCAATTTCGGTGTTTTCCTAGTCTGAAAAAAACGACGGTTTTAATCTGGAATTTGAATTAGAAAAATAAAACAATGTCAAAAAGCTCGAAATTTAGGAAACAGCTGGAAGATCAGAAAGAAAATCGATTAATTAGGCCTAGAAAAATCGAAAAATGGAGGGAAAAATCGGCAATTGGCGCTCAAATGGTCTACGGTATTTCGAAAGTAGCATAACAGAATTTGTACAGCGGTCTTACCACGAAAAGAAAAGTGAAAAAAATTCCAAAAGGCTCAATTTCGGTGTTTTCCTAATCTGAAAAAAACGACGGTTTTAATCTGGAATTTGAATTAGAAAAATAAAACAATGTCAAAAAGCTCGAAATTTAGGAAACAGCGGGAAGATCAGAAAGAAAATCGATTAATTAGGCCTAGAAAAATCGAAAAATGGAGGGAAAAATCGGCAATTGGCGCTCAAATGGTCTACGGTATTTCGAAAGGAGCATAACAGAATTTGTACAGCGGTCTTACCACGAAAAGAAAAGTGAAAAAAATTTCAAAAGGCTCAATTTCGGTGTTTTTCTAATCTGAAAAAAACGACGGTTTTAATCTGGAATATGAATTAGAAAAATGAAACAAAGTAAAAAAGCTCGAAATTTAGGAAACAGTTGGAAGATCAGAAAGAAAATCGATTAATTAGGCCTAGAAAAATCGAAAAATGGAGGGAAAAATCGGAATTTGGCGCTCAAATAGTCTACGGTATTTCGAAAGGAGCATAACAGAATTTGTACAGCGGTCTTACCACGAAAAGAAAAGTGAAAAAAATTTCAAAAGGCTCAATTTCGGTGTTTTCCTAGTCTGAAAAAAACTGCATTCGTCGACGGTTTTAATCTGGAATTTGAATTAGAAAAATAAAACAATGTCAAAAAGCTCGAAATTTAGGAAACAGCGGGAAGATCAGAAAGAAAATCGATTAATTAGGCCTAGAAAAATCGAAAAATGGAGGGAAAAATCGGCAATTGGCGCTCAAATGGTCTACGGTATTTCGAAAGGAGCATAACAGAATTTGTACAGCGGTCTTACCACGAAAAGAAAAGTGAAAAAAATTTCAAAAGGCTCAATTTCGGTGTTTTCCGCATCTTAAAAAACTGCATTCATCGACGGTTTCAATCTGGAATATGAATTAGAAAAATAAAACAATGTCAAAAAGCTCGACATTTAGGAAACAGCGGGAAGATCAGAAAGAAAATCGATTAATTAGGCCTAGAAAAATCGAAAAATGGAGGGAAAAATCGGCAATTGGCGCTCAAATGGTCTACGGTATTTCGAAAGGAGCATAACAGAATTTGTACAGCGGTCTTACCACGAAAAGAAAAGTGAAAAAAATTTCAAAAGGCTCAATTTCGGTGTTTTCCTAATCTGAAAAAAACGACGGTTTTAATCTGGAATATGAATTAGAAAAATAAAACAATGTCAAAAAGCTCGACATTTAGGAAACAGCGGGAAGATCAGACAGAAAATCGATTAATTAGGCCTAGAAAAATCGAAAAATGGAGGGAAAAATCGGCAATTGGCGCTCAAATGGTCTACGGTATTTCGAAAGGAGCATAACAGAATTTGTACAGCGGTCTTACCACGAAAAGAAAAGTGAAAAAAATTTCAAAAGGCTCAATTTCGGTGTTTTCCGCATCTTAAAAAACTGCATTCATCGACGGTTTCAATCTGGAATATGAATTAGAAAAATAAAACAATGTCAAAAAGCTCGACATTTAGGAAACAGCGGGAAGATCAGAAAGAAAATCGATTAATTAGGCCTAGAAAAATCGAAAAATGGAGGGAAAAATCGGCAATTGGCGCTCAAATGGTCTACGGTATTTCGAAAGGAGCATAACAGAATTTGTACAGCGGTCTTACCACGAAAAGAAAAGTGAAAAAAATTTCAAAAGGCTCAATTTCGGTGTTTTCCTAATCTGAAAAAACGACGGTTTTAATCTGGAATATGAATTAGAAAAATGAAACAAAGTAAAAAAGCTCGAAATTTAGGAAACAGCTGGAAGATCAGAAAGAAAATCGATTAATTAGGCCTAGAAAAATCGAAAAATGGAGGGAAAAATCGGAATTTGGCGCTCAAATGGTCTACGGTATTTCGAAAGGAGCATAACAGTATTTGTACAGCGGTCTTACCACGAAAAGAAAAGTGAAAAAAATTTCAAAAGGCTCAATTTCGGTGTTTTCCTAATCTTAAAAAACTGCATTCATCGACGGTTTCAATCTGGAATATGAATTAGAAAAATAAAACAATGTCAAAAAGCTCGAAATTTAGGAAACAGCGGGAAGATCAGACAGAAAATCGATTAATTAGGCCTAGAAAAATCGAAAAATGGAGGGAAAAATCGGCAATTGGCGCTCAAATGGTCTACGGTATTTCGAAAGGAGCATAACAGAATTTGTACAGCGGTCTTACCACGAAAAGAAAAGTGAAAAAAATTTCAAAAGGCTCAATTTCGGTGTTTTCCTAGTCTGAAAAAAACTGCTATCGTCGACGGCTTCAATCTGGAATATGAATTAGAAAAATAAAACAATGTCAAAAAGCTCGAAATTTAGGAAACAGCGGGAAGATCAGAAAGAAAATCGATTAATTAGGCCTAGAAAAATCGAAAAATGGAGGGAAAAATCGGCAATTGGCGCTCAAATGGTCTACGGTATTTCGAAAGGAGCATAACAGAATTTGTACAGCGGTCTTACCACGAAAAGAAAAGTGAAAAAAATTTCAAAAGGCTCAATTTCGGTGTTTTCCTAATCTGAAAAAACGACGGTTTTAATCTGGAATATGAATTAGAAAAATGAAACAAAGTAAAAAAGCTCGAAATTTAGGAAACAGCTGGAAGATCAGAAAGAAAATCGATTAATTAGGCCTAGAAAAATCGAAAAATGGAGGGAAAAATCGGCAATTGGCGCTCAAATGGTCTACGGTATTTCGAAAGGAGCATAACAGAATTTGTACAGCGGTCTTACCACGAAAAGAAAAGTGAAAAAAAATTTCAAAAGGCTCAATTTCGGTGTTTTCCTAGTCTGAAAAAACTGCATTCATCGACGGTTTCAATCTGGAATATGAATTAGAAAAATAAAACAATGTCAAAAAGCTCGAAATTTAGGAAACAGCTGGAAGATCAGAAAAAAAATCGATTAATTAGGCCTAGAAAAATCGAAAAATGGAGGGAAAAATCGGCAATTGGCGCTCAAATGGTCTACGGTATTTCGAAAGGAGCATAACAGAATTTGTACAGCGGTCTTACCACGAAAAGAAAAGTGAAAAAAATTTCAAAAGGCTCAATTTCGGTGTTTTCCTAGTCTGAAAAAAACTGCATTCGTCGACGGCTTCAATCTGGAATATGAATTAGAAAAATAAAACAATGTCAAAAAGCTCGAAATTTAGGAAACAGCGGGAAGATCAGAAAGAAAATCGATTAATTAGGCCTAGAAAAATCGAAAAATGGAGGGAAAAATCGGCAATTGGCGCTCAAATGGTCTACGGTATTTCGAAAGGAGCATAACAGAATTTGTACAGCGGTCTTACCACGAAAAGAAAAGTGAAAAAAATTACAAAAGGCTCCATTTCGGTGTTTTCCTAGTCTGAAAAAAACGACGTTTTTAATCTGGAATATGAATTAGAAAAATGAAACAAAGTAAAAAAGCTCGAAATTTAGGAAACAGCTGGAAGATCAGAAAGAAAATCGATTAATTAGGCCTAGAAAAATCGAAAAATGGAGGGAAAAATCGGCAATTGGCGCTCAAATAGTCTACGGTATTTCGAAAGGAGCATAACAGAATTTGTACAGCGGTCTTACCACGAAGAGAAAAGTGAAAAAAATTTCAAAAGGCTCAATTTCGGTGTTTTCCTAATCTTAAAAAACTGCATTCATCGACGGTTTCAATCTGGAATATGAATTAGAAAAATAAAACAATGTCAAAAAGCTCGAAATTTAGGAAACAGCGGGAAGATCAGAAAGAAAATCGATTAATTAGGCCTAGAAAAATCGAAAAATGGAGGGAAAAATCGGCAATTGGCGCTCAAATGGTCTACGGTATTTCGAAAGGAGCATAACAGAATTTGTACAGCGGTCTTACCACGAAGAGAAAAGTGAAAAAAATTTCAAAAGGCTCAATTTCGGTGTTTTCCTAATCTTAAAAAACTGCATTCATCGACGGTTTCAATCTGGAATATGAATTAGAAAAATAAAACAATGTCAAAAAGCTCGAAATTTAGGAAACAGCGGGAAGATCAGAAAGAAAATCGATTAATTAGGCCTAGAAAAATCGAAAAATGGAGGGAAAAATCGGCAATTGGCGCTCAAATGGTCTACGGTATTTCGAAAGGAGCATAACAGAATTTGTACAGCGGTCTTACCACGAAGAGAAAAGTGAAAAAAATTTCAAAAGGCTCAATTTCGGTGTTTTCCTAATCTTAAAAAACTGCATTCATCGACGGTTTCAATCTGGAATATGAATTAGAAAAATAAAACAATGTCAAAAAGCTCGAAATTTAGGAAACAGCGGGAAGATCAGAAAGAAAATCGATTAATTAGGCCTAGAAAAATCGAAAAATGGAGGGAAAAATCGGCAATTGGCGCTCAAATGGTCTACGGTATTTCGAAAGGAGCATAACAGAATTTGTACAGCGGTCTTACCACGAAAAGAAAAGTGAAAAAAATTTCAAAAGGCTCAATTTCGGTGTTTTCCTAATCTTAAAAAACTGCATTCATCGACGGTTTCAATCTGGAATATGAATTAGAAAAATAAAACAATGTCAAAAAGCTCGAAATTTAGGAAACAGCGGGAAGATCAGAAAGAAAATCGATTAATTAGGCCTAGAAAAATCGAAAAATGGAGGGAAAAATCGGCAATTGGCGCTCAAATGGTCTACGGTATTTCGAAAGGAGCATAACAGAATTTGTACAGCGGTCTTACCACGAAAAGAAAAGTGAAAAAAATTTCAAAAGGCTCAATTTCGGTGTTTTCCTAATCTGAAAAAAACGACGGTTTTAATCTGGAATATGAATTAGAAAAATGAAACAAAGTAAAAAAGCTCGAAATTTAGGAAACAGCTGGAAGATCAGAAAGAAAATCGATTAATTAGGCCTAGAAAAATCGAAAAATGGAGGGAAAAATCGGAATTTGGCGCTCAAATAGTCTACGGTATTTCGAAAGGAGCATAACAGAATTTGTACAGCGGTCTTACCACGAAAAGAAAAGTGAAAAAAATTTCAAAAGGCTCAATTTCGGTGTTTTCCTAGTCTGAAAAAAACGACGGTTTTAATCTGGAATATGAATTAGAAAAATAAAACAAAGTAAAAAAGCTCGAAATTTAGGAAACAGCTGGAAGATCAGAAAGAAAATCGATTAATTAGGCCTAGAAAAATCGAAAAATGGAGGGAAAAATCGGCAATTGGCGCTCAAATAGTCTACGGTATTTCGAAAGGAGCATAACAGAATTTGTACAGCGGTCTTACCACGAAAAGAAAAGTGAAAAAAATTTCAAAAGGCTCAATTTCGGTGTTTTCCTAGTCTGAAAAAAACTGCATTCGTCGACGGCTTCAATCTGGAATACGAATTAGAAAAATAAAACAATGTCAAAAAGCTCGAAATTTAGGAAACAGCGGGAAGATCAGAAAGAAAATCGATTAATTAGGCCTAGAAAAATCGAAAAATGGAGGGAAAAATCGGCAATTGGCGCTCAAATGGTCTACGGTATTTCGAAAGGAGCATAACAGAATTTGTACAGCGGTCTTACCACGAAAAGAAAAGTGAAAAAAATTTCAAAAGGCTCAATTTCGGTGTTTTCCTAATCTGAAAAAAACGACGGTTTTAATCTGGAATATGAATTAGAAAAATGAAACAAAGTAAAAAAGCTCGAAATTTAGGAAACAGCGGGAAGATCAGAAAGAAAATCGATTAATTAGGCCTAGAAAAATCGAAAAATGGAGGGAAAAATCGGCAATTGGCGCTCAAATGGTCTACGGTATTTCGAAAGGAGCATAACAGAATTTGTACAGCGGTCTTACCACGAAAAGAAAAGTGAAAAAAATTTCAAAAGGCTCAATTTCGGTGTTTTCCTAATCTGAAAAAAACGACGGTTTTAATCTGGAATATGAATTAGAAAAATGAAACAAAGTAAAAAAGCTCGAAATTTAGGAAACAGCGGGAAGATCAGAAAGAAAATCGATTAATTAGGCCTAGAAAAATCGAAAAATGGAGGGAAAAATCGGCAATTGGCGCTCAAATGGTCTACGGTATTTCGAAAGGAGCATAACAGATTTTGTACAGCGGTCTTACCACGAAGAGAAAAGTGAAAAAAATTTCAAAAGGCTCAATTTCGGTGTTTTCCTAATCTTAAAAAACTGCATTCATCGACGGTTTCAATCTGGAATATGAATTAGAAAAATAAAACAATGTCAAAAAGCTCGAAATTTAGGAAACAGCGGGAAGATCAGAAAGAAAATCGATTAATTAGGCCTAGAAAAATCGAAAAATGGAGGGAAAAATCGGCAATTGGCGCTCAAATGGTCTACGGTATTTCGAAAGGAGCATAACAGAATTTGTACAGCGGTCTTACCACGAAAAGAAAAGTGAAAAAAGTTTCAAAAGGCTCAATTTCGGTGTTTTCCTAATCTGAAAAAAACGACGGTTTTAATCTGGAATTTGAATTAGAAAAATGAAACAAAGTAAAAAAGCTCGAAATTTTGGAAACAGCGGGAAGATCAGAAAGAAAATCGATTAATTAGGCCTAGAAAAATCGAAAAATGGAGGGAAAAATCGGAATTTGGCGCTCAAATAGTCTACGGTATTTCGAAAGGAGCATAACAGAAATTGTACAGCGGTCTTACCACGAAGAGAAAAGTGAAAAAAATTTCAAAAGGCTCAATTTCGGTGTTTTCCTAATCTTAAAAAACTGCATTCATCGACGGTTTCAATCTGGAATATGAATTAGAAAAATAAAACAATGTCAAAAAGCTCGAAATTTAGGAAACAGCGGGAAGATCAGAAAGAAAATCGATTAATTAGGCCTAGAAAAATCGAAAAATGGAGGGAAAAATCGGCAATTGGCGCTCAAATGGTCTACGGTATTTCGAAAGGAGCATAACAGAATTTGTACAGCGGTCTTACCACGAAAAGAAAAGTGAAAAAAGTTTCAAAAGGCTCAATTTCGGTGTTTTCCTAATCTGAAAAAAACGACGGTTTTAATCTGGAATTTGAATTAGAAAAATGAAACAAAGTAAAAAAGCTCGAAATTTTGGAAACAGCGGGAAGATCAGAAAGAAAATCGATTAATTAGGCCTAGAAAAATCGAAAAATGGAGGGAAAAATCGGAATTTGGCGCTCAAATAGTCTACGGTATTTCGAAAGGAGCATAACAGAATTTGTACAGCGGTCTTACCACGAAAAGAAAAGTGTAAAAAATTTCAAAAGGCTCAATTTCGGTGTTTTCCTAATCTTAAAAAACTGCATTCATCGACGGTTTCAATCTGGAATTTGAATTAGAAAAATAAAACAATGTCAAAAAGCTCAAAATTTAGGAAACAGCGGGAAGATCAGAAAGAAAATCGATTAATTAGGCCTAGAAAAATCGAAAAATGGAGGGAAAAATCGGCAATTGGCGCTCAAATGGTCTACGGTATTTCGAAAGGTGCATAACAGAATTTGTACAGCGGTCTTACCACGAAAAGAAAAGTGAAAAAAATTTCAAAAGGCTCAATTTCGGTGTTTTCCTAATCTTAAAAAAACGACGGTTTTAATCTGGAATATGAATTAGAAAAATGAAACAAAGTAAAAAAGCTCGAAATTTAGGAAACAGCTGGAAGATCAGAAAGAAAATCGATTAATTAGGCCTAGAAAAATCGAAAAATGGAGGGAAAAATCGGCAATTGGCGCTCAAATGGTCTACGGTATTTCGAAAGGAGCATAACAGAATTTGTACAGCGGTCTTACCACGAAAAGAAAAGTGAAAAAAATTTCAAAAGGCTCAATTTCGGTGTTTTCCTAATCTTAAAAAAACGACGGTTTTAATCTGGAATATGAATTAGAAAAATGAAACAAAGTAAAAAAGCTCGAAATTTAGGAAACAGCTGGAAGATCAGAAAGAAAATCGATTAATTAGGCCTAGAAAAATCGAAAAATGGAGGGAAAAATCGGAATTTGGCGCTCAAATGGTCTACGGTATTTCGAAAGGAGCATAACAGAATTTGTACAGCGGTCTTACCACGAAAAGAAAAGTGAAAAAAATTTCAAAAGGCTCAATTTCGGTGTTTTCCTAATCTTAAAAAACTGCATTCATCGACGGTTTCAATCTGGAATATGAATTAGAAAAATGAAACAATGTCAAAAAGCTCGAAATTTAGGAAACAGCGGGAAGATCAGAAAGAAAATCGATTAATTAGGCCTAGAAAAATCGAAAAATGGAGGGAAAAATCGGCAATTGGCGCTCAAATGGTCTACGGTATTTCGAAAGGTGCATAACAGAATTTGTACAGCGGTCTTACCACGAAAAGAAAAGTGAAAAAAATTTCAAAAGGCTCAATTTCGGTGTTTTCCTAATCTGAAAAAACTGCATTCATCGACGGTTTCAATCTGGAATTTGAATTAGAAAAATAAAACAATGTCAAAAAGCTCGAAATTTAGGAAACAGCGGGAAGATCAGAAAGAAAATCGATTAATTAGGCCTAGAAAAATCGAAAAATGGAGGGAAAAATCGGCAATTGGCGCTCAAATGGTCTACGGTATTTCGAAAGGTGCATAACAGAATTTGTACAGCGGTCTTACCACGAAAAGAAAAGTGTAAAAAATTTCAAAAGGCTCAATTTCGGTGTTTTCCTAATCTGAAAAAAACGACGGTTTTAATCTGGAATTTGAATTAGAAAAATGAAACAAAGTAAAAAAGCTCGAAATTTTGGAAACAGCGGGAAGATCAGAAAGAAAATCGATTAATTAGGCCTAGAAAAATCGAAAAATGGAGGGAAAAATCGGCAATTGGCGCTCAAATGGTCTACGGTATTTCGAAAGGAGCATAACAGAATTTGTACAGCGGTCTTACCACGAAAAGAAAAGTGAAAAAAATTTCAAAAGGCTCAATTTCGGTGTTTTCCTAATCTGAAAAAAACGACGGTTTTAATCTGGAATTTGAATTAGAAAAATGAAACAAAGTAAAAAAGCTCGAAATTTAGGAAACAGCTGGAAGATCAGAAAGAAAATCGATTAATTAGGCCTAGAAAAATCGAAAAATGGAGGGAAAAATCGGAATTTGGCGCTCAAATGGTCTACGGTATTTCGAAAGGAGCATAACAGAATTTGTACAGCGGTCTTACCACGAAAAGAAAAGTGAAAAAAATTTCAAAAGGCTCAATTTCGGTGTTTTCCTAATCTTAAAAAACTGCATTCATCGACGGTTTCTGTTGTATAATTCCCATTATCCATAAGGCTAGGTTCCCATATATTCATTTCCCCGCGCATGTCTGCATTTGCGCGTAAGTCATAGTGTATCGGTCCGCACCCGCGTAGCTCGCCCCGCGAACGAATTGTCATCCTGCGCGCTCGCTATCCGCTCGCCCGCATCCATTCCTCTAGCAAGTTCGTTCTCTCCTCGTACGGCTCGCTATCGCTCGTCCCCCCCCGCTATTCCTATTCGTGTGAAACCACCTCTAATAAAACTCGGAATCATACTTCAATTCTTCTGTGTGTCCTCCCACCTGTGGACATAACAACTGGCGATCAGTATAGTGGAATTCCCACGCGTCAAACCGAAGGATGGCGGATCCAATGACTCAGATGGCGAAACAGATCGCTGATCTGACGGCTGCACTCGCAACACTGGCTCAACAAGGTCAACTGGGACAACAACCGGCAAGCACAGCTCAAACGACGGATGCACTCATGGCATCCATCTCGGCTCGTCTCCCGATGTTCGTCTTTGATCCGGAAGAAGAAGCCACGTTCGAGGAGTGGTACTCCCGACATGAGTACGTGTTCGCACCTCATGTCGGGAAAATCGAGGACAGTGCACTCGTAAGTTGTCTGCTTTCAAAGCTTCACCCGAAAAATTATCAATTTTTCACAAATCGTATTCTGCCCAAAGCTCCATCGGATTTCAAATTCGACGAGCTCATCGAGTCCCTCAAGATCGTCTTCAAGTCTCACATCTCACTGGTGATGAAGAGACACAAGCTGCTGACGACTGAATACACCGGCTCAGGCCTCGAAGGACTCGAGGATTACACTGGGACCATCCTACATCGATACACAACGTCGGACTTCAAGTCGATGACCGATGATCAACACTTGTGTTTGATGTGGATCAGTGGACTTCGCAATGCAGAACACGACGATCTCCGGAGCCGTGCACTCCAAGTGTGGGACTCCAAACCGGACATCTCAGTCCTGGGATTGGAGGAGGAAGTAAAACGACTCTTGACTATCCGTTCGGATGCTCACGAAATGAGGAACACTGGCAAGTTCCTAGGAGTCAATGCAATCCAGAACCACAAGATCGGGAAGCAAAATCGCGCTCCGAAAGGAGAACCCAGCCGCCCTTGTCGTCACTGCAATGGTACGCATTGGGATCGCGAGTGCAAGCAGAAACCGGACAAACACGATGGTAGTAAAAAGGACAGGAGAGACAAACAGTTCTGTCGGCAATCAAAACAGAAAAAATGTAAGTCATCCACCTCCTTCGCCAAAACTAAAAGTGCGCATTCCATCGTTGTCGTCCGAGCAATCACCCAGCAAGAGTCTGGAAGGATCTACCGCAACGTCAAAATCAACGACACGGAGATCAAGATGCAGCTCGACACTGGCGCCGACGTCTCACTGCTGAGCGTCAAACACTGGATAGCGCTTGGCAAGCCAAAACTCCAGAAGCCATGTCTCTCCATCAGATCGGCGGACTTCAAACCGATCAATGTCAAAGGCTACTTTGAGTGCGCCTTCGTCATAAGCGGACATGCAGCTCATGGCAGGGTGCATGTGGCGGAGACAAATTCTCTACTCGGACTAGACTGGCTAGCAAAGGACCCTCAACTTTTGCGCGCTTTGATGGACACCAACGATGCTCAAGTGTGTTCAAACGTCTCCAGCCAAGCCGCTCCACTGACTGTTCCTCGCTCTCGCATCATCAATGAGTTGAAACATCAGTGCCCCGACGTGTTCAAAAGTGGTCTCGGGCGGTACAACAAGGGCACAGCGTCACTCAAGCTGAAACCAGACGCCTCACCAGTTTTCAGGAAGGCTCGCCCTGTTCCGTACGCCGCTCTACCACGTGTCACGGAAGAACTCGAGAGATTGACCGCTGCCGGAGTCATCTCTCCAGTAGACCACGCTGAGTGGACTGCTCCTGTCGTCGTTGTCAACAAGAAGAACGGATCACTGCGGATTTGTGCCGACTACTCGACCGGTCTCAATGACGCTTTGCAACAGCATCAACATCCACTTCCAACGGTGGATGATGTGTTCACCGTTCTCAACGGCGGACGATTCTTCACGCAAATCGATCTCGCTGAAGCCTATCTTCAAGTAGAGATGAGTGACGAATCCAAGGAGCTACTGTGTCTAAACACACACAAGGGTCTGTTCCGCTTCAATCGCCTACCTTTTGGCGTGAAGACAGCACCCGGAATCTTCCAGCAAATAATCGATAAGATGATCACAGGAGTGGATGGCACCGCCGCATACCTAGATGATATCGTCGTCGCCGGCAGCACCATCGAAGAACACAACGATCGTGTCAAAGCCGTGTTCAATCGGATTGCCGATTGTGGATTTCGAGTACGCTTAGAAAAATGTTCCTTCCTGCGCCCAGAAATTGGATTTTTGGGATTCATCATCGACAGCAACGGACGACGACCCGACCCAGACAAAGTTTCGGACATCGTCGACATGCCCACGCCGTCGAATGTCAGTGAATTGCGCTCTTTTCTCGGGCTCATTCAGTTCTATGGTTCGTTTGTCAAGGAGCTTTTCAATCTCCGAGCACCATTGGACGCTTTGCTGAAGAAGGATTCAAAATTCGTGTGGTCGAAGCAGTGTCAACAGTCATTCGACAAAGTCAAATCGATTCTTCAATCGAACCTCCTACTCACTCACTACGACCCCAGCCTGCCTATCATCGTCGCGGCTGATGCGTCAAACTATGGGATTGGAGGCGTACTGATGCATAGCTTCCCGGATGGCACCGAGAAAGCGATCTATCATTTCAGTAAGAGTTTGACTTCTGCTCAACGAAACTATTCTCAGATCGAGAAAGAAGGCTTAGCATTGATAACAGCAGTCACAAAGTTCCACCGCTTCATCCATGGTCGGCACTTCCTGCTGAAAACTGATCATAAGCCACTACTGTCAATATTCGGAGACAAAACTGGAGTCCCCGTCTACAGTGCCAACCGGCTACAACGATGGGCGACGATCTTGTTAAACTACGATTTCAAGATCGAGTACGTCAAAACCACGGAGTTCGGACAAGCAGACGCACTCTCGCGTCTCATTGCAAACCAGAGCAAAGACAAGGAACCGGAGGACCACGTCATCGCTCGAGTGGAGGCTGACATCTCCGCGTTGTTCGACGAGCAGCTTGACAAATTGCCAGTCACTGCCGATTTGACCCGTGCGACGTACGCAAAGGACCCTGTGGTCCATCAGGTGATTGAATTTTTGAAAGAAAATTCCTGGCCTGAAAAATTACAGAGGACTCACCCCGCCTGGAACTTCTTCACTCGTCGCGATCAACTCTCTATCGTGAACGACTGCTTGATGTTCGCGTCGCGGATCGTGGTGCCATCTGTATTGAAGAGCCGTGTGCTGAAGACATTGCACAAAGCTCATCCCGGAATCGTTCGCATGAAGAGCATTGCTCGCAGCTACGTCTATTGGCCGTCCATCGACAAGGATATTGAGAATCTCGTCAAAGGATGCCCAGAATGTGCTGCCGCTGCGAAAGATCCCGTCAAGAACACACTACACTCCTGGACGCTGCCTGCAGCCCCTTGGAAACGTGTTCACGCTGATTTTGCCGGACCGATCGACGGATACTACTACCTCGTCATCGTGGACGCTTACTCGAAGTGGCCGGAGATTCTGAAGACGAAATCGATCACATCAGCTGCTACGATGGACCTCTTCGACACAATCTTCTCGCAGTTCGGTAATCCCGAAGTACTGGTGACCGACAACGGAACGCAGTTCTCTTCCACCGCGTTCGCCGACTTCTGCATGGCTCGAGGTGTCCAACACGTCCGCTCAGCGCCATTCCACCCACAATCGAACGGCCAAGCTGAACGATTCGTGGATACTTTCAAGAGAGGAGTTCGAAAAATATCAGGCGAATGTTTTTCTCAGAACTCTATACGTTTATTCCTTCAGCATTATCGCTCAACACCGTGCGCAGCAAGTCCAAACCACCTGTCACCCGCCGAGAACTTCATTGGTCGGAGACTCAGGACCCAATTGGATCTACTGCTGCCGACAACTACTGCTGAACATGGACCTCGGGACGAGAAGATGGAGGAAGAATTCAATAAGCGACATGGAGCCCGCAAACGTGATTTCCAACCACAGGAAACCGTTTTCGTCAAGGACTACCGGAACCCAAACAAGCCAACATGGATTCCTGGTACCATCCAAAGACGCATCGGTGGGACCATGTACAGTGTCGCCGTCAAAGGAAACATTTGGACTCGTCATGCCAACCAGATAATTCCAAGGACCGACACTCAATCGCTTGAATCTCTGATAGACTTGTTCGACCTGGAACCGCTGCCAAGGACGTCGTCGATGCCAGTCCCTACACCAGCTGTCACCGTCGTCGCACCAGCACCGCTGATTCCAGCGACACCTATCGTCGTTGCTCCGAAGCCGCCAACTTCGAGTCAACCGACACTCCGTCACTCATCTCGTACATCTCGTCCAACCAAGTCATTCAACGTGGATCCGAAGCAAAAGTCGTACAAATAATTGACCCACCACTTCGCGTTTCCCCCCGTTTTACCATCTAGTTCATATGTTATATTTATAATTACCCACATCACCTAGGAATATTCTAGTCTTCTAGTTTTCTTTTTTCTAGTCTATTTCCCCATAGGTTAAGTTCTAGTCTAGTCTTATATTTTACTGAGTTTCTCCAGTTGAGGGAGGTGTTGTATAATTCCCATTATCCATAAGGCTAGGTTCCCATATATTCATTTCCCCGCGCATGTCTGCATTTGCGCGTAAGTCATAGTGTATCGGTCCGCACCCGCGTAGCTCGCCCCGCGAACGAATTGTCATCCTGCGCGCTCGCTATCCGCTCGCCCGCATCCATTCCTCTAGCAAGTTCGTTCTCTCCTCGTACGGCTCGCTATCGCTCGTCCCCCCCCGCTATTCCTATTCGTGTGAAACCACCTCTAATAAAACTCGGAATCATACTTCAATTCTTCTGTGTGTCCTCCCACCTGTGGACATAACAGTTTCAATCTGGAATATGAATTAGAAAAATAAAACAATGTCAAAAAGCTCGAAATTTAGGAAACAGCGGGAAGATCAGAAAGAAAATCGATTAATTAGGCCTAGAAAAATCGAAAAATGGAGGGAAAAATCGGCAATTGGCGCTCAAATGGTCTACGGTATTTCGAAAGGAGCATAACAGAATTTGTACAGCGGTCTTACCACGAAGAGAAAAGTGAAAAAAATTTCAAAAGGCTCAATTTCGGTGTTTTCCTAATCTTAAAAAACTGCATTCATCGACGGTTTCAATCTGGAATATGAATTAGAAAAATAAAACAATGTCAAAAAGCTCGAAATTTAGGAAACAGCGGGAAGATCAGAAAGAAAATCGATTAATTAGGCCTAGAAAAATCGAAAAATGGAGGGAAAAATCGGCAATTGGCGCTCAAATGGTCTACGGTATTTCGAAAGGAGCATAACAGAATTTGTACAGCGGTCTTACCACGAAAAGAAAAGTGAAAAAAATTTCAAAAGGCTCAATTTCGGTGTTTTCCTAATCTTAAAAAACTGCATTCATCGACGGCTTCAATCTGGAATATGAATTAGAAAAATAAAACAATGTCAAAAAGCTCGAAATTTGGGAAACAGCGGGAAGATCAGAAAGAAAATCGATTAATTAGGCCTAGAAAAATCGAAAAATGGAGGGAAAAATCGGCAATTGGCGCTCAAATGGTCTACGGTATTTCGAAAGGAGCATAACAGAATTTGTACAGCGGTCTTACCACGAAAAGAAAAGTGAAAAAAATTACAAAAGGCTCCATTTCGGTGTTTTCCTAATCTGAAAAAACTGCATTCATCGACGGCTTCAATCTGGAATATGAATTAGAAAAATAAAACAATGTCAAAAAGCTCGAAATTTAGGAAACAGCGGGAAGATCAGAAAGAAAATCGATTAATTAGGCCTAGAAAAATCGAAAAATGGAGGGAAAAATCGGCAATTGGCGCTCAAATGGTCTACGGTATTTCGAAAGGAGCATAACAGAATTTGTACAGCGGTCTTACCACGAAAAGAAAAGTGAAAAAAATTTCAAAAGGCTCAATTTCGGTGTTTTCCTAGTCTGAAAAAAACTGCATTCGTCGACGGCTTCAATCTGGAATATGAATTAGAAAAATAAAACAATGTCAAAAAGCTCGAAAATTTGGAAACAGCGGGAAGATCAGAAAGAAAATCGATTAATTAGGCCTAGAAAAATCGAAAAATGGAGGGAAAAATCGGCAATTGGCGCTCAAATGGTCTACGGTATTTCGAAAGGAGCATAACAGAATTTGTACAGCGGTCTTACCACGAAAAGAAAAGTGAAAAAAATTTCAAAAGGCTCAATTTCGGTGTTTTCCTAATCTTAAAAAAACGACGGTTTTAATCTGGAATATGAATTAGAAAAATGAAACAAAGTAAAAAAGCTCGAAATTTTGGAAACAGCGGGAAGATCAGAAAGAAAATCGATTAAAGAAAATCGATTAATTAGGCCTAGAAAAATCGAAAAATGGAGGGAAAAATCGGCAATTGGCGCTCAAATGGTCTACGGTATTTCGAAAGGAGCATAACAGAATTTGTACAGCGGTCTTACCACGAAAAGAAAAGTGAAAAAAATTTCAAAAGGCTCAATTTCGGTGTTTTCCTAATCTGAAAAAAACGACGGTTTTAATCTGGAATTTAAATTAGAAAAATGAAACAAAGTAAAAAAGCTCGAAATTTTGGAAACAGCGGGAAGATCAGAAAGAAAATCGATTAAAGAAAATCGATTAATTAGGCCTAGAAAAATCGAAAAATGGAGGGAAAAATCGGCAATTGGCGCTCAAATAGTCTACGGTATTTCGAAAGGAGCATAACAGATTTTGTACAGCGGTCTTACCACGAAAAGAAAAGTGAAAAAAATTTCAAAAGGTTCAATTTCGGTGTTTTCCTAATCTGAAAAAAACGACGGTTTTAATCTGGAATATGAATTAGAAAATGAAACAATGTCAAAAAGCTCGAAATTTAGGAAACAGCTGGAAGATCAGAAAGAAAATCGATTAATTAGGCCTAGAAAAATCGAAAAATGGAGGGAAAAATCGGAATTTGGCGCTCAAATGGTCTACGGTATTTCGAAAGGAGCATAACAGAATTTGTACAGCGGTCTTACCACGAAAAGAAAAGTGAAAAAAATTACAAAAGGCTCCATTTCGGTGTTTTCCTAATCTTAAAAAACTGCATTCATCGACGGCTTCAATCTGGAATATGAATTAGAAAAATAAAACAATGTCAAAAAGCTCGAAATTTGGGAAACAGCGGGAAGATCAGAAAGAAAATCGATTAATGAGGCCTAGAAAAATCGAAAAATGGAGGGAAAAATCGGCAATTGGCGCTCAAATGGTCTACGGTATTTCGAAAGGAGCATAACAGAATTTGTACAGCGGTCTTACCACGAAAAGAAAAGTGAAAAAAATTACAAAAGGCTCCATTTCGGTGTTTTCCTAATCTGAAAAAAACTACGGTTTTAATCTGGAATATGAATTAGAAAAATAAAACAAAGTAAAAAAGCTCGAAATTTAGGAAACAGCTGGAAGATCAGAAAGAAAATCGATTAATTAGGCCTAGAAAAATCGAAAAATGGAGGGAAAAATCGGAATTTGGCGCTCAAATGGTCTACGGTATTTCGAAAGGAGCATAACAGAATTTGTACAGCGGTCTTACCACGAAAAGAAAAGTGAAAAAAATTTCAAAAGGCTCAATTTCGGTGTTTTCCTAATCTTAAAAAACTGCATTCATCGACGGCTTCAATCTGGAATATGAATTAGAAAAATAAAACAATGTCAAAAAGCTCGAAATTTAGGAAACAGCGGGAAGATCAGAAAGAAAATCGATTAATTAGGCCTAGAAAAATCGAAAAATGGAGGGAAAAATCGGCAATTGGCGCTCAAATGGTCTACGGTATTTCGAAAGGTGCATAACAGAATTTGTACAGCGGTCTTACCACGAAAAGAAAAGTGTAAAAAATTTCAAAAGGCTCAATTTCGGTGTTTTCCTAATCTGAAAAAACTGCATTCATCGACGGTTTCAATCTGGAATATGAATTAGAAAAATAAAACAATGTCAAAAAGCTCGAAATTTAGGAAACAGCGGGAAGATCAGAAAGAAAATCGATTTATTAGGCCTAGAAAAATCGAAAAATGGAGGGAAAAATCGGCAATTGGCGCTCAAATGGTCTACGGTATTTCGAAAGGTGCATAACAGAATTTGTACAGCGGTCTTACCACGAAAAGAAAAGTGTAAAAAATTTCAAAAGGCTCAATTTCGGTGTTTTCCTAATCTGAAAAAAACGACGGTTTTAATCTGGAATTTGAATTAGAAAAATGAAACAAAGTAAAAAAGCTCGAAATTTTGGAAACAGCGGGAAGATCAGAAAGAAAATCGATTAATTAGGCCTAGAAAAATCGAAAAATGGAGGGAAAAATCGGCAATTGGCGCTCAAATGGTCTACGGTATTTCGAAAGGAGCATAACAGAATTTGTACAGCGGTCTTACCACGAAAAGAAAAGTGAAAAAAATTTCAAAAGGCTCAATTTCGGTGTTTTCCTAATCTGAAAAAAACGACGGTTTTAATCTGGAATATGAATTAGAAAAATGAAACAAAGTAAAAAAGCTCGAAATTTAGGAAACAGCTGGAAGATCAGAAAGAAAATCGATTAATTAGGCCTAGAAAAATCGAAAAATGGAGGGAAAAATCGGAATTTGGCGCTCAAATGGTCTACGGTATTTCGAAAGGAGCATAACAGAATTTGTACAGCGGTCTTACCACGAAAAGAAAAGTGAAAAAAATTTCAAAAGGCTCAATTTCGGTGTTTTCCTAATCTTAAAAAACTGCATTCATCGACGGCTTCAATCTGGAATATGAATTAGAAAAATAAAACAATGTCAAAAAGCTCGAAATTTAGGAAACAGCGGGAAGATCAGAAAGAAAATCGATTAATTAGGCCTAGAAAAATCGAAAAATGGAGGGAAAAATCGGCAATTGGCGCTCAAATGGTCTACGGTATTTCGAAAGGAGCATAACAGAATTTGTACAGCGGTCTTACCACGAAAAGAAAAGTGAAAAAAATTTCAAAAGGCTCAATTTCGGTGTTTTCCTAATCTGAAAAAAACGACGGTTTTAATCTGGAATTTAAATTAGAAAAATGAAACAAAGTAAAAAAGCTCGAAATTTTGGAAACAGCGGGAAGATCAGAAAGAAAATCGATTAAAGAAAATCGATTAATTAGGCCTAGAAAAATCGAAAAATGGAGGGAAAAATCGGCAATTGGCGCTCAAATGGTCTACGGTATTTCGAAAGGAGCATAACAGAATTTGTACAGCGGTCTTACCACGAAAAGAAAAGTGAAAAAAATTTCAAAAGGCTCAATTTCGGTGTTTTCCTAATCTGAAAAAAACGACGGTTTTAATCTGGAATATGAATTAGAAAAATGAAACAAAGTAAAAAAGCTCGAAATTTAGGAAACAGCGGGAAGATCAGAAAGAAAATCGATTAATTAGGCCTAGAAAAATCGAAAAATGGAGGGAAAAATCGGCAATTGGCGCTCAAATGGTCTACGGTATTTCGAAAGGAGCATAACAGAATTTGTACAGCGGTCTTACCACGAAAAGAAAAGTGAAAAAAATTTCAAAAGGCTCAATTTCGGTGTTTTCCTAGTCTGAAAAAAACTGCATTCGTCGACGGCTTCAATCTGGAATATGAATTAGAAAAATAAAACAATGTCAAAAAGCTCGAAATTTAGGAAACAGCGGGAAGATCAGAAAGAAAATCGATTAATTAGGCCTAGAAAAATCGAAAAATGGAGGGAAAAATCGGCAATTGGCGCTCAAATGGTCTACGGTATTTCGAAAGGAGCATAACAGAATTTGTACAGCGGTCTTACCACGAAAAGAAAAGTGAAAAAAATTTCAAAAGGCTCAATTTCGGTGTTTTCCTAATCTGAAAAAAACGACGGTTTTAATCTGGAATATGAATTAGAAAAATAAAACAATGTCAAAAAGCTCGAAATTTAGGAAACAGCGGGAAGATCAGAAAGAAAATCGATTAATTAGGCCTAGAAAAATCGAAAAATGGAGGGAAAAATCGGCAATTGGCGCTCAAATGGTCTACGGTATTTCGAAAGGAGCATAACAGAATTTGTACAGCGGTCTTACCACGAAAAGAAAAGTGAAAAAAATTTCAAAAGGCTCAATTTCGGTGTTTTCCTAATCTTAAAAAAACGACGGTTTTAATCTGGAATATGAATTAGAAAAATGAAACAAAGTAAAAAAGCTCGAAATTTTGGAAACAGCGGGAAGATCAGAAAGAAAATCGATTAAAGAAAATCGATTAATTAGGCCTAGAAAAATCGAAAAATGGAGGGAAAAATCGGCAATTGGCGCTCAAATGGTCTACGGTATTTCGAAAGGAGCATAACAGAATTTGTACAGCGGTCTTACCACGAAAAGAAAAGTGAAAAAAATTTCAAAAGGCTCAATTTCGGTGTTTTCCTAATCTGAAAAAAACGACGGTTTTAATCTGGAATTTAAATTAGAAAAATGAAACAAAGTAAAAAAGCTCGAAATTTTGGAAACAGCGGGAAGATCAGAAAGAAAATCGATTAAAGAAAATCGATTAATTAGGCCTAGAAAAATCGAAAAATGGAGGGAAAAATCGGCAATTGGCGCTCAAATGGTCTACGGTATTTCGAAAGGAGCATAACAGAATTTGTACAGCGGTCTTACCACGAAAAGAAAAGTGAAAAAAATTTCAAAAGGCTCAATTTCGGTGTTTTCCTAATCTGAAAAAAACGACGGTTTTAATCTGGAATATGAATTAGAAAAATGAAACAAAGTAAAAAAGCTCGAAATTTAGGAAACAGCGGGAAGATCAGAAAGAAAATCGATTAATTAGGCCTAGAAAAATCGAAAAATGGAGGGAAAAATCGGCAATTGGCGCTCAAATGGTCTACGGTATTTCGAAAGGAGCATAACAGAATTTGTACAGCGGTCTTACCACGAAAAGAAAAGTGAAAAAAATTTCAAAAGGCTCAATTTCGGTGTTTTCCTAATCTGAAAAAAACGACGGTTTTAATCTGGAATATGAATTAGAAAAATAAAACAATGTCAAAAAGCTCGAAATTTAGGAAACAGCGGGAAGATCAGAAAGAAAATCGATTAATTAGGCCTAGAAAAATCGAAAAATGGAGGGAAAAATCGGCAATTGGCGCTCAAATGGTCTACGGTATTTCGAAAGGAGCATAACAGAATTTGTACAGCGGTCTTACCACGAAAAGAAAAGTGAAAAAAATTTCAAAAGGCTCAATTTCGGTGTTTTCCTAATCTGAAAAAAACGACGGTTTTAATCTGGAATTTAAATTAGAAAAATGAAACAAAGTAAAAAAGCTCGAAATTTTGGAAACAGCGGGAAGATCAGAAAGAAAATCGATTAAAGAAAATCGATTAATTAGGCCTAGAAAAATCGAAAAATGGAGGGAAAAATCGGCAATTGGCGCTCAAATGGTCTACGGTATTTCGAAAGGAGCATAACAGAATTTGTACAGCGGTCTTACCACGAAAAGAAAAGTGAAAAAAATTTCAAAAGGCTCAATTTCGGTGTTTTCCTAATCTGAAAAAAACGACGGTTTTAATCTGGAATATGAATTAGAAAAATAAAACAATGTCAAAAAGCTCGAAATTTAGGAAACAGCGGGAAGATCAGAAAGAAAATCGATTAATTAGGCCTAGAAAAATCGAAAAATGGAGGGAAAAATCGGCAATTGGCGCTCAAATGGTCTACGGTATTTCGAAAGGAGCATAACAGAATTTGTACAGCGGTCTTACCACGAAAAGAAAAGTGAAAAAAATTTCAAAAGGCTCAATTTCGGTGTTTTCCTAATCTTAAAAAAACGACGGTTTTAATCTGGAATATGAATTAGAAAAATGAAACAAAGTAAAAAAGCTCGAAATTTTGGAAACAGCGGGAAGATCAGAAAGAAAATCGATTAAAGAAAATCGATTAATTAGGCCTAGAAAAATCGAAAAATGGAGGGAAAAATCGGCAATTGGCGCTCAAATGGTCTACGGTATTTCGAAAGGAGCATAACAGAATTTGTACAGCGGTCTTACCACGAAAAGAAAAGTGAAAAAAATTTCAAAAGGCTCAATTTCGGTGTTTTCCTAATCTGAAAAAAACGACGGTTTTAATCTGGAATTTAAATTAGAAAAATGAAACAAAGTAAAAAAGCTCGAAATTTTGGAAACAGCGGGAAGATCAGAAAGAAAATCGATTAAAGAAAATCGATTAATTAGGCCTAGAAAAATCGAAAAATGGAGGGAAAAATCGGCAATTGGCGCTCAAATGGTCTACGGTATTTCGAAAGGAGCATAACAGAATTTGTACAGCGGTCTTACCACGAAAAGAAAAGTGAAAAAAATTTCAAAAGGCTCAATTTCGGTGTTTTCCTAATCTGAAAAAAACGACGGTTTTAATCTGGAATATGAATTAGAAAAATGAAACAAAGTAAAAAAGCTCGAAATTTAGGAAACAGCGGGAAGATCAGAAAGAAAATCGATTAATTAGGCCTAGAAAAATCGAAAAATGGAGGGAAAAATCGGCAATTGGCGCTCAAATGGTCTACGGTATTTCGAAAGGAGCATAACAGAATTTGTACAGCGGTCTTACCACGAAAAGAAAAGTGAAAAAAATTTCAAAAGGCTCAATTTCGGTGTTTTCCTAATCTGAAAAAAACGACGGTTTTAATCTGGAATTTAAATTAGAAAAATGAAACAAAGTAAAAAAGCTCGAAATTTTGGAAACAGCGGGAAGATCAGAAAGAAAATCGATTAAAGAAAATCGATTAATTAGGCCTAGAAAAATCGAAAAATGGAGGGAAAAATCGGCAATTGGCGCTCAAATGGTCTACGGTATTTCGAAAGGAGCATAACAGAATTTGTACAGCGGTCTTACCACGAAAAGAAAAGTGAAAAAAATTTCAAAAGGCTCAATTTCGGTGTTTTCCTAATCTGAAAAAAACGACGGTTTTAATCTGGAATATGAATTAGAAAAATAAAACAATGTCAAAAAGCTCGAAATTTAGGAAACAGCGGGAAGATCAGAAAGAAAATCGATTAATTAGGCCTAGAAAAATCGAAAAATGGAGGGAAAAATCGGCAATTGGCGCTCAAATGGTCTACGGTATTTCGAAAGGAGCATAACAGAATTTGTACAGCGGTCTTACCACGAAAAGAAAAGTGAAAAAAATTTCAAAAGGCTCAATTTCGGTGTTTTCCTAATCTTAAAAAAACGACGGTTTTAATCTGGAATATGAATTAGAAAAATGAAACAAAGTAAAAAAGCTCGAAATTTTGGAAACAGCGGGAAGATCAGAAAGAAAATCGATTAAAGAAAATCGATTAATTAGGCCTAGAAAAATCGAAAAATGGAGGGAAAAATCGGCAATTGGCGCTCAAATGGTCTACGGTATTTCGAAAGGAGCATAACAGAATTTGTACAGCGGTCTTACCACGAAAAGAAAAGTGAAAAAAATTTCAAAAGGCTCAATTTCGGTGTTTTCCTAATCTGAAAAAAACGACGGTTTTAATCTGGAATTTAAATTAGAAAAATGAAACAAAGTAAAAAAGCTCGAAATTTTGGAAACAGCGGGAAGATCAGAAAGAAAATCGATTAAAGAAAATCGATTAATTAGGCCTAGAAAAATCGAAAAATGGAGGGAAAAATCGGCAATTGGCGCTCAAATGGTCTACGGTATTTCGAAAGGAGCATAACAGAATTTGTACAGCGGTCTTACCACGAAAAGAAAAGTGAAAAAAATTTCAAAAGGCTCAATTTCGGTGTTTTCCTAATCTGAAAAAAACGACGGTTTTAATCTGGAATATGAATTAGAAAAATGAAACAAAGTAAAAAAGCTCGAAATTTAGGAAACAGCGGGAAGATCAGAAAGAAAATCGATTAATTAGGCCTAGAAAAATCGAAAAATGGAGGGAAAAATCGGCAATTGGCGCTCAAATGGTCTACGGTATTTCGAAAGGAGCATAACAGAATTTGTACAGCGGTCTTACCACGAAAAGAAAAGTGAAAAAAATTTCAAAAGGCTCAATTTCGGTGTTTTCCTAATCTGAAAAAAACGACGGTTTTAATCTGGAATATGAATTAGAAAAATAAAACAATGTCAAAAAGCTCGAAATTTAGGAAACAGCGGGAAGATCAGAAAGAAAATCGATTAATTAGGCCTAGAAAAATCGAAAAATGGAGGGAAAAATCGGCAATTGGCGCTCAAATGGTCTACGGTATTTCGAAAGGAGCATAACAGAATTTGTACAGCGGTCTTACCACGAAAAGAAAAGTGAAAAAAATTTCAAAAGGCTCAATTTCGGTGTTTTCCTAATCTGAAAAAAACGACGGTTTTAATCTGGAATATGAATTAGAAAAATAAAACAATGTCAAAAAGCTCGAAATTTAGGAAACAGCGGGAAGATCAGAAAGAAAATCGATTAATTAGGCCTAGAAAAATCGAAAAATGGAGGGAAAAATCGGCAATTGGCGCTCAAATGGTCTACGGTATTTCGAAAGGAGCATAACAGAATTTGTACAGCGGTCTTACCACGAAAAGAAAAGTGAAAAAAATTTCAAAAGGCTCAATTTCGGTGTTTTCCTAATCTGAAAAAAACGACGGTTTTAATCTGGAATATGAATTAGAAAAATAAAACAATGTCAAAAAGCTCGAAATTTAGGAAACAGCGGGAAGATCAGAAAGAAAATCGATTAATTAGGCCTAGAAAAATCGAAAAATGGAGGGAAAAATCGGCAATTGGCGCTCAAATGGTCTACGGTATTTCGAAAGGAGCATAACAGAATTTGTACAGCGGTCTTACCACGAAAAGAAAAGTGAAAAAAATTTCAAAAGGCTCAATTTCGGTGTTTTCCTAATCTTAAAAAACTGCATTCATCGACGGTTTCAATCTGGAATTTGAATTAGAAAAATAAAACAATGTCAAAAAGCTTGAAATTTAGGAAACAGCGGGAAGATCAGAAAGAAAATCGATTAATTAGGCCTAGAAAAATCGAAAAATGGAGGGAAAAATCGGCAATTGGCGCTCAAATGGTCTACGGTATTTCGAAAGGAGCATAACAGAATTTGTACAGCGGTCTTACCACGAAAAGAAAAGTGAAAAAAATTTCAAAAGGCTCAATTTCGGTGTTTTCCTAATCTTAAAAAAACGACGGTTTTAATCTGGAATATGAATTAGAAAAATGAAACAAAGTAAAAAAGCTCGAAATTTTGGAAACAGCGGGAAGATCAGAAAGAAAATCGATTAAAGAAAATCGATTAATTAGGCCTAGAAAAATCGAAAAATGGAGGGAAAAATCGGCAATTGGCGCTCAAATGGTCTACGGTATTTCGAAAGGAGCATAACAGAATTTGTACAGCGGTCTTACCACGAAAAGAAAAGTGAAAAAAATTTCAAAAGGCTCAATTTCGGTGTTTTCCTAATCTGAAAAAAACGACGGTTTTAATCTGGAATTTGAATTAGAAAAATGAAACAAAGTAAAAAAGCTCGAAATTTTGGAAACAGCGGGAAGATCAGAAAGAAAATCGATTAATTAGGCCTAGAAAAATCGAAAAATGGAGGGAAAAATCGGCAATTGGCGCTCAAATAGTCTACGGTATTTCGAAAGGAGCATAACAGATTTTGTACAGCGGTCTTACCACGAAAAGAAAAGTGAAAAAAATTTCAAAAGGTTCAATTTCGGTGTTTTCCTAATCTGAAAAAAACGACGGTTTTAATCTGGAATATGAATTAGAAAATGAAACAAAGTAAAAAAGCTCGAAATTTAGGAAACAGCTGGAAGATCAGAAAGAAAATCGATTAATTAGGCCTAGAAAAATCGAAAAATGGAGGGAAAAATCGGAATTTGGCGCTCAAATGGTCTACGGTATTTCGAAAGGAGCATAACAGAATTTGTACAGCGGTCTTACCACGAAAAGAAAAGTGAAAAAAATTTCAAAAGGCTCAATTTCGGTGTTTTCCTAATCTTAAAAAACTGCATTCATCGACGGTTTCAATCTGGAATTTGAATTAGAAAAATAAAACAATGTCAAAAAGCTCGAAATTTAGGAAACAGCGGGAAGATCAGAAAGAAAATCGATTAATTAGGCCTAGAAAAATCGAAAAATGGAGGGAAAAATCGGCAATTGGCGCTCAAATGGTCTACGGTATTTCGAAAGGAGCATAACAGAATTTGTACAGCGGTCTTACCACGAAAAGAAAAGTGAAAAAAATTTCAAAAGGCTCAATTTCGGTGTTTTCCTAATCTTAAAAAACTGCATTCATCGACGGCTTCAATCTGGAATATGAATTAGAAAAATAAAACAATGTCAAAAAGCTCGAAATTTGGGAAACAGCGGGAAGATCAGAAAGAAAATCGATTAATTAGGCCTAGAAAAATCGAAAAATGGAGGGAAAAATCGGCAATTGGCGCTCAAATAGTCTACGGTATTTCGAAAGGAGCATAACAGAATTTGTACAGCGGTCTTACCACGAAAAGAAAAGTGAAAAAAATTTCAAAAGGCTCAATTTCGGTGTTTTCCTAATCTGAAAAAAACGACGGTTTTAATCTGGAATATGAATTAGAAAAATGAAACAAAGTAAAAAAGCTCGAAATTTAGGAAACAGCGGGAAGATCAGAAAGAAAATCGATTAATTAGGCCTAGAAAAATCGAAAAATGGAGGGAAAAATCGGCAATTGGCGCTCAAATGGTCTACGGTATTTCGAAAGGAGCATAACAGAATTTGTACAGCGGTCTTACCACGAAAAGAAAAGTGAAAAAAATTTCAAAAGGCTCAATTTCGGTGTTTTCCTAATCTGAAAAAAACGACGGTTTTAATCTGGAATATGAATTAGAAAAATAAAACAATGTCAAAAAGCTCGAAATTTAGGAAACAGCGGGAAGATCAGAAAGAAAATCGATTAATTAGGCCTAGAAAAATCGAAAAATGGAGGGAAAAATCGGCAATTGGCGCTCAAATGGTCTACGGTATTTCGAAAGGAGCATAACAGAATTTGTACAGCGGTCTTACCACGAAAAGAAAAGTGAAAAAAATTTCAAAAGGCTCAATTTCGGTGTTTTCCTAATCTGAAAAAAACGACGGTTTTAATCTGGAATTTGAATTAGAAAAATGAAACAAAGTAAAAAAGCTCGAAATTTAGGAAACAGCGGGAAGATCAGAAAGAAAATCGATTAATTAGGCCTAGAAAAATCGAAAAATGGAGGGAAAAATCGGCAATTGGCGCTCAAATGGTCTACGGTATTTCGAAAGGAGCATAACAGATTTTGTACAGCGGTCTTACCACGAAAAGAAAAGTGAAAAAAATTTCAAAAGGTTCAATTTCGGTGTTTTCCTAATCTGAAAAAAACGACGGTTTTAATCTGGAATATGAATTAGAAAATGAAACAATGTCAAAAAGCTCGAAATTTAGGAAACAGCTGGAAGATCAGAAAGAAAATCGATTAATTAGGCCTAGAAAAATCGAAAAATGGAGGGAAAAATCGGAATTTGGCGCTCAAATGGTCTACGGTATTTCGAAAGGAGCATAACAGAATTTGTACAGCGGTCTTACCACGAAAAGAAAAGTGAAAAAAATTTCAAAAGGCTCAATTTCGGTGTTTTCCTAATCTTAAAAAACTGCATTCATCGACGGTTTCAATCTGGAATATGAATTAGAAAAATAAAACAATGTCAAAAAGCTCGAAATTTAGGAAACAGCGGGAAGATCAGAAAGAAAATCGATTAATTAGGCCTAGAAAAATCGAAAAATGGAGGGAAAAATCGGCAATTGGCGCTCAAATGGTCTACGGTATTTCGAAAGGAGCATAACAGAATTTGTACAGCGGTCTTACCACGAAAAGAAAAGTGAAAAAAATTTCAAAAGGCTCAATTTCGGTGTTTTCCTAATCTTAAAAAACTGCATTCATCGACGGCTTCAATCTGGAATATGAATTAGAAAAATAAAACAATGTCAAAAAGCTCGAAATTTAGGAAACAGCGGGAAGATCAGAAAGAAAATCGATTAATTAGGCCTAGAAAAATCGAAAAATGGAGGGAAAAATCGGCAATTGGCGCTCAAATAGTCTACGGTATTTCGAAAGGAGCATAACAGAATTTGTACAGCGGTCTTACCACGAAAAGAAAAGTGAAAAAAATTTCAAAAGGCTCAATTTCGGTGTTTTCCTAATCTGAAAAAAACGACGGTTTTAATCTGGAATATGAATTAGAAAAATGAAACAAAGTAAAAAAGCTCGAAATTTAGGAAACAGCGGGAAGATCAGAAAGAAAATCGATTAATTAGGCCTAGAAAAATCGAAAAATGGAGGGAAAAATCGGCAATTGGCGCTCAAATGGTCTACGGTATTTCGAAAGGAGCATAACAGAATTTGTACAGCGGTCTTACCACGAAAAGAAAAGTGAAAAAAATTTCAAAAGGCTCAATTTCGGTGTTTTCCTAATCTGAAAAAAACGACGGTTTTAATCTGGAATATGAATTAGAAAAATAAAACAATGTCAAAAAGCTCGAAATTTAGGAAACAGCGGGAAGATCAGAAAGAAAATCGATTAATTAGGCCTAGAAAAATCGAAAAATGGAGGGAAAAATCGGCAATTGGCGCTCAAATGGTCTACGGTATTTCGAAAGGAGCATAACAGAATTTGTACAGCGGTCTTACCACGAAAAAAAAAGTGAAAAAAATTTCAAAAGGCTCAATTTCGGTGTTTTCCGCATCTTAAAAAACTGCATTCATCGACGGTTTCAATCTGGAATTTGAATTAGAAAAATAAAACAATGTCAAAAAGCTCGAAATTTAGGAAACAGCGGGAAGATCAGAAAGAAAATCGATTAATTAGGCCTAGAAAAATCGAAAAATGGAGGGAAAAATCGGCAATTGGCGCTCAAATGGTCTACGGTATTTCGAAAGGAGCATAACAGAATTTGTACAGCGGTCTTACCACGAAAAGAAAAGTGAAAAAAATTTCAAAAGGCTCAATTTCGGTGTTTTCCTAATCTGAAAAAAACGACGGTTTTAATCTGGAATTTAAATTAGAAAAATGAAACAAAGTAAAAAAGCTCGAAATTTAGGAAACAGCGGGAAGATCAGAAAGAAAATCGATTAATTAGGCCTAGAAAAATCGAAAAATGGAGGGAAAAATCGGCAATTGGCGCTCAAATGGTCTACGGTATTTCGAAAGGAGCATAACAGAATTTGTACAGCGGTCTTACCACGAAAAGAAAAGTGAAAAAAATTTCAAAAGGCTCAATTTCGGTGTTTTCCTAATCTGAAAAAAACGACGGTTTTAATCTGGAATATGAATTAGAAAAATAAAACAATGTCAAAAAGCTCGAAATTTAGGAAACAGCGGGAAGATCAGAAAGAAAATCGATTAATTAGGCCTAGAAAAATCGAAAAATGGAGGGAAAAATCGGCAATTGGCGCTCAAATGGTCTACGGTATTTCGAAAGGAGCATAACAGAATTTGTACAGCGGTCTTACCACGAAAAGAAAAGTGAAAAAAATTTCAAAAGGCTCAATTTCGGTGTTTTCCTAATCTGAAAAAAACGACGGTTTTAATCTGGAATTTGAATTAGAAAAATGAAACAAAGTAAAAAAGCTCGAAATTTAGGAAACAGCGGGAAGATCAGAAAGAAAATCGATTAATTAGGCCTAGAAAAATCGAAAAATGGAGGGAAAAATCGGCAATTGGCGCTCAAATAGTCTACGGTATTTCGAAAGGAGCATAACAGATTTTGTACAGCGGTCTTACCACGAAAAGAAAAGTGAAAAAAATTTCAAAAGGTTCAATTTCGGTGTTTTCCTAATCTGAAAAAAACGACGGTTTTAATCTGGAATATGAATTAGAAAAATGAAACAAAGTAAAAAAGCTCGAAATTTTGGAAACAGCGGGAAGATCAGAAAGAAAATCGATTAATTAGGCCTAGAAAAATCGAAAAATGGAGGGAAAAATCGGAATTTGGCGCTCAAATAGTCTACGGTATTTCGAAAGGAGCATAACAGATTTTGTACAGCGGTCTTACCACGAAAAGAAAAGTGAAAAAAATTTCAAAAGGCTCAATTTCGGTGTTTTCCTAATCTGAAAAAAACGACGGTTTTAATCTGGAATTTAAATTAGAAAAATGAAACAAAGTAAAAAAGCTCGAAATTTTGGAAACAGCGGGAAGATCAGAAAGAAAATCGATTAAAGAAAATCGATTAATTAGGCCTAGAAAAATCGAAAAATGGAGGGAAAAATCGGCAATTGGCGCTCAAATGGTCTACGGTATTTCGAAAGGAGCATAACAGAATTTGTACAGCGGTCTTACCACGAAAAGAAAAGTGAAAAAAATTTCAAAAGGCTCAATTTCGGTGTTTTCCTAATCTGAAAAAAACGACGGTTTTAATCTGGAATATGAATTAGAAAAATGAAACAAAGTAAAAAAGCTCGAAATTTAGGAAACAGCGGGAAGATCAGAAAGAAAATCGATTAATTAGGCCTAGAAAAATCGAAAAATGGAGGGAAAAATCGGCAATTGGCGCTCAAATGGTCTACGGTATTTCGAAAGGAGCATAACAGAATTTGTACAGCGGTCTTACCACGAAAAGAAAAGTGAAAAAAATTTCAAAAGGCTCAATTTCGGTGTTTTCCTAGTCTGAAAAAAACTGCATTCGTCGACGGCTTCAATCTGGAATATGAATTAGAAAAATAAAACAATGTCAAAAAGCTCGAAATTTAGGAAACAGCGGGAAGATCAGAAAGAAAATCGATTAATTAGGCCTAGAAAAATCGAAAAATGGAGGGAAAAATCGGCAATTGGCGCTCAAATGGTCTACGGTATTTCGAAAGGAGCATAACAGAATTTGTACAGCGGTCTTACCACGAAAAGAAAAGTGAAAAAAATTTCAAAAGGCTCAATTTCGGTGTTTTCCTAATCTGAAAAAAACGACGGTTTTAATCTGGAATATGAATTAGAAAAATAAAACAATGTCAAAAAGCTCGAAATTTAGGAAACAGCGGGAAGATCAGAAAGAAAATCGATTAATTAGGCCTAGAAAAATCGAAAAATGGAGGGAAAAATCGGCAATTGGCGCTCAAATGGTCTACGGTATTTCGAAAGGAGCATAACAGAATTTGTACAGCGGTCTTACCACGAAAAGAAAAGTGAAAAAAATTTCAAAAGGCTCAATTTCGGTGTTTTCCTAATCTTAAAAAAACGACGGTTTTAATCTGGAATATGAATTAGAAAAATGAAACAAAGTAAAAAAGCTCGAAATTTTGGAAACAGCGGGAAGATCAGAAAGAAAATCGATTAAAGAAAATCGATTAATTAGGCCTAGAAAAATCGAAAAATGGAGGGAAAAATCGGCAATTGGCGCTCAAATGGTCTACGGTATTTCGAAAGGAGCATAACAGAATTTGTACAGCGGTCTTACCACGAAAAGAAAAGTGAAAAAAATTTCAAAAGGCTCAATTTCGGTGTTTTCCTAATCTGAAAAAAACGACGGTTTTAATCTGGAATTTAAATTAGAAAAATGAAACAAAGTAAAAAAGCTCGAAATTTTGGAAACAGCGGGAAGATCAGAAAGAAAATCGATTAAAGAAAATCGATTAATTAGGCCTAGAAAAATCGAAAAATGGAGGGAAAAATCGGCAATTGGCGCTCAAATGGTCTACGGTATTTCGAAAGGAGCATAACAGAATTTGTACAGCGGTCTTACCACGAAAAGAAAAGTGAAAAAAATTTCAAAAGGCTCAATTTCGGTGTTTTCCTAATCTGAAAAAAACGACGGTTTTAATCTGGAATATGAATTAGAAAAATGAAACAAAGTAAAAAAGCTCGAAATTTAGGAAACAGCGGGAAGATCAGAAAGAAAATCGATTAATTAGGCCTAGAAAAATCGAAAAATGGAGGGAAAAATCGGCAATTGGCGCTCAAATGGTCTACGGTATTTCGAAAGGAGCATAACAGAATTTGTACAGCGGTCTTACCACGAAAAGAAAAGTGAAAAAAATTTCAAAAGGCTCAATTTCGGTGTTTTCCTAATCTGAAAAAAACGACGGTTTTAATCTGGAATATGAATTAGAAAAATGAAACAAAGTAAAAAAGCTCGAAATTTAGGAAACAGCGGGAAGATCAGAAAGAAAATCGATTAATTAGGCCTAGAAAAATCGAAAAATGGAGGGAAAAATCGGCAATTGGCGCTCAAATGGTCTACGGTATTTCGAAAGGAGCATAACAGAATTTGTACAGCGGTCTTACCACGAAAAGAAAAGTGAAAAAAATTTCAAAAGGCTCAATTTCGGTGTTTTCCTAATCTGAAAAAAACGACGGTTTTAATCTGGAATATGAATTAGAAAAATAAAACAATGTCAAAAAGCTCGAAATTTAGGAAACAGCGGGAAGATCAGAAAGAAAATCGATTAATTAGGCCTAGAAAAATCGAAAAATGGAGGGAAAAATCGGCAATTGGCGCTCAAATGGTCTACGGTATTTCGAAAGGAGCATAACAGAATTTGTACAGCGGTCTTACCACGAAAAGAAAAGTGAAAAAAATTTCAAAAGGCTCAATTTCGGTGTTTTCCTAATCTGAAAAAAACGACGGTTTTAATCTGGAATTTAAATTAGAAAAATGAAACAAAGTAAAAAAGCTCGAAATTTTGGAAACAGCGGGAAGATCAGAAAGAAAATCGATTAAAGAAAATCGATTAATTAGGCCTAGAAAAATCGAAAAATGGAGGGAAAAATCGGCAATTGGCGCTCAAATGGTCTACGGTATTTCGAAAGGAGCATAACAGAATTTGTACAGCGGTCTTACCACGAAAAGAAAAGTGAAAAAAATTTCAAAAGGCTCAATTTCGGTGTTTTCCTAATCTGAAAAAAACGACGGTTTTAATCTGGAATATGAATTAGAAAAATGAAACAAAGTAAAAAAGCTCGAAATTTAGGAAACAGCGGGAAGATCAGAAAGAAAATCGATTAATTAGGCCTAGAAAAATCGAAAAATGGAGGGAAAAATCGGCAATTGGCGCTCAAATGGTCTACGGTATTTCGAAAGGAGCATAACAGAATTTGTACAGCGGTCTTACCACGAAAAGAAAAGTGAAAAAAATTTCAAAAGGCTCAATTTCGGTGTTTTCCTAGTCTGAAAAAAACTGCATTCGTCGACGGCTTCAATCTGGAATATGAATTAGAAAAATAAAACAATGTCAAAAAGCTCGAAATTTAGGAAACAGCGGGAAGATCAGAAAGAAAATCGATTAATTAGGCCTAGAAAAATCGAAAAATGGAGGGAAAAATCGGCAATTGGCGCTCAAATGGTCTACGGTATTTCGAAAGGAGCATAACAGAATTTGTACAGCGGTCTTACCACGAAAAGAAAAGTGAAAAAAATTTCAAAAGGCTCAATTTCGGTGTTTTCCTAATCTGAAAAAAACGACGGTTTTAATCTGGAATATGAATTAGAAAAATAAAACAATGTCAAAAAGCTCGAAATTTAGGAAACAGCGGGAAGATCAGAAAGAAAATCGATTAATTAGGCCTAGAAAAATCGAAAAATGGAGGGAAAAATCGGCAATTGGCGCTCAAATGGTCTACGGTATTTCGAAAGGAGCATAACAGAATTTGTACAGCGGTCTTACCACGAAAAGAAAAGTGAAAAAAATTTCAAAAGGCTCAATTTCGGTGTTTTCCTAATCTTAAAAAAACGACGGTTTTAATCTGGAATATGAATTAGAAAAATGAAACAAAGTAAAAAAGCTCGAAATTTTGGAAACAGCGGGAAGATCAGAAAGAAAATCGATTAAAGAAAATCGATTAATTAGGCCTAGAAAAATCGAAAAATGGAGGGAAAAATCGGCAATTGGCGCTCAAATGGTCTACGGTATTTCGAAAGGAGCATAACAGAATTTGTACAGCGGTCTTACCACGAAAAGAAAAGTGAAAAAAATTTCAAAAGGCTCAATTTCGGTGTTTTCCTAATCTGAAAAAAACGACGGTTTTAATCTGGAATATGAATTAGAAAAATGAAACAAAGTAAAAAAGCTCGAAATTTAGGAAACAGCGGGAAGATCAGAAAGAAAATCGATTAATTAGGCCTAGAAAAATCGAAAAATGGAGGGAAAAATCGGCAATTGGCGCTCAAATGGTCTACGGTATTTCGAAAGGAGCATAACAGAATTTGTACAGCGGTCTTACCACGAAAAGAAAAGTGAAAAAAATTTCAAAAGGCTCAATTTCGGTGTTTTCCTAATCTGAAAAAAACGACGGTTTTAATCTGGAATATGAATTAGAAAAATAAAACAATGTCAAAAAGCTCGAAATTTAGGAAACAGCGGGAAGATCAGAAAGAAAATCGATTAATTAGGCCTAGAAAAATCGAAAAATGGAGGGAAAAATCGGCAATTGGCGCTCAAATGGTCTACGGTATTTCGAAAGGAGCATAACAGAATTTGTACAGCGGTCTTACCACGAAAAGAAAAGTGAAAAAAATTTCAAAAGGCTCAATTTCGGTGTTTTCCTAATCTGAAAAAAACGACGGTTTTAATCTGGAATATGAATTAGAAAAATAAAACAATGTCAAAAAGCTCGAAATTTAGGAAACAGCGGGAAGATCAGAAAGAAAATCGATTAATTAGGCCTAGAAAAATCGAAAAATGGAGGGAAAAATCGGCAATTGGCGCTCAAATGGTCTACGGTATTTCGAAAGGAGCATAACAGAATTTGTACAGCGGTCTTACCACGAAAAGAAAAGTGAAAAAAATTTCAAAAGGCTCAATTTCGGTGTTTTCCTAATCTTAAAAAACTGCATTCATCGACGGTTTCAATCTGGAATTTGAATTAGAAAAATAAAACAATGTCAAAAAGCTTGAAATTTAGGAAACAGCGGGAAGATCAGAAAGAAAATCGATTAATTAGGCCTAGAAAAATCGAAAAATGGAGGGAAAAATCGGCAATTGGCGCTCAAATGGTCTACGGTATTTCGAAAGGAGCATAACAGAATTTGTACAGCGGTCTTACCACGAAAAGAAAAGTGAAAAAAATTTCAAAAGGCTCAATTTCGGTGTTTTCCTAATCTTAAAAAAACGACGGTTTTAATCTGGAATATGAATTAGAAAAATGAAACAAAGTAAAAAAGCTCGAAATTTTGGAAACAGCGGGAAGATCAGAAAGAAAATCGATTAAAGAAAATCGATTAATTAGGCCTAGAAAAATCGAAAAATGGAGGGAAAAATCGGCAATTGGCGCTCAAATAGTCTACGGTATTTCGAAAGGAGCATAACAGATTTTGTACAGCGGTCTTACCACGAAAAGAAAAGTGAAAAAAATTTCAAAAGGTTCAATTTCGGTGTTTTCCTAATCTGAAAAAAACGACGGTTTTAATCTGGAATATGAATTAGAAAATGAAACAATGTCAAAAAGCTCGAAATTTAGGAAACAGCTGGAAGATCAGAAAGAAAATCGATTAATTAGGCCTAGAAAAATCGAAAAATGGAGGGAAAAATCGGAATTTGGCGCTCAAATGGTCTACGGTATTTCGAAAGGAGCATAACAGAATTTGTACAGCGGTCTTACCACGAAAAGAAAAGTGAAAAAAATTTCAAAAGGCTCAATTTCGGTGTTTTCCTAATCTTAAAAAACTGCATTCATCGACGGTTTCAATCTGGAATTTGAATTAGAAAAATAAAACAATGTCAAAAAGCTCGAAATTTAGGAAACAGCGGGAAGATCAGAAAGAAAATCGATTAATTAGGCCTAGAAAAATCGAAAAATGGAGGGAAAAATCGGCAATTGGCGCTCAAATGGTCTACGGTATTTCGAAAGGAGCATAACAGAATTTGTACAGCGGTCTTACCACGAAAAGAAAAGTGAAAAAAATTTCAAAAGGCTCAATTTCGGTGTTTTCCTAATCTTAAAAAACTGCATTCATCGACGGCTTCAATCTGGAATATGAATTAGAAAAATAAAACAATGTCAAAAAGCTCGAAATTTAGGAAACAGCGGGAAGATCAGAAAGAAAATCGATTAATTAGGCCTAGAAAAATCGAAAAATGGAGGGAAAAATCGGCAATTGGCGCTCAAATGGTCTACGGTATTTCGAAAGGAGCATAACAGAATTTGTACAGCGGTCTTACCACGAAAAGAAAAGTGAAAAAAATTTCAAAAGGCTCAATTTCGGTGTTTTCCTAATCTTAAAAAACTGCATTCATCGACGGTTTCAATCTGGAATTTGAATTAGAAAAATAAAACAATGTCAAAAAGCTCGAAATTTAGGAAACAGCGGGAAGATCAGAAAGAAAATCGATTAATTAGGCCTAGAAAAATCGAAAAATGGAGGGAAAAATCGGCAATTGGCGCTCAAATGGTCTACGGTATTTCGAAAGGAGCATAACAGAATTTGTACAGCGGTCTTACCACGAAAAGAAAAGTGAAAAAAATTTCAAAAGGTTCAATTTCGGTGTTTTCCTAATCTGAAAAAAACGACGGTTTTAATCTGGAATATGAATTAGAAAAATGAAACAAAGTAAAAAAGCTCGAAATTTAGGAAACAGCGGGAAGATCAGAAAGAAAATCGATTAATTAGGCCTAGAAAAATCGAAAAATGGAGGGAAAAATCGGCAATTGGCGCTCAAATGGTCTACGGTATTTCGAAAGGAGCATAACAGAATTTGTACAGCGGTCTTACCACGAAAAGAAAAGTGAAAAAAATTTCAAAAGGCTCAATTTCGGTGTTTTCCTAATCTGAAAAAAACGACGGTTTTAATCTGGAATATGAATTAGAAAAATAAAACAATGTCAAAAAGCTCGAAATTTAGGAAACAGCGGGAAGATCAGAAAGAAAATCGATTAATTAGGCCTAGAAAAATCGAAAAATGGAGGGAAAAATCGGCAATTGGCGCTCAAATGGTCTACGGTATTTCGAAAGGAGCATAACAGAATTTGTACAGCGGTCTTACCACGAAAAGAAAAGTGAAAAAAATTTCAAAAGGCTCAATTTCGGTGTTTTCCTAATCTGAAAAAAACGACGGTTTTAATCTGGAATTTGAATTAGAAAAATGAAACAAAGTAAAAAAGCTCGAAATTTAGGAAACAGCGGGAAGATCAGAAAGAAAATCGATTAATTAGGCCTAGAAAAATCGAAAAATGGAGGGAAAAATCGGCAATTGGCGCTCAAATAGTCTACGGTATTTCGAAAGGAGCATAACAGATTTTGTACAGCGGTCTTACCACGAAAAGAAAAGTGAAAAAAATTTCAAAAGGTTCAATTTCGGTGTTTTCCTAATCTTAAAAAACTGCATTCATCGACGGCTTCAATCTGGAATATGAATTAGAAAAATAAAACAATGTCAAAAAGCTCGAAATTTAGGAAACAGCGGGAAGATCAGAAAGAAAATCGATTAATTAGGCCTAGAAAAATCGAAAAATGGAGGGAAAAATCGGAATTTGGCGCTCAAATGGTCTACGGTATTTCGAAAGGAGCATAACAGAATTTGTACAGCGGTCTTACCACGAAAAGAAAAGTGAAAAAAATTTCAAAAGGCTCAATTTCGGTGTTTTCCTAATCTGAAAAAAACGACGGTTTTAATCTGGAATATGAATTAGAAAATGAAACAATGTCAAAAAGCTCGAAATTTAGGAAACAGCTGGAAGATCAGAAAGAAAATCGATTAATTAGGCCTAGAAAAATCGAAAAATGGAGGGAAAAATCGGAATTTGGCGCTCAAATGGTCTACGGTATTTCGAAAGGAGCATAACAGAATTTGTACAGCGGTCTTACCACGAAAAGAAAAGTGAAAAAAATTTCAAAAGGCTCAATTTCGGTGTTTTCCTAATCTTAAAAAACTGCATTCATCGACGGTTTCAATCTGGAATATGAATTAGAAAAATAAAACAATGTCAAAAAGCTCGAAATTTAGGAAACAGCGGGAAGATCAGAAAGAAAATCGATTAATTAGGCCTAGAAAAATCGAAAAATGGAGGGAAAAATCGGCAATTGGCGCTCAAATGGTCTACGGTATTTCGAAAGGAGCATAACAGAATTTGTACAGCGGTCTTACCACGAAAAGAAAAGTGAAAAAAATTTCAAAAGGCTCAATTTCGGTGTTTTCCTAATCTTAAAAAACTGCATTCATCGACGGTTTCAATCTGGAATTTGAATTAGAAAAATAAAACAATGTCAAAAAGCTCGAAATTTAGGAAACAGCGGGAAGATCAGAAAGAAAATCGATTAATTAGGCCTAGAAAAATCGAAAAATGGAGGGAAAAATCGGCAATTGGCGCTCAAATGGTCTACGGTATTTCGAAAGGAGCATAACAGAATTTGTACAGCGGTCTTACCACGAAAAGAAAAGTGAAAAAAATTTCAAAAGGTTCAATTTCGGTGTTTTCCTAATCTGAAAAAAACGACGGTTTTAATCTGGAATATGAATTAGAAAAATGAAACAAAGTAAAAAAGCTCGAAATTTAGGAAACAGCGGGAAGATCAGAAAGAAAATCGATTAATTAGGCCTAGAAAAATCGAAAAATGGAGGGAAAAATCGGCAATTGGCGCTCAAATGGTCTACGGTATTTCGAAAGGAGCATAACAGAATTTGTACAGCGGTCTTACCACGAAAAGAAAAGTGAAAAAAATTTCAAAAGGCTCAATTTCGGTGTTTTCCTAATCTGAAAAAAACGACGGTTTTAATCTGGAATATGAATTAGAAAAATGAAACAAAGTAAAAAAGCTCGAAATTTAGGAAACAGCGGGAAGATCAGAAAGAAAATCGATTAATTAGGCCTAGAAAAATCGAAAAATGGAGGGAAAAATCGGCAATTGGCGCTCAAATGGTCTACGGTATTTCGAAAGGAGCATAACAGAATTTGTACAGCGGTCTTACCACGAAAAGAAAAGTGAAAAAAATTTCAAAAGGCTCAATTTCGGTGTTTTCCTAATCTGAAAAAAACGACGGTTTTAATCTGGAATATGAATTAGAAAAATAAAACAATGTCAAAAAGCTCGAAATTTAGGAAACAGCGGGAAGATCAGAAAGAAAATCGATTAATTAGGCCTAGAAAAATCGAAAAATGGAGGGAAAAATCGGCAATTGGCGCTCAAATGGTCTACGGTATTTCGAAAGGAGCATAACAGAATTTGTACAGCGGTCTTACCACGAAAAAAAAAGTGAAAAAAATTTCAAAAGGCTCAATTTCGGTGTTTTCCGCATCTTAAAAAACTGCATTCATCGACGGTTTCAATCTGGAATTTGAATTAGAAAAATAAAACAATGTCAAAAAGCTTGAAATTTAGGAAACAGCGGGAAGATCAGAAAGAAAATCGATTAATTAGGCCTAGAAAAATCGAAAAATGGAGGGAAAAATCGGCAATTGGCGCTCAAATGGTCTACGGTATTTCGAAAGGAGCATAACAGAATTTGTACAGCGGTCTTACCACGAAAAGAAAAGTGAAAAAAATTTCAAAAGGCTCAATTTCGGTGTTTTCCTAATCTTAAAAAAACGACGGTTTTAATCTGGAATATGAATTAGAAAAATGAAACAAAGTAAAAAAGCTCGAAATTTTGGAAACAGCGGGAAGATCAGAAAGAAAATCGATTAAAGAAAATCGATTAATTAGGCCTAGAAAAATCGAAAAATGGAGGGAAAAATCGGCAATTGGCGCTCAAATGGTCTACGGTATTTCGAAAGGAGCATAACAGAATTTGTACAGCGGTCTTACCACGAAAAGAAAAGTGAAAAAAATTTCAAAAGGCTCAATTTCGGTGTTTTCCTAATCTGAAAAAAACGACGGTTTTAATCTGGAATTTAAATTAGAAAAATGAAACAAAGTAAAAAAGCTCGAAATTTTGGAAACAGCGGGAAGATCAGAAAGAAAATCGATTAAAGAAAATCGATTAATTAGGCCTAGAAAAATCGAAAAATGGAGGGAAAAATCGGCAATTGGCGCTCAAATGGTCTACGGTATTTCGAAAGGAGCATAACAGATTTTGTACAGCGGTCTTACCACGAAAAGAAAAGTGAAAAAAATTTCAAAAGGTTCAATTTCGGTGTTTTCCTAATCTGAAAAAAACGACGGTTTTAATCTGGAATATGAATTAGAAAATGAAACAATGTCAAAAAGCTCGAAATTTTGGAAACAGCGGGAAGATCAGAAAGAAAATCGATTAATTAGGCCTAGAAAAATCGAAAAATGGAGGGAAAAATCGGAATTTGGCGCTCAAATAGTCTACGGTATTTCGAAAGGAGCATAACAGAATTTGTACAGCGGTCTTACCACGAAAAGAAAAGTGAAAAAAATTTCAAAAGGTTCAATTTCGGTGTTTTCCTAATCTGAAAAAAACGACGGTTTTAATCTGGAATATGAATTAGAAAATGAAACAATGTCAAAAAGCTCGAAATTTTGGAAACAGCGGGAAGATCAGAAAGAAAATCGATTAATTAGGCCTAGAAAAATCGAAAAATGGAGGGAAAAATCGGCAATTGGCGCTCAAATAGTCTACGGTATTTCGAAAGGAGCATAACAGATTTTGTACAGCGGTCTTACCACGAAAAGAAAAGTGAAAAAAATTTCAAAAGGTTCAATTTCGGTGTTTTCCTAATCTGAAAAAAACGACGGTTTTAATCTGGAATATGAATTAGAAAATGAAACAATGTCAAAAAGCTCGAAATTTTGGAAACAGCGGGAAGATCAGAAAGAAAATCGATTAATTAGGCCTAGAAAAATCGAAAAATGGAGGGAAAAATCGGAATTTGGCGCTCAAATAGTCTACGGTATTTCGAAAGGAGCATAACAGAATTTGTACAGCGGTCTTACCACGAAAAGAAAAGTGAAAAAAATTTCAAAAGGCTCAATTTCGGTGTTTTCCTAATCTGAAAAAAACGACGGTTTTAATCTGGAATATGAATTAGAAAAATAAAACAATGTCAAAAAGCTCGAAATTTAGGAAACAGCGGGAAGATCAGAAAGAAAATCGATTAATTAGGCCTAGAAAAATCGAAAAATGGAGGGAAAAATCGGCAATTGGCGCTCAAATAGTCTACGGTATTTCGAAAAGAGCATAACAGAATTTGTACAGCGGTCTTACCACGAAAAGAAAAGTGAAAAAAATTTCAAAAGGCTCAATTTCGGTGTTTTCCTAGTCTGAAAAAAACTGCATTCGTCGACGGCTTCAATCTGGAATATGAATTAGAAAAATAAAACAATGTCAAAAAGCTCGAAATTTAGGAAACAGCCGGAAGATCAGAAAGAAAATCGATTAATTAGGCCTAGAAAAATCGAAAAATGGAGGGAAAAATCGGCAATTGGCGCTCAAATAGTCTACGGTATTTCGAAAGGAGCATAACAGAATTTGTACAGCGGTCTTACCACGAAAAGAAAAGTGAAAAAAATTTCAAAAGGCTCAATTTCGGTGTTTTCCTAATCTGAAAAAAACGACGGTTTTAATCTGGAATATGAATTAGAAAAATAAAACAATGTCAAAAAGCTTGAAATTTAGGAAACAGCGGGAAGATCAGAAAGAAAATCGATTAATTAGGCCTAGAAAAATCGAAAAATGGAGGGAAAAATCGGCAATTGGCGCTCAAATGGTCTACGGTATTTCGAAAGGAGCATAACAGAATTTGTACAGCGGTCTTACCACGAAAAGAAAAGTGAAAAAAATTTCAAAAGGCTCAATTTCGGTGTTTTCCTAATCTGAAAAAAACGACGGTTTTAATCTGGAATATGAATTAGAAAAATGAAACAAAGTAAAAAAGCTCGAAATTTAGGAAACAGCTGGAAGATCAGAAAGAAAATCGATTAATTAGGCCTAGAAAAATCGAAAAATGGAGGGAAAAATCGGCAATTGGCGCTCAAATGGTCTACGGTATTTCGAAAGGAGCATAACAGAATTTGTACAGCGGTCTTACCACGAAAAGAAAAGTGAAAAAAATTTCAAAAGGCTCAATTTCGGTGTTTTCCTAGTCTGAAAAAAACTGCATTCATCGACGGTTTCAATCTGGAATTTGAATTAGAAAAATAAAACAATGTCAAAAAGCTTGAAATTTAGGAAACAGCGGGAAGATCAGAAAGAAAATCGATTAATTAGGCCTAGAAAAATCGAAAAATGGAGGGAAAAATCGGAATTTGGCGCTCAAATAGTCTACGGTATTTCGAAAGGAGCATAACAGAATTTGTACAGCGGTCTTACCACGAAAAGAAAAGTGAAAAAAATTTCAAAAGGCTCAATTTCGGTGTTTTCCTAATCTGAAAAAAACGACGGTTTTAATCTGGAATTTAAATTAGAAAAATGAAACAAAGTAAAAAAGCTCGAAATTTTGGAAACAGCGGGAAGATCAGAAAGAAAATCGATTAAAGAAAATCGATTAATTAGGCCTAGAAAAATCGAAAAATGGAGGGAAAAATCGGCAATTGGCGCTCAAATGGTCTACGGTATTTCGAAAGGAGCATAACAGAATTTGTACAGCGGTCTTACCACGAAAAGAAAAGTGAAAAAAATTTCAAAAGGCTCAATTTCGGTGTTTTCCTAATCTGAAAAAAACGACGGTTTTAATCTGGAATTTGAATTAGAAAAATGAAACAAAGTAAAAAAGCTCGAAATTTAGGAAACAGCGGGAAGATCAGAAAGAAAATCGATTAATTAGGCCTAGAAAAATCGAAAAATGGAGGGAAAAATCGGCAATTGGCGCTCAAATAGTCTACGGTATTTCGAAAGGAGCATAACAGAATTTGTACAGCGGTCTTACCACGAAAAGAAAAGTGAAAAAAATTTCAAAAGGTTCAATTTCGGTGTTTTCCTAATCTGAAAAAAACGACGGTTTTAATCTGGAATATGAATTAGAAAATGAAACAATGTCAAAAAGCTCGAAATTTTGGAAACAGCGGGAAGATCAGAAAGAAAATCGATTAATTAGGCCTAGAAAAATCGAAAAATGGAGGGAAAAATCGGAATTTGGCGCTCAAATAGTCTACGGTATTTCGAAAGGAGCATAACAGAATTTGTACAGCGGTCTTACCACGAAAAGAAAAGTGAAAAAAATTTCAAAAGGCTCAATTTCGGTGTTTTCCTAGTCTGAAAAAAGCTGCATTCGTCGACGGCTTCAATCTGGAATATGAATTAGAAAAATAAAACAATGTCAAAAAGCTCGAAATTTAGGAAACAGCGGGAAGATCAGAAAGAAAATCGATTAATTAGGCCTAGAAAAATCGAAAAATGGAGGGAAAAATCGGCAATTGGCGCTCAAATAGTCTACGGTATTTCGAAAAGAGCATAACAGAATTTGTACAGCGGTCTTACCACGAAAAGAAAAGTGAAAAAAATTTCAAAAGGCTCAATTTCGGTGTTTTCCTAGTCTGAAAAAAACTGCATTCGTCGACGGCTTCAATCTGGAATATGAATTAGAAAAATAAAACAATGTCAAAAAGCTCGAAATTTAGGAAACAGCCGGAAGATCAGAAAGAAAATCGATTAATTAGGCCTAGAAAAATCGAAAAATGGAGGGAAAAATCGGCAATTGGCGCTCAAATGGTCTACGGTATTTCGAAAGGAGCATAACAGAATTTGTACAGCGGTCTTACCACGAAAAGAAAAGTGAAAAAAATTTCAAAAGGCTCAATTTCGGTGTTTTCCTAATCTGAAAAAAACGACGGTTTTAATCTGGAATATGAATTAGAAAAATGAAACAAAGTAAAAAAGCTCGAAATTTAGGAAACAGCTGGAAGATCAGAAAGAAAATCGATTAATTAGGCCTAGAAAAATCGAAAAATGGAGGGAAAAATCGGCAATTGGCGCTCAAATGGTCTACGGTATTTCGAAAGGAGCATAACAGAATTTGTACAGCGGTCTTACCACGAAAAGAAAAGTGAAAAAAATTTCAAAAGGCTCAATTTCGGTGTTTTCCTAGTCTGAAAAAAACTGCATTCATCGACGGTTTCAATCTGGAATTTGAATTAGAAAAATAAAACAATGTCAAAAAGCTTGAAATTTAGGAAACAGCGGGAAGATCAGAAAGAAAATCGATTAATTAGGCCTAGAAAAATCGAAAAATGGAGGGAAAAATCGGAATTTGGCGCTCAAATAGTCTACGGTATTTCGAAAGGAGCATAACAGAATTTGTACAGCGGTCTTACCACGAAAAGAAAAGTGAAAAAAATTTCAAAAGGCTCAATTTCGGTGTTTTCCTAATCTGAAAAAAACGACGGTTTTAATCTGGAATATGAATTAGAAAAATGAAACAAAGTAAAAAAGCTCGAAATTTAGGAAACAGCTGGAAGATCAGAAAGAAAATCGATAAATTAGGCCTAGAAAAATCGAAAAATGGAGGGAAAAATCGGCAATTGGCGCTCAAATGGTCTACGGTATTTCGAAAGGAGCATAACAGAATTTGTACAGCGGTCTTACCACGAAAAGAAAAGTGAAAAAAATTTCAAAAGGCTCAATTTCGGTGTTTTCCTAGTCTGAAAAAAACTGCATTCGTCGACGGCTTCAATCTGGAATATGAATTAGAAAAATAAAACAATGTCAAAAAGCTCGAAATTTAGGAAACAGCGGGAAGATCAGAAAGAAAATCGATTAATTAGGCCTAGAAAAATCGAAAAATGGAGGGAAAAATCGGAATTTGGCGCTCAAATAGTCTACGGTATTTCGAAAGGAGCATAACAGAATTTGTACAGCGGTCTTACCACGAAAAGAAAAGTGAAAAAAATTTCAAAAGGCTCAATTTCGGTGTTTTCCTAATCTGAAAAAAACGACGGTTTTAATCTGGAATATGAATTAGAAAAATGAAACAAAGTAAAAAAGCTCGAAATTTAGGAAACAGCTGGAAGATCAGAAAGAAAATCGATTAATTAGGCCTAGAAAAATCGAAAAATGGAGGGAAAAATCGGCAATTGGCGCTCAAATGGTCTACGGTATTTCGAAAGGAGCATAACAGAATTTGTACAGCGGTCTTACCACGAAAAGAAAAGTGAAAAAAATTTCAAAAGGCTCAATTTCGGTGTTTTCCTAGTCTGAAAAAAACTGCATTCATCGACGGTTTCAATCTGGAATTTGAATTAGAAAAATAAAACAATGTCAAAAAGCTTGAAATTTAGGAAACAGCGGGAAGATCAGAAAGAAAATCGATTAATTAGGCCTAGAAAAATCGAAAAATGGAGGGAAAAATCGGAATTTGGCGCTCAAATAGTCTACGGTATTTCGAAAGGAGCATAACAGAATTTGTACAGCGGTCTTACCACGAAAAGAAAAGTGAAAAAAATTTCAAAAGGCTCAATTTCGGTGTTTTCCTAATCTGAAAAAAACGACGGTTTTAATCTGGAATATGAATTAGAAAAATGAAACAAAGTAAAAAAGCTCGAAATTTAGGAAACAGCTGGAAGATCAGAAAGAAAATCGATAAATTAGGCCTAGAAAAATCGAAAAATGGAGGGAAAAATCGGCAATTGGCGCTCAAATGGTCTACGGTATTTCGAAAGGAGCATAACAGAATTTGTACAGCGGTCTTACCACGAAAAGAAAAGTGAAAAAAATTTCAAAAGGCTCAATTTCGGTGTTTTCCTAGTCTGAAAAAAACTGCATTCGTCGACGGCTTCAATCTGGAATATGAATTAGAAAAATAAAACAATGTCAAAAAGCTCGAAATTTAGGAAACAGCGGGAAGATCAGAAAGAAAATCGATTAATTAGGCCTAGAAAAATCGAAAAATGGAGGGAAAAATCGGCAATTGGCGCTCAAATGGTCTACGGTATTTCGAAAGGAGCATAACAGAATTTGTACAGCGGTCTTACCACGAAAAGAAAAGTGAAAAAAATTTCAAAAGGCTCAATTTCGGTGTTTTCCTAGTCTGAAAAAAACTGCATTCATCGACGGTTTCAATCTGGAATTTGAATTAGAAAAATAAAACAATGTCAAAAAGCTTGAAATTTAGGAAACAGCGGGAAGATCAGAAAGAAAATCGATTAATTAGGCCTAGAAAAATCGAAAAATGGAGGGAAAAATCGGAATTTGGCGCTCAAATAGTCTACGGTATTTCGAAAGGAGCATAACAGAATTTGTACAGCGGTCTTACCACGAAAAGAAAAGTGAAAAAAATTTCAAAAGGCTCAATTTCGGTGTTTTCCTAATCTGAAAAAAACGACGGTTTTAATCTGGAATTTAAATTAGAAAAATGAAACAAAGTAAAAAAGCTCGAAATTTTGGAAACAGCGGGAAGATCAGAAAGAAAATCGATTAAAGAAAATCGATTAATTAGGCCTAGAAAAATCGAAAAATGGAGGGAAAAATCGGCAATTGGCGCTCAAATGGTCTACGGTATTTCGAAAGGAGCATAACAGAATTTGTACAGCGGTCTTACCACGAAAAGAAAAGTGAAAAAAATTTCAAAAGGCTCAATTTCGGTGTTTTCCTAATCTGAAAAAAACGACGGTTTTAATCTGGAATTTGAATTAGAAAAATGAAACAAAGTAAAAAAGCTCGAAATTTAGGAAACAGCGGGAAGATCAGAAAGAAAATCGATTAATTAGGCCTAGAAAAATCGAAAAATGGAGGGAAAAATCGGCAATTGGCGCTCAAATAGTCTACGGTATTTCGAAAGGAGCATAACAGAATTTGTACAGCGGTCTTACCACGAAAAGAAAAGTGAAAAAAATTTCAAAAGGTTCAATTTCGGTGTTTTCCTAATCTGAAAAAAACGACGGTTTTAATCTGGAATATGAATTAGAAAATGAAACAATGTCAAAAAGCTCGAAATTTTGGAAACAGCGGGAAGATCAGAAAGAAAATCGATTAATTAGGCCTAGAAAAATCGAAAAATGGAGGGAAAAATCGGAATTTGGCGCTCAAATAGTCTACGGTATTTCGAAAGGAGCATAACAGAATTTGTACAGCGGTCTTACCACGAAAAGAAAAGTGAAAAAAATTTCAAAAGGTTCAATTTCGGTGTTTTCCTAATCTGAAAAAAACGACGGTTTTAATCTGGAATTTGAATTAGAAAAATGAAACAAAGTAAAAAAGCTCGAAATTTAGGAAACAGCTGGAAGATCAGAAAGAAAATCGATTAATTAGGCCTAGAAAAATCGAAAAATGGAGGGAAAAATCGGAATTTGGCGCTCAAATAGTCTACGGTATTTCGAAAGGAGCATAACAGAATTTGTACAGCGGTCTTACCACGAAAAGAAAAGTGAAAAAAATTTCAAAAGGCTCAATTTCGGTGTTTTCCTAGTCTGAAAAAAGCTGCATTCGTCGACGGCTTCAATCTGGAATATGAATTAGAAAAATAAAACAATGTCAAAAAGCTCGAAATTTAGGAAACAGCGGGAAGATCAGAAAGAAAATCGATTAATTAGGCCTAGAAAAATCGAAAAATGGAGGGAAAAATCGGCAATTGGCGCTCAAATAGTCTACGGTATTTCGAAAAGAGCATAACAGAATTTGTACAGCGGTCTTACCACGAAAAGAAAAGTGAAAAAAATTTCAAAAGGCTCAATTTCGGTGTTTTCCTAGTCTGAAAAAAACTGCATTCGTCGACGGCTTCAATCTGGAATATGAATTAGAAAAATAAAACAATGTCAAAAAGCTCGAAATTTAGGAAACAGCCGGAAGATCAGAAAGAAAATCGATTAATTAGGCCTAGAAAAATCGAAAAATGGAGGGAAAAATCGGCAATTGGCGCTCAAATGGTCTACGGTATTTCGAAAGGAGCATAACAGAATTTGTACAGCGGTCTTACCACGAAAAGAAAAGTGAAAAAAATTTCAAAAGGCTCAATTTCGGTGTTTTCCTAATCTGAAAAAAACGACGGTTTTAATCTGGAATATGAATTAGAAAAATGAAACAAAGTAAAAAAGCTCGAAATTTAGGAAACAGCTGGAAGATCAGAAAGAAAATCGATTAATTAGGCCTAGAAAAATCGAAAAATGGAGGGAAAAATCGGCAATTGGCGCTCAAATGGTCTACGGTATTTCGAAAGGAGCATAACAGAATTTGTACAGCGGTCTTACCACGAAAAGAAAAGTGAAAAAAATTTCAAAAGGCTCAATTTCGGTGTTTTCCTAGTCTGAAAAAAACTGCATTCATCGACGGTTTCAATCTGGAATTTGAATTAGAAAAATAAAACAATGTCAAAAAGCTTGAAATTTAGGAAACAGCGGGAAGATCAGAAAGAAAATCGATTAATTAGGCCTAGAAAAATCGAAAAATGGAGGGAAAAATCGGAATTTGGCGCTCAAATTAGTCTACGGTATTTCGAAAGGAGCATAACAGAATTTGTACAGCGGTCTTACCACGAAAAGAAAAGTGAAAAAAATTTCAAAAGGCTCAATTTCGGTGTTTTCCTAATCTGAAAAAAACGACGGTTTTAATCTGGAATATGAATTAGAAAAATGAAACAAAGTAAAAAAGCTCGAAATTTAGGAAACAGCTGGAAGATCAGAAAGAAAATCGATTAATTAGGCCTAGAAAAATCGAAAAATGGAGGGAAAAATCGGCAATTGGCGCTCAAATGGTCTACGGTATTTCGAAAGGAGCATAACAGAATTTGTACAGCGGTCTTACCACGAAAAGAAAAGTGAAAAAAATTTCAAAAGGCTCAATTTCGGTGTTTTCCTAGTCTGAAAAAAACTGCATTCATCGACGGTTTCAATCTGGAATTTGAATTAGAAAAATAAAACAATGTCAAAAAGCTTGAAATTTAGGAAACAGCGGGAAGATCAGAAAGAAAATCGATTAATTAGGCCTAGAAAAATCGAAAAATGGAGGGAAAAATCGGAATTTGGCGCTCAAATAGTCTACGGTATTTCGAAAGGAGCATAACAGAATTTGTACAGCGGTCTTACCACGAAAAGAAAAGTGAAAAAAATTTCAAAAGGCTCAATTTCGGTGTTTTCCTAATCTGAAAAAAACGACGGTTTTAATCTGGAATATGAATTAGAAAAATGAAACAAAGTAAAAAAGCTCGAAATTTAGGAAACAGCTGGAAGATCAGAAAGAAAATCGATAAATTAGGCCTAGAAAAATCGAAAAATGGAGGGAAAAATCGGCAATTGGCGCTCAAATGGTCTACGGTATTTCGAAAGGAGCATAACAGAATTTGTACAGCGGTCTTACCACGAAAAGAAAAGTGAAAAAAATTTCAAAAGGCTCAATTTCGGTGTTTTCCTAGTCTGAAAAAAACTGCATTCGTCGACGGCTTCAATCTGGAATATGAATTAGAAAAATAAAACAATGTCAAAAAGCTCGAAATTTAGGAAACAGCGGGAAGATCAGAAAGAAAATCGATTAATTAGGCCTAGAAAAATCGAAAAATGGAGGGAAAAATCGGCAATTGGCGCTCAAATGGTCTACGGTATTTCGAAAGGAGCATAACAGAATTTGTACAGCGGTCTTACCACGAAAAGAAAAGTGAAAAAAATTTCAAAAGGCTCAATTTCGGTGTTTTCCTAGTCTGAAAAAAACTGCATTCATCGACGGTTTCAATCTGGAATTTGAATTAGAAAAATAAAACAATGTCAAAAAGCTTGAAATTTAGGAAACAGCGGGAAGATCAGAAAGAAAATCGATTAATTAGGCCTAGAAAAATCGAAAAATGGAGGGAAAAATCGGAATTTGGCGCTCAAATAGTCTACGGTATTTCGAAAGGAGCATAACAGAATTTGTACAGCGGTCTTACCACGAAAAGAAAAGTGAAAAAAATTTCAAAAGGCTCAATTTCGGTGTTTTCCTAATCTGAAAAAAACGACGGTTTTAATCTGGAATTTGAATTAGAAAAATGAAACAAAGTAAAAAAGCTCGAAATTTAGGAAACAGCGGGAAGATCAGAAAGAAAATCGATTAAAGAAAATCGATTAATTAGGCCTAGAAAAATCGAAAAATGGAGGGAAAAATCGGCAATTGGCGCTCAAATGGTCTACGGTATTTCGAAAGGAGCATAACAGAATTTGTACAGCGGTCTTACCACGAAAAGAAAAGTGAAAAAAATTTCAAAAGGCTCAATTTCGGTGTTTTCCTAATCTGAAAAAAACGACGGTTTTAATCTGGAATTTGAATTAGAAAAATGAAACAAAGTAAAAAAGCTCGAAATTTAGGAAACAGCGGGAAGATCAGAAAGAAAATCGATTAATTAGGCCTAGAAAAATCGAAAAATGGAGGGAAAAATCGGCAATTGGCGCTCAAATAGTCTACGGTATTTCGAAAGGAGCATAACAGAATTTGTACAGCGGTCTTACCACGAAAAGAAAAGTGAAAAAAATTTCAAAAGGTTCAATTTCGGTGTTTTCCTAATCTGAAAAAAACGACGGTTTTAATCTGGAATATGAATTAGAAAATGAAACAATGTCAAAAAGCTCGAAATTTTGGAAACAGCGGGAAGATCAGAAAGAAAATCGATTAATTAGGCCTAGAAAAATCGAAAAATGGAGGGAAAAATCGGAATTTGGCGCTCAAATAGTCTACGGTATTTCGAAAGGAGCATAACAGAATTTGTACAGCGGTCTTACCACGAAAAGAAAAGTGAAAAAAATTTCAAAAGGTTCAATTTCGGTGTTTTCCTAATCTGAAAAAAACGACGGTTTTAATCTGGAATTTGAATTAGAAAAATGAAACAAAGTAAAAAAGCTCGAAATTTAGGAAACAGCTGGAAGATCAGAAAGAAAATCGATTAATTAGGCCTAGAAAAATCGAAAAATGGAGGGAAAAATCGGCAATTGGCGCTCAAATAGTCTACGGTATTTCGAAAGGAGCATAACAGAATTTGTACAGCGGTCTTACCACGAAAAGAAAAGTGAAAAAAATTTCAAAAGGCTCAATTTCGGTGTTTTCCTAATCTGAAAAAAACGACGGTTTTAATCTGGAATTTGAATTAGAAAAATGAAACAAAGTAAAAAAGCTCGAAATTTAGGAAACAGCGGGAAGATCAGAAAGAAAATCGATTAATTAGGCCTAGAAAAATCGAAAAATGGAGGGAAAAATCGGCAATTGGCGCTCAAATAGTCTACGGTATTTCGAAAGGAGCATAACAGAATTTGTACAGCGGTCTTACCACGAAAAGAAAAGTGAAAAAAATTTCAAAAGGTTCAATTTCGGTGTTTTCCTAATCTGAAAAAAACGACGGTTTTAATCTGGAATATGAATTAGAAAATGAAACAATGTCAAAAAGCTCGAAATTTTGGAAACAGCGGGAAGATCAGAAAGAAAATCGATTAATTAGGCCTAGAAAAATCGAAAAATGGAGGGAAAAATCGGAATTTGGCGCTCAAATAGTCTACGGTATTTCGAAAGGAGCATAACAGAATTTGTACAGCGGTCTTACCACGAAAAGAAAAGTGAAAAAAATTTCAAAAGGTTCAATTTCGGTGTTTTCCTAATCTGAAAAAAACGACGGTTTTAATCTGGAATTTGAATTAGAAAAATGAAACAAAGTAAAAAAGCTCGAAATTTAGGAAACAGCTGGAAGATCAGAAAGAAAATCGATTAATTAGGCCTAGAAAAATCGAAAAATGGAGGGAAAAATCGGAATTTGGCGCTCAAATAGTCTACGGTATTTCGAAAGGAGCATAACAGAATTTGTACAGCGGTCTTACCACGAAAAGAAAAGTGAAAAAAATTTCAAAAGGCTCAATTTCGGTGTTTTCCTAGTCTGAAAAAAGCTGCATTCGTCGACGGCTTCAATCTGGAATATGAATTAGAAAAATAAAACAATGTCAAAAAGCTCGAAATTTAGGAAACAGCGGGAAGATCAGAAAGAAAATCGATTAATTAGGCCTAGAAAAATCGAAAAATGGAGGGAAAAATCGGCAATTGGCGCTCAAATAGTCTACGGTATTTCGAAAAGAGCATAACAGAATTTGTACAGCGGTCTTACCACGAAAAGAAAAGTGAAAAAAATTTCAAAAGGCTCAATTTCGGTGTTTTCCTAGTCTGAAAAAAACTGCATTCGTCGACGGCTTCAATCTGGAATATGAATTAGAAAAATAAAACAATGTCAAAAAGCTCGAAATTTAGGAAACAGCCGGAAGATCAGAAAGAAAATCGATTAATTAGGCCTAGAAAAATCGAAAAATGGAGGGAAAAATCGGCAATTGGCGCTCAAATGGTCTACGGTATTTCGAAAGGAGCATAACAGAATTTGTACAGCGGTCTTACCACGAAAAGAAAAGTGAAAAAAATTTCAAAAGGCTCAATTTCGGTGTTTTCCTAATCTGAAAAAAACGACGGTTTTAATCTGGAATATGAATTAGAAAAATGAAACAAAGTAAAAAAGCTCGAAATTTAGGAAACAGCTGGAAGATCAGAAAGAAAATCGATTAATTAGGCCTAGAAAAATCGAAAAATGGAGGGAAAAATCGGCAATTGGCGCTCAAATGGTCTACGGTATTTCGAAAGGAGCATAACAGAATTTGTACAGCGGTCTTACCACGAAAAGAAAAGTGAAAAAAATTTCAAAAGGCTCAATTTCGGTGTTTTCCTAGTCTGAAAAAAACTGCATTCATCGACGGTTTCAATCTGGAATTTGAATTAGAAAAATAAAACAATGTCAAAAAGCTTGAAATTTAGGAAACAGCGGGAAGATCAGAAAGAAAATCGATTAATTAGGCCTAGAAAAATCGAAAAATGGAGGGAAAAATCGGAATTTGGCGCTCAAATAGTCTACGGTATTTCGAAAGGAGCATAACAGAATTTGTACAGCGGTCTTACCACGAAAAGAAAAGTGAAAAAAATTTCAAAAGGCTCAATTTCGGTGTTTTCCTAATCTGAAAAAAACGACGGTTTTAATCTGGAATATGAATTAGAAAAATGAAACAAAGTAAAAAAGCTCGAAATTTAGGAAACAGCTGGAAGATCAGAAAGAAAATCGATTAATTAGGCCTAGAAAAATCGAAAAATGGAGGGAAAAATCGGCAATTGGCGCTCAAATGGTCTACGGTATTTCGAAAGGAGCATAACAGAATTTGTACAGCGGTCTTACCACGAAAAGAAAAGTGAAAAAAATTTCAAAAGGCTCAATTTCGGTGTTTTCCTAGTCTGAAAAAAACTGCATTCATCGACGGTTTCAATCTGGAATTTGAATTAGAAAAATAAAACAATGTCAAAAAGCTTGAAATTTAGGAAACAGCGGGAAGATCAGAAAGAAAATCGATTAATTAGGCCTAGAAAAATCGAAAAATGGAGGGAAAAATCGGAATTTGGCGCTCAAATAGTCTACGGTATTTCGAAAGGAGCATAACAGAATTTGTACAGCGGTCTTACCACGAAAAGAAAAGTGAAAAAAATTTCAAAAGGCTCAATTTCGGTGTTTTCCTAATCTGAAAAAAACGACGGTTTTAATCTGGAATATGAATTAGAAAAATGAAACAAAGTAAAAAAGCTCGAAATTTAGGAAACAGCTGGAAGATCAGAAAGAAAATCGATAAATTAGGCCTAGAAAAATCGAAAAATGGAGGGAAAAATCGGCAATTGGCGCTCAAATGGTCTACGGTATTTCGAAAGGAGCATAACAGAATTTGTACAGCGGTCTTACCACGAAAAGAAAAGTGAAAAAAATTTCAAAAGGCTCAATTTCGGTGTTTTCCTAGTCTGAAAAAAACTGCATTCGTCGACGGCTTCAATCTGGAATATGAATTAGAAAAATAAAACAATGTCAAAAAGCTCGAAATTTAGGAAACAGCGGGAAGATCAGAAAGAAAATCGATTAATTAGGCCTAGAAAAATCGAAAAATGGAGGGAAAAATCGGCAATTGGCGCTCAAATGGTCTACGGTATTTCGAAAGGAGCATAACAGAATTTGTACAGCGGTCTTACCACGAAAAGAAAAGTGAAAAAAATTTCAAAAGGCTCAATTTCGGTGTTTTCCTAGTCTGAAAAAAACTGCATTCATCGACGGTTTCAATCTGGAATTTGAATTAGAAAAATAAAACAATGTCAAAAAGCTTGAAATTTAGGAAACAGCGGGAAGATCAGAAAGAAAATCGATTAATTAGGCCTAGAAAAATCGAAAAATGGAGGGAAAAATCGGAATTTGGCGCTCAAATAGTCTACGGTATTTCGAAAGGAGCATAACAGAATTTGTACAGCGGTCTTACCACGAAAAGAAAAGTGAAAAAAATTTCAAAAGGCTCAATTTCGGTGTTTTCCTAATCTGAAAAAAACGACGGTTTTAATCTGGAATATGAATTAGAAAAATGAAACAAAGTAAAAAAGCTCGAAATTTAGGAAACAGCTGGAAGATCAGAAAGAAAATCGATTAATTAGGCCTAGAAAAATCGAAAAATGGAGGGAAAAATCGGCAATTGGCGCTCAAATGGTCTACGGTATTTCGAAAGGAGCATAACAGAATTTGTACAGCGGTCTTACCACGAAAAGAAAAGTGAAAAAAATTTCAAAAGGCTCAATTTCGGTGTTTTCCTAGTCTGAAAAAAACTGCATTCGTCGACGGCTTCAATCTGGAATATGAATTAGAAAAATAAAACAATGTCAAAAAGCTCGAAATTTAGGAAACAGCGGGAAGATCAGAAAGAAAATCGATTAATTAGGCCTAGAAAAATCGAAAAATGGAGGGAAAAATCGGCAATTGGCGCTCAAATAGTCTACGGTATTTCGAAAAGAGCATAACAGAATTTGTACAGCGGTCTTACCACGAAAAGAAAAGTGAAAAAAATTTCAAAAGGCTCAATTTCGGTGTTTTCCTAGTCTGAAAAAAACTGCATTCGTCGACGGCTTCAATCTGGAATATGAATTAGAAAAATAAAACAATGTCAAAAAGCTCGAAATTTAGGAAACAGCGAGAAGATCAGAAAGAAAATCGATTAATTAGGCCTAGAAAAATCGAAAAATGGAGGGAAAAATCGGCAATTGGCGCTCAAATAGTCTACGGTATTTCGAAAAGAGCATAACAGAATTTGTACAGCGGTCTTACCACGAAAAGAAAAGTGAAAAAAATTTCAAAAGGCTCAATTTCGGTGTTTTCCTAGTCTGAAAAAAACTGCATTCATCGACGGTTTCAATCTGGAATTTGAATTAGAAAAATAAGACAATGTCAAAAAGCTCGAAATTTAGGAAACAGCGGGAAGATCAGAAAGAAAATCGATTAATTAGGCCTAGAAAAATCGAAAAATGGAGGGAAAAATCGGAATTTGGCGCTCAAATAGTCTACGGTATTTCGAAAGGAGCATAACAGAATTTGTACAGCGGTCTTACCACGAAAAGAAAAGTGAAAAAAATTTCAAAAGGCTCAATTTCGGTGTTTTCCTAATCTTAAAAAACTGCATTCATCGACGGTTTCAATCTGGAATTTGAATTAGAAAAATAAAACAATGTCAAAAAGCTCGAAATTTAGGAAACAGCTGGAAGATCAGAAAGAAAATCGATTAATTAGGCCTAGAAAAATCGAAAAATGGAGGGAAAAATCGGCAATTGGCGCTCAAATGGTCTACGGTATTTCGAAAGGAGCATAACAGAATTTGTACAGCGGTCTTACCACGAAAAGAAAAGTGAAAAAAATTTCAAAAGGCTCAATTTCGGTGTTTTCCTAATCTGAAAAAAACGACGGTTTTAATCTGGAATATGAATTAGAAAAATGAAACAAAGTAAAAAAGCTCGAAATTTAGGAAACAGCTGGAAGATCAGAAAGAAAATCGATTAATTAGGCCTAGAAAAATCGAAAAATGGAGGGAAAAATCGGCAATTGGCGCTCAAATGGTCTACGGTATTTCGAAAGGAGCATAACAGAATTTGTACAGCGGTCTTACCACGAAAAGAAAAGTGAAAAAAATTTCAAAAGGCTCAATTTCGGTGTTTTCCTAGTCTGAAAAAAACGACGGTTTTAATCTGGAATATGAATTAGAAAAATGAAACAAAGTAAAAAAGCTCGAAATTTAGGAAACAGCTGGAAGATCAGAAAGAAAATCGATTAATTAGGCCTAGAAAAATCGAAAAATGGAGGGAAAAATCGGCAATTGGCGCTCAAATAGTCTACGGTATTTCGAAAGGAGCATAACAGAATTTGTACTGCGGTCTTACCACGAAAAGAAAAGTGAAAAAAATATCAAAAGGCTCAATTTCGGTGTTTTCCTAATCTGAAAAAAACGACGGTTTTAATCTGGAATATGAATTAGAAAAATGAAACAAAGTAAAAAAGCTCGAAATTTAGGAAACAGCTGGAAGATCAGAAAGAAAATCGATTAATTAGGCCTAGAAAAATCGAAAAATGGAGGGAAAAATCGGAATTTGGCGCTCAAATAGTCTACGGTATTTCGAAAGGAGCATAACAGAATTTGTACAGCGGTCTTACCACGAAAAGAAAAGTGAAAAAAATTTCAAAAGGCTCAATTTCGGTGTTTTCCTAATCTTAAAAAACTGCATTCATCGACGGTTTCAATCTGGAATTTGAATTAGAAAAATAAAACAATGTCAAAAAGCTCGAAATTTAGGAAACAGCTGGAAGATCAGAAAGAAAATCGATTAATTAGGCCTAGAAAAATCGAAAAATGGAGGGAAAAATCGGCAATTGGCGCTCAAATGGTCTACGGTATTTCGAAAGGAGCATAACAGAATTTGTACAGCGGTCTTACCACGAAAAGAAAAGTGAAAAAAATTTCAAAAGGCTCAATTTCGGTGTTTTCCTAATCTGAAAAAAACGACGGTTTTAATCTGGAATATGAATTAGAAAAATGAAACAAAGTAAAAAAGCTCGAAATTTAGGAAACAGCTGGAAGATCAGAAAGAAAATCGATTAATTAGGCCTAGAAAAATCGAAAAATGGAGGGAAAAATCGGCAATTGGCGCTCAAATGGTCTACGGTATTTCGAAAGGAGCATAACAGAATTTGTACAGCGGTCTTACCACGAAAAGAAAAGTGAAAAAAATTTCAAAAGGCTCAATTTCGGTGTTTTCCTAGTCTGAAAAAAACGACGGTTTTAATCTGGAATATGAATTAGAAAAATGAAACAAAGTAAAAAAGCTCGAAATTTAGGAAACAGCTGGAAGATCAGAAAGAAAATCGATTAATTAGGCCTAGAAAAATCGAAAAATGGAGGGAAAAATCGGCAATTGGCGCTCAAATAGTCTACGGTATTTCGAAAGGAGCATAACAGAATTTGTACTGCGGTCTTACCACGAAAAGAAAAGTGAAAAAAATATCAAAAGGCTCAATTTCGGTGTTTTCCTAATCTGAAAAAAACGACGGTTTTAATCTGGAATATGAATTAGAAAAATGAAACAAAGTAAAAAAGCTCGAAATTTAGGAAACAGCTGGAAGATCAGAAAGAAAATCGATTAATTAGGCCTAGAAAAATCGAAAAATGGAGGGAAAAATCGGAATTTGGCGCTCAAATAGTCTACGGTATTTCGAAAGGAGCATAACAGAATTTGTACAGCGGTCTTACCACGAAAAGAAAAGTGAAAAAAATTTCAAAAGGCTCAATTTCGGTGTTTTCCTAGTCTGAAAAAAACGACGGTTTTAATCTGGAATATGAATTAGAAAAATGAAACAAAGTAAAAAAGCTCGAAATTTAGGAAACAGCTGGAAGATCAGAAAGAAAATCGATTAATTAGGCCTAGAAAAATCGAAAAATGGAGGGAAAAATCGGAATTTGGCGCTCAAATAGTCTACGGTATTCCGAAAGGAGCATAACAGAATTTGTACAGCGGTCTTACCACGAAAAGAAAAGTGAAAAAAATTTCAAAAGGCTCAATTTCGGTGTTTTCCTAGTCTGAAAAAAACTGCATTCATCGACGGTTTCAATCTGGAATTTGAATTAGAAAAATAAAACAATGTCAAAAAGCTCGAAATTTAGGAAACAGCGGGAAGATCAGAAAGAAAATCGATTAATTAGGCCTAGAAAAATCGAAAAATGGAGGGAAAAATCGGAATTTGGCGCTCAAATAGTCTACGGTATTTCGAAAGGAGCATAACAGAATTTGTACAGCGGTCTTACCACGAAAAGAAAAGTGAAAAAAATTTCAAAAGGCTCAATTTCGGTGTTTTCCTAATCTTAAAAAACTGCATTCATCGACGGTTTCAATCTGGAATTTGAATTAGAAAAATAAAACAATGTCAAAAAGCTCGAAATTTAGGAAACAGCTGGAAGATCAGAAAGAAAATCGATTAATTAGGCCTAGAAAAATCGAAAAATGGAGGGAAAAATCGGCAATTGGCGCTCAAATGGTCTACGGTATTTCGAAAGGAGCATAACAGAATTTGTACAGCGGTCTTACCACGAAAAGAAAAGTGAAAAAAATTTCAAAAGGCTCAATTTCGGTGTTTTCCTAATCTGAAAAAAACGACGGTTTTAATCTGGAATATGAATTAGAAAAATGAAACAAAGTAAAAAAGCTCGAAATTTAGGAAACAGCTGGAAGATCAGAAAGAAAATCGATTAATTAGGCCTAGAAAAATCGAAAAATGGAGGGAAAAATCGGCAATTGGCGCTCAAATGGTCTACGGTATTTCGAAAGGAGCATAACAGAATTTGTACAGCGGTCTTACCACGAAAAGAAAAGTGAAAAAAATTTCAAAAGGCTCAATTTCGGTGTTTTCCTAGTCTGAAAAAAACGACGGTTTTAATCTGGAATATGAATTAGAAAAATGAAACAAAGTAAAAAAGCTCGAAATTTAGGAAACAGCTGGAAGATCAGAAAGAAAATCGATTAATTAGGCCTAGAAAAATCGAAAAATGGAGGGAAAAATCGGCAATTGGCGCTCAAATAGTCTACGGTATTTCGAAAGGAGCATAACAGAATTTGTACTGCGGTCTTACCACGAAAAGAAAAGTGAAAAAAATATCAAAAGGCTCAATTTCGGTGTTTTCCTAATCTGAAAAAAACGACGGTTTTAATCTGGAATATGAATTAGAAAAATGAAACAAAGTAAAAAAGCTCGAAATTTAGGAAACAGCTGGAAGATCAGAAAGAAAATCGATTAATTAGGCCTAGAAAAATCGAAAAATGGAGGGAAAAATCGGAATTTGGCGCTCAAATAGTCTACGGTATTTCGAAAGGAGCATAACAGAATTTGTACAGCGGTCTTACCACGAAAAGAAAAGTGAAAAAAATTTCAAAAGGCTCAATTTCGGTGTTTTCCTAGTCTGAAAAAAACGACGGTTTTAATCTGGAATATGAATTAGAAAAATGAAACAAAGTAAAAAAGCTCGAAATTTAGGAAACAGCTGGAAGATCAGAAAGAAAATCGATTAATTAGGCCTAGAAAAATCGAAAAATGGAGGGAAAAATCGGAATTTGGCGCTCAAATAGTCTACGGTATTCCGAAAGGAGCATAACAGAATTTGTACAGCGGTCTTACCACGAAAAGAAAAGTGAAAAAAATTTCAAAAGGCTCAATTTCGGTGTTTTCCTAGTCTGAAAAAAACTGCATTCATCGACGGTTTCAATCTGGAATTTGAATTAGAAAAATAAAACAATGTCAAAAAGCTCGAAATTTAGGAAACAGCGGGAAGATCAGAAAGAAAATCGATTAATTAGGCCTAGAAAAATCGAAAAATGGAGGGAAAAATCGGAATTTGGCGCTCAAATAGTCTACGGTATTTCGAAAGGAGCATAACAGAATTTGTACAGCGGTCTTACCACGAAAAGAAAAGTGAAAAAAATTTCAAAAGGCTCAATTTCGGTGTTTTCCTAGTCTGAAAAAAACGACGGTTTTAATCTGGAATATGAATTAGAAAAATAAAACAATGTCAAAAAGCTTGAAATTTAGGAAACAGCGGGAAGATCAGAAAGAAAATCGATTAATTAGGCCTAGAAAAATCGAAAAATGGAGGGAAAAATCGGCAATTGGCGCTCAAATAGTCTACGGTATTTCGAAAGGAGCATAACAGAATTTGTACAGCGGTCTTACCACGAAAAGAAAAGTGAAAAAAATTTCAAAAGGCTCAATTTCGGTGTTTTCCTAATCTGAAAAAAACGACGGTTTTAATATGAAATATGAATTAGAAAAATGAAACAAAGTAAAAAAGCTCGAAATTTAGGAAACAGCTGGAAGATCAGAAAGAAAATCGATTAATTAGGCCTAGAAAAATCGAAAAATGGAGGGAAAAATCGGAATTTGGCGCTCAAATGGTCTACGGTATTTCGAAAGGAGCATAACAGAATTTGTACAGCGGTCTTACCACGAAAAGAAAAGTGAAAAAAATTTCAAAAGGCTCAATTTCGGTGTTTTCCGCATCTTAAAAAACTGCATTCATCGACGGCTTCAATCTGGAATATGAATTAGAAAAATAAAACAATGTCAAAAAGCTCGAAATTTAGGAAACAGCGAGAAGATCAGAAAGAAAATCGATTAATTAGGCCTAGAAAAATCGAAAAATGGAGGGAAAAATCGGCAATTGGCGCTCAAATAGTCTACGGTATTTCGAAAGGAGCATAACAGAATTTGTACAGCGGTCTTACCACGAAAAGAAAAGTGAAAAAAATTTCAAAAGGCTCAATTTCGGTGTTTTCCTAATCTGAAAAAAACGACGGTTTTAATCTGGAATATGAATTAGAAAAATAAAACAATGTCAAAAAGCTCGAAATTTAGGAAACAGCGAGAAGATCAGAAAGAAAATCGATTAATTAGGCCTAGAAAAATCGAAAAATGGAGGGAAAAATCGGCAATTGGCGCTCAAATAGTCTACGGTATTTCGAAAGGAGCATAACAGAATTTGTACAGCGGTCTTACCACGAAAAGAAAAGTGAAAAAAATTTCAAAAGGCTCAATTTCGGTGTTTTCCTAATCTTAAAAAACTGCATTCATCGACGGTTTCAATCTGGAATTTGAATTAGAAAAATAAAACAATGTCAAAAAGCTCGAAATTTAGGAAACAGCGAGAAGATCAGAAAGAAAATCGATTAATTAGGCCTAGAAAAATCGAAAAATGGAGGGAAAAATCGAGGATGTGACAAAATCTGGGAAAACCTAAAAATCTGGGAAGACAAAATCTGGGAAGACAGAATCTGGGAATTTCGGACAAAATCTGGGAAGACAAAATCTGGGAATCCCGGACAAAATCTGGGAAAACCAGACAAAATCTGGGAATTTCGGACAAAATCTGGGAACGGTTAGAGATAAGAGAGTGCAGACAAGCAGACATTTTATTGAAGTTTTTATGTCTTTCGAGGCAGAATTTTCGGGAAAAAACATAGAAATGTATTGTTTTGTGTTGCTTATAAGTCAGTAGAAGGTAAATTTGTGTGAAATTATCTGTGAAATCAGCTCAAAACTCTCATTTTTCGACAAAATTGTGACTCACTGTCTGCGCCCTCTTATCTCTAACCGTTCCCAGATTTTGTCCGAAATTCCCAGATTTTGTCCGAAATTCCCAGATTTTGTCCGGGATTCCCAGATTTTGTCTTCCCAGATTTTGTCCGAAATTCCCAGATTCTGTCTTCCCAGATTTTGTCTTCCCAGATTTTTAGGTTTTCCCAGATTTTGTCACATCCTCGAAAAATCGGCAATTGGCGCTCAAATAGTCTACGGTATTTCGAAAGGAGCATAACAGAATTTGTACAGCGGTCTTACCACGAAAAGAAAAGTGAAAAAAATTTCAAAAGGCTCAATTTCGGTGTTTTCCTAATCTGAAAAAAACGACGGTTTTAATCTGGAATATGAATTAGAAAAATAAAACAAAGTAAAAAAGCTCGAAATTTAGGAAACAGCTGGAAGATCAGAAAGAAAATCGATTAATTAGGCCTAGAAAAATCGAAAAATGGAGGGAAAAATCGGAATTTGGCGCTCAAATGGTCTACGGTATTTCGAAAGGAGCATAACAGAATTTGTACAGCGGTCTTACCACGAAAAGAAAAGTGAAAAAAATTTCAAAAGGCTCAATTTCGGTGTTTTCCGCATCTTAAAAAACTGCATTCATCGACGGCTTCAATCTGGAATATGAATTAGAAAAATAAAACAATGTCAAAAAGCTCGAAATTTAGGAAACAGCGAGAAGATCAGAAAGAAAATCGATTAATTAGGCCTAGAAAAATCGAAAAATGGAGGGAAAAATCGGCAATTGGCGCTCAAATAGTCTACGGTATTTCGAAAGGAGCATAACAGAATTTGTACAGCGGTCTTACCACGAAAAGAAAAGTGAAAAAAATTTCAAAAGGCTCAATTTCGGTGTTTTCCTAATCTGAAAAAAACGACGGTTTTAATCTGGAATATGAATTAGAAAAATAAAACAATGTCAAAAAGCTCGAAATTTAGGAAACAGCGAGAAGATCAGAAAGAAAATCGATTAATTAGGCCTAGAAAAATCGAAAAATGGAGGGAAAAATCGGCAATTGGCGCTCAAATAGTCTACGGTATTTCGAAAGGAGCATAACAGAATTTGTACAGCGGTCTTACCACGAAAAGAAAAGTGAAAAAAATTTCAAAAGGCTCAATTTCGGTGTTTTCCTAATCTGAAAAAAACGACGGTTTCAATCTGGAATATGAATTAGAAAAATGAAACAAAGTAAAAAAGCTCGAAATTTAGGAAACAGCTGGAAGATCAGAAAGAAAATCGATTAATTAGGCCTAGAAAAATCGAAAAATGGAGGGAAAAATCGGAATTTGGCGCTCAAATAGTCTACGGTATTTCGAAAGGAGCATAACAGAATTTGTACAGCGGTCTTACCACGAAAAGAAAAGTGAAAAAAATTTCAAAAGGCTCAATTTCGGTGTTTTCCTAATCTTAAAAAACTGCATTCATCGACGGTTTCAATCTGGAATTTGAATTAGAAAAATAAAACAATGTCAAAAAGCTCGAAATTTAGGAAACAGCTGGAAGATCAGAAAGAAAATCGATTAATTAGGCCTAGAAAAATCGAAAAATGGAGGGAAAAATCGGAATTTGGCGCTCAAATAGTCTACGGTATTTCGAAAGGAGCATAACAGAATTTGTACAGCGGTCTTACCACGAAAAGAAAAGTGAAAAAAATTTCAAAAGGCTCAATTTCGGTGTTTTCCTAATCTTAAAAAACTGCATTCATCGACGGTTTCAATCTGGAATTTGAATTAGAAAAATAAAACAATGTCAAAAAGCTCGAAATTTAGGAAACAGCGGGAAGATCAGAAAGAAAATCGATTAATTAGGCCTAGAAAAATCGAAAAATGGAGGGAAAAATCGGCAATTGGCGCTCAAATGGTCTACGGTATTTCGAAAGGAGCATAACAGAATTTGTACAGCGGTCTTACCACGAAAAGAAAAGTGAAAAAAATTTCAAAAGGCTCAATTTCGGTGTTTTCCTAATCTGAAAAAAACGACGGTTTTAATCTGGAATATGAATTAGAAAAATGAAACAAAGTAAAAAAGCTCGAAATTTAGGAAACAGCTGGAAGATCAGAAAGAAAATCGATTAATTAGGCCTAGAAAAATCGAAAAATGGAGGGAAAAATCGGAATTTGGCGCTCAAATAGTCTACGGTATTTCGAAAGGAGCATAACAGAATTTGTACAGCGGTCTTACCACGAAAAGAAAAGTGAAAAAAATTTCAAAAGGCTCAATTTCGGTGTTTTCCTAATCTGAAAAAAACGACGGTTTTAATCTGGAATATGAATTAGAAAAATGAAACAAAGTACAAAAGCTCGAAATTTAGGAAACAGCTGGAAGATCAGAAAGAAAATCGATTAATTAGGCCTAGAAAAATCGAAAAATGGAGGGAAAAATCGGAATTTGGCGCTCAAATAGTCTACGGTATTTCGAAAGGAGCATAACAGAATTTGTACAGCGGTCTTACCACGAAAAGAAAAGTGAAAAAAATTTCAAAAGGCTCAATTTCGGTGTTTTCCTAATCTTAAAAAACTGCATTCATCGACGGTTTCAATCTGGAATTTGAATTAGAAAAATAAAACAATGTCAAAAAGCTCGAAATTTAGGAAACAGCGGGAAGATCAGAAAGAAAATCGATTAATTAGGCCTAGAAAAATCGAAAAATGGAGGGAAAAATCGGCAATTGGCGCTCAAATGGTCTACGGTATTTCGAAAGGAGCATAACAGAATTTGTACAGCGGTCTTACCACGAAAAGAAAAGTGAAAAAAATTTCAAAAGGCTCAATTTCGGTGTTTTCCTAATCTGAAAAAAACGACGGTTTTAATCTGGAATATGAATTAGAAAAATGAAACAAAGTAAAAAAGCTCGAAATTTAGGAAACAGCTGGAAGATCAGAAAGAAAATCGATTAATTAGGCCTAGAAAAATCGAAAAATGGAGGGAAAAATCGGAATTTGGCGCTCAAATAGTCTACGGTATTTCGAAAGGAGCATAACAGAATTTGTACAGCGGTCTTACCACGAAAAGAAAAGTGAAAAAAATTTCAAAAGGCTCAATTTCGGTGTTTTCCTAATCTGAAAAAAACGACGGTTTTAATCTGGAATATGAATTAGAAAAATGAAACAAAGTACAAAAGCTCGAAATTTAGGAAACAGCTGGAAGATCAGAAAGAAAATCGATTAATTAGGCCTAGAAAAATCGAAAAATGGAGGGAAAAATCGGAATTTGGCGCTCAAATAGTCTACGGTATTTCGAAAGGAGCATAACAGAATTTGTACAGCGGTCTTACCACGAAAAGAAAAGTGAAAAAAATTTCAAAAGGCTCAATTTCGGTGTTTTCCGCATCTTAAAAAACTGCATTCATCGACGGTTTCAATCTGGAATTTGAATTAGAAAAATAAAACAATGTCAAAAAGCTCGAAATTTAGGAAACAGCGGGAAGATCAGAAAGAAAATCGATTAATTAGGCCTAGAAAAATCGAAAAATGGAGGGAAAAATCGGAATTTGGCGCTCAAATAGTCTACGGTATTTCGAAAGGAGCATAACAGAATTTGTACAGCGGTCTTACCACGAAAAGAAAAGTGAAAAAAATTTCAAAAGGCTTAATTTCGGTGTTTTCCTAGTCTGAAAAAAACGACGGTTTTAATCTGGAATATGAATTAGAAAAATGAAACAAAGTAAAAAAGCTCGAAATTTAGGAAACAGCTGGAAGATCAGAAAGAAAATCGATTAATTAGGCCTAGAAAAATCGAAAAATGGAGGGAAAAATCGGAATTTGGCGCTCAAATAGTCTACGGTATTTCGAAAGGAGCATAACAGAATTTGTACAGCGGTCTTACCACGAAAAGAAAAGTGAAAAAAATTTCAAAAGGCTCAATTTCGGTGTTTTCCTAATCTGAAAAAAACGACGGTTTTAATCTGGAATATGAATTAGAAAAATAAAACAATGTCAAAAAGCTCGAAATTTAGGAAACAGCGAGAAGATCAGAAAGAAAATCGATTAATTAGGCCTAGAAAAATCGAAAAATGGAGGGAAAAATCGGCAATTGGCGCTCAAATAGTCTACGGTATTTCGAAAGGAGCATAACAGAATTTGTACAGCGGTCTTACCACGAAAAGAAAAGTGAAAAAAATTTCAAAAGGCTCAATTTCGGTGTTTTCCTAATCTTAAAAAACTGCATTCATCGACGGTTTCAATCTGGAATTTGAATTAGAAAAATAAAACAATGTCAAAAAGCTCGAAATTTAGGAAACAGCGAGAAGATCAGAAAGAAAATCGATTAATTAGGCCTAGAAAAATCGAAAAATGGAGGGAAAAATCGAGGATGTGACAAAATCTGGGAAAACCTAAAAATCTGGGAAGACAAAATCTGGGAAGACAGAATCTGGGAATTTCGGACAAAATCTGGGAAGACAAAATCTGGGAATCCCGGACAAAATCTGGGAAAACCGGACAAAATCTGGGAATTTCGGACAAAATCTGGGAACGGTTAGAGATAAGAGAGTGCAGACAAGCAGACATTTTATTGAAGTTTTTATGTCTTTCGAGGCAGAATTTTCGGGAAAAAACATAGAAATGTATTGTTTTGTGTTGCTTATAAGTCAGTAGAAGGTAAATTTGTGTGAAATTATCTGTGAAATCAGCTCAAAACTCTCATTTTTCGACAAAATTGTGACTCACTGTCTGCGCCCTCTTATCTCTAACCGTTCCCAGATTTTGTCCGAAATTCCCAGATTTTGTCCGAAATTCCCAGATTTTGTCCGGGATTCCCAGATTTTGTCTTCCCAGATTTTGTCCGAAATTCCCAGATTCTGTCTTCCCAGATTTTGTCTTCCCAGATTTTTAGGTTTTCCCAGATTTTGTCACATCCTCGAAAAATCGGCAATTGGCGCTCAAATAGTCTACGGTATTTCGAAAGGAGCATAACAGAATTTGTACAGCGGTCTTACCACGAAAAGAAAAGTGAAAAAAATTTCAAAAGGCTCAATTTCGGTGTTTTCCTAATCTGAAAAAAACGACGGTTTCAATCTGGAATATGAATTAGAAAAATGAAACAAAGTAAAAAAGCTCGAAATTTAGGAAACAGCTGGAAGATCAGAAAGAAAATCGATTAATTAGGCCTAGAAAAATCGAAAAATGGAGGGAAAAATCGGAATTTGGCGCTCAAATAGTCTACGGTATTTCGAAAGGAGCATAACAGAATTTGTACAGCGGTCTTACCACGAAAAGAAAAGTGAAAAAAATTTCAAAAGGCTCAATTTCGGTGTTTTCCTAATCTTAAAAAACTGCATTCATCGACGGTTTCAATCTGGAATTTGAATTAGAAAAATAAAACAATGTCAAAAAGCTCGAAATTTAGGAAACAGCTGGAAGATCAGAAAGAAAATCGATTAATTAGGCCTAGAAAAATCGAAAAATGGAGGGAAAAATCGGAATTTGGCGCTCAAATAGTCTACGGTATTTCGAAAGGAGCATAACAGAATTTGTACAGCGGTCTTACCACGAAAAGAAAAGTGAAAAAAATTTCAAAAGGCTCAATTTCGGTGTTTTCCTAATCTTAAAAAACTGCATTCATCGACGGTTTCAATCTGGAATTTGAATTAGAAAAATAAAACAATGTCAAAAAGCTCGAAATTTAGGAAACAGCGGGAAGATCAGAAAGAAAATCGATTAATTAGGCCTAGAAAAATCGAAAAATGGAGGGAAAAATCGGCAATTGGCGCTCAAATGGTCTACGGTATTTCGAAAGGAGCATAACAGAATTTGTACAGCGGTCTTACCACGAAAAGAAAAGTGAAAAAAATTTCAAAAGGCTCAATTTCGGTGTTTTCCTAATCTGAAAAAAACGACGGTTTTAATCTGGAATATGAATTAGAAAAATGAAACAAAGTAAAAAAGCTCGAAATTTAGGAAACAGCTGGAAGATCAGAAAGAAAATCGATTAATTAGGCCTAGAAAAATCGAAAAATGGAGGGAAAAATCGGAATTTGGCGCTCAAATAGTCTACGGTATTTCGAAAGGAGCATAACAGAATTTGTACAGCGGTCTTACCACGAAAAGAAAAGTGAAAAAAATTTCAAAAGGCTCAATTTCGGTGTTTTCCTAATCTGAAAAAAACGACGGTTTTAATCTGGAATATGAATTAGAAAAATGAAACAAAGTAAAAAAGCTCGAAATTTAGGAAACAGCTGGAAGATCAGAAAGAAAATCGATTAATTAGGCCTAGAAAAATCGAAAAATGGAGGGAAAAATCGGAATTTGGCGCTCAAATAGTCTACGGTATTTCGAAAGGAGCATAACAGAATTTGTACAGCGGTCTTACCACGAAAAGAAAAGTGAAAAAAATTTCAAAAGGCTCAATTTCGGTGTTTTCCTAGTCTGAAAAAAACGACGGTTTTAATCTGGAATATGAATTAGAAAAATGAAACAAAGTAAAAAAGCTCGAAATTTAGGAAACAGCTGGAAGATCAGAAAGAAAATCGATTAATTAGGCCTAGAAAAATCGAAAAATGGAGGGAAAAATCGGAATTTGGCGCTCAAATAGTCTACGGTATTTCGAAAGGAGCATAACAGAATTTGTACAGCGGTCTTACCACGAAAAGAAAAGTGAAAAAAATTTCAAAAGGCTCAATTTCGGTGTTTTCCGCATCTTAAAAAACTGCATTCATCGACGGTTTCAATCTGGAATTTGAATTAGAAAAATAAAACAATGTCAAAAAGCTCGAAATTTAGGAAACAGCGGGAAGATCAGAAAGAAAATCGATTAATTAGGCCTAGAAAAATCGAAAAATGGAGGGAAAAATCGGCAATTGGCGCTCAAATAGTCTACGGTATTTCGAAAGGAGCATAACAGAATTTGTACAGCGGTCTTACCACGAAAAGAAAAGTGAAAAAAATTTCAAAGGGCTCAATTTCGGTGTTTTCCTAATCTGAAAAAAACGACGGTTTTAATCTGGAATATGAATTAGAAAAATGAAACAAAGTAAAAAAGCTCGAAATTTAGGAAACAGCTGGAAGATCAGAAAGAAAATCGATTAATTAGGCCTAGAAAAATCGAAAAATGGAGGGAAAAATCGGAATTTGGCGCTCAAATAGTCTACGGTATTTCGAAAGGAGCATATTATGTGTTCGCCGCGAGCGTGGACTCCGCAATCGCGGTGTCAGCGAAGGTCCCGCAACGAAATAGCGAGGGAGCACGTGAATTTCAGAGGCGCAGACAAGTTCAACACGTTTCACGTCAAAAATGAGGTCCACGCTCGCGGCGAACTCATAATAACAGAATTTGTACAGCGGTCTTACCACGAAAAGAAAAGTGAAAAAAATTTCAAAAGGCTCAATTTCGGTGTTTTCCTAGTCTGAAAAAAACTGCATTCATCGACGGTTTCAATCTGGAATTTGAATTAGAAAAATAAAACAATGTCAAAAAGCTCGAAATTTAGGAAACAGCGGGAAGATCAGACTGAAATTTCGACAAAATGTTCGGTCAAGTTGGTGTCGATGGGAAGGGGGTGTTCAGACAGGCGAACCTGAAGAACGGAGTGGTTACAAGTAACCGATCACCTGCCGAGGCAAATGACAATCTGTGATAACCCACCGACTCCGGACCGAAGCGATGGAATGAGAGAATGCGAGTGTTTATATACCCACTGGTAGACGAGCGACCGGCGCGCCTCGCACCAGGAGTACGCCAAGAAAAAATGGTTCCATGTTCGATGGAGCGCCCTTGCGATATCGCGCTGAAAATCAACGAAAAAACGCAATTCTTTGACAAAATAGTGTTTTTCCGAAAAACAGGCGATTTTCGCACAAAAAACGCACCTAACTATTGAAGAGAACTATCTTGCGGCCATTTTTAGCTATCGTTCACCGCAGAAAACTCAAAAATCACGGAGGAGAGGCAATTTTAGTGAAGGCTTGTCAACAGAAAATGGAAAAACTCGACTATTGTACTGTTTTTGAGTGGCGGAATAGGAAAAGAATTTAATATTAACACAATTCATTCATTTTTCATATCATCTGTCAACAAAAAGTCGCTTAGAAGTTGCCGAAGCCGAAAAACGCCAAACATGAGGTTCGAAAGAAACACGTTCCATTTTTCATATTCCGCAATGAGAGTACTGGAATTACATGATAGTATGTGAAAATCACAGTAAATTTTCGATTTCTCCTAGAAATTTCCATAAAATCCCTTTTTTAGCGAAAAATCGCTTTTGAAGCGAGAGAAAAAGAGACGCAGACGACGATGCGGCGGCGCCCGCCAAACGCGCCTTGAAACCGCTTTTGCACTGGCGTACTCCTGGTGTGGGGCGCTGTGCGGCGTTTCACTGCGAACACCACGCTCATTTCGCAATATTTCCCCACTGCCCGCGGCGCCATTCCCCGCGAAACGTCGGCTGCCCGCCTCCTCGCGTGTATATAAACACTCCCGTTTCGCTATTCCATCGGTTCGGTCCGGAGTCGGTGGGTTATCTATGATTGTCATTTGCCTCGGCAGGTGATCGGTTACTTGTAACCACCCCGTTCTTCAGGTTCGCCTGTCTGAACACTCCCGCATTCCTCACAGATTGCAAGCCTTCCCATCGGCACACACTCGACCGAACCTTTTGCAAAATTTCAGTGTGGAAGCGTTCTGGAAGAATTATGGAACTATAGTCGCACTTCAGCGCGTCTGGACAAAATGGAGAGAGGCTGCGGCAGCACTGTATGAATACTTCCGGAAAGAGCTTCCGAAAAAACATTATACACCCACGATGAGCATGATCAATCCGTATTTCTTGCGTTCGTAGGTGAAGAAGTTGACGATGAGCATCTTATAAAGCGTGACGAACTTGTAGGCTCCTCTGGAGAGAATAAACTTGCCCTGGAAATACGGGAGAATGATGCCATTGAAATGGGTTTGAAGCAAAAAAGACTCTGCCTATCGTAGATCAAGCAAAACTAACCACGAAATTCCACATTCCCATCGTGAGTTAGTAAAATAGGCGCCACTCTGCGCTAAATAGTAGAAAGTGTTGGCGCCGCTTGGTGACCTTAACACCAGGTTACACCCTCGTCCCTCCTCTCTCTTATTGTGTACCAAAGTGTTTTATGACCGAATAGAGGAGCTCGATTTGAAAGTGAAGAGAGAAGGGAGAGAGAACGCAACAGATGATCTCGTGTTCCCTTTTTTGGTTCGAGAAGAAAACATCTGCCACGAAGCGGCTATGGAATTTATACGATCTTGCTCTTTTGAATGTTGGAGAACAGAGTTCCGCTCTGGTACAGAATATTATGAGTTCGCCGCGAGCGTGGACCTCGCTTTTGGCGTGAAAAGTTTTGCATTTGTCTGCGTCTCTGAAATTTACGCGCTGCTTCGCTCGTTCGTTGCGGGACCTTCGCCGACACCGCGACTGCGGAGTCCACGCATAATACATACACTGCGTTCCGGACTATCCCGGATCGCTCCAAATTCTCGGTTTTTCGTGTAATCGGCGCCTCTCTTTCTTCAACTGAGATGGATCACACCCTGTTGGTGAATGACTGATTTTTCTATCGGTTCTCGGATTTCTCTTATCCATTCAAACACAATAAACTTGTATGCATCTAAATAGAAGATAGTTTATTGTTTGAATTCACGAACGAAATGAGTTTCCAATGAGTCACGTTGATCGCTGTTCGTCTGCCCGACTCTGACTACTTGCTGGCTCTGAAGGATTCTGCAGAAAACAAAAACAATTTTCTCTCTAGAGTTTGAAAAATCGCGCACCTTTCCGCTATCCTTCTCCTTGCTACTCTTCTTCGGCTCCTTCGCCATTTCTGCACTCTTCCTTTTTTGAACTTCCAAAATCAACATTTTCCGGCGCGGAATTTTCAAATCCATCAGCCGCACTTTTTCACTGCACACTTCTAGTGGAATCGGTTCACCGGCAACGTGAAATTCGCCTTCTCCATCATCGCTTGACGATTTCTGCGTTTTTATGTGGATATTATGAGTTGCGCGGTCTAGATTCAGAACCGTGAAGAGCCGTGTGAGAAGGTCACCTGAAAACTGATGAATTCAGTGTATTTTTTCCAGAACGCGTATTCTGGAGTACCGTAAGTCGACTCGTACGGAATGCTGACGACTACAGGCCGCGAGAGGTATGAGAAGTACCACAACTGCTCCGTGCCCATCTTCAAGTCCATTTTTCGCCTTCGCTTCCTGCAGCTATCCGGCTTTCGCTTATTCGGCGTTTTTGAGCGCGCCGTTCGACTCGTATCGTTTCCAGTTCCATTCGGTCCGGTCGTCTCGTTCGTTTTGCCTTTCTCCGTTCCGACGCCGCCTCCGTCTTGTGATAATTCGCCATCGTGGTCGGCGATTTGGCTAGGCGACAATTCGCGAGTGAACGCCGACGACGGTTTCGAAGAGAGAGTACATGAAGTGTGCTTGCCTGAAATCACTTTTCTATTTATCCCAGTTTCCAACACTTCGAATGACTCACTCGGGTCTTGAGGAACCGGCGAACACGTAAAACAGAAGAAATGGCCACACGGCATGAGCCATATTCCTGGTAGATTTCCGATTAACTGAAAATCAGCTAATTTCTATAAATAACTTTTTATTTAGTTCGCACTTTTTTGCAACCATCACACGCTAGACACATATCCATTTCATCGCCAACCTGGAATAGTGACAATGACTATTCGAATAGAAACACAAAGACTCACATCGTCTTCGGTCTTCTCTCCAGTAGAAGAAGCTGACGACATCATCAGGCGAGTCCCCGAAGTTATACCAGATCTGAATAGGTCGAAAAGAGCGGAATTACCGGGAACGCCGGGTGACTTACTGTATTTCAGATGGATTCGGTTTATCTAATTTCGACATTTTTGTGATTTGAGAATTAAAAATGAGAAAAATTGTGAAAATGAGAACATTTTTCATTTTTGGAGCAAGTTTGAAAAGAGATGTTCACGCGATCTTGCAGCACTAGGCGCTGTCGCCAGCAGCACTAGGCACGCTCTCAGCAGCACCAGGCGCCCTCTCAGCAGCACTAGGCGCTGTCGCCAGCAGCACTAGGCACGCTCTCAGCAGCACCAGGCGCCCTCTCAGCAGCACTAGGCGCCGTCGCCGGCAGCACTAGACACGCTCTCAGCAGCACCAGGCGCCCTCTCAGCAGCACTAGGCGCCGTCGCCGGCAGCACAAAGTCCCGCCACAGTAGCACTTCTGGAGATCGGTTGGTCGTGTGGGTAGCACCGATGAATTTATTGATGAAAAAATCGATTGTTGCATAAGTTGTTGAGCTCAAAAGTATGGGAAAATAGGAAAATATCAGTAAAAGGCGACAAGATGGGTCAAAAGAACGAGGGGAATGGCAAGAGAAATCGAGAACGACGAGTGGGCAGAGTCGATGTAGAAAACATTGAATTCGCGGAGATTTGATATATTTCTGAAACGAGATCGTTCAGAGATGCCGCAAAAGTCGACCACCTGTATAAATATAGCTCTGGCGGCCACGAGAGCTCTGCGGATTTCAGATCGGCATTGCAGTACGCCTGATCGCAGATCCATTGCTCCAGGCCGGTGTAGGAACGGGTGTAGCCAATCTGAGAGCATTTCATAGAAATATTCAGTTCTGAAAGTTCCAAAAATGATACCTTCAACGGAGTGGCACCCGCGACAGTCTGACTAGTCACACATCCGCGGAACACCTCTCCTCGTGACGTGGCACTGATGAAGCAGTACTGTCCCGAACACGAGCTGCCCGTTTTGACATACGGCAGATTCGGGTTGAAGTAGTCCACGTGGCAATCGATAGTCGCCGCAGTGGCGTCAATGACCAAAGAAGTGTCGATGGCCTGAAGCCGCGGAGGATACTGTAGGATTACGGTAGACCAACTTACATTGCTACCGTAGCACACGTGAGTGTCCGGTTGGCCACCGTAATTCAACCAGACACACGTTCCCGGGTAAAAGTTGAAAACGGTCAGAGTGGGGAAGAAATCGAACTCGTTCTCCTTGTTACAGTCCTTAATCGACCACGTGTAGTTCGCGCTCTCCACCTCCAAACTGGTCCGACTGCCGATGAACGTGCAGTAGTTTGATGCGCACGGACGAGTCCATCGCGGTTTCGGAAGGTTGTTCACCTTTTCCGGTTGACACGTCTGCACCGGAAGCACTGTCGTCGGAAGATCGGCGGTTGAGGTGAAGTTCGCATTGCAATAGTCGGCACTGAAAAGTATTATTTCGATTGGCGTTGAAACTTTTTGCAAATTTTTGTTTTATAGAGATTCGAGAGCGTTTCCCAAATACCCAATGCAAACACGCTCCTCTGCACCATCTGCGTCTCTATTGTTCGCACGCTGTTTCGTCGAGTCGAAAATTTCGAAAAATATTAGACGCAAACACGAATTACGCAGTGAAAGTTGAATTTACATGAATTTGAGCCAAAAAAAAACTCAATTTTTCGTCGGCAAAAATGATTTTCAGTGATCACTTTCGAAAGAAACCCTTTTTTTCCGCAAATTCGCTATGAAACTCACTCTGAGCAGAAACAAATCACGTTTCCGTAATGATTGACTCTACATCCCTCCGGAGCAATTTCCCCGATCACACAGCCTTTCTGAATCGTTGGAAACACCTCATTCCCGTAGAAATACTGAGCATGATAGCAGAAATCTCCTCGACAAGTGCTCCGAGAGAATTGGGAGCATCTGAACGAGATGATGATTACTGTAGTGATAAGTGATAAGCGATACTCACTCATCTTGGCCAATCTCGCATCGGGAGCACGTGACGAGGGCCCAAGAAGTGGGGACGAGGGTGAAAAGTGCGAGAAGTAAACGAATCATGATGACCAACTGACTCATACAATACAATAACGTCCGGCACACACTGCCAACTCGCTATTCAAAACTCTCGAATATTTTATTCCATTTCGCTTCTATCTATACACACTCATTTTCATAAGCTCCCGCTTTCTCTCTCTCGCTCAGGGCATTGTGAAATGTCGGAGAGGAGAGCGAGGTGACGCAGGTGGTTTCGAGCTGATTGACATACTGTATCTTGTTGAGAATTCGATACTGAACACTTTCTCCGTTGAGCACTTTTTGATTGGAGTGATAAGAAACGGGATACATTTGGAAAACTGGAGATTTTTCGATTATGGGGATTTGTTTGATTTTTCAGATTTTTAAAATAATCGGATTGTTTTACATCTTTTGATAGAAAATTTTATGCTGAACATCTTTATCATTGGCAAATTTTAAATATCACTGATAAAAAGGGAGATAAAGTGGAAAAACCTGAAATTTACAGAATTTCTTGAAATTTGAAAAACCTGCATTCTCCCGACCTCACAACCATATACACCATTTGATAGAGAATTTCAAGCTGATCATTTTTGTAGTTGACAACTTTCCGATATCAGTGATAAGGAAGGAGATATTTCGATCACAAGTTGAATGGTCCCGGCGGATGTTGATGGAGAGCCGGCAGGTTCCCGAGAAAAGTGAGTTTCCCATCATTTCTCTTGAATTTTCGCAATTTCCATCTGATCAATTTGAATCACTTGCCTCCTGTTTCCCATTCACTTCGCAATGAATAGTTTTTCGATTTCTCTCTCTCCCAAGTCCACAAACATCGTAATGATCAACCAGAAACTGTGCATGAGTCATTTCCCGAGAGACGCAGAGAAAAATGATAAGAAAAGAGCAGTAGGGGAGCAAAACAAGTGACCCCTCATCAGTTTCACCGCCCCACAAAGCGTTCTTTGGTTGATCTTTCAGTGATGATCGAATGGGCCTCGTGCTGATCGCCAAACGCAACAAACCGCTGATCGCGATGACCGCCGCCATTTTCTTCACCGCTTGTCTCTTTTTCTCGACGAGGTTTGCCAGTTTTCGGTCGTTTTCCAGTTGTTTTCCTTGATAATTACCGTACTCCGTTATCGTTGATGTGCATTTTCGCGTGGTTCATGGTGTTGGTGTGCAAACACGGCAGTCGTTTTCGGGTTGGCCTAATTCCCGAAATTTCGGTACTTTTGGTTGCTTTTTTGCAGTTTTCATAGTGTTTTGCAGCAGTTTGTTTCGAAATTCAAAATTTTAAAGATTTCCGCTTCAAAATTCACTAACTTTATGTACAATTCATGCCGAATTCGTTAAAAAAACTTCAAAAACATTTAAAAATTCAAAAAAAGGTTGTCACTGTTTTCCGTTTCTAACGGAGTCTCATATGTTTTGTGAAAGAAGCCAAATGTCTAGTATTTTTGCTGAAATTCCGCAATTCACCTTTTACACCTGTTGGACGAACACTTCCCAGTTCCGGTTGGGCGCTTGACACTTTCGTATCAGATTTTACGTTGTAGAATCATCGAAATGTTCTGCATGGAATTTTGAAAAAGTTCCCACAGTCTTAGATTTTCTAGCCGTTGGCTGAATCCATTGTCGAAAATGCAGGTATTATCGAACACGTTCTCTAGAATGTGAATGATGTCTTTGGAAAAAATGTGTTTTTCCGTTTCCTAGCCGGCACTGGCCAAAATATCGCTTTAAATCGCGATTATCCTGTTTTGCAGCATCTATTTTCCAAAGCAGGGAGACATCGTGGTTTTCATTTGCCTCCGTTTTATGAACACTTCTATTTCATTGGAGTATTTTATTGAAAATCTGAATGCTCTATTTTTGCATGAAACGTTTATAATTTACGGAGAAACTATTTAATGGTATATTTAAAATTCGAAAATGAGAAGAGTCCTGTGATTAGAAGATTAATTTGAAAACTGAAGAAATATAGCCGAGCAACCTGTGATAATCCGATGTTTCGGGAAGAATAACTAATCCTCTCTCTTCCTTCTCCCTCAAACACACCAAATCCACACACCACCTGAAAATGTGCATGTCGTCTTGTCTCGGCTCTATCACTATCTCATCACACATGTGCCCTCTTCTCCTCTCCTAGATGCTCCTGGGCGGTCGAAGCGTGCGGTTTGTGCTCTCGTCCCGTGCAATCATGGGCTGCGGGTGGAGTCACGACCGTTCGCTCGCCAATGTTTCAACGTCTTCCCCACCTACTACCTCTACATCTACAAATGCCAATGAACCGGACAAATGGGCCACGACGCGAGTCGGACACCCACCGCCGATCAATACTAATTCAAATCAGGCAAGGATACTTCTCCCCCGCCTTCCCTATGTTTCCCGCTTCTTCTTAGTGTGTACGTGTCTCTAGGTCGTCGCCATGTCGCTGGATTCGGACAGCTCGTCAGTGCCTCTCCCGCAAATTTCGCCACGTGGCAGTCTCACAACCGCTTACTCTGCCTCTTCTGGACCGCGGAAATCACCATCAGCCGGATCGACAAGAAGTCTTCACACTATGCCAAGGTGCCTTGTCGTGTGCTTTGTGGGATTATTCCCGGTGTTGAAGGGATTCATTCATACTAATCTACTGGCTCTTACGTCAGTCACACTGAATAGAATATTAGAATATATATGGATGAGGGGAGAGAGAGGATTACCTGGCACATCGGGAAAAATGTCATTTTCCGTTTTCGAGTCTTGTGACTGACATGAGAGATAAATTGTTTTCGCGCCGAATTTTAGTTTTCGCAGTGATATTATCTCTTCTGATTGTCTAGCCGAAAACGTGAAAATATCACTGTTGTACTTTTGAAGACACGAATCAGAAGGACCGGTGAAAAACAAACAAACTTGCGTCATTTTTCGAAATTCCAACTGAAAAAACAATGAGAACAGTACCTAGACACTGTTTTCACTTCTTCCGTCTTGTGTAAATAATAAGAAAAGTGTAGGCGAACTGAACTTTGCCCATCTTACGACACGGGCGGTGTCAGATGATAAAAATGTCTCTCCGCCTACGAAATGGACGAAATATTGCCTATAATTATGCAACGAGCTCTCGAATTTTCGCTCTTTTCGGTGTATTTGCGGTATAAAAGCATTGCATCGAGCGATGTTTGTTATCGAATGCCTATTCGGCCCAAAGAGCATATTTTCATGTGTTTTGATCCGAAAATGTCGAGAAAGCCTTGAATTTCCAACGTTTTTCGAAATTCTAACGTGATAGCCTTTTGTTTGATGGTTGTCCTCCAATTCTCCACGTCACAACGAGTTCCAGTCAGATTCAGTTTGAACTTAAACTCAAATTCAATTCACGTGATCATGTTTTCCTGGCTCTTTTGTGGACGTTGTGTTCGGGAGCCGACCAAGTTCGTGAGATAATTGTGGCGAATTGGGGGAATGACACCCAATTTCGCTCCATTTCTTCTATATAAATGCACACTTTTCCACTGGGAAACATTGAAGACTTGCTTCTTTTTAGGCAACTGACCGAACAACTGGTTATTCCCCCCAAGCAAGAAGTGGTCAAAATGAGCACCGGAGCTGGAGACTCTGCCACCTACGAGGCCGTCGAGCGCGGATCGCTCTACAGCTTGGACTACAGAGTGTTCATCAGTGAGTTTGCCTCTTGACCACGAAATTCATTTTCTCGTTGTTGTAAAGTTAGCGTCAACAATATTCATATTTTCAGAGGGACCGCAAGGAATCGTGTCGCCATGGCACGACATTCCATTGTTCGCCGACAAGGAAAAGTCGGTGTACAACATGATCGTCGAGATTCCGCGCTGGACCAACGCCAAGATGGAGATGGCCACGAAGGAGCCGTTCTCACCGATCAAGCAAGACGAGAAGAAGGGCGTCGCTCGTTTCGTCCACAACATCTTCCCGCACAAGGGATACATCTGGAACTACGGAGCTCTGCCGCAAACTTGGGAAGATCCGAACCACATTGTTCCGGACACTGGCGCCAAGGGAGACAACGACCCAATCGACGTCGTTGAGATCGGATCGAAGGTCGCCTCGCGTGGAGCCGTCCTCCAGGTCAAGGTCCTCGGAACTCTCGCCCTTATCGACGAGGGAGAGACCGACTGGAAGTTGGTTGCCATTGATGTGAATGACGAGAACGCTGACAAGCTGAACGACATCAATGATGTTGAAATCGTCTTCCCGGGACTTCTTGCTGTAAGAAAAAATAATTGCGGAACAATCATGAATTCTTAATTTTAGGCTACCGTCGAGTGGTTCCGCATCTACAAAATTCCGGCCGGAAAGCCAGCCAACGAGTTCGCTTTCAACGCCGAGTTCAAGAACCGCGCCTACGCCGAGAAAGTCATCGATGACACCAATGTCTACTGGAAGAAGCTCATGAAGGAGGCTACTCCAGAGCTCAACACGTAAGAAATTGTGATATCCGAGGTCAGAAGCTCACTCACAGTATTTGCAGTGTCTCGCGAGTACCGGAAGCCGTTCACCAGGCCACCGATGACGCCGCCGCCGCGGCTCTCGCAGCTACTCCGGAGCATGGAGCCCAGGCTGCTCTCCCAGGAGATGTCGATAAGTGGCACTTCGTCCAGGGATGACTAGGCCGCGTCGGGCACAACACCCCGGCAAAGCTTTGAAGAAATGTTCAGAATAACAAGAAGCAGTGACAGTTATTAGTAATTTAAATGTGTTTGTTTGTTCTAATGCACATGTCATTCCAATTTGGTTTTTGAAAAAGTTATTAAGCATTGAAAAATAAAACATTTATTATTGGGATGAATGGGTTCTCTTTGTTTTTATCCATTATTTTCGTCGCTGTCGATCTACTTTTCTATTTACCGCTTTGTCGCTCTGCTTTCCCATCAATTGCGGGTGAGCGAAGCAAACGCGCCCTGGTGAAACGAATGCATTCTGGTATTTTCTCCGCTTTATGTACATTTTCGGAATTTTCTCGGCGAATAGAATATTACCTTATGTCATTTTCGAACAGCAATGATAAATTAAACAGTTTTGTAAAATGTCGAACAATTTGGGCCTGCCCTGCTAATTTTAACAAATTTCTCCCTACCAATTCGAAAAAACGCGCCAATTTTCGAAAAGTGTGCATTTCGAAATCGCCCGCGGGCGCGAAAGCGCTCTTGGCGCGAATCGATCGCCTCTCTCTTTGATATTTTGTTTTCGAAACGAATATGTCCCATTCTCCACAATTTCCGGTTTTACACTCGCTAGTTAATTAAAATTCAACGTATTGCCACTTCTGTTCCCACATTTTTCTCACAATTATCACAACGATGAGCTATTTCAGTATAAACTCGCTTTCTGGCCTATTTTCACTTGTTTGGAGCCAGATGCGCATTTTTACCAGTGATTCCACCTGTCAAAATGCAATTTCATCTGATGCTATCTCGTTTTCTCTGGGATTTCGCAATTTTACCAGTCCTTCCCCATTTAATAATTATCCATGATTCCTAGGTATTGATTATCCTCAGTTTGCAGTGGGCAATTGCAAACATTAATGACATCCGTCATTGAGCATCCGTCGGCCACAACCACCACGACCAGTGCCAAGACGATTCCGAAGAAGCACGAAGGAACGAACGAGTGTCCGCCGGCGAAGCGATCCAAGACCGAAGCCGAGGAAGGGCTCAAGACGAACGGGAACGGCGCTGTGCCAGAAGTCCAAACACTTGTTGGCGGAACCGCTGTACGGTTTTTTGAAAACTTTTCGAGTTTCCAAAGACGATCTCTGAACGTTCCGAATAACTTGACGTCATAATCCGCCGATGAGGCTCAGAAAATTAGTCCCTCATGTGACTATTGTGGAGAGCACATCATTTCGAGTGATAACAAATCTAAAATCGGCGATAACCAGAAAACTGCTCACAATTTGTGAGGGGTTGCTCTTGTTGTCCTCGGCGTCTTCGTTTCACCTGTTCAATTAACTTTGTTCAGGTGAAACAACGAAAATCGAATATTCTATGCGAAAATAGAAAGTTCAAGACTCGGACGGCTATTAGTCACAGCCACTCATTAGGACAGTTCCCTAGGGTAATACCGCGTGTGCTTGTGATATGATTAGCGAATCGGGGTAGACAGCCAATGTGACAAGAGTTGCCTTGGTAACACGCTGCGAAGCCTAAAATTGGCGAACGCGAGAAGCGCGCGGAATAATAGTAGTTGTAATAATCATAGAGATTCGGTCTATTTCGTCAATTTTATTCACCTATCTTCCACTAAAAATGTATAAAGAGTATATCAGACAGTTCAAACCGGGTTGGACTTTGAGTAAGGTGAGTGATGTGGGGATAGAGATTCGGGGGTGATCCAGTTTTGTACTTTAGGAGCTAGGACGTCTTTCATTTACATTTTAGTAGTTAGAATTATTACTAGTGCAATTTGAGTACCTGACACCTGCTCGCGTAGCAAGTGTGCTCAATTGAGAACAATTACCGATTCGGGTAAACGAACACCTGTACACGCCACACCGTTTGTTCGCATTGATCCCCTTCTCGCGCTCGCTGTTCACCTCTCGCTCACTCTTTCCATTCACCTTTCCCGTGCTTGTTGACCATTTTTTACGGAGGTGAATGAAAGAATGACCAATCACTCGTTCTTTTCATCCGTCGCCTCGCCCCCTCTCCCGTATCATTTTTCTTATCAGCAGCACGTTTTCCTCTGCTCTGAATCAAATTGTGTCCAAGGGGCTTCTAGAATGTTCTCTTTCGGTCTATCCTCATTAAAAAGGACACGGGCAACTGTCCCAGTTCGGATGACCGGGCGGTTCACTGTCCGTTCTTCTCGGTTTTCCCCCTCGCCGTCTGTGTCTCTCCCGGCGGCCGATTTTCGTGTGGCGCTGGGAATAGTGTCTGTGTGTTCTTCCATTGAAAATGATGATTTTAGATCTCATTCAAAAATATTCATGTGTCTAGTTTTTCCTTAAAAATTCTCAAGGTTTACTAAAAATTTCGTAAGATATTTTTTTTTGCCTCGCGGGAAATCTTTTTTTCCTCATTTTTCTAAAATATTAGTGGTCAAGTTCCTTCGAAAACACTTATCGCCACGTGGAAAGGTCACATTGACTTCCACGTCATTTGCTTACGATTTCAATCAAACTGAACGTTTCAGCAATCGGGAAGCATTCAAATCGGTTCTTCGTCTTCACACAGCGGACAACAGCAACAATCGAGAGTTGAAAAGATGGATACAAGCAACAATGCAGGTTCCGATGAGGTTCTCGACAAGAATCTTTACTCGAGACAGATGTAAGTGCTGCGAATACCCTGTTCTTCTACTCATCCTTATTTTTCAGCTACACTCTCGGAGAGTCGGCCATGCTGAACATGCGTACCGCCTCGGTGCTCATCTCGGGTCTCGGATCGGTCGGAGTCGAGATTGCCAAGAACCTGATTCTGGGAGGAGTCCGCCACGTGACGATCCATGACACGAAGGTCGCAAAGTGGTCGGATCTGTCGGCCCAGTACTATTTGCGTGAGGCCGATGTTGGACATAACCGTGCCGTCGCCTGCTTCGAGCGTCTGTCGGAACTCAATGACAGCGTCAATGTGGAGCTTGCCACTGAGGAACTCACCGAAGAGTTTGTGAAGAAGTTCGATGTATGTTTTCACTTCCATCTTCAATTCTCCAATGTCCTTTTTCAGCTTGTGGTTCTCACTGACGCCCCTCGCAGTGCCCAACTCGAAGTCGCCGGATGGACCCGTCAACACGGCCGTCGTGTTCTGATCGCTGACGCCCGTGGAGTCTTCTCCTACATTTTCAACGACTTCGGAGACAGTCACCGCATCGACGACGCCAGCGGCGAGCAAGTTCGCGAGTTCTTCATCGAGCACATCGACAAGGTCACTGGCGAGGTTACGACCCTGGAGAACGTGTTCCACGGCCTTGAAGATGGCGACTACGTCACGTTCTCTGAAGTCAAAGGACTCGACGGAATTAATGCATGTGAACCGCTCAAAATTGTCGTGAAGAACCCATTCAAGTTCAACATTGGTGATTTTGCCGCTTCCTTCCCGGATTACATCGAGGGAGGCCGATGCAGACAAGTCAAGGTCCCAACAACGGCCTCGCATCTCTCATTCGCGAAGTCTCTTGCTGAGCCAGAATTCACTATTTGGGACTATGCGAAATTCGAATATCCAGGACAGCTGCATGCCCTGTGGACTGCTCTTTACGCTTTCGAAGAGCAGCATGGACGGTCGCCAGCTCCACGTTCCGCATCGGACGTTGTTTTGCTCAAGGGGCTTCTTCCGGAAGGGTCGGAGGTTCCGGACAAGTTGATCGAGCTGTTCTCCTACTCCGCCGCAGGAAATCTCGTCACCGTCTCTTCCGTTGTTGGAGGAATTGCGGCCCAGGAGGCGATGAAGGGAGTCACTCACCACCTGACCCCTCTCAAGCAGTGGCTGCACTTGGATCACGTCGAGGCTCTTCCGGGAGACTGGACTTCATTCGACAACGCGAAGCTCTCTGAGTCGGACTGCCAACCGCGTCAATCTAGATACGACGGACAGGCTGCCGTGTTCGGATGGCCGTACCAAGAGTGTCTGTTCCGTCAGCGCTGGTTTGTCGTCGGAGCCGGAGCCATCGGATGCGAACTCCTGAAGAATTTGGCAATGATGGGAGTCGCTTGCGGAGAGGGAGGTCTTATCAAGATAACTGATATGGATCAGATCGAAGTGTCGAACCTGAACAGACAGTTCCTCTTCAGACGCCGTGACGTTGGGGTGAGTGAAAATTAACAACCCTCGAAATGCGTACACTTTGTCCATCTTCAAATATAAATATTGTATTTCAGGGCAAGAAGTCCGAGTGTGCCGCACGTGCCGTCACCTCGTTCAACTCGGAGGTTCGCATCGAAGCTCTCGCCGAACGTGTCGGTGCCGATACCGAGCATATTTTCAATGACGATTTCTTCGGAGAATTGAACGGTGTGGCCAACGCCCTTGACAACGTCGATGCTCGTCGCTACATGGATCGTCGTTGCGTCTACTACCGTCTCCCACTTCTCGAGTCGGGAACTATGGGCACCAAGGGAAACACCCAGGTCGTGTACCCACATCTCACCGAGTCCTACTCGTCTTCCCAAGATCCGCCAGAGAAGGAGATCCCAGTTTGCACACTGAAGAACTTCCCCAACGAGATCCAGCACACTATCCAGTGGGCTCGCGAACAGTTCGAGACTTTCTTCGCTCAACCGGCTGAGCAGGCCAACAAGTTCCTGAGCGATGAGCGCTTGTTCAACGATCATCTCGAGAAGCTTGGCAGTGGGCAGCAGATCGAAGTCCTCCAGAAGGTCAAGGACGCTCTGATCGACGCTCGTCCGTCTTCCGGTGAAGACTGCATTCATTGGGCTCGCGGACAGTTCCAGGAACTCTACCACAACGCCATCGCCCAGATGCTCCACTCATTTCCACCAGATCAACTCACCGACTCTGGTGCGAAGTTCTGGTCGGGAGCCAAACGTTGCCCTCACGTGGTCAACTTTGACCCATCGAAAGAGGAGCACTTCAACTTCGTCTACGCCGCTTCGATTCTCAAGGCCGAGATGTATGGTGTCACCCCGATTACCGATCGCGAGGAAGTCATTCGCATCGCTCTCTCGATCACTCCGGAACCATTCACCCCACGCGCTGGAGTCCGGATCGCTACCACAGAAGCGGAAGCGAAGGAGCAGAGCGAAGCCGGGGCAAGTGCGTCGAGCCTTGCCGCCGACGACGATGCGGCTATCGAGTCGCTCAAGCTGCGTCTCGCTACTCTTAGCGTTCGCGCTGCTACTCGTCTCAACTGTATTGACTTCGAGAAGGATGATGATTCCAACCACCACATGGAGTTCGTCACTGCCGCCTCGAATCTCCGTGCCGAGAACTACGACATCCAGCCAGCTGACCGTATGCGGACCAAGCAGATTGCCGGAAAGATCATCCCCGCCATCGCGACAACGACTGCCGCAGTCGCTGGACTCGTTTGTACTGAACTGTACAAGGTAAGCACAGGCTAGACACTCAACTTGAACCGTTCCTATCATTACAGATGATTGACGCTAATGGAGTCCCGAAGACGCCGCTGGATCGGTTCAAGAACACGTTCCTCAATCTGTCGATGCCGTTCTTCTCGTCCGCCGAACCAATTGCGGCTCCAAAGAGAAAGTACATTGAGACCGAGTTCACTTTGTGGGATCGCATCGAGATCACTGGACCTGGAACTCTTCAACACTTCATCGACGAGTTGGAGAAGCAGACCGGATGCGAGCTTCAGATGCTCTCTGCCGGCCAGTGCCTCATCTTCTCGTTCTTTATGCCAGCTGCAAAGAAGCAGGCTCGTCTTCAGACTGAGTGAGTTTTTTGTCTCGGCAATCGAACATCATTAATGGAATTTATTGGCAATAATCTCTTGTTTTTCAGTGTGAAAGCCATCTACGAGGAGTTGCTCAAGAAGCCACTCCATCAAACTGTCCGCGCTGTCGTTCTCGAGCCAATGATGGTCACTCGCGATGACGGAGAAGATGCCGATGTGCCGTACATCCGTTACCAACTCTAAATTATGATCGATTTGTCCCATACTTTACTCTCTTTGTTCAATTTTTGGCTCCCCTCATTCTACCATTTTCACCTCTTTTTAAAACTATTCCCATCTTTTTTTTGCAATGTCTCCCTCCCCTCTCGTCCCCCACCAACTGGCATCCTTATTTATAAAATTTTCGAGTTGTCGATTTATTGCAGCGCCCCGCCCGTCCCCGTTGTACCTCATTCTCCCCGTTTTACCCCTAATTTAATTATTTAACCCCAATCCCTTCACCCACTCTTCTCATCGTTCTCTCACTGGTCCAAAAGTTGTTGCTATGTGTGTGTTCGCGAATGATGAAGACGTTTGAATTGAAATCGTTCCCTTTCTTTCCTTCTTCGATCCCTCCCTCGTTCCAGCCTAATCTTTTTCCTGCCCCCGCCGAACGGTTCGATTCGTTGTGAACGTGTCTCCAATCTTCTCTCTGCCCGTCGAGAGATGAAGCTTCTTCTGGAGATTGCCTCAATTGTTTTTGTGATGAATGAGGAGGAGGAGGAGAAGACGCAACACGGAGAGGACGGTCTTCTCTTTCTCCTCCCTATTTATGCATTTATGTCTTTGCGCGTGGACGACGAGAGAGATCACAAGATGACGAGAGACGCAGACACAGATAAAAGAGGCGGGGCGTGCTTTGGGAAGGGAAGGGACGCCTACAGGAAGATCGTCTCCGTTGCCTCCCACCAATTCCTGCCATCCTCTTTCTTTCTTTAATCCTCCCCTTCAATGCTCCTACTACTCGTTCTATTCTTCATTGGATTCTCGCCAGGTGTGTGTGCTCCCTTTGGGATTACTGTATCTCCTCCTGTTCCAGATGAAGTGTCGGCATGTATGCCGGGATACGAAGCCGAACGAGACCGGTTGAGGGAGCATTTGGGCATCGAGTGGGTTCAGAATGGACTGGCAAAGTCGGGTGAGTTGATGAAGAGGGTGTCCTAGGGAAACATGGCCTAGGATTCGGATATTGGGAACCTAGGTCATATACAAACACTGTGGACGAGGACTAGGAACCCCGGGAAAGCCGAGAACCTATTGGGAATTTGCGTAAATCAACAAAACTCTTCTGGGCGCCGAGGATCGGTCACTTAGAAACACTGTAAACGTGGACTAGTAAAATCTGATAGTTGGAAAGTTAGGCCACTAAACACGCATAAGCCAATCTGATTTCGGACGGCCAATTGTTACAGTAGGAGTATTATGGACTAGAATTGGAAAATAAGACCGCATGGTCTAGGATCGGCCACTTCCATCCTTGCTCTGTTCTCCCTTGGAAGGACTAGGACCCAACACTTTTTTTCAATTTTATAAGACCATCGGAACACAGGAAACCAAATGGCGACATTTCAAACAATTTGCATATATTCTAATATTCTAATAAGTTGCCTAGTTTGATGGCCTAGAATACAAGAATACGAAGAAGCGGCGCCTGTAGCAGATTTGCATCTACATATTCTCTTAATGGCCTAGAATCCGACATCTCGCGGTTTCCTCGGCCACCCACCTCACGCCAATCTCTCATATCCATCTCCCTACCCCCCGATTTCTCATGTAATTCACAACTTTTTTCCCTCCCTCCCCCTCCGCCTTCTTCTCTCATCCTTGTTCATCAATTCCTCCCACCCGCAATGGCAATTCGTGAAATGAACCTGTCTTCTCTCTTTCCCTCCAGGAGAGAGAGAGAGAGAGAGAAACCAGATCATTCAGCATCTCCCCCGGTGAAAAAAGAAGAGCGAGCGAGAGAATTGACACGTCTTTTTGTTGGCGTCTCCTCCTCTCGTTTCGCTTCTTGACCATCGAAAAAAGGTGAGACAAAATAGGCGGAGGAGGCGGAGGAAAGGACCGGATTGTTGGGTAATAGGAAATGACGAGAGTGAGTGTGTCTGGTGAGAATATAGGGTTTCAATTCGGCAGGGGTGTCTAGGCCATTGGTTCAAAATGGGAAGCCGTTGGGATTATGTTAACACGAACATGTGGCCTATCTTTTTAATTTTCTGGATTCTAGGTCTGGAAGAAGATTTCATTAGTCTCCAAGGCTCTGGTGACCTAGGTTACCATGGTTTTCGGATTCTAGGCCACCGTCCCACGGAATCATAAAGTGCGCATGCAATGCAATCGTGCTCCTCCGCTCCACAGTGGTCTGCGTCTCGCCCGTTTTCCCGCTATTTCGGCAACGCAGCTGTAAATAGTTTGAGAAATGGAGAGACGTACGCAGCAAAATTTGAATTTAATGCATTAGAACCAAAAAGCGCGATTGCATTCGATATCCGCACTGTGTTTCCGTGCGTCCCTAGATCCTATTCCCCCCCCCCCCCACACAAACCATCACAAATGGTCAAACGTAACACGTTTTTTTTCCTCCTTCTCCTCCGGCTATCAATGTAATCACTCCCTCATTCCTTATCATGGTTGATCACGTCGATGACGCTTCTTCTTCTTCTTCTTCTTTGTTGTGTTATCCTGTTACGCCATAAGTGAAAAATCGGAGAAATCAGAGAGAAAAGATAAGAATCGGGGCGCGCTTTTGGCGCGGATCAAATCCGATTAGCTAACAAGAAAAAGAGGAAGAACAAGCAAATGAGTCAGAGAATGGCGGATATTGCGTAATAGTTGGGGAAGACGGGGGCCTATTGGATTACTGTATTGAATTACTGTACTTCTACAGGATGGACGAACAAACCGATCCGTCATCCGAACGACCTCAACTGCGACTTCTCGCATCCGGAGAAGTGCCAATGGAAGAATATGGCGGACGAGAAGCAAATGGACTCTCGCGACTTCTACCTCTTCGAGAAGATCGACTACACCGAGTTCCCGGCTCTCCGCGTCGGTCCGGGACCGACGAAGATCCAGCAGGGTGACAAAATGATATTCGTGGGTGATAAGAAACGAGAGGAACAACACGCTATCCTGTACTCGTCGCCCATCAATTGTCAGAACTCCACGGGCAATTTGACTTTCACGTGAGTTTGTTATTGGACAGGGGTTTTGTGGGTGGCCTAGAAGCCGGATATCTCGAAACTTAGACCGCAAAATAATCTTCCAGGTACTGGGTCTACAATAGTGCTCGAGTCGAAGTGCTTCTCCTCGAAGACGACGGTCGCGGTGGCTACAAGATGGTGTTCGACGATCCGGCCGAAGAGAAACCGTACGTGGACTGTGGAACGATTCAGCTGAACACCGAGTGTCATGCGGAAATCCCGCCGAGAGATCGACCATTCCGGTGGGAAATTCAGCCCTGACATTAGTTGTGCAATGGATGATTTAGAATCGGAATCCGCGCCTATGAGATCGCCAACACCGACGGCTCGTTCGTGATGATCGACAATATTCTGTACTCGGCGAGTCTTTGCAAAGTTGGAAGTGAGTGCTCCTCGCTCCTCTTCAATTGATAAAGTCTCCCGTTCAGTCGATGTCGGCGACTCGTTCAAATCGACTCCATTGGAGACGGGTGCCAGCGGAAAGCACATCGACACTGCGGCAGAGCTCAAGTGCGACAATTTCGATTCGAAGTGCCGCTGGAGATCCGGTGGAGATGCTCAAGTGATGTGGCGTCGATCCGCTTCCATTCTCCCGAATGAGCTCCTTCTAAATGCCACCGGAACGACTGTGGGACCACGTGGCGGGTATGCTGTGCTGTATGTGGAGCAGGGAACACAGAAGAAGTCGTTGGATATCCTCAGATCCGATCCGATCACTTGTCAAAGTCTCACTGAAAACGAGTTCACTTTCAGGTTAATTCAATGAGAAATCCCAAAACATTCCCGCCGCTGTTTCAGATTCTGGGAATTCGGGCAAATCGAACTAGAGGCATGTGCTGTCGATCTGATGCTCAAAGACATTGAGTGCATTCCAATTCCACGTGGCAGCTCGCCGGCCAATGTCAAGTTGACTTTTAGGAAAGCCACCAAGAATTTCATGGTACGTCTTTAAATACAAACTATTATAAAATCCTCTCGAATATTGGAAATTTGTGCTGCGAACGCGCCTTACTGGAACTTGTCGCGACTTTCGAGTTCTTTTTTAAATATTGACTTTTGCAAAAAAAAAAAACACAAAAATTTGTCTTCAAATAAAAAAATCGAGACTTTTCCAGCGTCAGCGGACCGTGTATGAGGTTCGAATATTTGAGAGAAATTTGTAGCAATAACCGATTGATCTTAACTGATAAGCATATACAGATCACCATCCGCGTCTCCTCCCTAAACTCAGACTTTGACAACATGGTCATCGTCGACGACATCGCCTACCGTGCCACCCTGTGCACCGACGCTCTCTCCGTCTTCGACATTGGAGATTCCTTCGTCGCCACTCCGCTCCTCTCCCTCCTCCTCAACCGAAATGTGCACACGGCTCAAGATCTCTCGTGTGACTTCTCGAAACGAGCATCCGCTTGCCTTTGGGGCGTTTCGAATCAAGAGGAAGATGAGCAGAGTGAGATCGCTTCGAATACGTGGACTGTTGGACATGGACCACTCAACGACGAGAAGTTGTACTCGTTGACGGGCATTTCGGAGCCACCGGAGGGAGAATTCGGAGTGGCGAGATTCGAGACGGGCGGAAGTGCGGTGTTGCTGTCGGAGGTGGTCAGGTGTGCACTGGATAATGTTCATGTACAGTTCAGACTCTGGACGACGGGCACTGCAAAGATTAAGGTTAGTTGGAAGATATCATGAGGGAACTGACAAATGCGGCGCCAATTTCGCGCGCTTTTTTCTATTTTTCGGATTGCGCGTGTTTCGTGGTGTAGAACTGTGCAAACACCGTCACGTCAGTATACAGAACATCGTGGGATTGATAAATTTGGAAATTTCACATGAAATTTTATAGTGGAAGCGGAGACCCTGGCTTTTCAAAGCTTTGAGCGTAATTTCCAGATTTGTCTCGTCGAAGAGTCTTCGCCTTCTCTCCTCGACTGCCAAGACGCCAGCAGTGGCGACGTCGTCGTCGATCTTCCCCGAATCCGCCGCCCATTCCGTGTCGCATTCTCCGCCGAAGCCGAAGACCAGGGAATGGTCATAATCGACGATATTGTAGTGACAGGACAGATATGCCCTCCGACCACAGGCGCCAAGCAGTTCTCCTCGAAGACGTTCCGCCCAACGGCTGATATTCCCGATCCGAACGTGTGCCGGCTGCTCTCGTGTGATTTCCATCTTGGGCACGCGTGCCTTTACGAGAGCTCCCAAGTGTCGAATTCGGCGATGCACGGTGTCGCGAATCGACGACTCAACGCGTTCCTGACGCGCTCCAAAAGAGTCTTCATCTTGGAATCGCCGCAATTCCGTCTGAACACGGTGGCTCGGCTACACTTTGATTATAAACTTCAGGTACTCGATTTCGCGTGAAATCCGCCGAATTCCAAGTATGCATTTCAGGGCGATGCGAACCTGTTCATTTGCAATGACAGCGGTACGAAAGAGTTGGAGAGTTGCTTCAAAGTCGAGGGAAGAGAGGGCAATGACTATATAGAACTGTTGGCCAGTGACACGAAAGTCTACATTATCTCAAGGCTCTCGGAAACCGGAAAAACGGGATCACTGGAAATATCGAAAATTGTGTTCACTGACACGAGCGATCAGGCTATTTGTTGATTTCTAAATATGTATTTAGTTTTTCTGCAATTTTTTACAGTGCCATATCATTTTTTTCGATAATGTGCAATAAGTGACTGGGTAATAAATTTTTCAATTAAAAAAAAATTTTTTTTAATGGAATCATTCATCGCGACGATAAAAAGCCGCTAGCCGCCAAAAAGTGAAGAACAATTTATTTCGCGGCGAGAGTATGCAAGTGCGCCCCAACGAACAATTATTTATTTCGCGTTTTCGCATTTCTTTCCCCCATTTTCCCTCAATTTCGAGTCATTCTGATAAATTTGCTGTAAGTTTTTATTCAAAATCGAGTTATCCAGTCAATTGCGCTTTTTTTCAGCTATAAAATAGCAAAAACCATCAGAAATTGACGGAGAAATATGTGAAAATAGAATTTACACGAGAATTATCGGGTTTTCATAGATTTGTTCGTTGTCGCTCACTTTCTCTGCTTTTATGTTCTTTTTTCATTGTAACGTCATATTAATTTAAGCGATGGAAGTCGATTTGGCGAGTGTCGAGGTGGTTTTCGCGCAGAAATTGGCTTGTGGAGAGCCAGCGACCCGTCAAAGAGCCCTTCGAGTGCTCCATGATTGGATTCGTGATCAATCAAACAAGAAACGTAAGTTTTGCATTCGAAAATGATTTTCTGTCGGAAAAACGCTTCAAAACATTTGAAAATATGACAACAATCGATATTGCAGCATTCGACGACGCGGATCTGATGCGCTTGTGCAAAGGACTGCACTATGTGATGTGGATGCAGGACAAGATGGTGCTTCAAGAAGAACTTGCCGATCGCATCGGTGGACTGATCAACATTTTCACGTCGGAAGCTGAGAAAGTCCGATACGTGGCTTGCTTCCTGAAAAGTCTCTCGAAAGAGTGGCCACACATTGACAGGTGGCGCATGGACAAGTTCTTAATGGTGAGTGTCTGAAAGTTGAGATGAATACTGATTTTTCTGAATTCAGGAGGTTCGTCGAATGATTCGAGCAACTTTCACCCACTTGGCCGCTTTAAAATGGAAGAAAGAGATCAGAGACGAGTATTGGAAGGTTTTCGAAGAAACCACCATGTCTACAGGTTGGGCTTTGCAGTTTTCACGCGGATACAAGAAATTGGCTGATTTTTCAGACAAATCTTTCTCGGACGCGCTGAAATTCCACTTCGCCTCAATTCTCTTGGACGAACTTGACGCCGCTGGCGGTTTGACCAAGAAGCAAGTCACTGCGTGTCTTAAGCCGTACATTGAGCTGCTCGGAAGCAAGGACACCAGGTGACGAAACTACTGGCGCAAATCAAAACAATAATCCTGTTTTTTCAGCGAGTATCTATTCTCCTCGCTCAACGATGAAGTCTTCAAGGCGATTTTGCAACAGAAGAGTGATTTGGTCGCTTCTACAGAAGAAGACGACGCTGAGCCGATGGAGGAAGGCACTGGAATTGAGTTCAACTACAAAGAAATTTCCAAAATGCTGTTCGACGTTGGAAAGCAAGCGCATCTGAACGCCAAGCGCAGAAAGAAAATCTACGATCTGGTGAAGAAGTTCGAAAAGGCCGGAGCTGGAAAGGATCCCTTGCACTTCGAAACGCCACAACCGGCAGAGAAACTAACGAGACAAGACTACGAGGAGGCCGAGAAAAAGGCTATCGAGCTGGCTGAAGGGTTCAAGTTGGAGAGAAAGGAGGCCAAGAAGAACAAGAGGTATAGGACCTATCACTCTGATAAAATCACTTTATTTCTGTAGTCTAATCAAAAAACGAGCGCGCGAAGCGGCACAAGCAGCGAAAGAGGAAAACGGCGATGTTCCGGATGATGAAATCTCGGAAGTCCGAAAAACGACCGGAAAGGGAAAAGGACAGAAATCAGTGGTCCCGAAGGTCAAACGAGGCAAGACTCTCAAAGCGAAAGGCGTTGGAAAGAAGCAGATGATGAAGAAAAAGGGCGGTGCGAAGAAGAAGTGAAAGGAAACATCCTGATTTTTGTTGTTTTTTATTGTTGTTACTCTTTTGCGCCTCCTCTTGTTCATCGTTATTTTGTTATGTTACTGAAATTTTTTTTTCCAATTTAAGAACAACTTTTATCCAATCAAATTCAAGTAAAATTCATTGAAAAAAATTAGTAGGGCAATTAGGGCAGTAGGAAAATGTGTAGAAAAATTAGAAACTGATGCTGCTGGCTCCACCAGGTGGCACCGCCGTTTTCTTCGTCACAATGTTGGCGTTGGCGTCGGAAGTGGAGCCATCGGTGACCGGCACATAAGGAGCACGCTCGATTCTCACCGGCTCCATCGTCTTCTTTCGGTTATCTACCGATGAGAAGACGATCTGCGAGTCTGGAGGCAATGGAATGAAGCGACCGGCTCCCTGGACGGTTCTCAACTGCCCATTGGACCAAACAACGCGACCACGGGAGATGGTCACCTCCGGAACACCATGCACTTCCATTCCCTCGAAGATGTTGAAGTCGATGGCCTAGAATGAATGCTCGTGAGTTTTGATGCTTTCCAATACCCAATAACTGACATGATGGTGAGTATCCTTCGAAATGACACGTGTCGCATTCGCATTCCACACCACAATATCAGCGTCGGAGCCGACGGCGATGCGTCCCTTCTGCGGGTAGCAGTTGAAAATCTTCGCCGCCATCGTCGAAGTGACCGCCACGAAACGCATCGGATCGATGATTCCGGCACGGACACCCCTGTCCCAGACCACCGACATCCGGTCCTCAACACCGTTCACTCCATTCGGGATCTTCGTGAAATCGTCTTTTCCCAACGACTTTTGATGACAATCGAAAGTGCAGTTGTCGGTGGCGGTCAGGTGCAGTTCACCGCTGAAAAAACTCATTGAGGTGTGGTGTTTGCGGAGGTTGGACAGTCACAGTAACCCCCGCGAACCATGAAAACCGCCAAAATTCAATCGCAGACGTGGTTCATCCGAAATCAATGAAACAATCGATATCTCGCATGTCTGCGTCTCTCCTACACACACACTCTCTCGCATGTGTTGTTTTTCCCCGAATGGGGTCACATGGTCCATTCATTTGCTCGGGGTTTTTTTTGGTTTTCTGAGCTTCTTTTTCTTGCGATTTCGACTGTTTTCTGTCTGCGCTCTCTACTTTTCCCATGCTCTCTCAATTGTCTAGCTTCTCTGCGTGTCCCCAGCGCCCTCATTCCCTAGTCTCACTAACTGTCTCGCGTCTCCAGTCGCCCCACACTCTTTCTCTTCTTCATTTAAGCTTTTCCAATATTCAAAATCCCTTGCTCTCAGCAATCAATTCTCGATGCCGGCAAATTCCTTCCGTTGTCTGCACTCTCTCCAGAACCCAATGCTCTCTCGTCGCTCGAATCGTCTCTCCGTCCCAAACTCACGCAGCCAACAAGTTCATCAACGCATTCGGCGTCGTCGGATCCCTGGACAAGGGCGGCGACATGACATATCTCGCCGCATGCAGCCAATCCTCATTGTAATAATGCGATCCATCGGTCGCCAGTCCGGCAGCAATCGGCTCGCCGAACACGACACATCCGCGCTTCCGATGATGGGCAATCGCGGCGGCGGCGCCTTTCGACATCACGTGCACCACGTACAACGGACAGTTGGCCTGCGCCGCCATAGTACACGCACGGAACGTCGCCTCGGCCTCCAACTCTTCCGGACGACTCTGCGTGTGTCCTTCGGGACCGGTGACTCCGGCGGACAGGAGATGAGTGCACCTCTCCGCAATCACCGCCCCGTTCTCGGCGTGCACTCGGGCCAACGCGCGCAGTTTTGCACACTGGAGCATTCCCTGATAAAACTCCTCGTCGCGCACCATGAAGACTCCCGCGTAGGCGAGGAAGAACTTGAACGAGTTGATACCTGTAGCATCATCTTTGGAATTGACAGTGTACAGTAATCCACGTACCGTACGCCTCCCCAGTGACCAACTCCATCTCGCTGGCAATCTGCGGACTCCAACTGGTGATGGCCATCGAGAGAGCGTAGTCGCAGACAACCTTCGGATCCGCCCATCCTCTCCATCTGTCATAGGCGGTGAGAAGGGACTCGCCCTTGTTCGGAATCACAAAGTCAATGATCTAAATGTCACAGTGATTATCACTGATAACCACTACAACTCACCATAGTCGTGCCCCCAGCCACGGCTGCCTCGGTTCCTCGATGGAAGTCGTCCTTGGCCACCTCTCCCATGAACGGCAACTGCATATGCGTGTGAGGATCGATTCCTCCGGGGATCACATACCGATCCGTCGCATCAACCACCTCGTACCCAGGCGGCGGTGGGATCGAGTCGGAGATCTCACTGGAAAACGATTTTTTCAATGATTTGGAGTTTTCTACCTATTTCAAGTCCCGCTTAGATTAATATCAATATCGGCTCGCGCAAAAGTTGTTCATGTTTTCTTTTCTAATAAGTTTTGTTTGTAATTGAGAGCAAAAAAGCGACCGCGCACCGCGAGAATGTAAGGGCAGTGTGCGAAGTCGACGACAACGGCACAGTTTTGGTGTAGTGGTTGAACGCCCGAGACCGTGCCAAAACCGCGGAAGTTCGCGAAACCGGAGACGACAAAACCGGAGAAGACAAAACCGAAGAAAATGTGACAAAACCGGAGAAGAAAGGGGCGGAGCTTAAACCGCGCCGCACTTTGCAGAGGTTAGTTGAAATTTTCACTGTTCGCCATTGCGAAGACCGATTAAAGAAAGGAATTTTGCGATTATTACAAATAAAAAAAGATAATTCGGAAGAAAAAAATAAATTTATCGGAAAAAAATTGAATAAGTGGAAATAATCACACTTTTCATGATAATTTTGTTTGTTTTACGCATGTAAAAAAGAATGAATACCGAAAAATAGAAAAAAAGTAGTAAAAATCGAAAGAATGTTCGAACTGTTGGAAATATACTGAAACATGCATGTCAGAAATTAATTAACTGAAGAAAATATGTCGAGAAGAGATAAATTTTGCATAATAGTGACTTGCCAAGTGATCTCGAATATTGTTTTAGAGAATGAGTTTTCCTTTTCAGTACTCGGTTTCCGCTACCTACCGAGTAGTTCATAAGAGTCTAAAATTTATTTTACACTTTCTGTCTTTTGCCAACTTCCACCCGCCCTTCTATTCAGAGCCATTTAAATGCTATTTTGAAGTTATTAGTTGGGACTGCTCCCCGAACGAGCTCCTATCAACGCTGTCTAAAAAGTATCACTAGTCATCTATCATCTTTCAGACAGTTTGTGGATCTTTTTCGCTCAGAAGATAAGGAGCTGCGAAAGTGAAACTAAAGTAAAATAATAAGGCAAAGTAAAAATTGTGCTCTCACATTTTCACGAGTTTCTAATTTTTCATAGAGCCATCTTTGATGATCGAGGACGACGTGCTCGGAAAACCTGGGAAAGTCTTCCTGCAGGCTTGGTAAGTCATCTAGTGTGTTTCCAGGAAAAGTTCCTGCAGGAAGACTTCCGAACTCTGCCCGAAGACGTTCCCAGGTTTTCCGAGTGGTAGGCAGAAAGACCCAAGTCGAAGGAGTACCGCAGGTGACTAAGAATTGAGCAAAAGACTAGCTAACAATTCGTTCTCCAAGAAACATGTGAGTCTTTAGTGAAGAAAATTAACTATAATATTTGTCCAAAAAAATTGAATTGCTGTCATTAACTTTTGCAGCTGATATGTGTAACTGTCAGTTTTGCTGGCTATGCTATCATCTAACAGCCAGCAGTATTCGTGGGTAGGACAACCTAATACTGCTGACAATTTACGGAAAGTTAAGTACAATTCCGCTTCGTTTTGCGCACATACTTAGTTAAACCGTTCAAATCTGGACTCAGTGGGCGGCCGGAACGAGATTCACCATCGAAACTGTTAGAAATACCGTAAAGATCTGTTTCGTATCATTCTTAGACCAATCGACGGAGAATTCAACGGAGATTACGAATATTATACCCCCCACTGTCGCGAAACGGCCGAGCGAAGCGACCCCGCGGAGGATTCGGGCCGGGGGCCAAGAATCCCCTAGTCCGAGAGAGACTGTTGAAGAATAGAAGGGCGCCTCTAATAGAAGGGCGTCCGGGAGAAGAGAGAGCCAGAATGAAAGAAAAAAAACAACTTTCTGCCAGTTTGTTACCTCCGACAGCAAAAAAATAGTTTTCGAAAATCAACCCCTGACAAAACTATCGAAGTTTTTGACTTCCTGCGAAAGACAATTACCTATGGTCCAAGCTCGCGAGTGGAAGTTGGCAAAAGACAGAAAGTGTAAAATAAATTTTAGACTCTTATGAACTACTCGGTAGGTAGCGGAAACCGAGTACTGAAAAGGAAAACTCATTCTCTAAAACAATATTCGAGATCACTTGGCAAGTCACTATTATGCAAAATTTATCTCTTCTCGACATATTTTCTTCAGTTAATTAATTTCTGACATGCATGTTTCAGTATATTTCCAACAGTTCGAACATTCTTTCGATTTTTACTACTTTTTTTCTATTTTTCGGTATTCATTCTTTTTTACATGCGTAAAACAAACAAAATTATCATGAAAAGTGTGATTATTTCCACTTATTCAACTTTTTTCCGATAAATTTATTTTTTTCTTCCGAATTATCTTTTTTTATTTTTAATAATCGCAAAATTCCTTTCTTTAATCGGTCTTCGCAATGGCGAACAGTGAAAATTTCAACTAACCTCTGCAAAGTGCGGCGCGGTTTAAGCTCCGCCCCTTTCTTCTCCGGTTTTGTCACATTTTCTTCGGTTTTGTCTTCTCCGGTTTTGTCGTCTCCGGTTTCGCGAACTTCCGCGGTTTTGGCACGGTCTCGAACGCCCGGCCGCCAATCGGTCGGTCGAGGCTCGGCGCCGCGCTGTGGCAACAACTAACAAGTAAGCTTCGCAATTTTAATGGTAATTTATGGTTTCAACTCGGAATTGGTAGCTTTTACAACTTGAACAATTCTTGAGATATTTTGGCTTTTTTCTAGGCTAAACTAGGCCATTATTCGGATGAAACTCACATAATCTTTCCGTCCTTGACGAGCACATCCGCCTTGAACATGGCGTCATCGTTGACGATGGTTCCGTTTTTGATGAGAAGAGACATCTGATTTAGAATTTGGGATTATTGTGTTTTGTGGGTGGCCCCCTATTGTCCTTTTATAGTATACGACAGCGGCGAGATCAGTGATATAAGGAAAGTGATAACACGGAGGCGGGGATTGATAAGGATTTTGGAAAAAAGGTTGAGAAGCGACTAATTAGGTGAGGAAGGGCGGACGGGCGGAGTTATCACAAGACCACAGTGGCGACGAGCTATGTGCATGTTTGGCGCAGCGACTGCGCTTTTGCTCGCCGCGCCACTCGTTTCAGGTTCGAGTCCGCGCAAAGGCGGAAGTGTCTTGCAACTTGAAACTTGATGGGAGAAACATTGAAATGAGAAGAAAAGAGGACGAGAAGGCACATGACCCATCACGGAGCAAAATAACAAAAGGTACGAGAGAGGGGGATCTGGTGGCCAAGAGGAGGGATGGGTGTAAAAGAGCCGCCTGCTCTCTCTCGGCTCCGCCGGCTGCTGGACAGGAGAATTGGTTGTAAACATTGGGGCATTTTACAACCGAAGGGATCATTCCTTAACTCCCCAAAGGTAGATGGAGAGAGAGTATTTGGAATAGAGAGACGCAGAGAAATTGCACACTGTGTGAATTTGGAAATTCAGCAGCACAAAGTTCAGAAGAATTGGAACGAGGAAGTAAAACATATGAATTCGGGACGTTCTTATCAGTTTCTTATCAATTTGATTGGATTAGTGTTACTGTTTGGAAAAAATGAAGTGTCTAGTTTAATATTTGTCTGTGGAAATTCGACAAATTTCGGAGACATTTCGATTTTTAGGACAAAAAATGGAAATTTTTGATTATTGCGATTTATAATCATTATAATGGCTCGTTTATGGTCCCTTTTTTTAATTGATAGGTTTCTTGAGAAATTTAAAAAAACTTTTTTTGAAAATTAGAAAATTCAAAAAAAATTTCAATAAAGAAAGTTTATTTTCAAATTAAAATTTTTCGGATTTTTGAATTATAAATTTAAATTTCGAAGAAAATTTCAGCAACGAATAATTTTCCCAATTTCAATAAAAAAAATTTTTGATTTTTTAAAAATTTTCAAAAATTCAAAAAAAAAATTTTTTTTTCGCAAATTTCAAAATTTCTTGAATTAACAAGATTCCATAGACCCATTTTTTTGGATTATAATATCAAAAACCACTAATTTTCCCTATGTTCCAATTTTCAGCGGCTCCCCAACCACCACCACTTCCAACTGATCTACCATTTGCGGAATGTCAGGTATTCCACTCCACACACTCCCAGACACCCTATTTGAGCGGGGCTCTAGTGATATCCCGTGATAAGGATAGTGATTGGGATCAATTCTATTATTAATCTTTTGATCTTTGATACTGGAAAATGCAAAAATCGTGGGCGGGTGTCGTTGAAATATGATCCTTCAAGGCCGATAGATCATAGTACCCCCTGTCCTCTTCAAAAGGGATTCCCCCATATTTCGTTATCACTAATCACTTCTCTTTAACCTTCCGATCATATCAATCATCAGCCATAGACACTTCTGAAGACGTCGCCGTGAAATGATATCACAGAACGACCGAAAAGTTACGAAATGATTGCATCAGCATCACAGAAATACGGTGATATGACACACACAGACATGGCCGGATTTTCCAGAAGACGAAGAAGAACAGTTGGCAAGAGAGACCGCGTGGTTTACACTCGAAAGATAAGTGATAAGAAGAGGAAGATGGGCTCCCCGGGGAGCAGGGGTCAATGGCCAACAGGATCCAGAGAGAACTGACACTGGGGTTATGAGACCAGCTAATTGAAGAACTTTCAGGATCAACCTTGATCCGGACCGGAAATAGAACTATTACCTACGTATTTCCTTGGAACTGGCGCGATGGCAGAGGGTGGGAAGAATTGGGTCTCGGCACGAGAACGTCAAACTTTTTCGAAAATCGACATGCGCCTTTAAAGAAACTACGGTAGACAGTACCTCAAAGGTCAAAGGCGCATGTCGATTTTCGAAAAAGTTTGACGTTCTCGTGGCGGGACCCGATTCCTTCCACGCATTGCGCTACTTCGATGGAAATATATAACATCTGGAAGATATGCCATCCTGATTAGATCAAGAACGTTCTTGGCCCGCTCTGATTGTGCTCTGCCACGTCATCAGTCCCTCTGGCGGCAACCTTGCTTCCTTCCAGCCAACACACACACCCCACCTCATAAACCCCCGAGTCTCCCTCTAATCTTTCCCTTTCTTCGTCGTCGTCGTTTTCTTCATTCACACACACATGTCATTTTCCAATTTGCCCCCCTCTCTCCAGAAGTCGTCAAGAAGAAGAGGGGACACCAACAAATACAATTTCTCACTCCTTCGCCCCTCCATCCATCGGTTGCTCGGTGAGCCCGAGAGTGTGTGAGTGTGTGTGTGTATGAGTGGGGAGAGAAGGCGACGACGGCGTCTTCTGGAGGAGAGGAATCGAATCGAATTGCATTTGTGGGGTGAGAAGACGGAGCCGCCGAGCCGAGGAGAAGGCGGCGGTTGGTGTCGGTCGGTTTCCACCCCAACACACAGCGTCCATAACAACCACCTGGACACTCTCTCTCTCTCTTTCTACTTCTTCTTTTGACTTTCTTCCCGAGATTTGTTGAGAGCAGGAAGTAGTAGTATTCTGATGTCTTCTGACTAGGGGATTCTCGGAAGATAGTGATGACGTCGGGTCTAGAAGGATCAGAGCCCCCGAGAGCCAGAGTTCTGGATAGTTTGAGAATATGAGTCATCGGAGCCTAGGGGTCTAAGGAGCCTAGACGGTCATCAAACTGTCCTCCAGTTCTCAATAGCAACTTTCCAAAGTCTATGGCGCATTGATAAGATTCCCCGTAGATTCCGATGGATTTCGAATCAATAGTCACCCAATCCCTACTCTAGAGTCGTCTATACTACAGAGTCCCGAACCCACTGATAAGTAGGTGATGAGAATTGAACTTTGAACAATGGCTCGCAAAAATTGAAACTTCTGCGCCGACCGAGCAAAAAAATGTACGGTATTTAGAAAAAGCGTTTTCTTCGCGCGTTCGCGGCTGCGTCGCGGTTGGCGCAGAAGTTTCAAATTTTGGTTCAGAAAAGCGTTCACTATATATATTTCCTTGAGCGTGGGAGGAATCGGGTCTCGCCACGAGAACGTCAAACTTTTTCGAAAATCGACATGCGCCTTTGAAGTTTGAGTTACTGCCTACCGTAGTTTCTTCAAGGCGCATGTCGATTCTCGAAAAAGTTTGACGTTCTCGTGGCGAGACCCGATTCCTCCCACGCTCTGCCATCGCGCCAGTTCCAAGGAAATGTATAATAGTATCTATAATAAAACCTAGCTGGATTCTTTTTGGAACCTTTCCGAAAGATTCAAAGGCGAACGTTTTCATTTTCTTCCGTCAGATTCCTTTGATTTTTCTTGACAAAGGAGTTAGCAGCCCCTGATTCAGAGTACCTTGTCTACTCCTAATCAGCTACTTAGAACTTTGCGGATCTGAAATAGACGTCGTAGCTGCTGTTCGGGAGGGATCCTGAAAACCATCGGAAAAGTGCCAATTCCAAGAATGCCCCCTGTTTGCCCTTCAGTCTTCTTCGTTCCCACACCACACTCTTTCCCTCAATCAAGTGTGCCCTTCGCCTCCCTCCACCACCGCGCCCCAATCATGCCCTCCTCTCTCCCCGTCTTCTTCCCGAAAAACGACGTCATCATGTGTGTGTGTGTGTGTGCCTACTTCTTCTGCCTTCTGCCTTCTGCCACGTCATCCGTGTTTCCCCGTGTGTATTCCACCTGCCCCCTCTGGCACACCCAAAAATCGAATTTCCCCCTCTCTCTCACGCGCGCCCCTTGTCAGCCCCTTGTCTCGGGGATTATTTTCCCGGTTTTAATCAGAATCACATGCCGATCAGAAACCCCTTCGAATTTAGAGAGTCTCCTGTCTCCGGTTGTTTTCCCCCGATTTCTGGAAGATACAAAGATATAGTCACAAGTCAGTTAGCACGGGCTGTCGGAGCGTACCGAATCGAAAACGCGCTCTACTGGACAGGCGCGTTGCGGCACGCGTCGCGGTAAATTTTTTTGAAAATTACCTGCGAAAATTCGGCCAAGTTGCCGGAATGCTAGGCCAGTGGCCTAGGAATTATGCGGCCCCGGCCATTTTTAAGGCTGCGTATCATTTTAACGTTACGCAGTAAGAGATGCAGGTCATTACTGTAGCGAAGAGAGAGTTTAAACATTGGTACGCTCCAACAGCCCGTGAGTTAGTCAGAAGAAGAAGAAGAAGGCATTTATGCACGTGTGGGAGGATTCGACGAAGTGTGACTAATGTACACGAGTCTTCCGGAAGAGGTGTACTCACCTTCCCCCGAATTGACCCCCGGACCAGTCGCCAGTTTAAACGCAATTCGAACTCGTATAGGAATGAGGGATCGGCGATTTGGGCTGTTGTTTGGAGGAATTTTTAAAATTGAAACTCACTTATGGGCTGTTGGAGCGTACCGTATCGAAAACACGCTCTACTGGACAGAGGCGTTGCAGAAATTTCCTGCGAAAATTCGGCCAAGTTCCCGGAATTCTAGGCCACTAACCTAGAAATCAGGCGGCCCGGCCATTTCAAAAGCTGCGTATCATTTTAACGTTACGCAGTAAGAGATGCATTTTATTACTGTAGCGAGGCGGGAATTTAAACATCGGTACGCTCCAACAGCCCGTGCTCACTAGATTCGCACAAAAATATTCCGCTTTTCAGGTTACTACAGTGATTTTGAAACTCAAACGACACTGTCAAAATCTATTCGAATGACCAATACTATGAGTTCGCCGCGAGCGTGGACCTCAATTTTGGCGCGAAAAGTTTTGAAATTGTATGCGTCTCTGAAATTTACACGCTGTCTCGCTCTTTCGTTGCGGGACCTTCGCGGCGAACTCATAATATTTGAAATCTCACACTTTTTGACCTTTTTTTCCAGTGTTTTCTGAGTAAACTGACACTAAATATGCCGATAGTTCACGAAATGTCAAAAGATGCTCATGGAGCATCTTTGAATCAATCGGATGCTCAAAATTTTCGAAAATTGATAACATTTTTCAGGAAAATGGTCTGGAATACAATAGAGACCGCGTTTTTAAAGATGAAAATGAGATTTTTGGAAAATTGAAAATTTCGAAAGTGAACAATTTTTTTTTCTATTTTGAAATGTTCAAAATTTCCACATTAAATGTTCATATATTTGTACTTAATTCATCCATATTTTCGAAATCTCCAGTTTTGTCCGGTCCGTATGACACCCATATCTCATAATTTTCGAAATTACGCTATCAGCTGAAAAACACTCGCGGATGGATCATCAATGACTCCGGAATCAATTATCAGAGAGATTCAGGTGTTATGGGTGTCAAATTGCTCAGAAATCCAAAGAGAATTCGAAAAAAGATTTGTTTTTCAGAAAATTGAGTTTTTTTTTTTGAAAATTTCGAAAATTTCCAAAAACTTCAATTTTTTCAATTTTCAAATTTTCCTAATATTAGCAGTGAACTCGTAATCTCCATAAAATCCCGATTAAAATGACACCCATTACACTCGATTTTGACTGAGTTCAACTGTGGACATAACTGCACCATATCGCGGAGCATCCTTCGTTCTAAATGACCCACCGATCGAAAATTATCGATTTTAAAGAGATATGGGTGTCAAATTGTTCAGAAAACCAAAGAAAATATGAAAAATGATTAGTTTTTCAGGAAATTGCGTTTTTTTGAGTATTTGGAAAATTTTGAAAAATCGAAATTTTTCAACTTTTTCTCAACTTTCAATTTCCCACAAAACAAGCTAGATATTTTATTTTTCCATTAGTTCCCGATCAAAATGATCTCCAATTTACTTAATTTTCGATATTCATTCGGTTTTTCGAGAATTTCGAAAATTCCATTTATCTCAATTTTCGCATTCTCCCAAAATGAGTAGTGAATTCGTATTCTCCATAGTTTCCCGATTAAAATGACATCCATATCGTCTATCTTTGGCTGTCTTTCGAAAAGTTTCCCAAACTGCCCAAGTTTGTAGATCCCCCAACCGGCCTATGGCCAAACAATGGCTTCCCGGGTATCAAAATGTTCCCCTCGACTTGCCGAACCCAAAAATGTCACTTTCCCTGTCCCTCCATGTCAATTAGCCGCCCAATTAGTCATCGAAGAGATCGCAGGTGAAATTGGGGGGCTGGCTGAATATCCGAATTCGCTTCTGACTTGAGAGCGCAAAATTGGATGATTGCTTTCTTCTTCTTCGCGCGATTATAGTCGTATAGCTAATAGTGGGATGACTCAAACACGGGCGGTATACTGTACTTCTCGAAAATACATTAAAATTGTCGTTTTGGCTCTCTCTCGGTGCCAGGTACCAATGGGCGGAGCCTCTCGGGAGAGACCCCTTCAAAAGGGCCCGTCCGGAGAGCTTCTTCCCCCATTCATTCTCCCCCTCCTGATATGATCGTCTTCTGTCTTATCACCACTATCAGCTGACTATCACAGAGTGTTGCCATGGGCGCCGGCGGCTCGCGCAACAACAAAACGGAGCCACGTGGCGAGGGTGTCAAACTTGCGTTCGATCCCGACGAGAAATGGTCGAATTTGTATCGAGAACGAGAGAAGAACCACTTGTACAAGTGGGTCGGCGTTAGGAAAGGTGAGTTCTTGGGCCCTTATCACCTTTCTGATAACCTGTTTGCCAGGCGGAGAGCTGATCAACATCTACGAGAGAGACGGGGAGGAGGGCGTTTTGAAGTTCGCCGAAGAGAAGCTGATCACGATACTGTACGATGACGGGGTCACACCGAAACTGGTGACCTACAGTGACTATATCAAATGGAAGAAGGGAGTGGTGGGTGGTAGATCAGTGTTCAGACTCCAACTCATAACTGCAGAACGTTCAATTGGGACTGAGCGAGGAATCAATCGATATGCAACAGTCGCGTTTCAAAGAGCACTTCGCCCTGTGGAAACTGAACAAAAGAGGCGTCGAGGGGGAGAATTTGATTCATTTGCTACTCAACAGGCACTCATCCGACGCCTTATCACTATCACTATATCAATTGCAGAGAACAACAAGTGTGCTATGAAATCGCTCGTATCCTCCTCAAACGCTTCCCCGGAATGGCCAATGACATTTATTTGGGCGACGAGCAATTCGGTAATCGTCTTCACAGTCACCCAACTACTCCCATTCCCTTGTCTCCTCAGGTCAATCAGCGCTGCACCTGGCGATTGTGCACGACGACTACGAGACGGTCAGCCTTCTGCTCAACAACAAGGCCGACGTGAATGCGCGCGCGTGCGGCAACTTCTTCCTGCCGGAGGACTACAAGCTGACGAACAAGATCACCGACTATCAGGGATACGCCTACTACGGAGAGTACCCGCTCGCGTTCGCCGCCTGCTTCGGCAACAAGGACATTTATGATCTACTCATTCAGTTCGGCGCCAATCCCAACCTTCAGGACTCGTTCGGAAACACTATTCTCCACATGTGTGTCATCAATTACAGCAGTGTGAGTTGGGGGAAATCGGAGAAGGCACACATGCCCTATGCATGCCCTGGTTACTCCTTTTCCGCGCCCACGGGCTGTTGGAGCGTACCGACGTTTAAATTTCCGCCTCGCTACAGTAAATGACATGCATCTCTTACTGCGTAGCGTTAAAATGATACGCAGCCTTTGAAATGGACGCATGATTCCTAGGCCACTGGCCTAGAATTCCGGCAACTTGGCCGAGTTTTCGCAGAAAATTTACCACAACGCGTCTGTACAGTAGAGCGCGTTTTCGATACGGTACGCTCCAACGATACGGTACAGCGCGCCCTTACCATCTCCTAAACGGTGCACATGCCCTATGCTCGCCCTGACTCACAAAAATGAGCACTGGCGCCGTTTCCCCCGTAGCATTCTCTTCTAGCATTCGCGCCCTTTCCGCGCCCACTCCCAATTGATGAACAATTCAATTTGCAGTCCATGTACTCGTACGCAGTCCGTCACTGGGCCAAACCCGCCGACCCGCACGTCGTCAACCACTCTGGCTTCACCCCACTGACCCTTGCGACCAAATTGGGACGAAAGCACATCTTCGAGGAGATGCTCGAAATCATGAAAGTGGAATTCTGGCGATTCTCCGACATGACATGCTCCGCCTATCCACTCAACACTCTCGACACTATCCAGCCCGATGGATCTACCAGTTCGTTTTTGATTCTGACAAGATATCACGGGATGATGGAAACTTATGGGTGTTGTAGAGAATTTCACGCTCATCACTTTTGCAGTTGACCACTTTTCTCTAGCTCCTATGCATTTTGGGATGTTTGAGCTTAACAATCATCTCTTTGCAGACTACGATTCGGCCCTGATGACAGTGATCAATGGATCGACACCGGAACATTTGGACATGATCGGAAGCGAAGTGATTCAGAGATTACTCGCCGATAAATGGAAGGCGTTCGCTCAGGTTTTCCCCCCCCCCCCGGGTTTTCAGTTCATTTTCATCCGCAAATCGATTGCAGAGAAAGCTGATCGAACGTCTCGTGTTCCTCATCTTCCAACTCATCACTCTCTCAATCGTCGTCTACATCCGACCCACCGAACTGCCACGTCTCTACATGAAAGACCCGCGACCCGATGATTATGTCCGTTTGATCAGTCGATTATCAGTCGATCACTCCTTATCACTCTTTCAGGTCCGAACAGTCTGTGAGATATTGACCATCGGCAACTGCATCTTCTTCGTCTGCTATCAACAGTTCGGCGAGATTCGCACTCAGGGACTCCGCGGCTACCTGAGGAATTTGGTATGGATTTTGAACGCTATTCGGATTTTCGATCGATACCAACAAAAAAATCGATAATTTGCAGCGAACCGCCCCAGCGAAAGCCGTCTTCTGCATCGCCAACCTGCTGCTGCTGCTGTGCATTCCGTTCCGTTTGATGGAGAAACACGAGATCGAGGAGGCTCTTTTCGTGTTCGCACTGCCCGGCTCGTGGATATTCTTGCTCTTCTTCGCCCGATCCGCCAAATTGACCGGTCCCTTCGTTCAGATGATCTACAGTATGATAGCGGGAGACATGATTCGGTTCGCAATCATTTCCGCCATTTTCCTCGTTTCGTTCAGTCAAGGTGAGCGAAGGCGCGCGTGGGGCGTGGGAAGGGCGCGCGGTGAGGGGTGCTCAGGATTGGGGGCCGAGGAAGGGCTCACATGCCCAGAAACTAGGATTTTTGTGTGGGAAAGACAGCGCGATCCGGGCGCGGGAAGGGCTTACGCGCCTCGAATTTGATATCGAGGGGCAGGAAAATGGCGCGCGTGCCCCGAAACTTTCGATTGACGGTGGAAGCAAGCAGCGCGATCCGGGCGATCCCAGGGCACCCGACGGGCACGAAGTAGGCGCCCGTGCCCCTAATTCACAGATTCACGGCGCGTAAAAGGCATGAAGAAGGCAGCTCTTGTAATACTGTGATCGGCATGCTCAGGGCGCGCGTGCCCCTTGTTGTCGATGACAGGCGCTCAGAGGGCTATCCACACGCCCAGAACATTTGGAGTCCACTAGAGCGCACTTGCATCCATCCCGTTTTCCAGTGTTCTACTTCGTCGGAAAAGACATGGACGCAAAGCAGAAACTGGAAGACACGAACCCGCACGCATGCCGCATCTCGGGCTACACCATCTACACGTACAACACATTCCCGGAGACGTTCATCACTCTGTTCAGAGCATCAATGGGTGGCTACGACGTAAGTACAGTAACCCCGCCCCGCGCGCACCTACAGTAACCCGATTACAGTACGAAGAGTTCTCGTGTGCCAACTACCAGGCACTCACCAAGACGCTCTTCGTGTTGTACATGTTCGTGATGCCGATCATGATGATCAACATTCTCATCGCTATGATGGGCAACACGTACACGACAGTCATTGCACAGGCCGAGAAGGCATGGAGACAGCAGTACGCGCAGATTGTCATGGTGTTGGAGCGATCGGTGAACAAGGAACGACTGGCTGCCAGCCAGTTGGAGTACAGTATTCGATTGGATCAGGTGGGCAACTCGAAGAGCCCATAACACTTGGAGCAATTTTTTCAAAAATATGGGAATATAAACATTTGATAGAGAATTCCACGCTGATCATTTTTGCAGTTGACACTTTTTCTCTAGCTCTTACGGTTTTTGAGATATCCGGACTCAAAGAATTTATGCTCGAGTACATAGATCAGTGGCTAACTTCGAATTGTTCTGCAGGAAGGATCGTCGGGAATGGAAGTTCGTGGTCTTATGGTCATCAAACAAACGAAAAAGACGCGAGCCCGACAGAGGAAACAAGCAATATACAACTGGAAGACGATCGGAAGGAAAGTGATACACACGATCGACAAAGTGGGCACTGAGCAGGCGATCACGTTGCTCCACGGCCACGATCGTCTCGAGAGGGTCTACGAGGAGCACGTGCAAGCCCCCGACAAGGTGCCGAGTCGAGCGAGAACACCCACTCGCATCGGAACAACACTTCCCGCTTCGAAACGAATCAAAACCACAATGGTCAACACACACGAGGTGAGTGTGCAGACGGCGAGAGAGAGAGAGAACGCCCCTCTCGTGTAGGCACTCGGCGGCCATCTTTCCCAGCGGCCGGATGGTCTAGGGGTATGATTCTCGCTTCGGGTGCGAGAGGTCCCGGGTTCGACTCCCGGTTCGGCCCAAATCCTTTTGTCTTTCATCGAGAAACGGATTTTCAGGTTCGCACCGATGAGACAGTCAACAGTATGCTGCTCTCGGCACCGCCAAGTCTTGCGGGCGAGGGCAGCACCCTCGACTGGCAGCCGTCAGTGACTCCAGTGGAGGAGCGAAGTGAATCCAAGGCCAACAACTCGTCGCAGGGAAGATCGGAGAGTTCGAGTCCCATTGTCGTCATCCCGCCCATTCACAAAACACCACCAAAGCCCGAATCGCCACCAGCGAGGGCTGTGGAATATGTGAGTTTGGCTTTTGAGAAATTATTTCCATTATATCATTCATAACCTCCTCCAGAACCGCACAATCCGCGTCCGTGGCGCCGATCAAATCCCGTCCATCGAGCTGCCGAATATGCCGAAACCGACGTCGACGCCGCCGCACCGAGCCGTCTCGCCACGCCTCCGCGCCGACATGTTCCGAAGACACCCGCAGCAGCCGTCATTCGACCAGACACCCCCCGAATAATAGTACTTTGAATATACCCTCTAATAATTACCAAACCAAACCCAAATACTCAATATCCTCCCTGAAAATCGCCCCGAGATACGGTTGTCTCCTCGTTTTCTCTCCCCTCTTTTTATTTTTCTAAATATTTTTCAAAATTTCAAAATTTTTTAAAAAATTCCGAAAAATACCAAAAAGAAATCCAATCCTCGATTATAATTGTCCCCCCGAATGTCCCCCCATTGTCCCCACTCTTGTGTTTTGTGTGTCGTTTGAAAAGTGAAAATTAACCCGAATTCAATGCATTTTCGATCAAAAAATGTCCACCGGCCGGGGATGTTGAGTGAAAAACCAGTAGAGATCTACAAAAGATTGCAGCCGAAACGGGAACATAAGGAACATTCAGATGCATATCTCCCGCCATTATGACGTCTTCCGCCCCCCGATTTCTGACCGATTTCTCGACTTTTCACGGATCAATTTTTGCATGTTTTCGAGTGGCGCTGGCTTTTTCGCTTTTTTTTTAAAAAATTATCCGATTTTTCTAAAAAGAAGGAACAATACTATCGGATGCATTCGAAATGAAGATTTTGACGAGAAAAACGCTTTGGCGGCCGCCGGCGGGTCTCGCAACGAACGAGACACAGCTCAGCGTTTGTAACCGTAACCCTTGGTCTGAAAAGACGGTATTCGGCCTGTTTTCATTCGAATTTCTCGATAAAATGAATTAAGCATGACAAGAGAATCAATTGACACAGAAATATCTGGAAAAACGGCTGAAATTGAGTTTTCCTGCCCATTTGTAATTCGCGCCGGCGCGAAACTGTCGGTGGCCCTGAAAACTCTTTTTCGCGAAAACTCGTCAAAATCTCTATCTCGGATGCATCCGATAGTATGGATTTTGTAGAGAATTGAATGTAGATCATTTTCCCAATTGACAACTTTTTTCAATCTCCAACAGTGTTCGAGTTATTCCCGTTCAAAAGTTCAAATTGATGTCATCGAAGAATTTCGCCAAAAAAACGCTCAAAATCCCCTCTCTCTCACTCTCTCTCCGACGCCACCGTCATAATCCGCATCGGCGTCTGCGTCTCTTTCTCTCTCTATTCTCATTTGTTACGGGGGCACCAGTATTCCCCCCCCCCCCCCGCCCTCCGGTTGCTAGGAGCCCCCGTTTCAATTTGCACACTTCAACTTCCGTCACAATTCTTCACAATAGCCCCCGAGAAACTCGAAAACGTGGCAAAAACTGTCTCGCAGCGCGTACATGTTACCCGTCTCTCTCTCTCTCTCACTCGATTTTATCGTCCCGTCGCCCCGTTTTTCCGTTGATTCGCAGAGGTTTTCCCGTGGCTTTTGTCAAAAGATGCTCTCCGATTGTGAGAAAAAAAGACACAATGTGATATGTGTCTTTTGTGCCCAAAAACCCACAATTTGGAGTTTCTCGGTAAAAGGCACGTCGGCCCTATCCACGCCCACTTCTTTAGAGCGCGCCTTCTATGTATCTCCTTGTGATCACCCCCTCGATGATAGAGTTCTGTGATATCGTTTCAAAAACCTCAATCCGCTTCTCAGGAGCCTGCGTGCTCTTTCCGCGCTTTACAAGTGTTCCAAGAGCGCGCCCCTCCCGCGCCCACGTCATTCTCACCTTTGCACACACACTCTCCCTCTCTCACCACTTTAACTCGACTTATCAGCTTCTCTCGCACTCTGCGTCTCTCTCATTCTCTCTCTCTATAAATGTATTTTTAATATTTACATAAAGAGACACACCAGCATCACTCTCAAGAGCATACACACCTCCCTTTTTGTCATTTCCTCCTCCCCTTTTCATGTGAAAAACACGAATATACAGAAGTACAGTCTTTTTATTTTGAGTACTTTTTCGAAAATCAATACATTTTCCAGGTGAGCCATGACAATAAAAGACGCAAAGAGCCATGGCGCCGTCGTCGATCATCACATTGAAATCGACCGCGAGAACTTGCAGAGCAGCAATCCGGTATGGTTTTTTTACTCTGTCACAATATTCTCCGGTCGTTTCGCTATCGTTTGGTCCAAAAACGAGCTGAAACGGAGCATTTTGAGCCGAGATATGATAGTTTTCCAAAAGGGTAGACCCCTAACTTTCGGGTCGTCTTCACTCAAATTGAAATAATTCTGTTCGAAATGCTCCATTTGAGTTCGGATTTAGACTGAGAACACATAAGGGTACAGTTTATATGCCCCTGGACTATTGGAGCAGTAGATCAAAAAGTGAGAGTGGTAGGGAGTCTGAAACTTGACTGAAAGCCGGGTTTTCGCTCTGAAATTTGCCAGAGCTTATGATTTTAGCAATAGAGCGCAGTAAGCTAGGCGGCAATAAGAAAATTTAAGAAATTTCAAAAAATCACAAGAACACCCAATTCTTCGTGGGAATTTCAATGACTCTTGAGTTTCCATGCCCATCGTGCGCCTTTTGACCATATTCTTTGTCCGTTTTTCGATTCCACGTCTCTCTTTTATTCGCCCCCCCCCCCCCCCGCTAGTATTTGTTTAATCGCGACGCCACGCGCCTCCTTCTTCTATTCCTTTTTATCTTTTTCTCTCTATTCAGTACTTAAATTTTACATTCGAAAAAAAAATTCACTGCTTCTCTTTGAAAAATGGGCATTTCCTTTCGAAATGTCCTAATTTTCTGGCAAATGAGCAATTCTGAACGGCTTTTCGCCATCCAGAATTCGGAAAATGTTCAAAATCTGTACAAGTATAAGGTAACCGCGCTCCAATTCGAATTTCAGGTTCAATTATCGATTTTTTGCAGATAATCCGAATATTCTGCTCCGTGCAAATGATGTCGATGATGGCGGTGACACTACACTCGACAGCCATGCCATTCTTGGTCAGAATCGCCAATCGGGTAGGCAAAAATCAATTATTGATTGTTTAATTATCGATTTTGTCACACTTTTATTAGTTTCCAGACGCATTTCCTGCCCACAACTTCAGTGTTCATGATGGAAGTGCTCAAATTGGCATTTTGTCTGATAATCACCACATTCAAATCGGGAAGCTTCAAAAAGTGAGTTTTCCGGGGGAAAAATCGATAATTCAAAAAAATCGACAAGTCAATTATCGATTTTTTAGCATTTTAAACCAAAAATCGATATTTTACAGAACGGGCGCCGAGCTTCACAAAACAATATGGCAAAATCGGCTGGAAACGATGAAAGTCGCTGTTCCGGCGGTCGTGTATGCTATTCAGAACAATTTGTACTATATCGCACTGGCAAACATCGATCCGACGACTTATTCGGTGAGAAATTGAGAAACATCTTCAAAATCGTTAAACTTCATATTTGGCGCTTTTTGTTTTGATCTACCTCGGGAAATTGATATTTTTAAAAAACCGGCTTTGCTTTGTCTTCTCAATAGAGCGCATTTTCCATTTTCTCAAATTTTCCGCCAATCTCATTCTTAAAATTCGCATTCTCAATAGAGCGTACTTGCAGGTGACCCTCCAACTCCGAATCCTCACCACCGCCATGCTCTCCGTGTGTCTACTCAACAAAAAACTGTCCTGGTACCAGTGGGGCGCCCAACTGATGGCTCTCCTCGGTGTCGTCATCGTTCAGGTGGGAATGCAACCACGCTCCAATGCAAATTTCCCGTTCAGCTCGACAAAAGTGGCTCTCACAAAGAAACAAGTGGCAACTTCTGGATCGGCGTCTCGGCCGTCATCGGAATGTGCTGGACGAGCGCTTTTGCAGGTTTGCACTGGAGCGCACTTGCATTCTGTTCAACCGTTTGTTGTTCTCTCCAGGTGTCTATTTCGAGAAAATGCTCAAGAACTCATCGGCCGATGTGTGGATTCAAAACATTCGATTATCGATTTTAACGCTCTTCTTCGCCGGAATCACCATGTTCACCACTGACGCGGAGGCCATTTTGGAAGGTGATTTCGAATTTCTTTCGTTTTGGCGCCTAATTCGAATATTCTGAAGGCAACATGTTCGAAGGATGGTCGGGAATGGTGTGGTTGGTGACTTGCTTGAACTCGATCGGCGGATTGTGCATATCTTTGGTCATGAAGTACGCGGACAATGTTATGAAGACCTATTGCCAATCTATCGCTATTGGTAAGTGCGCTCCATTGCGGATTTTTGAATTTTAAATTTTCTGAGCAAGAAAACACATTTTTTCAATTTTTTTTCGAAATTTTAAATTGGCGCTGAAAACTGTTTCATGCGTACATAAAAAAGTGCGCTCTAATGAGAAATTGAAAATGCGTCGTTTCTGATTTTTTTTTTCTCAAAACTTTCAAACACCCCGCTAAAAGTGAATTCTTACAGTGTTTGTTAGTTTGAAGCAAGTGCGCTCTAATGATAAATCTGCTGTCAACTCAACTCTCCGAAATATTCCAGGCCTAACGTCGCTGGTATCCATCTTCCTCGGAGAACGCCTTCTCACCGTATACCTGGTATACGGTGTCCTGATGGTGACGTCATCAGTCGTCGTCTACTCCCTATTCCCGGCCACACCGCCCGTCTTATCAACTTATCACAAATTGGAACAACAGGATTCCGGTGAAGACGACGAGGAGGTGTTATTACGAAGTGATGGGGATTCTGATGAGGAAGACAACATATTTGATATCAAAAAGGGACCGGAGTTGAGTATCTGATTATCAGTTATCATTTTTAGTGTAAATTAATGTTAGTGTCAATTTGTATGTGAAAATGCCAATTAGAAAAACGGGAATAATATCGAATGGGTCAAATTGTTTGCTTTTTCTTCTGTGATTTTTTTTTGAAAATAAACTGTGAAATGGTTATTCGTATTCATTTACACATATAATTTTCCAAAAATAAGTTGTCATGCAATAGAGAAATATTGAGAAATCACAACCAATGGGGAATGAGACGGACTCCGGGCAGCTCGGCGCGCAATTCCTCGGTTTTCGCGACGAGTGCTGTCTCGCAGAAAATGAGACGATCGAGAGATGGCGTCGTCTGGAGGAACGGAACAATATCCGATGGAGAGGAGATCTCTGTGTTGGCGATGGAGAGCACTTGGAGATTCGAGAGGGCAGGCGATGGAGAGAGGCTGAATTGAAATGCTGAACTTGTTGTTTCCCAATTCTCGAACTCACCTCTTAATCGGATTCTCGTCAATGGTCAATCTCTGCAGATTCGGCAGCACAATCCGATGGATCTCCGTCAACTTGTTCCCAGCAAAGTCCGCTGCTGTAACAATCCCCGCCAGGAATTCGACGCCTTCGAAACTCGTCAATTCCGAATATCTGACAATTAGCTCGTCGGAACCATTCTCTTGATACTTGTCGAATTGCTCGCGGACGCATAAATTGAGTCTCTGGCGGGAGAGCAACGCCTTGTAGAGCTCCGAACGCTTCGGATCCAGCGTTTCCGAAAGAGCCTTCAAATTGTTGACAATCTCCGAATGAGCACGAATCGGACGGTATTCGATGAGTACGAGAGTTCGCATGTAGATGGGCCACTGCAAAATCGAATTAATAGTAAAACAAAAAGGTTCAAGAAATCACCTTATTCTGGGGCTCCAACTCGATCAACTTCTCACAATCGTCGAGCAACTCCCCAATATACGCCGGCTCCGCGACTTCAACAATATCGAAAATCTGCCTCAGACGGACCAAATTTAAGTATGGCGTGGTGGTGACGGACTCCCATTTATGCGAGTCTTCCCGAATGACGAATCGGAGCGGAGAATCCGAGAGGAACTGCCAGACACGACTGGAACTCGGTGAAGGCGAGGTGGAGGAGAACTGCAAATTCGAATTTCCTTTTTAATCGACTTTTTCACAAGTGTTCTAAATTTTGCTCATAGGATGTTTTAGCGCCCTTTAACAAAATAATCGTGACAGGTTGTAGAGATCAAATCGCAAAGAAACACCTAGAATACTGATTTGATCTACCTCGACCCCGCTCATTTTGGAACGCGCAGATCGAATAGTGGATCGATTGTCCCGCATTCCAATGTTTTTCGAAATCGTTTTCATAATCTTCTTTTTTTTTAACTCAATGTCAACATTTTCAGAGCAATTTCAGTGCACGGGAGCTTCGGAGATGAATTCCCGCGCCACCGGTCTACAAATTTGTTTTCAATTTGGCTGCGACGGCGTCGTCTCACACCGTTGCCTGAGTATTCAACGTTAAAACATGTGTTTTGTGTCAATTTACGAGAGCGCATGTGATTTGGCGTTGAATCCGAAAGCGAAGCCGCTCGCAGCCAAATTCGAAAAATACACATCTCTGAAGCTTCCGTGCAGCGACCCCGTTCATTTTCTGATTTTTTCCAAATTAATTCTAGATATTTGTAAAACCATCAATTTCCCATTCCCTTACCGCTCTCCATCCGGTCTGCTCATCGGTATCCACAAAAGAAAGCACTTTGGGAAGAGTGACGGCTCTTGAGAAGACAATCGTCGTGTTGTTCCCATGGAACGATGCCGAGATCAGCTCCACCGGAGTCGTCGAGTCAGGACGCACTGGAATTTCGCAGTTGAGAGTAGGGCGCTTAAAAACAAAGAAAAACTCACAAAACTCCTTTCCACTGCCATTCTCTAGCAGCCAACGGGTATAAGTCCACGCGCTCTGATCGTCGGCGTCCATGTAGAAGGCGTTTCTCACTTTTTGAAGCTCCTCTCCGATGATCGCATCGTCCAGACGCACCGAACCCGTCGTTTCGTTTTTATGAATGTTCTTTAGTCCGATCGATCTGAGAAAAACGATTGAACTTTGAGGATTTCTTTTGTGAAGGATACCTGTAATGCCATGCACTGTAGTTCGAGAAGTTCTCATCGATGAGCTTGTTCGAGAACTCGAGCTCTTCTTGCTCCGTTCGTTTCGCCATCTTGGCGACGAGGCGACGATGATCCCAACAGTGAAAGTTGCTGGAAACCGTGAACAATTCGATTTTTGGAAATGTCTCATGAACTCTTACCGGCAATCCATCTGAAGCGCCTTCTCGCACAACGCCAACTCCTTCTGGAAATCCGGCGCGGATTGTCGCTGTAAGACCCATCCACGTTGGTACCAAGCTGAATACGACTTTGGGTTGCCCTAAAATATTCATTTCATTGGAAAGTCGAACGATTTTCAAACAATTCACCTTAATACACTCGTAGGAAAGGAAGAGCTCTCCATCGAGCAGATTTTCGATTCTCCGCGAACTCTTCGCCTTCTCCTCCTCACTAGCATCGGGATTTCTCTGAACCTCGCGATCAGTGGCGATTCTCAACTCGATCGCAGTCCTCCGAATATTCCAGAACGTGTAGATGTCACAGTTCTTCTCGAGCATCTGCTGCGTCAGTGAAAGCATCTCGTCGTCGTATTCATCTGAAAATCATCCCTCATCAGTGCATTTCTGTAGAATCCACTAACTTTTCTCCCTCTTTGTCACAATAATATCGCGAACGTGCAGAAATTGTTTCGCCTTCTTCTCCTGCTCCCGCTTCTTCACCGCCTTCTCCTCCTCACTTGTTGGCACTTTTTTGACGAAATGCATCGCTGAAATATTTATTTTTCGTAGTTTTCGGCAAAAGAAGCCGGAAAACAGCGAGAAAAACAAGAAGTTTTTGACGAATTCGTAGAATAAATAAGAAGTTGGCGACTACAGTAAGATAGTTAAGCTTAAAGGCGCACGTGTATTTTCAAAGGAAAATGAGCAATATTTTTGAGCATCGCAATTAAGCAATTGGTTTTTTTGCAAAATAAGAAAGAGAAACACTACCGCAAAATCTGTGAACAGTCAAAATTTCTACAGTAGGTTGTTAAATTCAATGGGGCATGGTAGTTTTTTGCGAGCTGAATATTAGAAATCTAGTGATTTCTGTTTTTTCCGCGTTTTTCACACGGAAAAAGGTAAAGAAAACACGACAATTGAATATTGACATTGCGAAATACCGCGGCGCATTGAGAAGTGAGACCCACACAAATATTTTCTCGAAAATGTCGAAATTTCACGATCTTTTTCGAAATTCCGAACGTTTCAGCCCATACTTTATTTTTTAAATAGAAAAACAAAGTAAAAATGCAGAAAAAGATCAAGAAGGGACACACAATAACAAGCTCATAAACTTATAAATTATGCGATAAATTACTATCTTCTTTTTTCGGATTAGTATTGGAATGTTAGTTTTTTGGGAAAGATCTCCAGAATTTTCTCTGAAAACGCCGTTAAGTTTGAGAACTAAATTTTGATGGGGTTAGATTGGTTTTTGAAAGAAAAAAATTGAAATCGGCGGAGAAAATTCGGGAAATAATTCACAAAGTACAGAAGAATAATACAAAGAAGGAAGCTCTTTTTGGGGAAAATTATGACTAGGAATATGGAGTTTTAGAAAGAAAAAATCAAATGAAATGACGATTTTGGCTACCAAAATCCGGTGGTTCTTCCGCCTGGTGGGTTCCTGGCACGATTCGATGATCCTCCAAAGTCGATTGATGACTCCATTACGTTTTTACGATTCCGATCAAATTCCACTGATTTTGCTGGCGCGTTATGTCCGTTTTGTTGCTGTGACTTTGCCGCTTCTCTCTCGACCTTCTCGACACTTCCGCCAAACTGGAAAACAAAATTGCAATAGAGAAAAGAAAACAAGTTTCGACCACGGCAGGATTCGAACCTGCAATCTTCTGCTCCGTAGGCAGACGCGTTATCCATTGCGCCACGCGGCCGGTTGGCGACCGACAGCCCACATGGCGCAGACTAAACTGCGGCAACGCACTCGACTCACCTTATCAATCTGGTTGACTATGCTGAAGAGGTATGGACTGTTGGGCGCCAGTGGCAGGAATCCGGCGGGTTCTGGGGTTTCGGCAATTTTTCCATCTTTGTAGGCGACATTTCCAGCGACAATAGTGGCGAATACCTGGAAAATTAGCAATTTCTGGGGGACTTCGAGAACTCTCGAAAACTGAGTTTCTCATATTTTTGCTCTTTTCAAAAGGACTTTCCCCCGCTCAAACTCAATAAACTCACCGCTGAATGTACGGCGAGCCCGTCGTAAATCGACACGTCCTGCGTGCTCTGCGCCGTCTTCGCCTCCAGCGTCCGCTTCGCGCCTCCATCCCAAATCACCAAATCCGCGTCGGCGCCGACCGCAATCCGTCCCTTCTTCGGGTACATGTTGAACACTTTCGCCGCGTTCGATGACGTCACCGCAACGAAGCGCATCGCGTCGATCCTTCCGCTCCGCACCGCCTTCTCCCAGACAACCGCCATTCGCTCCTCGGCTCCAGTGCTTCCGCGTGGCGCCGTCGAGAAGTCTTTCGACGTCTTCGCCGCAGTATTCACGGGTTTGTGTCCGGAAGTACAGATGACAAGGGGTTGAGTGGAGAGAGCGGCGATGAGTCGATCTTGGGCCGCTTTCCGCAACGGAACATCGGTGAGATGGGCGGAAGCGACGCGGATGTCCGCATTGAAGTAAGCGGAACCATCGGCTGCGACTGCCGCCGAGGCGATCTCCGCGTGCGCCAGACTTCCAGAACTTCTCGCCTTCTCAATTGCCGTCAGAGATTCAGATGAGGACACGGAGACGATGGAGACAGGGCAGTTGGCGAGGTTTCCCAACAGACACACACTGTCCACCTGATTCGATTCGACGGTTTCCGGGCGAGACTGTGGGAAGCCTTCCGGTCCGGTCACTCCCAATTTGAGCATCTTTCGCTCCAGAATCGAAACAATCGATTTGTTCTCCGGAAGACAACGGACATGGGCGCCGAGTTTGGAGGCGTGCTCGAACAAATCGAATAGTTTGTCGTCGGACACTTGAACTCCGTCCAGAACGAAGCTGTTGACGCCTTCCGAAGCCACCAACTGACTCATCTCCGTCCGAATCGAATCGTTGAACTCTCCGATAGCCACCGAGAGTGACACGTGGCACTGAGCCTTCTCCAACTGACTCTTCACTCGTTTCACTGCCGCCACGAGACTTTCGGCTCCACGTAGCCTCACAACCTCCACAATGGTCGCTGTTCCGCCGGCAATTGCAGACTTGGAGCCAGTCACGACGTCATCAATCGTGGAGTCTGTTATTTGAGTGTAAGCGTCGATTCCGGCCGGTAGAACCATTTTCCCGGAAGCGTCAATGACTTCCGCGCCGTCGGGAGCAGTGAGATTCGGTCCGACATTTCTGGAAATTCAAGTGTTTTTTGGGGTTTCTGAAGAATCCTCTACATTTCCTATTTTACATTTTGGTTTTCTGTCCTAAATTGGTCTAAATAAGGTCAGACGCTCATTTCCTCTCATTCTAATCCTTCATTTCCACCTCAAAATCCTCTCGGAAATCCCCATCTAAACCGGGTGTAATCTCTCAAAAGTCCACACCTGCCTGCTTTCTCTGCCCCTCGACCTCCTCGGCGAGGACTAATTGCAAGTGGCCTATCAATCAGAGCGCATTAACCCTCCGAACATCTGTCGTTTCGTGTTTCTCTCCCCCGGCTTCTTCTCCTTCCGGCAAGTTGAGCGGATTTCAAGAATTCGCTTGGAAACGGAAACCCCTTTTCAAGGGGCCTTGAGAGAGTGGCGGCGTATCGCGTTTCGTAATTTTATGGGTAGGCTTGTTCGAGTGAAATGGGAAGAGTGACGAAATTGTGCGCGCGAATTACGAAATTTTCGGGGGAAAACCAAGGGTTTCGAAAAGTCGAAGAAAAAAAAAGATTTCAAGACTCACTGGATCACACCGTCCTCTATCAGAATATCAGCCACAAAAATCGCGTCGTCGTTGATAATTTGTGCGTTTCGAACGAGCAACACCATCGTTCCGCCGTCGCCGCCGCCTGCAGTCGATTCTGCGGCCGTTTGCGCACCCGCCGTCTCGTCGTCCGCCGTCTCCTCATTCGACGCGCTCCCTCGTCGCGAACCATCGCCCTCTCCGTTTTGTGCACTGTCTCGGCCGTCGTCCGACGCCGCGGGATGACCCTTTTTGGTGGGAGAAGAGCCAGTGTCTTCCTCGTCTTTTCCGTCGTCGTCCGCCACTTTCGATTCGTATTCGGCGGGCAGGGAGGAGGAGGACAAAGCCTGCAAAGAAGAAGAGAGAGAATGGGATGGGTTCGGAGGGGAAGCGAGGGCAATTTGGGATGATTATCGAGAATTGGAAAGTGGATGGGGATGTAGGAGCAAGGGCTTTTAATTGGGGAGAGTAGGAAAGAAAAGAGCAATTGGTTTGTTACTTCTTACGAAAATCTTCACATTTTTTTAGTTTTCCGAACTTTTGAAAAAAAATTTTTTTTTTTTTGAATACAACAATGTAATTAGGACTTTTGAGATTTTTCAATTTTCCCATTGGCTCTTCATTTTTTTAAACTTTTCAAAGTCCATGGCCGAGTTTCCTATTTTTCCTTCAATTTCTAGGCCACCAGCTGTGCAAACAGTGCACTCAAACAAAGAGCAAACTTGTCACTCTCTCCTCTACAAAACCAACACAAAACCATCAATTTTTGATGAAAATCCATCCGGAAAGCTTTCCCAAAATGAGCCACGAGGGACTGAGGACAATGAATAAATGATACCTGCGGCTCTTCCTCTTCCAGCTCCTCATCCTCGACGCCCGCTCCGATATCGGGTCCGGGAAGCGATTCGAATTGGCGATTCGACGAAGCAAACACATCCTCCTTGGCTTCCTGCCAATCGGAATCGAAATCCGGAGTGGATTTCTCTCCTTTCAGCACCTTCTCAGCTGGACAATTTGGATCTGGTGGCAATTCTGAAAGAGTTTCAGATAATCTCCGGCGAAAATCTTCAAAATCCCACCAATATCAGTCATGTCCATCTTTTCGAAGCCCTCAAACCACTCGGGACCTGGTTGTGACAAGTTTTGACTTCCGCGACCTCGACGGGCGCCTCGGTCTTGAATCGGAGAGCTTTCCGGCTCGTTTCCGGAAGAACTTGAAACTTTTTGTTGTTGCTGTTGCTGATATCGAGGTGGAAGTGGGGATGTTGAGCCACCGCCGAAAATGTCCTGAAGATTAGGAAATCAGTGACTGTTCCGGAAAACGGATTCTTACCATCATTCCGGACGACATCTCGAGTCCCTTGTTCTTGTGCCGCGACGGCGCCGGAACAGTGTCCTTAACCGGAACCGGAGAGGATTTTCCTTCGGACCGGGCCGATGTGGGCAGTGAGGAAACACTGGTCTTCTTCACAGCCGCTGTTCGACTGTTCGGACGACTTCCCATTTTATTCAGCCCTAAACACGGGCGGTTTCAGCACTTTCTAACTAATCTACGGGCTCTAGCACCTTCACTACTCCTACTTTTGTTCGAAACCGTCTCCAGATCCTCCAGATTCTTTAGCTGCGGAACCGACGCCGAAGCGGACGATTCTGCGCGACTCGCGTAGGGAGAATCGACGAGAAATGTGACTTCTACGAAGTGTTTGGTTTTTAATCGCTCTCTAAAATTGAGAACTTGTATTTTATGAATTTTTCAAGAAATTTTAAAAACTCACACATGATTGGCTGTTTTGATAGGTGCTAAAAATGGGAACATGTTTCCCGCCGACTAGTGGCCCTCCTCTATTGGCGGTTTCTGAAACGAAATGGTATAAGGTTTAAAAATCTGGGAAAGTGTTTAAAAACACAAAAAATGAAGAAAAACAAAAAAAAAAAACTTCATAATTCAATTTACATCGTAACGAGACCTAACATACAAAAAACAATATGCGCCTTTAATCTCTACCGTAATATTTCACACAAACTTCTCGAATTTCGCGGTTTTAATGGCTTCTAAGCAATAAAACAAGGGATAGAACGACGAAGAATCGATGTGGCTCCGAGGAAGAAATGCGTTCATGTCCCCCTCTCCGCCCCGCACAAAAAGCGGCCAGTTGCCCCTTCAACGAGAGAAACGGGTCAGAGACGCAGAGTGTCTCTGGCTTCTCTGCCCTCTCGCCCTCCGTCGCCCTTCCGCCCGGTCACTCTCTGCCGATTTATCGATTTACAATCGCTTCCGCAAACGGTTTTTTGAATTCCCCGCCACTTTCCGATGTAAATATTAAATAATTATCGATTACATTTCCATAATTCCCACGATTCCCCACTGTTCCGCCCGTTTTCGGACCAGATTTCGCCCGATCCCTCTGATGATTTGTTTTATTATTTCGCAACCCGAAACTTTCTCTAAACAATGAGTCATTCGACCCGTCTCGCTTGTTTTACCGCATTTTTAATTATTTTCTCGCAATTTACCCATTTCAGCGCCGTCAAACATGTCGGCTCACCAGGTACAACAGTGTCTACAGCGCTCCGGAGCCAAATATGTGGATTCGGCGAAGAAAGACATTCTGGGAGCCCTTTCGCAGTTTAAAGTGAGTTTTACTGAAAATGTGATTTCTATGCTCATTAAAAACAAAATAATTGCATTCTTATCAAAACAACATGAATAGTTGCAAAAACAATTCCGAAAAATTCCAGGACCTCTCACCTGGCACCGACACGTTCATGTTTCCGGACGGAAAGCGCAGAACAGCATTCCGGCTGAAAGGAACCATCCCGGTGTACTACAAAGGCGCGTGTTACAATATTCCAGTAACCGTTTACCTCTGGGACACCCACCCATATTATGCACCCATTTGTTACGTCAATCCAACCGCCACAATGGTTATAAAGGTACACTGATTATTTATTTCAAAAATAAATTGACCCTATATTTCCAGGAGTCCGAACACGTGAACAAGGAAGGCAAAGTGTTTCTGCCGTATCTGAACGAATGGAGGTTCCCAGGGTACGACCTGAGCGGTCTCTTGCAGATAAGTAGTTTCCTTCTTGTTTGCTCTTGCCCTTTGACCACTATCTAATCAGTGATTAATTTTACGTGATGGCCATGGTCTTCCAAGAGAAGTGCCCTGTATTCGCTCGCTCTGCCGCCAACACCGGACAATCGGCCGCGTCTTCCGCGACGTCTTCCGCTGCCGCAACGCCAACACCATACCCTTCACAACCAGCCATGCCGACGCCTTATCCATCGGCTAATTCGGGAGCCACCCCGTATCCACCAACTTCCACGCCTTACCCGAGTTCCGGACCTGGTATGGGATATAAGTGAGTTCTCCTAGCACTTTGAAGTTTTATAAAAATATCTGTAACATTCTAGCCCTTATATGAACATCCCGCAGTCAACACCATACCCAATGGGCTCGGGAGCCACTCCATACCCCTCGGGGCCCTCTGCATCCTCCCATCCACCCCCACGACCCCCTCCAGTCTCCACTCAAACTTCCTTGAGCAACTCTGGATCTATTCAAGCCGACACGATCCGAGCATCGGTTCTATCGGCAGTCGAGGACAAGATCCGTTCGAAACTGCGCGAGAGAATGGGAACGAATAGTGCGGAAATGGCTTCGATCCGATCCACTGGAGAAGAACTTCGGGAGGGTCAACAGAAGTTGAAGCGGATTGTTGAGGAGCTGGAGGCGCAGAAGAATAATCTTCAGATGGCGGTGGAGGTTTACACGGTAAGTTCCTCAAACATTCGGTTATTTTTCAGTCTCTTTGTCCCGCTGTATCAGTTTTTAATCACTTCATAATTAACTAGCTGAACTTAATAACTGTTTTCTCAATCCGGATGCCAGAACTATTCAGTGAAATGAGCTGCCAAATATTTCGAATTTTATATTTGATTTTTGTGTCTGAGCCATTTTCCGTTTACCCTAGCTCCAACAAATCCCTGAAATCTTTCAATCAATCTTTTAATGATTTTTTCTCTTCTCCAGGCTAAAGAAGCAGAATTATCAAAGGCGCTCGCCGACGCCGGTGGCACCGACGCACCGCCTATCGATGAGGCGATCGACGCGGCGACTCCGCTTCATCGACAAATCGTTCTGAACTATGCCCAGGACTTGGCGTGTGATGATGTGATATATTCTCTGGGTGAGTGAGTCATCTAAAGCAATTCCAGGAAAGAATGTTCTAGATTTTCGAAACATGCCGTAACAAGTATTAATCATCGCTTTTCCAGGCCAATCATTGAAGAAGCGCAAGATCACTCTGCCCGAGTACCTCCGCCGCGTGCGGGACGTCTCGCGCGAACAATTCATCTACAGAGCCACCATGCAGAAATGCCGACGGGTCGCCGGATTGCCCATTTAAGAACACCAGTCAAAAACAGTTTCCCCACCAAGCCACGCCCTCTTTTCCTCCTCATCTCGTCCCAGTCGTCCCGTAAACATACGCGTACCATGTGATATTCCTTGTTGTGTGTTTGTGTCTGCTTTTAGTGAAATTCCCCCTCTAGAATAGTAGCGAGGATGCGAACCGAAGCAACGCAGACCAGGAAAATTCAATTGTCTATCTCGTCTAGAAACAATCCGGAAACATGTCCTGTTAATCGAAAAATTGCGAGAATTCCCCTCCCGCCACCGCTACCTGCGTCTCTTCTCGGTTCCCATGCTCTTTTATACCTTCGTCTCTCCATTTCCTTCTCTCTATCGCTCATTTTTTGCCCTCACGAAACCATGTTTTTAGAGAGAGTTTGTGTGTGTTGATCACGAGTGTTCTTTTGTCTCCACCTATTTTCGCCTGTTTCCAATATTCAAATTACCTTTACAAGCCTCAAAAAGTCGATTCGTGCTCAGCGGATATATTTATTTATTGCTCTTCCCCATTTTTGCTTTCACTTCATTCGCCCTTATTTTATCACTGATTGCAAAGAGAACATTGATTTTTCAAATCGTTATCTTGTTTTCATTCACTTCTGTTTATCGTCCCGTTGTCAACGGTTTTATATCTTATTCATCCGCTGATTTCTACCTTTTTTGCTTAATTCCCCCTTGTTTCCAGCACTCGCGCTCGCTCTCATCAAGATCTTCCACATCTGACCTCTACTCGGATGCAGGCGATCAAGTGTGTCGTTGTCGGCGACGGAGCCGTCGGTAAGACGTGTCTTCTTATTTCGTACACCACAAATGCCTTCCCGGGAGAGTACATTCCAACTGTAAGTGCTGACCACCCCCGGATCATCAATTACCTATCGAATTTCCAGGTCTTCGACAACTACTCAGCCAACGTGATGGTCGACGGACGGCCGATAAACCTCGGACTCTGGGATACAGCTGGACAGGAAGACTACGATCGGTACGCTCTCTTTTTGCTCATCCCATTATTGTAATCATAATTAATCTTTCAGACTCCGCCCACTCTCGTACCCACAGACAGACGTGTTCCTCGTCTGCTTCGCCCTCAACAACCCGGCGAGTTTCGAGAACGTTCGCGCCAAATGGTACCCGGAGGTCTCGCACCACTGCCCCAACACGCCCATCATCCTCGTCGGCACCAAGGCCGATCTCCGGGAAGACCGCGAGACTGTCGAGAGGTTGGTGATTTGAAAAATGAAATGAACCCTAGAATGAGGAAGTTTCATGTTCGAGAATTGTCAGAAATTTTCGCAGTAAAAAGTCGGATCTGATTTACGCCACACCTTGATCCGCTTTTGAGCAGGAACTGATAACACATGATAAGAAATGATAATGCGTGACGATGTTGGAAATTTACAAATATTGCGAGAAAATTAGAGAAAAATGCAAAGTTCCCCAAACTTGAACGAGAAGCGAGGGAAATTAGAGTCGATTTTGTGAATAACCAATACCAATGTTTCAGACTGCGCGAACGTCGCCTCCAACCAGTCAGTCATACGCAAGGAATCGTGATGGCCAAAGAGATCAAGGCGGTGAAGTACCTCGAGTGCTCGGCGCTGACACAGCGTGGACTCAAAACCGTCTTCGACGAGGCGATCCGCGCCGTTCTCACGCCACCAGCTCGCGCCAAGAAGAGCAAGTGCGTCTTGCTGTAAAATCGCCGATGGCCGTTTTCTGTTTTATCCGTTTTCCACGCCTTCCCATTAGGAAGCTTTCCCACTATTTTTGTACGAACTCGTATAAAATGATCCTTCCCTCAACAACAAGAGCAGCTCTTCATCTGAACACATCCAGTTTTCTTCCTGTTAGTCCCATCTTTTATCTTCATTTTACCAAACACTCGAACTCTGTGATGCGAATTACTTATCTTCGACTTTCTCCCTTTACCCCCCCCCACCCCCCACTTGACTCCATCCACAACGAAAATTCATAATTGTCCGCGCAATTTGGTCACCACAAGTGCTTTTCTTTTGTCCCATTGGATTATATTGGGTTCTGTTCTTTATCTTTTCCTTTTTTTGTTTCTTTGATAGGATGAATTTCTCTTTGCAACAACCACACGAAACCAAATCGCTTCCACCAGCTCCCTCTTTCTCTATTTTCTCTATGCTTTTTGTAATATTTTCATCTTGAACCGATTTTTTCTTCATCTCGTCATCTATCTTTCGTTTTTATATCATTGTTTATGGTTTCTCAATCATATATTACATTAAAAACAAAAGTTTTTAGTCGAAACAAATCAATTTAAAATCGTCCTAATCGATCGTTTTTCCCTTATCACTGACCATCTTGTCGTCACCGTTCGACGGGACCATCAGTTGTGGGGGAATCTGCAAGTGTTTGCGTTTTGAGTGTACTTGGCGGCTAATCTAGTGTCCCCCCTTGTCAGAAAAGTCTCAAATTACCACGTAAGCCCCCACTAACAGATTAAAAGATTACTGTAGCTAAATCAGTCACTAACTTACCGTACTGAAATGCGAGTAGTGATGCGGATTGTAAGCGTAGAATGGATTTGGATGGCACATTGGCGATGAGGTGGCTGGTGAAGTGCTCAGCGTCGGGCTCACCGAAGAGTTGAGAAATGCGGCTCCGGGAGTCCAGGCTGTAATTTGGCTAATTTTTGTGCTCCAAATATAGGAGAAAACATTGGTGAAAATTAAGAAGCCCCACGTCATCTAGGAACCGGAATTAGAGATTTTAAAAAGTTGCAGACGTTGCAGAAGACGTAACGCTTCTACAAAGTTTGTTATCACAAAAAAAGCTCATCTGGAACATTTTGAGCCTGCTTTTCCGAAAACTGCAATTTTTCATTCTTGAAAAAATACCAGAACTTCCAGATGACGTGAAGCTTCTAAAATTCGAGATTCCAATCTAGAATGATAACAGCCTATCTTACAACTGTACTTGTTAGGATCCTTTCACTTGTTCCAATTTCAATATCAGCTCAATTGGAGCATTTTGATTCCTAGAATTTCTCGTCGGAAACTCACTGATAATTGTAGCCTCCTTGATCTTCTTCTCCCCGCCTCCGCCACTATCACCCATCAATCCGTCGTTATCAGTGACGCCTTCCAAATCCACCGGACTCTCGTTCCGCTGCCGCTTGCGCTGCTTCGCCCTCCGATTCTTGAACCACACCTGAATCCTCGACTCGGCCAACTCGATTTGTTTCCCGAGCGACTCCCTCTGATTGATATCCGGATATTGGCATTTGACGAACGCCTCCTCCAACTTCTCCAGTTGATTCTCGCTGAACGCCGTCCGATTCCGACGCATCTTTCGTTGATCCACCGCCGGTGGACATTCTAAACTTGAAAACTGCACAATATATCGATTTTTGACACGAATCGTGACAGTTTTAAATAGAGAGATTTATTTTTTTTTGCAAAAATAAACTACTAAAAACACACCTGCCGTGACGAATTGAAACTGCAACGGAGTGTGAAACATGTCGAATAGTGAGTGTCCAGAGCGCCGTCCAACTGCTTCCAACTGACTCTTCGGTCTCCTCCTAGTAATCCCCCAAACCCCGCCCCTTCTCTGCCTGATCACCAAATAAAGACATCGGCTACATGTGTTCTCTGTGTATTTGCCGCCATAATTTGTGCAAACATCATGGGCATCAGTTGACGCCCTTCCGCTCACCACGGATTACTGTAGACGAGCGATGAGCCGCTTCGGGATTAATAAGTTGCTATTATGCGAGCACAGTACTTAGCCGGGCATGTATTCTACTATTTGCGAGCAGTTTTGAAAAGATTTGAAACTATTTCAAAGGAAATTATGATGAGGAAACCAAAAAATGATAAAAATTATCATTGGTGAAACAAAATCAAGTTTCCGCAATTTTTTGCTGTTTTTCAACTGTTCAGTTGTTCGCCGGTTTATTGAGTTTAAAGCACTTTCTTCTGGTTTTGAGCATTTTTGATCTACAAACCGCAAAAAATAACCACCTTCCCGCGAGATGTGCAGCGAACCAGAAATTCAGCGAACCGGAAAAAAAATACCGGCGTTCTTTTCGAACAATTTGAAAATTTTGTTTGCAGAAAAACGTGAGATTGAGTTCTATTCCGGATTGGAAAGTTTGAAACCTGTCGTCGCGATTTAGAGCTCTCTAGACTGTTTTCCGGTTCGCTGATTTCTGGTTCGCTGCACATCTCCCTTCCCGCGAAAAACAATATTTCGATACGTAGAAACACCGTGACGACAATTCACACTGTCGCTACTGAAATCATCAATTTTCTCCGATTTTTCGTAATTTTTTTCTAAATTCTAGTTTTTTTCTCACTTTTCTCACTCGTATTTTTAAAAATCGAAAATGCCGCGGCCAAAAACCTCCGAAATCTCAATTTCCTTCTTGAAATCCGCTTAATTTCCGGCACATTTCCATATCCGGTGCGGATTCTCACTGTAGTGCAACCCGACTCCTTTTTCGGATCTGTCTATGTCGTAATAGAACACGAATGGTCAAGTGGAGTGGCCCTGAAGGGACCATATTCGGTCACTCGTTACGAATGCCCACACGGGCGGTCTTTTTCATGTGTATCCATTCGCATACACAGGAAAACGAGGCAGGGGCGGACAACTTCTTTGCACATGTCCTGCGCAAACAACTCACTGCACCACCATTATTATGAATGACATCGTTAGCACAGGCGGATTAGCTGCGGTTTTGCAACCGAAAATTGCAACAATTGGCGACGCGAAAGTTTCAAAAAGTTATACAGTTCGCTTCATTTAGTTTCGGAGTCGTGAGCATGATAATTCATGGAGAAAGCAGTTGAAACAAGAGCAAATAGCCAAAAAAGAGCAGAAGCGTCGCGTCATCAACATCCTTCGTAGCCGTCGGAACACACAACGTGTCCTCTACCAAATAGTTTCCACACGCTGTTCCCGGCTCCCCGAGCACTTTCGAGTGATTGGCGAACCTTTTATGCGGACCGATGAAGCACGCCGTCTTCACGTAAAACTTTCTATCGGATGTGTCGAAGTGCGTCGTGCAATCTTCAACAGTGGCGCAGCCGACTTTCGTCTGCAACGGATTGCCCATCTCGAAGACGTACGCGTAGTAAATAGGAGTTTTGCTTCTAACTTTCGCATTGATCCACTTCACATGCTCCTTCTCGTATTCTTCTTGATCTTCGACGTGATACGGAAAGACGACTCCCGTAATGGCCGTCGTGAAGTTCTCCTCGCACGATTTCGCCGCCTCGACGGCCATCCCGTTGTCCCACGACAACTTGTTCATGTTCGCGATTCCCTCTTCCTTCGCAAAATCCTTCCGTCCATCGTTGATTTCGTTGATAAGAGCTTCCTCATCCAGAACTACTGCTGAAATGGTCTGTTGATTTCATGGAAATTACAGCCATACAGCCATATCACTTACCATAACGAAGAGAGAAGACGCACGTTAGAATTAAAAGTTTTATGACTCTGTATTTCATCGGTAAAATCGAGAAATGATTCTCACATTCGAAATGAGAACATTCCACGATCGTAGGAGGTCAAGTTTTGTACAAAAAACACCTAATTTATAAAAATCCAATCAATGGCAAAACAATTAGGAGAGCAGCAGAAATATTTGAGAACATTGCTCCCGAAGCGAGGGGAGGGTTGGTGCAGTGGCAGTGATGGCCGCTCTCAATCCAAGGGTCAAGGGTTCAATCCCGGCGCCCACCCCTCACCACCCACCCAGTCGCAAATAGGTAGTACAAAAGGTAAATCGGTCCTCTCTTGCCCAGAGTGACTTAAATTCTCAATTGCTACAGACGTAACATCCACCTGTTCGATTCACTTGTGTTTCGTTCAGAATCGTCTATCCGTCAGCGCTTCGTCGCTAGATATTGCGGATACCCTTTACTCCCTTTACCCTTTACATTCCACGATCGTAGGAGGTCAAGTTTTGAACAAAAATACCTAATTTATAAAAATCCAATCAATGACAAAACAATTAGGAGAGCAGCAGAAATATTTGAGAACATTGCTCCCGAAGTGAGAGCTTTTGCAGTGGGTACGGCAGGGGGTTCGGCAGTAGTAGTTGTCGTAGTCGTCGGCGGCGCAGAGCACAGTCCGTCGTTGTTCAACTCTCCTGCTTCACATTCACTTCCCGCCGTGCCGAAGTTGAAGTCGTCTCGCACGAACGTCTTCCGCGGACCCATCACACACAACGCGAACACCTGGTAGCCCAACGACGACGTCTGGAACTTTGACGTGCAGTTCACTTCCGAGCAGCCGATCCTTGATTGGAGTGGATGTAGGATCGTCTCGGTGGCGCCCAAGCTCGTCGGCCATGTGAAACTCAAGATGTGAGACTTCACTTGCGACACGAGATCGCTCAGGAACTGATCGTCCTTCGGAATCGTGAACATCCGTCCGGACGGCTCGAATCCCGGAGCACATCCACCGACCGCCTCTGCAGCCAACGCGTCGTCCCACGACAACTCGTGCATGTTCGCAATCCGAAACGTGCTCGCAATCGTTCGCCGGATCCCGTTCGATTTCTCCGCCAGATACTTGAACGCGTCGGACACGTGCACCAGAGCCAGTGAGTGAACCACTTCTGAACGAGTTGTTGGTTGAAATGTGCATATGCTGCCGCCCAACCATTGTGCATCAGAAAGAACGAGAGCATCAGAAGCCGGATCGTTAAAAACATCTTCGTTGGCGTTGATGTCTTCGTCGATGAAAACAGAGAACTGAGAGGTGAACGATTTGAGATTTGATTTCAATTTGTGATAAGGATCTTTCTGGAGCAGGTCAAGTCTCCCACTATCGTACGCGTGCTCTAGTTTTATCTATCTCTTCCTCTCTACATCGTTCGCGTTTTGAAAAAGAAATCGATATTTGATAAAGTATTCTCACACCACGGGACGCTGCGGCCGACGTAGCCACCAAAGGTATACGGTACCTCGTTTTGAGAGGTCTGAACCGTTTTTTTTTTGAATTTTGACTGCTCTTAAAAGTTGCCCGTTGACAATCTTTCTTATTCTAAAAGGGAAAGGATGTGTGTGTGTGTCTGTATGTCCGTTTCTTTGTCCACAGCCATTTCTCAGCCGCTACTGGACCGTTTTGGCCCATTTTTGGCACAGAGGTCAGAAGTATTAGCCGCCTCGATTGGCCTGTTATTAATAAGTGTTCCAACTGCCCAGAACCGTTTGAACGGAAACCCTGCCTGATGGAAAGAAGTCGGTTTGAGCTCCCCGAAGCAGTTTTCAAAAGGTGCTGAAACGCCCCCAGAGCCGAGAAAAAGTGGCTCATTTAGAGAATGTCGCCCGCTTGCCGACACCGCGCTCATAATCTCTCGCGGACTAGGGCATCTCAAGTAAGTATGCGAAAATGCATTGTCTTCTAACCCCAAGCGTCTACAACAGAGAAAATTCTGTTAGACGCGTATATTTTGAATTCACCCGCGAAAAAATGAAGCATTCAAATAAGGTTTTGCTCAGCATGCAGCACCCAGTGTCACACAGCACCCTACTACTCCAAGTCCCCATCAGTACACCTGCTACGTGCTGAAGCCAGAGGAAAACCTTCAGTACTTCTATTAGATCGAAAGTCGAAACCAAATGTTCTTTGAGAGAGCGAGCGCTCGCCGAAGTTTACAACGAAAAACAAAAATAGTACAATACTTTATAAAAAATTTATTATAATTTAGAGAAAGGTGAAATCATAAGAAGAACAGTTCCCGACAGGCTCTGAAGCGATCACCATCCGGAATCCTAGTTGGAATCGAACTAATAGCGGGTGTCAGCTGAAATGTTTGACTGTTTTTGATCGGAGGCTCCGAGACTTACCAGTGAGTAGGAAGCATTTGAAGACGATTAGTAGTTTTCCTATTAAACATGATCATGTTTAGAATAGAACCAAGACCAGAAGTTGGGCAACTTCGAACATGACAGAAAGTAATGATCTGTTGCTGGCGGTTCGATTCGTTTGAACTCCTGATAACGATCTTTCGTAACTGGAGCAGGTCAATAACGTGCTCTAATTTCGGTGGCTTACGTGTTCACAATTAGAAAAATCTGGTTCCTTTCCGTGATGCCCTAATAAAACATTTTCGAAATTTCTACTGGGGCCTAATGTCATCCAAAATTGATAATAGAAACGTTCGTGCTCCAGAAGTCATTAATTTAGTGCTGACACATCGCTAATTTGCTTTCTCATATATCCTTTATTACGGTAACAGTCGTTCAGAAGTTTTGTACCTTGTTTGTTTCGAAACCACCGACGGTCAATGAATTCAATAGTTATTTTCGATAAAAACAAGCGGAAGATTTCTCAGTTTTTGACTGCTCTTGTTATTAGAATTGCTAGAATTGCCTTCCGATGATTACTATGCGAAAATTAATCGGCGTATCTCCTACCTCCAACAATCCCGGAGATTATCCAGTTAGACACGCATATCTACAATTTGCCCGCCAAAAATGAGAAATTAATTAAGGTTTCCCCTCAGAACCCTGTGTATTGTGCCACTACTTTTCATATCCACGAGCCGCATTTGATTTCCCCTGTTCCTGCTTTAACGGAATCTGTACTGAATATCAAATGATGCCTCATCAGGCAAGTAGGCATGATCTCATAATGTTCTAATGATGAATATCTCTTGTGACACACCCAATTCTCATTTGATCGGGGCTCGTTGTTCTTCTCGGCAGCGTTATCTGCATCTGGATCACCCGTGAAAATTCTTTCGGTTTTTTAACAGTATTTGTGTGCGTCATCGGAACACTTCGCTTCCAGCTGGAATTTCAGCAAGCTCTTCTAATGACAACAATCTTCGATTCATGAAGCAGGCTCCGGCTCAACATTTAGTAGCGAAAAGTCTCTATTCTTGTTCATTATTAATATTTTATAAAAAAAGCTAGTTGAGCGGAAAGTAAAAGGAATGAAGTGAGTGCAATTGTGGTACTAGCCGCCCTGACGTCGAATGGAACACACAGTCCGTTGCGTACAGTTTTGTTGCCGCACGCACTTCCGGCCAATCCCTTCTCCAAGTGTTCAGTCATCGGCTTCGTTTGAGGTCCAATAAGACAACTTGATTCTGTCCAGACCTCGTTGATACCTCGGATATAGAGCTTGCAATCAAGTTGCACACATGCTATTTTCGTTTGGGTCGGATGAAAAATTCCCACACTATACAGGTCCTCTTCAACTTTTCTCAAATTGCCTGCCATTGCGTCTCGAAGAATTCTCAGGACGTCTTCATTCTCCCATTTTGTTTCGAATTTGTACGTAGTGAATTGAAGTCCTTGTTCCGGATAAGATGACGGAACACACGTTGAATTGGCCAAAAGAGCCGCAAAATCGTCGTCCCAGGAGAGTTCGTGCATGTTCGAAACGTTGAGAGCTTGTGCGGCATTACTCCTGATGTGATTCGCCGTCTTCACAAGGATCTCAATCACTTCCGGATATAGGGGCGTCGCTTGAGAGTCCACTGAAACGATTTGCTGCTGAATCACTCTATCTTACTCTTCTCACCATTGGACAAAAAGAAGCAGAAGACGAAAAAGAGTTTTCCTATTATGATGATGTCGGTGTCTGGCATTCGAAACTGACGACAGCAATCTGTTCAATTTTTAAAAATCTACTGATACATTATTTGATAATTAGAGTAGCTCACGCTCAAATTTTTTGTGATATTAACTAGAAATTACCTTCGTTTGATACCCGAGTGGAAGATGAGTATCTTTGCAGAATGAATTCGAATTCTATCTGATCATCAGTTCATTTCAGGCACCTTCCAGTGCACCAAAGTTCTGGATCCGAGGATAGCGAAGCGAGAGATGTAAACTAGAATGGATGAGGCTTCGATAAATCTGCTGTGGAACAAGAGTGTGAATGGAGCCACTCGGACGATTCGGGATTTGACGGTGGATGTCAAAGATGGATCACCGACGGATCATCCGCCGAAGGAGCGCGGAACGAAATAAGAATCGTCGACAGGGAGCCTTCGAGTCATCAGGCACTTGACCCCTGAGAGCAGTGCGAGATGAGCGAATCGATGGTCGATTGACGCCTCTTCTCGCCTTTTTCCCCTTTCCCTCTGACTTTTTCTCAAAAGCACTGAGGAGACAAATGTCAGAGACGACCGGAAGTGCTTGCGAGCTCAGCGGATCTTTACATAGAAAAATAGTGCTGCCGTGGGCGCTTGTTGAAAAAGGTCACGAATCAATTGAGCAGCAGTAATAGCTAGCGCATCTGAAAACATGTGCTTCTACAAAAACTTGATTTTCGGAAATTGTTCCGAAATTTACCGAAAACCTCATTTTCTAAACAGAAAAAAATTTGCTTCGAGAAGTGAAAAAACGATTTCCGAAGAATCATTTCAACAAAAATGTGTTTATTCTGCAGTTTTTTCGACTGAAAAACCGAATAGTTTGTAAAATTTTAAACCGTTTGGCCCAGTTTTGGCTCATTTTCGGAATTTCCGAAAATTTCCGACTTTTTTTTCGGAAAATTTGATGCGGAAAAAATTACCGACATTTTTTTTGGGAATATTTTCTCTATATAATCTCTGAAACTTTGAAACGGAATTGATTAGAGCCTATAGATCCCCATTCACTTTGGATCGTTTATGGATATCCTATTTCCTCGAGTAGCTCCCAAACGCTGTCGTAGAATCACTATATCTCGAGTTTGATGAGAGCTGCCAAAAAGTTGTCAACGGCACACTTGTAGTCATAGTTATGATCTACAAGTTTTTGTTGACAGCTCATTGATATCTCTTATCAATCTGGAAAAGTAATGATTCTCCGGCAACATTGCCGATTTATTCGAGGGAATACGGTAAACTCATTGGAACTTACGTTGTTTCCATTAATACTATTTTTTCTTCCACGCTCCAAATTAACCTAATATTCATCATAAATATAATAGTATTTTTTTGCATCGCTGTCCCTAATATTCCTGGATTTGCAGTTAGTTTTATGCAAAATGCTGAAATCTTTATGATAAAGATCAAGTTGTCGGAGGCTCATCGACTATTTTTAAGACTCACCATTAGCGAAAAACCGTTTATTTCTGTAGAAAAGTTGAGAGAAAACGACTGGAAAATAGCCGACGGATCGATAATGACGAATGGCGAACTGGTCTCGTTATGTCTCGTCTCTCTCCAATGCGCACGCTCTCTCGCGCTCTCTTGTTTCTCATGCTTCTCCTCTCCTTTTATCCTTCCCCAGTTATTTTTTACAAAAACTGTGAGATGTATCTAAATTTAATCTCTCGATCAATGAAATCCAGTTGGTTTGATTTCTGGACTGAAAATTTAAAAAAAAACGTTTGAAAATTTTCGGTTCACTAGCTTTTTTTCTGGTTCGCTAGCTTTTTTTCCTGTTCGCTAGCTTTTGATTCAATCGTTTCTGATTCGAACTTTTTTTTCTGATTCGCTGCACATATCTTGTTTTCTTTCTCAGGTTTTTTTCAAAATCCATCTGTTTTTCTAGTTTTTTTGTTTAATCGGTGTTAATTTGTTCGTGTTTCTCACTATATTGTTATGCGCATTTGTTGAAAATCACTCTGCTGTAGTTAAAAAATATTCAGTCACGACGACAATTTCAGTATGAGGAGATGTGCAGCGACCCAGAAATCAGCGAACCGGAAGAGAGTCTAGAGAGCTCTAAATCGCGACGACAGGTTTCAAACTTTCCAATCCGGTAGAGAACTCAATCTTACAATTTTTTACAAAGAAGTTTTTCAAATTGTTCGAAAAGAACGCCGGTATTTTTTTCCGGTTCGCTGCACATCTTCAGTATGAGAACTGTAGCGGAAAACGGCGAACCAGAAATTTTTATAAGCGTTTCTGAAAATTAAAGAAAACCCAAGTGCATTTGAAAGTACATATTTTTCTGTATTCTATTACGAAACTGTGAAAAAGGAAAAAAAATCAGTTTTGATTTCAATCCAGAAGTGAAACTAACTGGATTTCATTGATCAAGATATTAATTTCCATAAATTTTACCGTTTTTGTAGAAGCACATGTTTTCATATGCGTTGGCGTTTTCTCTCATTTTTAGAAAACACTTGCAAAAATTTCCTCTCAATTCCTCTTAAAAACGTCTTAATAATATCATTCCAAACTTCATTCCAGTGAAAAGTCCGTTCATTTTTTTGCATAACGCGCTCCAGTGAGAGGATCTGAATGGGAAGAGAAACTTGTTTAGCTGGCCTAGAAACCCCGCCTCGTCCCCCCTGTGTCGATTTACGGGAGCCGTGACGAAATTTTTTTTTCTTCGGATTTATTGTAAATTTTCGCATTTTTTAAGATAAACGTTCGTTTTTTTCCCTTTTTTGTAAATATCAAACCCTGGAACTAATAAAATATTTTTGAGACCTAGAACCAACGAGAAATTCAAGCTATTTCGACATATATAAACGAGAATTTCAATGAAATATTAATAAATTTACAAAAAAAGGGAAAAAACGAACATTTATCGTAAAAAATGCGAAAATTTACAATAAATCCGAAGAAAAAAAAATTTCGTCACGGCTCCCGTAAATCGACACAGGGGGGACGAGGCGGGGTTTCTAGGCCAGCTAAACAAGTTTCTCTTCCCATTCAGATCCTCTCACTGGAGCGCGTTATGCAAAAAAATGAACATATAGATAGCTGTTTTCTCGGACTTTTTCCTACTCGCTCCACTTTTCAATTCCAGTTCTTCGTTATTGTCTTCTCGTGGATTCAACCTTTCCGATTCAATGATGCAAAAAATCATTTCAACAGCACAACTCATACATTGGTCTTGGTTTTTTTTACCTATTTAAATATCTTTGCGTCATCATTCTCCACGCTCCCCCACAATATTGTTTTTGACGCATCAGCTGATCAGCTATTACTGCTGCTCAATTGATTCGTGACCTTTTTCAACAAGCGCCCACGGCAGCACTAGGAAGCGCTCTCGGCAGCATTAGGATTACGCAGCTTCAAATGAAGCAGTGAAATTGAATTTTAAAACAGCCAAAAAGCGCGATTTCCTTTCACATTAGAAATTGAAACATGAGGAGATGGGACTAATAACTTGAGCAACTGGGAAATTCAGTGATTTTGCCATTTTTTTTTGTTTTTTTTTAAATTAGAATGTGATTGTTCTTTTGTGTATTCCTGTTTTTGTGGCGGTATCCGTCGACAGGATTGCATTTTCAATCTTTCCTTATTTTCGTGCAATTCTTCATCAAATTCAAATAAAAGCAAATAAAATCAGAATAGTTGACTGAAAAGTCACTCATATTGCCGATTTCTCATTGAAATACATTCTATCTGTTGTTTGTAAAGAAGTTTCTTTGTTTCATACATGATTTTCAATTTTTTACATAGGGAAATCCTTTTTTTGTCATTTTCGCAATAGCAGACCTGCAAAGTTAATTTCTCTAACGCGCAGATTTCTCTGCGTCTCTTCAGCCCGCAATGCAAACGCGCTCTATTGATATTCGCATTTGCTCTGTTGACCCACACTCGCCGCGAGACAACGCATTCTCTCTCGCTCCCTTTTGGCCACGCCCACCGATCCAACCATCGGAACACTGTCATTCGTGTTCTCGTGTGCGTGGCGGTCGTTCGTCTGTCTCCTCTGACCGATCGGCGTGTTGCCGTGCTATCTGCGCGTATGCTCCCTGAGCTCGCATGTTTCCTGTTGCCCTGTTTCGTTTGTCACTTCTCTATCTCTTCTCGAATTTTCTTTCCTTATTAAAAATTGTTTCTCTCGATCCGAAATGTTCGCATTCGGTGCTCATTTTCGTTTCGAGGCAGACACAGTCTTCCGCTGCCGTGACTCAAGTGCTGGCCGAGGTGGACGACACCGAACTCGCAGGACTACCAGCTGATATGCAGAACGAAGCCCGTAGAGCTCGTGCTCAACACGTCGAGCCGAATATGATGAGATACCATCGCTTCTTGTTCCGTGGAGCAGTCCCCCCAGGAGCACCAGGATCTGGAGTCGGCGTTGGACTCACACGGCCGGGAGCTAGAATTGCTCGTCCACGTAAGTTTTTTTCAGAACAGTTCACAAACTGCAATCAGGTATCTTTCCAGCTGGTCACAGCGTCTGCTGCTTGTGAGCAGCGACACGATTCATCCGTGCGCCGAGCTCCTAATCTCAATTTTCCCGGCAATGTCGGAGGAGTGGAGAAAGGATCACCTCATCGCTGAAATAATTGGACAGGATCTGTTCCAGATGGCACGTGATCTCACCCAGCAAGAACTCCTCCCAAATGGACGTCCACAGAAGCACGAGATCGCAAGAACAATGACCAATCGACTTCATTTTACCGTTCTTATTTTCGAGAAGGTTTCCGAAGAATACATAGATTGGATCGATGAGAATGGATTGACCCAAGAGTTGCTGAGAGCATTGGAATATCTGGTTGAGGGATTCAAGAATGTCGATTACTACCAGTCACTCGTCACCCGAATCATTTGCTGGTTTGATCTCTATGCAAAGATCCACCGTCTGATCACTCGTCGGCAGTTTTTGGCATCGATTACCAAGAACCTCGATTGGGCTTATCAAACATTCGAAGAAGATGCACTGAGCCGTCGCGCCGACTTTACAACTGGCGAACGCAAATGGATCCAATACGATGCTTCGTCGCAGAAAATTCTCAACGAAGCCTTCTTCGCTGGAGCTAGAGGATGCAAGTGCACTGTCAAGAGGGGAACGTAAGTTTAAATATCCCTTACATTTTAAAATAAAATATTGTACCATTTCAGGCGTCCAAGCAAGAAAGTTGACGTCGATTTCTCTTCGATGAAGCAAGGCGATGGAACAACCCGTGAGAACGTAAAGGCCGATCTACCATTCACAATCGATGTGAAAATTAGTGATTTGATGCGATCCGAAGCTACACTCACCTGGGGTGAAGAATACAACGATCGTCTCATGGAACTCGCCGTTGAAGTGATGAAGATGGGAGCTCTCGATCCAAAATGTTCGCATTCGGTGCTCAGTTTCGTGTCGAGACAGACAAAGGCTTCTCGCAACGCACAGAAGTTCTTGGACCTCTCTGGAATGTCTGCCATGCTTCGCTTGCGTGCCCGTTGTGCCCAATCTTATCCGTTCCTTGTTTCTGTTATCATCAGAAACTGCATTGATGACGACATTCTGTTGGGAAACGAGCTCGATGTCGGAATACACGATGAGCAAGTCGAAAGACTTCGCCGACACCCTCAACGTTCTGGCATCTCTGTCGAGTCGCAATCCGCTCGTGTTCACTGAGGCTTTCAACAAGTTGGCGAGACTCAGCGGATCCGATGTTCTCCCAATGTCCAAGAAAGCTACAATCATTTCTGGATTCGTGGAAACATCTCCAGCACCAGCCGCTCCAACAACATCTACTTCGAAGACCATCTGACAGAAGTTCAAAACCAAGAGAGCAGTGCACCACCAACTCTAGTCGTCCGTCGTCAGTTCCGACCAAACCACGTGTCGGAGGAGATGCTGAAGATGAAGAACTAATAAGGTTGACGAGGACGAGGAGAGAGTGCCGAAGATGAACAGGTTCGCCGTCTTCATGTGGGTCTGCTTGACAGCTGAAAGAGTGGTCATCGCTTCAAGGTAACGTTCCAAACAATTTATACAAAAACTATAATTTTTTGCAGATTCTTATCTACACGGAAATAGGGCTCATTGCGAACACCTCCAGATATCTTCCTGTCATTTTTGCATTCCTCCTATCGTTTTTTTTCACGACACAGAAGACGATCCCTACGCCGCGTGTGTGATTGGAAGGCGCAAATAAAAGAACGTCAAGCATGCACGCGGAGTACGGGACGTTCAATCAAATCTTTCGTATCGTGCTGAGCGACAAGTTGCTTGCCACTGCTGTTCGAATCGACACAAGAGGAGGAGCTCTACATGATCTGATGCATCACTATCCAGCTCACCACATGCCCCAATCGATCATCGTCCTCGATCTTCTGGACAATTTCGGAAGATCCCCGCCAAAAAGAGTTGGTGTCAACTCTCGCGAAGGCCGTCTGGCAGAAGTTCACAACCGACAGAGCACCACCAACTGTAATCGTCTCTGTTGTCGTCAGTTCCGACCAAACCACGTGTCGGAGGAGATGCTGGAGATGAAGAACCGGTGGAAGTTGAGGACGGAGAGGACTCCGACGTTGACGAGGAAGACAACGAAATGTCGATGGATGAGATGTCCGGAGAATCATTTATTGCTTACGCGAACCCAGCAGCGCCACGTTTGCAGCCAATTGATGCGAAGCCTTTGGATTTCGGAACCGGGATAATGTGCGAGGACGGAAGCGGAGAGAGAGAGAGAGAGCAACTACATGATGCTCCTCGGGACCATGATAAACAGAGTACGTCGGAGAAAATCACCGACGAGTTCATCGCCGCCATAGGATTGCGAAAGATTATGAAGCCCTGCCACTTTGCATAACCAACGAAACTGCACACTTGATGGTCGTCGCAAAGTCAACATCTTTGAGAAGAAGTCACTGAAGAAGGTTTGCGGGTTTGCGAGAACGCTTTCTTAGTCTTCAAGGAGGTCGCCAAGAACTTGGTCGAAGAGACCGAGGCTGCCTCGTCAGTGGATACACCACCAGAAGAGTGGGCTCCAGGAGCTCCGCGTCCAGCCAACGCTGCTGTAAACGTCGCTGCCAACAACGCAGCGGCACAACTTATGGGTCTTGCGCAAGCTGAGCAAGTGGATCAGGGAAGAGTCGATCAAGTCCAGATACTAATGGATCTGGGATTCAGTCGTGAAATCGCTAGTTTCGCTCTTGAAACCACTCGCAATCCTGATGAAGCTGCCAATTATTTGCTTGCTCACGGACAAGATGTAAGTCTTGCAAATCGAATTCCTAGCAAAACCGTATCATGTTTCAGCATCAAGTTCCGAGAAACGATGCAGGACAGGCGTTCCAGGACGATCGAGGTGCTGCCCAGAACCAAGCTTCGGAACAAGATGCGCACGCATTTTAGACCTGTTCACGACTATTGATGTTACTGCGTTCAAGGCCAACAACGGAATGGAGATCTGTGTGAATCGCGTCGTTGTGAGTACATAATTTCGTTTCCATTTTGAAGGGACTCGAAAATGATTTTTCTAACAAAACTAACAAAATGTACCTAGTGAACTATATAATTAGGTTTTGTTATCAGCTAGTCACTCGGATCCCTGTTAATTTCAGCATTTCAAGTCAAATATAGCCGATTTTGCTAAAATCGATGAATTTTCGACTCAACTTATCTCGGTTAATTTAAATGGCACAGACTTGTGCTTAACTAACAAAATGTACCTAGTGAACTTAATAATCAGTTTTTGTTATCAGCTAGTCACTCGGATCCCTGTTAATTTCAGCATTTCAAGTCAAATATAGCCGATTTTGCTAAAATCGATGAATTTTCGACTCAACTTATCTCGGTTAATTTAAATGGCACAGATTTGAGCTTAACTAACAAAATGTACCTAGTGAACTTAATAATCAGTTTTTGTTATCAGCTAGTCTCTGATCCCTGATAATTTCAATATTTTAAGTCAAAAACAGCCGATTTTGCTAAAATCGATGAATTTTCGACTCAACTTATCTCGGTTAATTTAAATGGCACAGACTTGTGCTTAACTAACAAAATGTACCTAGTGAACTTAATAATCAGTTTTTGTTATCAGCTAGTCACTCAGATCCCTGATAATTTCAGCATTTCAAGTCAAAAATTGCCGAATTTTAAAAAATCGATGAATTTTCGACTCAACTTATCTCGGTTAATTTAAATGGCACAGACTTGTGCTTAACTAACAAAATGTACCTAGTGAACTAAATAATTAGGTTTTGTTATCAGCTAGTCTCTCTGATCCCTGATAATTTCAATATTTTAAGTCAAATATAGCCGATTTTGCTAAAATCGATGATTTTTCGACTCAACTTATCTCGGTTAATTTAAATGGCACAGACTTGTGCTTAACTAACAAAATGTACCTAGTGAACTATATAATTAGGTTTTGTTATCAGCTAGTCACTCAGATCCCTGATAATTTCAATATTTTAAGTCAAATATAGCCGATTTTGCTAAAATCGATGATTTTTCGACTCAACTTATCTCGGTTAATTTAAATGGCACAGACTTGTGCTTAACTAACAAAATGTACCTAGTGAACTATATAATTAGGTTTTGTTATCAGCTAGTCACTCGGATCCCTGTTAATTTCAGCATTTCAAGTCAAATATAGCCGATTTTACTGAAATCGATGAATTTTCGACTCAACTTATCTCGGTTAATTTAAATCGCACAGATTTGTGCTTAACTGATAAAATATACCTAGTGAACCGAATAATCAGGTTTTGTTATCAGCTAGTCACTCAAATCGCTGATAATTTCAGCATTTTTAGTCAAATATAGCCGATTTTGCTAAAATCGATGAATTTTCGACTCAACTTATCTCGGTTAATTTAAATCGCACAGATTTGTGCTTAACTAACAAAATGTACCTAGTGAACTTAATAATTAGGTTTTGTTATCAGCTAGTCTCTCTGATCCCTGATAATTTCAATATTTTGAGTCAAAAATAGCCGATTTTGCTAAAATCGATGAATTTTCGACTCAACTTATCTCGGTTAATTTAAATGGCACAGACTTGTGCTTAACTAACAAAATTTACCTAGTGAACTTAATAATTAGGTTTTGTTATCAGCTAGTCACTCAGATACCTGATAATTTCAGCATTTGAAGTCAAAAATTGCCGAATTTTAAAAAATCGATGAATTTTCGACTCAACTTATCTCGGTTAATTTAAATGGCACAGATTTGTGCTTAACTGATAAAATGTACCTAGTGAACCGAATAATCAGGTTTTGTTATCAACTAGTCACTCGGATCCCTGTTAATTTCAGCATTTCAAGTCAAATATAGCCGATTTTACTGAAATCGATGAATTTTCGACTCAACTTATCTCGGTTAATTTAAATCGCACAGATTTGTGCTTAACTGATAAAATGTACCTAGTGAACCGAATAATCAGGTTTTGTTATCAACTAGTCACTCGGATCCCTGTTAATTTCAGCATTTCAAGTCAAATATAGCCGATTTTACTGAAATCGATGAATTTTCGACTCAACTTATCTCGGTTAATTTAAATCGCACAGATTTGTGCTTAACTGATAAAATATACCTAGTGAACCAAATAATCAGGTTTTGTTATCAGCTAGTCACTCAAATCGCTGATAATTTCAGCATTTTTAGTCAAATATAGCCGATTTTGCTAAAATCGATGAATTTTCGACTAAACTTATCTCGGTTAATTTAAATCGCACAGATTTGTGCTTAACTGATAAAATGTACCTAGTGAACCGAATAATCAGGTTTTGTTATCAACTAGTCACTCGGATCCCTGTTAATTTCAGCATTTCAAGTCAAATATAGCCGATTTTACTGAAATCGATGAATTTTCGACTCAACTTATCTCGGTTAATTTAAATTGCACAGATTTGTGCTTAACTGATAAAATATACCTAGTGAACCGAATAATCAGGTTTTGTTATCAGCTAGTCACTCAAATCGCTGATAATTTCAGCATTTTTAGTCAAATATAGCCGATTTTGCTAAAATCGATGAATTTTCGACTCAACTTATCTCGGTTAATTTAAATGGCACAGACTTGTGCTTAACTAACAAAATGTACCTAGTGAACTATATAATTAGGTTTTGTTATCAGCTAGTCTCTCTGATCCCTGATAATTTCAATATTTTGAGTCAAAAACAGCCGATTTTGCTAAATTCGATGAATTTTCGACTCAACTTATCTCGGTTAATTTAAATGGCACAGACTTGTGCTTTACTAACAAAATGTACCTAGTGAACTATATAATTAGGTTTTGTTATCAGCTAGTCTCTCTGATCCCTGATAATTTCAATATTTTAAGTCAAATATAGCCGATTTTGCTAAAATCGATGAATTTTCGACTCAACTTATCTCGGTTAATTTAAATGGCACAGACTTGTGCTTAACTAACAAAATGTACCTAGTGAACTTAATAATCAGTTTTTGTTATCAGCTAGTCTCTGATCCCTGATAATTTCAATATTTTAAGTCAAAAACAGCCGATTTTGCTAAAATCGATGAATTTTCGACTCAACTTATCTCGGTTAATTTAAATGGCACAGACTTGTGCTTAACTAACAAAATGTACCTAGTGAACTTAATAATCAGTTTTTGTTATCAGCTAGTCTCTGATCCCTGATAATTTCAATATTTTAAGTCAAAAACAGCCGATTTTGCTAAAATCGATGAATTTTCGACTCAACTTATCTCGGTTAATTTAAATCGCACAGATTTGTGCTTAACTGATAAAATATACCTAGTGAACCGAATAATCAGGTTTTGTTATCAGCTAGTCACTCAAATCGCTGATAATTTCAGCATTTTTAGTCAAATATAGCCGATTTTGCTAAAATCGAGGAATTTTCGACTCAACTTATCTCGGTTAATTTAAATGGCACAGACTTGTGCTTAACTAACAAAGTGTACCTAGTGAACTTAATAATTAGGTTTTGTTATCAGCTAGTCTCTCTGATCCCTGATAATTTCAATATTTTAAGTCAAATATAGCCGATTTTGCTAAAATCGATGATTTTTCGACTCAACTTATCTCGGTTAATTTAAATGGCACAGACTTGTGCTTAACTAACAAAATGTACCTAGTGAACTATATAATTAGGTTTTGTTATCAGCTAGTCACTCAGATCCCTGATAATTTCAATATTTTAAGTCAAATATAGCCGATTTTGCTAAAATCGATGATTTTTCGACTCAACTTATCTCGGTTAATTTAAATGGCACAGACTTGTGCTTAACTAACAAAATGTACCTAGTGAACTTAATAATCAGTTTTTGTTATCAGCTAGTCTCTGATCCCTGATAATTTCAATATTTTAAGTCAAAAACAGCCGATTTTGCTAAAATCGATGAATTTTCGACTCAACTTATCTCGGTTAATTTAAATCGCACAGATTTGTGCTTAACTGATAAAATATACCTAGTGAACCGAATAATCAGGTTTTGTTATCAGCTAGTCAGTCAAATCGCTGATAATTTCAGCATTTTTAGTCAAATATAGCCGATTTTGCTAAAATCGAGGAATTTTCGACTCAACTTATCTCGGTTAATTTAAATGGCACAGACTTGTGCTTAACTAACAAAGTGTACCTAGTGAACTTAATAATTAGGTTTTGTTATCAGCTAGTCTCTCTGATCCCTGATAATTTCAATATTTTAAGTCAAATATAGCCGATTTTGCTAAAATCGATGATTTTTCGACTCAACTTATCTCGGTTAATTTAAATGGCACAGACTTGTGCTTAACTAACAAAATGTACCTAGTGAACTATATAATTAGGTTTTGTTATCAGCTAGTCACTCAGATCCCTGATAATTTCAATATTTTAAGTCAAATATAGCCGATTTTGCTAAAATCGATGATTTTTCGACTCAACTTATCTCGGTTAATTTAAATGGCACAGACTTGTGCTTAACTAACAAAATGTACCTAGTGAACTTAATAATTAGGTTTTGTTATCAGCTAGTCTCTCTGATCCCTGATAATTTCAATATTTTGAGTCAAAAATAGCCGATTTTGCTAAAATCGATGAATTTTCGACTCAACTTATCTCGGTTAATTTAAATGGCACAGACTTGTGCTTAACTAACAAAATGTACCTAGTGAACTTAATAATCAGTTTTTGTTATCAGCTAGTCACTCAGATCCCTGATAATTTCAGCATTTCAAGTCAAAAATTGCCGAATTTTAAAAAATCGATGAATTTTCGACTCAACTTATCTCGGTTAATTTAAATGGCACAGATTTGTGCTTAACTGATAAAATGTACCTAGTGAACCGAATAATTAGGTTTTGTTATCAACTAGTCACTCGGATCCCTGTTAATTTCAGCATTTCAAGTCAAATATAGCCGATTTTACTGAAATCGATGAATTTTCGACTCAACTTATCTCGGTTAATTTAAATCGCACAGATTTGTGCTTAACTGATAAAATGTACCTAGTGAACCGAATAATCAGGTTTTGTTATCAGCTAGTCACTCAAATCGCTGATAATTTCAGCATTTTTAGTCAAATATAGCCGATTTTGCTAAAATCGATGATTTTTCGACTCAACTTATCTCGGTTAATTTAAATGGCACAGACTTGTGCTTAACTAACAAAGTGTACCTAGTGAACTTAATAATCAGTTTTTGTTATCAGCTAGTCACTCAGATCCCTGATTACTTCAGCATTTCAAGTCAAAAATTGCCGAATTTTAAAAAATCGATGAATTTTCGACTCAACTTATCTCGGTTAATTTAAATGGCACAGATTTGAGCTTAACTGATAAAATGTACCTAGTGAACCGAATAATCAGGTTTTGTTATCAGCTAGTCACTCAAATCGCTGATAATTTCAGCATTTTTAGTCAAATATAGCCGATTTTGCTAAAATCGATGAATTTTCGACTCAACTTATCTCGGTTAATTTAAATGGCACAGACTTGTGCTTAACTAACAAAGTGTACCTAGTGAACTTAATAATCAGTTTTTGTTATCAGCTAGTCACTCAGATCCCTGATTACTTCAGCATTTCAAGTCAAAAATTGCCGAATTTTAAAAAATCGATGAATTTTCGACTCAACTTATCTCGGTTAATTTAAATGGCACAGATTTGAGCTTAACTGATAAAATGTACCTAGTGAACCGAATAATCAGGTTTTGTTATCAGCTAGTCACTCAAATCGCTGATAATTTCAGCATTTTTAGTCAAATATAGCCGATTTTGCTAAAATCGATGAATTTTCGACTCAACTTATCTCGGTTAATTTAAATGGCACAGACTTGTGCTTAACTAACAAAGTGTACCTAGTGAACTTAATAATCAGTTTTTGTTATCAGCTAGTCACTCAGATCCCTGATTACTTCAGCATTTCAAGTCAAAAATTGCCGAATTTTAAAAAATCGATGAATTTTCGACTCAACTTATCTCGGTTAATTTAAATGGCACAGATTTGAGCTTAACTGATAAAATGTACCTAGTGAACCGAATAATTAGGTTTTGTTATCAGCTAGTCACTCAGATCCCTGTTAATTTCAATATTTTAAGTCAAATATAGCCGATTTTGCTAAAATCGATGAATTTTCGACTCAACTTATCTCGGTTAATTTAAATCGCACAGATTTGTGCTTAACTGATAAAATATACCTAGTGAACCGAATAATCAGGTTTTGTTATCAGCTAGTCACTCAAATCGCTGATAATTTCAGCATTTTTAGTCAAATATAGCCGATTTTGCTAAAATCGAGGAATTTTCGACTCAACTTATCTCGGTTAATTTAAATGGCACAGACTTGTGCTTAACTAACAAAGTGTACCTAGTGAACTTAATAATTAGGTTTTGTTATCAGCTAGTCTCTCTGATCCCTGATAATTTCAATATTTTAAGTCAAATATAGCCGATTTTGCTAAAATCGATGATTTTTCGACTCAACTTATCTCGGTTAATTTAAATGGCACAGACTTGTGCTTAACTAACAAAATGTACCTAGTGAACTATATAATTAGGTTTTGTTATCAGCTAGTCACTCAGATCCCTGATAATTTCAATATTTTAAGTCAAATATAGCCGATTTTGCTAAAATCGATGATTTTTCGACTCAACTTATCTCGGTTAATTTAAATGGCACAGACTTGTGCTTAACTAACAAAATGTACCTAGTGAACTTAATAATCAGTTTTTGTTATCAGCTAGTCTCTGATCCCTGATAATTTCAATATTTTAAGTCAAAAACAGCCGATTTTGCTAAAATCGATGAATTTTCGACTCAACTTATCTCGGTTAATTTAAATCGCACAGATTTGTGCTTAACTGATAAAATATACCTAGTGAACCGAATAATCAGGTTTTGTTATCAGCTAGTCACTCAAATCGCTGATAATTTCAGCATTTTTAGTCAAATATAGCCGATTTTGCTAAAATCGAGGAATTTTCGACTCAACTTATCTCGGTTAATTTAAATGGCACAGACTTGTGCTTAACTAACAAAGTGTACCTAGTGAACTTAATAATTAGGTTTTGTTATCAGCTAGTCTCTCTGATCCCTGATAATTTCAATATTTTAAGTCAAATATAGCCGATTTTGCTAAAATCGATGATTTTTCGACTCAACTTATCTCGGTTAATTTAAATAGCACAGACTTGTGCTTAACTAACAAAATGTACCTAGTGAACTATATAATTAGGTTTTGTTATCAGCTAGTCACTCAGATCCCTGATAATTTCAATATTTTAAGTCAAATATAGCCGATTTTGCTAAAATCGATGATTTTTCGACTCAACTTATCTCGGTTAATTTAAATGGCACAGACTTGTGCTTAACTAACAAAATGTACCTAGTGAACTTAATAATTAGGTTTTGTTATCAGCTAGTCTCTCTGATCCCTGATAATTTCAATATTTTGAGTCAAAAATAGCCGATTTTGCTAAAATCGATGAATTTTCGACTCAACTTATCTCGGTTAATTTAAATGGCACAGACTTGTGCTTAACTAACAAAATGTACCTAGTGAACTTAATAATCAGTTTTTGTTATCAGCTAGTCACTCAGATCCCTGATAATTTCAGCATTTCAAGTCAAAAATTGCCGAATTTTAAAAAATCGATGAATTTTCGACTCAACTTATCTCGGTTAATTTAAATGGCACAGATTTGTGCTTAACTGATAAAATGTACCTAGTGAACCGAATAATTAGGTTTTGTTATCAACTAGTCACTCGGATCCCTGTTAATTTCAGCATTTCAAGTCAAATATAGCCGATTTTACTGAAATCGATGAATTTTCGACTCAACTTATCTCGGTTAATTTAAATCGCACAGATTTGTGCTTAACTGATAAAATGTACCTAGTGAACCGAATAATCAGGTTTTGTTATCAGCTAGTCACTCAAATCGCTGATAATTTCAGCATTTTTAGTCAAATATAGCCGATTTTGCTAAAATCGATGATTTTTCGACTCAACTTATCTCGGTTAATTTAAATGGCACAGACTTGTGCTTAACTAACAAAGTGTACCTAGTGAACTTAATAATCAGTTTTTGTTATCAGCTAGTCACTCAGATCCCTGATTACTTCAGCATTTCAAGTCAAAAATTGCCGAATTTTAAAAAATCGATGAATTTTCGACTCAACTTATCTCGGTTAATTTAAATGGCACAGATTTGAGCTTAACTGATAAAATGTACCTAGTGAACCGAATAATCAGGTTTTGTTATCAGCTAGTCACTCAAATCGCTGATAATTTCAGCATTTTTAGTCAAATATAGCCGATTTTGCTAAAATCGATGAATTTTCGACTCAACTTATCTCGGTTAATTTAAATGGCACAGACTTGTGCTTAACTAACAAAGTGTACCTAGTGAACTTAATAATCAGTTTTTGTTATCAGCTAGTCACTCAGATCCCTGATTACTTCAGCATTTCAAGTCAAAAATTGCCGAATTTTAAAAAATCGATGAATTTTCGACTCAACTTATCTCGGTTAATTTAAATGGCACAGATTTGAGCTTAACTGATAAAATGTACCTAGTGAACCGAATAATTAGGTTTTGTTATCAGCTAGTCACTCAGATCCCTGTTAATTTCAATATTTTAAGTCAAATATAGCCGATTTTGCTAAAATCGATGATTTTTCGACTCAACTTATCTCGGTTAATTTAAATGGCACAGACTTGTGCTTAACTAACAAAATGTACCTAGTGAACTTAATAATTAGGTTTTGTTATCAGCTAGTCTCTCTGATCCCTGATAATTTCAATATTTTGAGTCAAAAATAGCCGATTTTGCTAAAATCGATGAATTTTCGACTCAACTTATCTCGGTTAATTTAAATGGCACAGACTTGTGCTTAACTAACAAAATGTACCTAGTGAACTTAATAATCAGTTTTTGTTATCAACTAGTCACTCAGATCCCTGATAATTTCAGCATTTCAAGTCAAAAATTGCCGAATTTTAAAAAATCGATGAATTTTCGACTCAACTTATCTCGGTTAATTTAAATGGCACAGATTTGTGCTTAACTGATAAAATGTACCTAGTGAACTTAATAATCAGTTTTTGTTATCAACTAGTCACTCAGATCCCTGATAATTTCAGCATTTCAAGTCAAAAATTGCCGATTTTGCTAAAATCGATGAATTTTCGACTCAACTTATCTCGGTTAATTTAAATCGCAAAGATTTGTGCTTAACTGATAAAATGTACTTAGTGAACTTAATAATCAGTTTTTGTTATCAGCTAGTCTCTGATCCCTGATAATTTCAATATTTTAAGTCAAAAACAGCCGATTTTGCTAAAATCGATGAATTTTCGACTCAACTTATCTCGGTTAATTTAAATGGCACAGACTTGTGCTTAACTAACAAAATGTACCTAGTGAACTTAATAATCAGTTTTTGTTATCAGCTAGTCACTCAGATCCCTGATAATTTCAGCATTTCAAGTCAAAAATTGCCGAATTTTAAAAAATCGATGAATTTTCGACTCAACTTATCTCGGTTAATTTAAATGGCACAGACTTGTGCTTAACTAACAAAATGTACCTAGTGAACTAAATAATTAGGTTTTGTTATCAGCTAGTCTCTCTGATCCCTGATAATTTCAATATTTTAAGTCAAATATAGCCGATTTTGCTAAAATCGATGAATTTTCGACTCAACTTATCTCGGTTAATTTAAATGGCACAGACTTGTGCTTAACTAACAAAATGTACCTAGTGAACTAAATAATTAGGTTTTGTTATCAGCTAGTCTCTGATCCCTGATAATTTCAATATTTTAAGTCAAATATAGCCGATTTTGCTAAAATCGATGAATTTTCGACTCAACTTATCTCGGTTAATTTAAATGGCACAGACTTGTGCTTAACTAACAAAATGTACCTAGTGAACTTAATAATTAGGTTTTGTTATCAGCTAGTCTCTCTGATCCCTGATAATTTCAATATTTTGAGTCAAAAATAGCCGATTTTGCTAAAATCGATGAATTTTCGACTCAACTTATCTCGGTTAATTTAAATGGCACAGACTTGTGCTTAACTAACAAAATGTACCTAGTGAACTTAATAATCAGTTTTTGTTATCAACTAGTCACTCAGATCCCTGATAATTTCAGCATTTCAAGTCAAAAATTGCCGAATTTTAAAAAATCGATGAATTTTCGACTCAACTTATCTCGGTTAATTTAAATGGCACAGATTTGTGCTTAACTGATAAAATGTACCTAGTGAACTTAATAATCAGTTTTTGTTATCAACTAGTCACTCAGATCCCTGATAATTTCAGCATTTCAAGTCAAAAATTGCCGATTTTGCTAAAATCGATGAATTTTCGACTCAACTTATCTCGGTTAATTTAAATCGCAAAGATTTGTGCTTAACTGATAAAATGTACTTAGTGAACTTAATAATCAGTTTTTGTTATCAGCTAGTCTCTGATCCCTGATAATTTCAATATTTTAAGTCAAAAACAGCCGATTTTGCTAAAATCGATGAATTTTCGACTCAACTTATCTCGGTTAATTTAAATGGCACAGACTTGTGCTTAACTAACAAAATGTACCTAGTGAACTTAATAATCAGTTTTTGTTATCAGCTAGTCACTCAGATCCCTGATAATTTCAGCATTTCAAGTCAAAAATTGCCGAATTTTAAAAAATCGATGAATTTTCGACTCAACTTATCTCGGTTAATTTAAATGGCACAGACTTGTGCTTAACTAACAAAATGTACCTAGTGAACTAAATAATTAGGTTTTGTTATCAGCTAGTCTCTCTGATCCCTGATAATTTCAATATTTTAAGTCAAATATAGCCGATTTTGCTAAAATCGATGAATTTTCGACTCAACTTATCTCGGTTAATTTAAATGGCACAGACTTGTGCTTAACTAACAAAATGTACCTAGTGAACTAAATAATTAGGTTTTGTTATCAGCTAGTCTCTGATCCCTGATAATTTCAATATTTTAAGTCAAATATAGCCGATTTTGCTAAAATCGATGAATTTTCGACTCAACTTATCTCGGTTAATTTAAATGGCACAGACTTGTGCTTAACTAACAAAGTGTACCTAGTGAACTTAATAATTAGGTTTTGTTATCAGCTAGTCACTCAGATCCCTGATAATTTCAATATTTTAAGTCAAAAACAGCCGATTTTGCTAAAATCGATGAATTTTCGACTCAACTTAATTCGGTTAATTTAAATGGCACAGACTTGTGCTTAACTAACAAAATGTACCTAGTGAACTTAATAATTAGGTTTTGTTATCAGCTAGTCTCTGATCCCTGATAATTTCAATATTTTAAGTCAAATATAGCCGATTTTGCTAAAATCGATGATTTTTCGACTCAACTTATCTCGGTTAATTTAAATGGCACAGACTTGTGCTTAACTAACAAAATGTACCTAGTGAACTATATAATTAGGTTTTGTTATCAGCTAGTCACTCAGATCCCTGATAATTTCAATATTTTAAGTCAAAAACAGCCGATTTTGCTAAAATCGATGAATTTTCGACTCAACTTAATTCGGTTAATTTAAATGGCACAGACTTGTGCTTAACTAACAAAATGTACCTAGTGAACTTAATAATTAGGTTTTGTTATCAGCTAGTCTCTCTGATCCCTGATAATTTCAATATTTTGAGTCAAAAATAGCCGATTTTGCTAAAATCGATGAATTTTCGACTCAACTTAATTCGGTTAATTTAAATGGCACAGACTTGTGCTTAACTAACAAAATGTACCTAGTGAACTTAATAATTAGGTTTTGTTATCAGCTAGTCTCTCTGATCCCTGATAATTTCAATATTTTGAGTCAAAAATAGCCGATTTTGCTAAAATCGATGAATTTTCGACTCAACTTATCTCGGTTAATTTAAATGGCAAAGATTTGTGCTTAACTAACAAAATGTACCTAGTGAACTAAATAATTAGGTTTTGTTATCAGCTAGTCTCTGATCCCTGATAATTTCAATATTTTAAGTCAAATATAGCCGATTTTGCTAAAATCGATGAATTTTCGACTCAACTTATCTCGGTTAATTTAAATGGCACAGACTTGTGCTTAACTAACAAAGTGTACCTAGTGAACTTAATAATTAGGTTTTGTTATCAGCTAGTCACTCAGATCCCTGATAATTTCAATATTTTAAGTCAAAAACAGCCGATTTTGCTAAAATCGATGAATTTTCGACTCAACTTAATTCGGTTAATTTAAATGGCACAGACTTGTGCTTAACTAACAAAATGTACCTAGTGAACTTAATAATTAGGTTTTGTTATCAGCTAGTCTCTGATCCCTGATAATTTCAATATTTTAAGTCAAATATAGCCGATTTTGCTAAAATCGATGATTTTTCGACTCAACTTATCTCGGTTAATTTAAATGGCACAGACTTGTGCTTAACTAACAAAATGTACCTAGTGAACTATATAATTAGGTTTTGTTATCAGCTAGTCACTCAGATCCCTGATAATTTCAATATTTTAAGTCAAAAACAGCCGATTTTGCTAAAATCGATGAATTTTCGACTCAACTTAATTCGGTTAATTTAAATGGCACAGACTTGTGCTTAACTAACAAAATGTACCTAGTGAACTTAATAATTAGGTTTTGTTATCAGCTAGTCTCTCTGATCCCTGATAATTTCAATATTTTGAGTCAAAAATAGCCGATTTTGCTAAAATCGATGAATTTTCGACTCAACTTAATTCGGTTAATTTAAATGGCACAGACTTGTGCTTAACTAACAAAATGTACCTAGTGAACTTAATAATTAGGTTTTGTTATCAGCTAGTCTCTCTGATCCCTGATAATTTCAATATTTTGAGTCAAAAATAGCCGATTTTGCTAAAATCGATGAATTTTCGACTCAACTTAATTCGGTTAATTTAAATGGCACAGACTTGTGCTTAACTAACAAAATGTACCTAGTGAACTTAATAATTAGGTTTTGTTATCAGCTAGTCACTCAGATCCCTGATAATTTCAATATTTTAAGTCAAAAACAGCCGATTTTGCTAAAATCGATGAATTTTCGACTCAACTTAATTCGGTTAATTTAAATGGCACAGACTTGTGCTTAACTAACAAAATGTACCTAGTGAACTTAATAATTAGGTTTTGTTATCAGCTAGTCTCTCTGATCCCTGATAATTTCAATATTTTGAGTCAAAAATAGCCGATTTTGCTAAAATCGATGAATTTTCGACTCAACTTATCTCGGTTAATTTAAATGGCACAGATTTGTGCTTAACTGATAAAATGTACCTAGTGAACCGAATAATTAGGTTTTGTTATCAACTAGTCACTCGGATCCCTGTTAATTTCAGCATTTCAAGTCAAATATAGCCGATTTTACTGAAATCGATGAATTTTCGACTCAACTTATCTCGGTTAATTTAAATTGCACAGATTTGTGCTTAACTGATAAAATGTACCTAGTGAACCGAATAATCAGGTTTTGTTATCTGCTAGTCACTCAAATCGCTGATAATTTCAGCATTTTTAGTCAAATATAGCCGATTTTGCTAAAATCGATGAATTTTCGACTCAACTTATCTCGGTTAATTTAAATGGCACAGACTTGTGCTTAACTAACAAAATGTACCTAGTGAACTAAATAATTAGGTTTTGTTATCAGCTAGTCACTCAGATCCCTGATAATTTCAATATTTTAAGTCAAAAACAGCCGATTTTGCTAAAATCGATGAATTTTCGACTCAACTTAATTCGGTTAATTTAAATGGCACAGACTTGTGCTTAACTAACAAAATGTACCTAGTGAACTATATAATTAGGTTTTGTTATCAGCTAGTCACTCAGATCCCTGATAATTTCAATATTTTAAGTCAAAAACAGCCGATTTTGCTAAAATCGATGAATTTTCGACTCAACTTAATTCGGTTAATTTAAATGGCACAGACTTGTGCTTAACTAACAAAATGTACCTAGTGAACTTAATAATTAGGTTTTGTTATCAGCTAGTCTCTGATCCCTGATAATTTCAATATTTTAAGTCAAATATAGCCGATTTTGCTAAAATCGATGATTTTTCGACTCAACTTATCTCGGTTAATTTAAATGGCACAGACTTGTGCTTAACTAACAAAATGTACCTAGTGAACTATATAATTAGGTTTTGTTATCAGCTAGTCACTCAGATCCCTGATAATTTCAATATTTTAAGTCAAAAACAGCCGATTTTGCTAAAATCGATGAATTTTCGACTCAACTTAATTCGGTTAATTTAAATGGCACAGACTTGTGCTTAACTAACAAAATGTACCTAGTGAACTATATAATTAGGTTTTGTTATCAGCTAGTCACTCAGATCCCTGATAATTTCAATATTTTAAGTCAAAAACAGCCGATTTTGCTAAAATCGATGAATTTTCGACTCAACTTAATTCGGTTAATTTAAATGGCACAGACTTGTGCTTAACTAACAAAATGTACCTAGTGAACTTAATAATTAGGTTTTGTTATCAGCTAGTCTCTCTGATCCCTGATAATTTCAATATTTTGAGTCAAAAATAGCCGATTTTGCTAAAATCGATGAATTTTCGACTCAACTTAATTCGGTTAATTTAAATGGCACAGACTTGTGCTTAACTAACAAAATGTACCTAGTGAACTTAATAATTAGGTTTTGTTATCAGCTAGTCACTCAGATCCCTGATAATTTCAATATTTTAAGTCAAAAACAGCCGATTTTGCTAAAATCGATGAATTTTCGACTCAACTTAATTCGGTTAATTTAAATGGCACAGACTTGTGCTTAACTAACAAAATGTACCTAGTGAACTTAATAATTAGGTTTTGTTATCAGCTAGTCTCTCTGATCCCTGATAATTTCAATATTTTGAGTCAAAAATAGCCGATTTTGCTAAAATCGATGAATTTTCGACTCAACTTATCTCGGTTAATTTAAATGGCACAGATTTGTGCTTAACTGATAAAATGTACCTAGTGAACCGAATAATTAGGTTTTGTTATCAACTAGTCACTCGGATCCCTGTTAATTTCAGCATTTCAAGTCAAATATAGCCGATTTTACTGAAATCGATGAATTTTCGACTCAACTTATCTCGGTTAATTTAAATTGCACAGATTTGTGCTTAACTGATAAAATGTACCTAGTGAACCGAATAATCAGGTTTTGTTATCTGCTAGTCACTCAAATCGCTGATAATTTCAGCATTTTTAGTCAAATATAGCCGATTTTGCTAAAATCGATGAATTTTCGACTCAACTTATCTCGGTTAATTTAAATGGCACAGACTTGTGCTTAACTAACAAAATGTACCTAGTGAACTAAATAATTAGGTTTTGTTATCAGCTAGTCACTCAGATCCCTGATAATTTCAATATTTTAAGTCAAAAACAGCCGATTTTGCTAAAATCGATGAATTTTCGACTCAACTTAATTCGGTTAATTTAAATGGCACAGACTTGTGCTTAACTAACAAAATGTACCTAGTGAACTATATAATTAGGTTTTGTTATCAGCTAGTCACTCAGATCCCTGATAATTTCAATATTTTAAGTCAAAAACAGCCGATTTTGCTAAAATCGATGAATTTTCGACTCAACTTAATTCGGTTAATTTAAATGGCACAGACTTGTGCTTAACTAACAAAATGTACCTAGTGAACTTAATAATTAGGTTTTGTTATCAGCTAGTCTCTCTGATCCCTGATAATTTCAATATTTTGAGTCAAAAATAGCCGATTTTGCTAAAATCGATGAATTTTCGACTCAACTTAATTCGGTTAATTTAAATGGCACAGACTTGTGCTTAACTAACAAAATGTACCTAGTGAACTTAATAATTAGGTTTTGTTATCAGCTAGTCTCTCTGATCCCTGATAATTTCAATATTTTGAGTCAAAAATAGCCGATTTTGCTAAAATCGATGAATTTTCGACTCAACTTAATTCGGTTAATTTAAATGGCACAGACTTGTGCTTAACTAACAAAATGTACCTAGTGAACTTAATAATTAGGTTTTGTTATCAGCTAGTCACTCAGATCCCTGATAATTTCAATATTTTAAGTCAAAAACAGCCGATTTTGCTAAAATCGATGAATTTTCGACTCAACTTAATTCGGTTAATTTAAATGGCACAGACTTGTGCTTAACTAACAAAATGTACCTAGTGAACTTAATAATTAGGTTTTGTTATCAGCTAGTCTCTCTGATCCCTGATAATTTCAATATTTTGAGTCAAAAATAGCCGATTTTGCTAAAATCGATGAATTTTCGACTCAACTTATCTCGGTTAATTTAAATGGCACAGATTTGTGCTTAACTGATAAAATGTACCTAGTGAACCGAATAATCAGGTTTTGTTATCAGCTAGTCACTCAAATCGCTGATAATTTCAGCATTTTTAGTCAAATATAGCCGATTTTGCTAAAGTCGATGAATTTTCGACTCAACTTATCTCGGTTAATTTAAATCGCACAGATTTGTGCTTAACTGATAAAATGTACCTAGTGAACCGAATAATCAGGTTTTGTTATCAGCTAGTCACTCAGATCCCTGATAATTTCAATATTTTAAGTCAAAAACAGCCGATTTTGCTAAAATCGATGAATTTTCGACTCAACTTATCTCGGTTAATTTAAATGGCACAGACTTGTGCTTAACTAACAAAATGTACCTAGTGAACTTAATAATCAGTTTTTGTTATCAGCTAGTCACTCAGATCCCTGATAATTTCAGCATTTCAAGTCAAAAATTGCCGATTTTGCTAAAATCGATGAATTTTCGACTCAACTTATCTCGGTTAATTTAAATTGCACAGATTTGTGCTTAACTGATAAAATGTACCTAGTGAACCGAATAATCAGGTTTTGTTATCTGCTAGTCACTCAAATCGCTGATAATTTCAGCATTTTTAGTCAAATATAGCCGATTTTGCTAAAATCGATGAATTTTCGACTCAACTTATCTCGGTTAATTTAAATGGCACAGACTTGTGCTTAACTAACAAAATGTACCTAGTGAACTAAATAATTAGGTTTTGTTATCAGCTAGTCACTCAGATCCCTGATAATTTCAATATTTTAAGTCAAAAACAGCCGATTTTGCTAAAATCGATGAATTTTCGACTCAACTTAATTCGGTTAATTTAAATGGCACAGACTTGTGCTTAACTAACAAAATGTACCTAGTGAACTATATAATTAGGTTTTGTTATCAGCTAGTCACTCAGATCCCTGATAATTTCAATATTTTAAGTCAAAAACAGCCGATTTTGCTAAAATCGATGAATTTTCGACTCAACTTAATTCGGTTAATTTAAATGGCACAGACTTGTGCTTAACTAACAAAATGTACCTAGTGAACTTAATAATTAGGTTTTGTTATCAGCTAGTCTCTCTGATCCCTGATAATTTCAATATTTTGAGTCAAAAATAGCCGATTTTGCTAAAATCGATGAATTTTCGACTCAACTTAATTCGGTTAATTTAAATGGCACAGACTTGTGCTTAACTAACAAAATGTACCTAGTGAACTTAATAATTAGGTTTTGTTATCAGCTAGTCTCTCTGATCCCTGATAATTTCAATATTTTGAGTCAAAAATAGCCGATTTTGCTAAAATCGATGAATTTTCGACTCAACTTAATTCGGTTAATTTAAATGGCACAGACTTGTGCTTAACTAACAAAATGTACCTAGTGAACTTAATAATTAGGTTTTGTTATCAGCTAGTCACTCAGATCCCTGATAATTTCAATATTTTAAGTCAAAAACAGCCGATTTTGCTAAAATCGATGAATTTTCGACTCAACTTAATTCGGTTAATTTAAATGGCACAGACTTGTGCTTAACTAACAAAATGTACCTAGTGAACTTAATAATTAGGTTTTGTTATCAGCTAGTCTCTCTGATCCCTGATAATTTCAATATTTTGAGTCAAAAATAGCCGATTTTGCTAAAATCGATGAATTTTCGACTCAACTTATCTCGGTTAATTTAAATGGCACAGACTTGTGCTTAACTAACAAAATGTACCTAGTGAACTAAATAATTAGGTTTTGTTATCAGCTAGTCACTCAGATCCCTGATACTTTCAATATTTTAAGTCAAATATAGCCGATTTTGCTAAAATCGATGAATTTTCGACTCAACTTATCTCGGTTAATTTAAATGGCACAGACTTGTGCTTAACTAACAAAATGTACCTAGTGAACTTAATAATTAGGTTTTGTTATCAGCTAGTCTCTCTGATCCCTGATAATTTCAATATTTTAAGTCAAAAATAGCCGATTTTGCTAAAATCGATGAATTTTCGACTCAACTTATCTCGGTTAATTTAAATGGCACAGACTTGTGCTTAACTAACAAAGTGTACCTAGTGAACTTAATAATCAGTTTTTGTTATCAGCTAGTCACTCAGATCCCTGATAATTTCAGCATTTCAAGTCAAAAATTGCCGATTTTGCTAAAATCGATGAATTTTCGACTCAACTTATCTCGGTTAATTTAAATCGCAAAGATTTGTGCTTAACTGATAAAATGTACCTAGTGAACCGAATAATCAGGTTTTGTTATCAGCTAGTCACTCAAATCGCTGATAATTTCAGCATTTTTAGTCAAATATAGCCGATTTTGCTAAAGTCGATGAATTTTCGACTCAACTTATCTCGGTTAATTTAAATCGCACAGATTTGTGCTTAACTGATAAAATGTACCTAGTGAACCGAATAATCAGGTTTTGTTATCAGCTAGTCACTCAGATCCCTGATAATTTCAATATTTTAAGTCAAAAACAGCCGATTTTGCTAAAATCGATGAATTTTCGACTCAACTTATCTCGGTTAATTTAAATGGCACAGACTTGTGCTTAACTAACAAAATGTACCTAGTGAACTAAATAATTAGGTTTTGTTATCAGCTAGTCTCTCTGATCCCTGATAATTTCAATATTTTAAGTCAAATATAGCCGATTTTGCTAAAATCGATGAATTTTCGACTCAACTTATCTCGGTTAATTTAAATGGCACAGACTTGTGCTTAACTAACAAAATGTACCTAGTGAACTAAATAATTAGGTTTTGTTATCAGCTAGTCTCTGATCCCTGATAATTTCAATATTTTAAGTCAAATATAGCCGATTTTGCTAAAATCGATGAATTTTCGACTCAACTTATCTCGGTTAATTTAAATGGCACAGACTTGTGCTTAACTAACAAAATGTACCTAGTAAACTTAATAATCAGTTTTTGTTATCAACTAGTCACTCAGATCCCTGATAATTTCAGCATTTCAAGTCAAAAATTGCCGATTTTGCTAAAATCGATGAATTTTCGACTCAACTTATCTTGGTTAATTTAAATCGCAAAGATTTGTGCTTAACTGATAAAATGTACCTAGTGAACCGAATAATCAGGTTTTGTTATCAGCTAGTCACTCAGATCCCTGATAATTTCAATATTTTAAGTCAAAAACAGCCGATTTTGCTAAAATCGATGAATTTTCGACTCAACTTATCTCGGTTAATTTAAATGGCACAGACTTGTGCTTAACTAACAAAATGTACCTAGTGAACTAAATAATTAGGTTTTGTTATCAGCTAGTCTCTCTGATCCCTGATAATTTCAATATTTTAAGTCAAATATAGCCGATTTTGCTAAAATCGATGAATTTTCGACTCAACTTATCTCGGTTAATTTAAATGGCACAGACTTGTGCTTAACTAACAAAATGTACCTAGTGAACTAAATAATTAGGTTTTGTTATCAGCTAGTCTCTGATCCCTGATAATTTCAATATTTTAAGTCAAATATAGCCGATTTTGCTAAAATCGATGAATTTTCGACTCAACTTATCTCGGTTAATTTAAATGGCACAGACTTGTGCTTAACTAACAAAATGTACCTAGTAAACTTAATAATCAGTTTTTGTTATCAACTAGTCACTCAGATCCCTGATAATTTCAGCATTTCAAGTCAAAAATTGCCGATTTTGCTAAAATCGATGAATTTTCGACTCAACTTATCTTGGTTAATTTAAATCGCAAAGATTTGTGCTTAACTGATAAAATGTACCTAGTGAACCGAATAATCAGGTTTTGTTATCAGCTAGTCACTCAAATCGCTGATAATTTCAGCATTTTTAGTCAAATATAGCCGATTTTGCTAAAGTCGATGAATTTTCGACGCAATTTATCTCGGTTAATGGAGACTTGTGCTTAACTAACAAATTGTACCTAGTGTAGGATGAGACAAGACCAAATAGGAACGGGTCGAGTGGATCAATGTATCAGTGGGGCACATGACAGATTGGTCAGAGACACTTTTTTTCATTGGGAGCTCCAGAAGAAGACGGGGAGCCGAACACGTGAACAACAATCCTCCGGCCCAATTCATAAAGGAGGATGATTGAGCAAGGATGAAAGACGACATGCATCCGCCGGAAGGTTGTGTATCATTTGGGAAAAATCGCAATCATAGCCGTTTCAGAAGATGCTGCTTCTTCTCAATCGGACACTTGAAAAATGGAACTTCCCGTTTGATGATTCCTAAAGAAGTTCGTTCCTCCATCGATGATCTTGCACAACAACAGACGGAACCTCACCTGCAGCTCCACTTCTAATTTCTAATTGTTCCGGGTTTTATTGATTTCGTTTGGATTCCACGTCACCTTTCCATTCTGCACATTTTCGATCCCTATCTTTTCTCTTCATCACCTCCCAGTTTCCGGATCTTACAGCTCCCCCTCCCCCTCCTTCATTTTCAACTTCTGTTCCATTTTTATCTTCGTTAAAGTGAAGGCACTCCCGCAGGACGATCGAGGATGTTAAGTCAAGGACGAGTTCAGAGGATCAAGGGAACGGAGAAATATCCCATACGAAGGAACGGAAGAACCAGTGAAACGAATAGTCCCCTCCTTTTCCATTTTTCTCGTACTTCTCGTTCCCATACCCACATTTTCTCATTATCCCCTTCCGTTTGCGGCCCTCAATAATTTCGTGCCCAAGGCGAACTAGTGTCATCGTGGCATTTCGGATTACTGCTACGCATGGTCCTACGAAGAGTGTGGTAGCCCGTGGAATTCACCACTTTGTCACGGAATTCGGACCCCCCAGGTAACACGTTCATTCAGGTGATTCCAGTACTTCGTGGACACGTCGGCCGCCAGACGCTTCTTGGAAACGAACCAGCTGACGTTAGTTGCTAGACGCCGCCGACGGAGTCACATAACACCTTCTTTTCCATTATTTCATAAAACTTTTCGTTTTGTTCTCATCCCCACATTTTCTCATTATCCCCTTCCGTTTGCGGCCCTCAATAATTTCGTGCCCAAGCCTGCCTGATTCTACGGCCCCATCGTGAAATTTCAGATTACGTCTGCGGAATTCACCGCTCCGTCACGGAATTCGGACGCTGATGCCTCCCAGATAACACGCATTTGTGCTTCTTTGAAACGCCAGATGTCGGACAGCAAGTGCATCTCGAACACGTCGCAACTAACGCCGGCTGCTAGCGGACACTTCGTGGACACGTCGGCCGTCGGAAGCCACTGCCGGTCAGCAAGTGGAAACGATGCAGCTGAAGTTAGTTGCTAGACGCCGCCGCCGGAGTCACATAACACCTTCTCTTCCATTATTTCATAAAACTTTTGGTTTTGTTCTCATTCCCACATTTTCTCGTTACCTTCAACGACGATTGCCGACCCGGTACCGTGTGAGCGTCGACGTTCTTTTTTCGCGTCAAGTATTCACCCACACGGAGCCTTCAGCTTGAAAAAAATTGGTGCGAGAGAAACAGACACGCCGATCGCCGGCCCGGTACCGTGTGAGCTTCGACGTTCTTTTATTTGCGTCAAGTAATCACCCACACGGTACCGGAACATCACAAGGACCGCAGATATCAGACAGAGTTTGTGAAAAACAGAGAAAAATTCGGACGCGTTTCCTTCGAGCTCAACGGTGGAAGCTGGGATGAAGACGATCTCAGTGACGTTTCTCGTAATCCTCGGCGAAGGCTTCATAGCGAGTATTGGTTCCCGCTGACGTGGAGACATACTGGATCTGAAAAAATATTAAATTAAAAATAGTCCGCCAATTGAAATAACTAACGGAGACGTAATTTCCAATGAGACACGGATGATACATTGCACGGCCCCCTCCCCGAGAAATACGCAAGCGAGTCGACTGCTGGCGCCTTTTTTGTCCGCCGCCATTTTTCAACGGTAAAACAAAATTGCTTATTTCTTTGCGAAAATTCAACTTTTTGACTCGTTTGAAGTCTCAAAATAAAGCTATCAAACTGAGGAAAAAAGCTGATGGAACAAAATTTGAAAAAAAAATTTATTTCTTCTTGAAAACTTGATTAATTTGTGCTTTTTATCTTTTTGAGGGGTTTCTCGATAATTTTTTCAAATTCTGTTCCATCAGGTTTTTTTCTTACACAGAGAGCTTTCTTTTGAGACCTTAACCAAGTGAAAATGTCCGATTTTCGAGGAGAAATTTACAGTTTTCGAAAATACTTCGTTTAGGTCAGAAAATCGGGAATGAATGATCTTTTTCAGAAATTATTGACTTTTTCACTTGCTTGTTCCCGAAAAAACTGTTCTCTATCGAAATTTCGTTTCAAAAATACTAATTTTGTCAATTTTACATTCTAGTTTTCGCGAAATTCAATCTCAGACCTGCCACACAAACTTCGCGCCAGTACGTCACTGACGCTTTTCAGGACGCGGCGAGGCGGCGCCGCCCTGGCGCATTTCGAGGCGAGGGTGCCGTGCATTGAGTAGAGGATATATTGAGTAGAGACATGGTGATGATTCAGCTTCATCAGGATTGGAGAGCATCAGGATTGGAGCGCCTGGTGGCACAAACTCTTGAACTGGTGCAGCGACTCCGGCAGCATCTTCTTCGACTTGAGCGGCTTCTGGAGCTTCTCCTGCAGCTGGCTGTTGTTCGGCTGGTGGCTGCTCTCCGGCATCGTCTCCGTCATCTCCATCTCCCTCTCCATCTTCTTGTGGCTCGGGTTCCTCTTCAAAGGGAAGATCATAGGAAGTGTCAACCAAAAACGGCTGTTCTTTTCGGCATTCGTTGATCTCGTGCTGAAAGAGAAAAATCATTTTCGAGTCCCTTCAAAATGGAAACGAAATTATGTACTCACAACGACGCGATTCACACAGATCTCCATTCCGTTGTTGGTCTTGAACGCAGTAACATCAATAGTCGTGAACAGGTCTAAAATGCGTGCGCATTTTGTTCCGAAGCTTGGTTCTGGGCAGCACCTCGATCGGCTCCGGGACATTTCGCAACCGGACGTTTCGCAACCGCGACATTTCGCAACCGGACATTTCGCAACTCAGACATTTCGCAACCAGACGTTTCGCAACCGGACATTTCGCAACCGGACGTTTCGCAACCGCTGAAACGGTTACGGAAGGGAAATGATATTTATCTTGTAAAACATATCCAGATGATTGAATCCGTGGTTTTCGGAGTCGTAGAATCTGAATTTAATGTCAAAAAACACTAACGTGCAACCCGAAAAGCTGCACAAACTCACAGTAAGTTCGTTTCGCCATTGAACTCAGAAAAATCGCGATTTCGTAACTGTTTTTTTTGGAATGTGATATTAAACTTCATAATCTACATGCAATTTCCCGTCGACTAGTCCAAGAACGGTATGAATTGGTTATGTTTCAGCGAAATGACCCTCAAGTGACTGACTGTGAGTTTGTGCAGCTTTTCGGGTTGCACGTTAGTGTTTTTTGACATTAAATTCAGATTCTACGACTCCGAAAACCACGGATTCAATCATCTGGATATGTTTTACAAGATAAATATCATTTCCCTTCCGTAACCGTTTCAGCGGTTGCGAAACGTCCGGTTGCGAAATGTCCGGTTGCGAAACGTCTGGTTGCGAAATGTCTGAGTTGCGAAATGTCCGGTTGCGAAATGTCGCGGTTGCGAAACGTCCGGTTGCGAAATGTCCCGGAGCCCCTCGATCGTCCTGGAACGCCTGTCCTGCATCGTTTCTCGGAACTTGATGCTGAAACATGATACGGTTTTGCTAGGAATTCGATTTGCAAGGCTTACATCTTGTCCGTGAGCAAGCAAATAATTGGCAGCTTCATCAGGATTGCGAGTCGTTTCAAGAGCGAAACTAGCGATTTCACGACTGAATCCCAGATCCATTAGTATCTGGACTTGATCGACTCTTCCCTGATCCACTTGCTCAGGTTGCGCAAGACCCATAATTTGTGCGGCTGCGTTGTTGGCAACGACGTTTGCAGCAGCGTTGGCTGGACGCGGAGCTCCTGGAGCCCACTCTTCTGGTGGTGTATCCACTGACGAGGCAGCCTCGGTCTCTTCGACCAAGTTCTTGGCGACCTCATTGAAGACTAAGGAAGCGTTCTCGCAAACCTTCTTCAGTGACTTCAGCTCTTCGTCAGCGAGTCTGCACCACTTTTCCATCGTTTTCTCGACTCGTTCTGACATGTTTTCTCCAAGGAATAGCGAGCATCGAATGAATCGACACCTTCTGCGCGTTCTCCGAGATTCTCAATACCTTCTCGTTGTGTCCAACTCCTGACACAGAAATCGAATCGAGCCATCCTGGTACGTTCGAGATCATCTGAAAATTCTGATGTAAAGAGATGGAACACACAAAACCAAAATACCTCCTCATCGTCCGAATTGGCTTCACTAGCCTTATCAAGAAGAGCCAGAAGGCACCAAACGATAAAATCACAAGTCGTCTGGTTAACGCATGCACTTCTCAGCACCTTCTGGAGACGAGCGTGTGGAACCCGGTTGTTGTCGATAAGGTAGAGCAGGCACAGGCTCTGAATAGACTCGTGATCCAACAGATGTGGGTGATCGGATGGTGCTTGATAAGCATGCCCAGCATGTTGTCCGACAGATGGTCCAGAGCCTCCGACGCCTCCTGGACCAATGTGACCAGCTGGAAAGATACCTGATTGCAGTTTGTGAACTGTTCTTAAAAAAAATTACGTGGACGCGCAATTCTAGCTCCCGGCCGTGTGAGTCCAACGCCGACTCCAGATCCTGGTGCTCCTGGAGGGACTGCTCCACGGAACAAGAAGCGATGGTATCTCATCATATTCGGCTCGACGTGTTGAGCACGAGCTCTACGGGCTTCGTTCTGCATGTCAGCTGGTAGTCCTGCGAGTTCGGCGTCGTCCACCTCGGCCAGCACTTGAGCTCTCTCATTGAGTGGCAGTGAAGCGATGACTGCGGCACCGTCCATTTCGACAACAGGCGCTGGTGGCGCATTCTGTCGTCGAATTGCTTCTTCGGCTTCCCGAAGACGACGCTCATGCTTGGCAAGTACTTCCTCTTGCAACTCTGGTGGAAGGGAGTTCAGGAAGACGGGATCAATCGGCTCGACAAGTGGACCGGCTGCATCCGCTACTTGTACGTCGGCGGCAGCACCACCAGCATTACCGACGGGGGCTGCTCCTTGTTGGTCCGCAGCAGACTGAGTAGCGGATGGTCGTGATGCTCTCTCGGCTCTCTGCTGTCTCTGGTAATCAAGACAGCGGCAGACTGCGGGAGGGGTGCATCGTCATCTCCGGTCTCCATCGGTTCTACGTCTTGTTGTTGATCGACTGCAGCTGGCGCTCCCGACGGTGTCGTCGCAGTTTCCTCTCCACGTACCGCAGCAGCGTTCGGAGCTTGCGTGTCTGAAACGGTGTTGCTGGTGTTGGTGTTCGCTGGAGTGGCGAGTCCAATGTCTCCTCCTGGCGGCGCTGGGGCAGTAGTGGTTGGTGGAGCAGCGGTAGCAGCGGCTTCGGCTTTCTTCTTATCGTCAGCTGCCTTCTTGAGAACTTCCAACTCCTTCTTCATTCTGGTCTTTGCCTCAGCTTCGCGTCTGATCTGTCCCTCACGGACTTTATGGAATGAGGCGAGATACGAGTTGATGATCACAGTCACATAGCGAATCGAGACTGGCTCCATGCACTGGGTGAACGACTCGAGACGATCAAGACAGCTTGGAACTTGACTGGCACGAACGTCACGACGATCTTCGCGATCCTGGAACAGTAACCATTAGGAACATTTTCAATTACTCTTTAAGTTACCCCAGATGTGTAGGATCGGAAGGCGGCCATTCGGGAGAATCCTGATGTTGGGCGCAAATCGAAAATGTGATCCAGGAACGATGTATGAATCGAGTCGTTATGTCCACCTCCACGAACGAGCATTCTGGCTGGTGGCAGTTCTCCCATACGTATTCCACGCGAGATAGCCTCAAGCTCCCGGATTTCCGTTTTTCGTCGGATGGCGTTTTGCCGAGTGAGACTGGTTCGATTCCCGTGATGCATCGACACGATTCCGGCACGGTAGAAAGAGGGTGTCCAGCGAGAGGATCCTAAAAACGTAATTCTATGTAAAATTTGCGAATGATTTTACAGTACCTTGCCAACTCCTCTTCGAAAATCGCCCAAGTTCAGCGAAGGAAAGTCTGAGTGCTTGTTTAGTTCATCTCCAAAGTCATTTACGTTATTTCTTAATCTAACTCTTATTTCCCATGCACCTCTACTCCGAAGCAACCACTGTTGGCTTCTCCGGTTTCGGTTAAAGGAGGGATCGGACATGGGTTTACCAGCCGACCCCTCCACCTATCAATCCCACGTGTGTGGAACCGCCCCGCAGGTGCGCCGCCCCCGTAGGTTATCTCTTAAAAAAGAGAGGGAGGATACCACGGCACTCAGTGCGGGAGCCGCCTGCTGAGGGATGCTCGCCCTTTATCAACAGACGGCTCAGTGGCCCTCCACCCACAGTGGCGGAGCAAAGGTGCTAGGGATTTTTTTCAAAATTCAAAGTATCAAAATTCATCGTTTTGGAATCGGAAATATTTTTCTAAGTCAACCTATACTAAATGACTTCTTCAATAAACTAATAACACGAAGACTACCCACGCTTACTTGGGAATTGTTGGGCTCCGAGCACCTCGTCATGGCGGGTCCACTTTCAGCAGCATTCCAGTCGACTTGGAGCTTCGATCGGGATTGGAGCGCATCAGGATTGGAGAGCCTGGTGGCACAAACTCTTGAACTGGTGCAGCGACTCCGGCAGCATCTTCTTCGACTTGAGCGGCTTCTGGAGCTTCTCCTGCAGCTGGCTGTTGTTCGGCTGGTGGCTGCTCTCCGGCATCGTCTCCGTCATCTCCATCTCCCTCTCCATCTTCTTGTGGCTCGGGTTCCTCTTCAAAGGGAAGATCATAGGAAGTGTCAACCAAAAACGGCTGTTCTTTTCGGCATTCGTTGATCTCGTGCTGAAAGAGAAAAATCATTTTCGAGTCCCTTCAAAATGGAAACGAAATTACTCACAACGACGCGATTCACACAGATCTCCATTCCGTTGTTGGTCTTGAACGCAGTAACATCAATAGTCGTGAACAGGTCTAAAATGCGTGCGCATTTTGTTCCGAAGCTTGGTTCTGGGCAGCACCTCGATCGTCCTGGAACGCCTGTCCTGCATCGTTTCTCGGAACTTGATGCTGAAACATGATACGGTTTTGCTAGGAATTCGATTTGCAAGGCTTACATCTTGTCCGTGAGCAAGCAAATAATTGGCAGCTTCATCAGGATTGCGAGTCGTTTCAAGAGCGAAACTAGCGATTTCACGACTGAATCCCAGATCCATTAGTATCTGGACTTGATCGACTCTTCCCTGATCCACTTGCTCAGCTTGCGCAATACCCATAAGTTGTGCGGCTGCGTTGTTGGCAACGACGTTTGCAGCAGCGTTGGCTGGACGCGGAGCTCCTGGAGCCCACTCTTCTGGTGGTGTATCCACTGACGAGGCAGCCTCGGTCTCTTCGACCAAGTTCTTGGCGACCTCCTTGAAGACTAAGAAAGCGTTCTCGCAAACCTTCTTCAGTGACTTCAGCTCTTCGTCAGCGAGTCTGCACCACTTTTCCATCGTTTTCTCGACTCGTTCTGACATGTTTTCTCCAAGGAATAGCGAGCATCGAATGAATCGACACCTTCTGCGCGTTCTCCGAGATTCTCAATACCTTCTCGTTGTGTCCAACTCCTGACACAGAAATCGAATCGAGCCATCCTGGTACGTTCGAGATCATCTGAAAATTCTGATGTAAAGAGATGGAACACACAAAACCAAAATACCTCCTCATCGTCCGAATTGGCTTCACTAGCCTTATCAAGAAGAGCCAGAAGGCACCAAACGATAAAATCACAAGTCGTCTGGTTAACGCATGCACTTCTCAGCACCTTCTGGAGACGAGCGTGTGGAACCCGGTTGTTGTCGATAAGGTAGAGCAGGCACAGGCTCTGAATAGACTCGTGATCCAACAGATGTGGGTGATCGGATGGTGCTTGATAAGCATGCCCAGCATGTTGTCCGACAGATGGTCCAGAGCCTCCGACGCCTCCTGGACCAATGTGACCAGCTGGAAAGATACCTGATTGCAGTTTGTGAACTGTTCTTAAAAAAAATTACGTGGACGCGCAATTCTAGCTCCCGGCCGTGTGAGTCCAACGCCGACTCCAGATCCTGGTGCTCCTGGAGGGACTGCTCCACGGAACAAGAAGCGATGGTATCTCATCATATTCGGCTCGACGTGTTGAGCACGAGCTCTACGGGCTTCGTTCTGCATGTCAGCTGGTAGTCCTGCGAGTTCGGCGTCGTCCACCTCGGCCAGCACTTGAGCTCTCTCATTGAGTGGCAGTGAAGCGATGACTGCGGCACCGTCCATTTCGACAACAGGCGCTGGTGGCGCATTCTGTCGTCGAATTGCTTCTTCGGCTTCCCGAAGACGACGCTCATGCTTGGCAAGTACTTCCTCTTGCAACTCTGGTGGAAGGGAGTTCAGGAAGACGGGATCAATCGGCTCGACAAGTGGACCGGCTGCATCCGCTACTTGTACGTCGGCGGCAGCACCACCAGCATTACCGACGGGGGCTGCTCCTTGTTGGTCCGCAGCAGACTGAGTAGCGGATGGTCGTGATGCTCTCTCGGCTCTCTGCTGTCTCTGGTAATCAAGACAGCGGCAGACTGCGGGAGGGGTGCATCGTCATCTCCGGTCTCCATCGGTTCTACGTCTTGTTGTTGATCGACTGCAGCTGGCGCTCCCGACGGTGTCGTCGCAGTTTCCTCTCCACGTACCGCAGCAGCGTTCGGAGCTTGCGTGTCTGAAACGGTGTTGCTGGTGTTGGTGTTCGCTGGAGTGGCGAGTCCAATGTCTCCTCCTGGCGGCGCTGGGGCAGTAGTGGTTGGTGGAGCAGCGGTAGCAGCGGCTTCGGCTTTCTTCTTATCGTCAGCTGCCTTCTTGAGAACTTCCAACTCCTTCTTCATTCTGGTCTTTGCCTCAGCTTCGCGTCTGATCTGTCCCTCACGGACTTTATGGAATGAGGCGAGATACGAGTTGATGATCACAGTCACATAGCGAATCGAGACTGGCTCCATGCACTGGGTGAACGACTCGAGACGATCAAGACAGCTTGGAACTTGACTGGCACGAACGTCACGACGATCTTCGCGATCCTGGAACAGTAACCATTAGGAACATTTTTTTTCAATTACTCTTTAAGTTACCCCAGATGTGTAGGATCGGAAGGCGGCCATTCGGGAGAATCCTGATGTTGGGCGCAAATCGAAAATGTGATCCAGGAACGATGTATGAATCGAGTCGTTATGTCCACCTCCACGAACGAGCATTCTGGCTGGTGGCAGTTCTCCCATACGTATTCCACGCGAGATAGCCTCAAGCTCCCGGATTTCCGTTTTTCGTCGGATGGCGTTTTGCCGAGTGAGACTGGTTCGATTCCCGTGATGCATCGACACGATTCCGGCACGGTAGAAAGAGGGTGTCCAGCGAGAGGATCCTAAAAACGTAATTCTATGTAAAATTTGCGAATGATTTTACAGTACCTTGCCAACTCCTCTTCGAAAATCGCCCAAGTTCAGCGAAGGAAAGTCTGAGTGCTTGTTTAGTTCATCTCCAAAGTCATTTACGTTATTTCTTAATCTAACTCTTATTTCCCATGCACCTCTACTCCGAAGCAACCACTGTTGGCTTCTCCGGTTTCGGTTAAAGGAGGGATCGGACATGGGTTTACCAGCCGACCCCTCCACCTATCAATCCCACGTGTGTGGAACCGCCCCGCAGGTGCGCCGCCCCCGTAGGTTATCTCTTAAAAAAGAGAGGGAGGATACCACGGCACTCAGTGCGGGAGCCGCCTGCTGAGGGATGCTCGCCCTTTATCAACAGACGGCTCAGTGGCCCTCCACCCACAGTGGCGGAGCAAAGGTGCTAGGGATTTTTTTCAAAATTCAAAGTATCAAAATTCATCGTTTTGGAATCGGAAATATTTTTCTAAGTCAACCTATACTAAATGACTTCTTCAATAAACTAATAACACGAAGACTACCCACGCTTACTTGGGAATTGTTGGGCTCCGAGCACCTCGTCATGGCGGGTCCACTTTCAGCAGCATTCCAGTCGACTTGGAGCTTCGATCGGGATTGGAGCGCATCAGGATTGGAGAGCCTGGTGGCACAAACTCTTGAACTGGTGCAGCGACTCCGGCAGCATCTTCTTCGACTTGAGCGGCTTCTGGAGCTTCTCCTGCAGCTGGCTGTTGTTCGGCTGGTGGCTGCTCTCCGGCATCGTCTCCGTCATCTCCATCTCCCTCTCCATCTTCTTGTGGCTCGGGTTCCTCTTCAAAGGGAAGATCATAGGAAGTGTCAACCAAAAACGGCTGTTCTTTTCGGCATTCGTTGATCTCGTGCTGAAAGAGAAAAATCATTTTCGAGTCCCTTCAAAATGGAAACGAAATTACTCACAACGACGCGATTCACACAGATCTCCATTCCGTTGTTGGTCTTGAACGCAGTAACATCAATAGTCGTGAACAGGTCTAAAATGCGTGCGCATTTTGTTCCGAAGCTTGGTTCTGGGCAGCACCTCGATCGTCCTGGAACGCCTGTCCTGCATCGTTTCTCGGAACTTGATGCTGAAACATGATACGGTTTTGCTAGGAATTCGATTTGCAAGGCTTACATCTTGTCCGTGAGCAAGCAAATAATTGGCAGCTTCATCAGGATTGCGAGTCGTTTCAAGAGCGAAACTAGCGATTTCACGACTGAATCCCAGATCCATTAGTATCTGGACTTGATCGACTCTTCCCTGATCCACTTGCTCAGCTTGCGCAATACCCATAAGTTGTGCGGCTGCGTTGTTGGCAACGACGTTTGCAGCAGCGTTGGCTGGACGCGGAGCTCCTGGAGCCCACTCTTCTGGTGGTGTATCCACTGACGAGGCAGCCTCGGTCTCTTCGACCAAGTTCTTGGCGACCTCCTTGAAGACTAAGAAAGCGTTCTCGCAAACCTTCTTCAGTGACTTCAGCTCTTCGTCAGCGAGTCTGCACCACTTTTCCATCGTTTTCTCGACTCGTTCTGACATGTTTTCTCCAAGGAATAGCGAGCATCGAATGAATCGACACCTTCTGCGCGTTCTCCGAGATTCTCAATACCTTCTCGTTGTGTCCAACTCCTGACACAGAAATCGAATCGAGCCATCCTGGTACGTTCGAGATCATCTGAAAATTCTGATGTAAAGAGATGGAACACACAAAACCAAAATACCTCCTCATCGTCCGAATTGGCTTCACTAGCCTTATCAAGAAGAGCCAGAAGGCACCAAACGATAAAATCACAAGTCGTCTGGTTAACGCATGCACTTCTCAGCACCTTCTGGAGACGAGCGTGTGGAACCCGGTTGTTGTCGATAAGGTAGAGCAGGCACAGGCTCTGAATAGACTCGTGATCCAACAGATGTGGGTGATCGGATGGTGCTTGATAAGCATGCCCAGCATGTTGTCCGACAGATGGTCCAGAGCCTCCGACGCCTCCTGGACCAATGTGACCAGCTGGAAAGATACCTGATTGCAGTTTGTGAACTGTTCTTAAAAAAAATTACGTGGACGCGCAATTCTAGCTCCCGGCCGTGTGAGTCCAACGCCGACTCCAGATCCTGGTGCTCCTGGAGGGACTGCTCCACGGAACAAGAAGCGATGGTATCTCATCATATTCGGCTCGACGTGTTGAGCACGAGCTCTACGGGCTTCGTTCTGCATGTCAGCTGGTAGTCCTGCGAGTTCGGCGTCGTCCACCTCGGCCAGCACTTGAGCTCTCTCATTGAGTGGCAGTGAAGCGATGACTGCGGCACCGTCCATTTCGACAACAGGCGCTGGTGGCGCATTCTGTCGTCGAATTGCTTCTTCGGCTTCCCGAAGACGACGCTCATGCTTGGCAAGTACTTCCTCTTGCAACTCTGGTGGAAGGGAGTTCAGGAAGACGGGATCAATCGGCTCGACAAGTGGACCGGCTGCATCCGCTACTTGTACGTCGGCGGCAGCACCACCAGCATTACCGACGGGGGCTGCTCCTTGTTGGTCCGCAGCAGACTGAGTAGCGGATGGTCGTGATGCTCTCTCGGCTCTCTGCTGTCTCTGGTAATCAAGACAGCGGCAGACTGCGGGAGGGGTGCATCGTCATCTCCGGTCTCCATCGGTTCTACGTCTTGTTGTTGATCGACTGCAGCTGGCGCTCCCGACGGTGTCGTCGCAGTTTCCTCTCCACGTACCGCAGCAGCGTTCGGAGCTTGCGTGTCTGAAACGGTGTTGCTGGTGTTGGTGTTCGCTGGAGTGGCGAGTCCAATGTCTCCTCCTGGCGGCGCTGGGGCAGTAGTGGTTGGTGGAGCAGCGGTAGCAGCGGCTTCGGCTTTCTTCTTATCGTCAGCTGCCTTCTTGAGAACTTCCAACTCCTTCTTCATTCTGGTCTTTGCCTCAGCTTCGCGTCTGATCTGTCCCTCACGGACTTTATGGAATGAGGCGAGATACGAGTTGATGATCACAGTCACATAGCGAATCGAGACTGGCTCCATGCACTGGGTGAACGACTCGAGACGATCAAGACAGCTTGGAACTTGACTGGCACGAACGTCACGACGATCTTCGCGATCCTGGAACAGTAACCATTAGGAACATTTTCAATTACTCTTTAAGTTACCCCAGATGTGTAGGATCGGAAGGCGGCCATTCGGGAGAATCCTGATGTTGGGCGCAAATCGAAAATGTGATCCAGGAACGATGTATGAATCGAGTCGTTATGTCCACCTCCACGAACGAGCATTCTGGCTGGTGGCAGTTCTCCCATACGTATTCCACGCGAGATAGCCTCAAGCTCCCGGATTTCCGTTTTTCGTCGGATGGCGTTTTGCCGAGTGAGACTGGTTCGATTCCCGTGATGCATCGACACGATTCCGGCACGGTAGAAAGAGGGTGTCCAGCGAGAGGATCCTAAAAACGTAATTCTATGTAAAATTTGCGAATGATTTTACAGTACCTTGCCAACTCCTCTTCGAAAATCGCCCAAGTTCAGCGAAGGAAAGTCTGAGTGCTTGTTTAGTTCATCTCCAAAGTCATTTACGTTATTTCTTAATCTAACTCTTATTTCCCATGCACCTCTACTCCGAAGCAACCACTGTTGGCTTCTCCGGTTTCGGTTAAAGGAGGGATCGGACATGGGTTTACCAGCCGACCCCTCCACCTATCAATCCCACGTGTGTGGAACCGCCCCGCAGGTGCGCCGCCCCCGTAGGTTATCTCTTAAAAAAGAGAGGGAGGATACCACGGCACTCAGTGCGGGAGCCGCCTGCTGAGGGATGCTCGCCCTTTATCAACAGACGGCTCAGTGGCCCTCCACCCACAGTGGCGGAGCAAAGGTGCTAGGGATTTTTTTCAAAATTCAAAGTATCAAAATTCATCGTTTTGGAATCGGAAATATTTTTCTAAGTCAACCTATACTAAATGACTTCTTCAATAAACTAATAACACGAAGACTACCCACGCTTACTTGGGAATTGTTGGGCTCCGAGCACCTCGTCATGGCGGGTCCACTTTCAGCAGCATTCCAGTCGACTTGGAGCTTCGATCGGGATTGGAGCGCATCAGGATTGGAGAGCCTGGTGGCACAAACTCTTGAACTGGTGCAGCGACTCCGGCAGCATCTTCTTCGACTTGAGCGGCTTCTGGAGCTTCTCCTGCAGCTGGCTGTTGTTCGGCTGGTGGCTGCTCTCCGGCATCGTCTCCGTCATCTCCATCTCCCTCTCCATCTTCTTGTGGCTCGGGTTCCTCTTCAAAGGGAAGATCATAGGAAGTGTCAACCAAAAACGGCTGTTCTTTTCGGCATTCGTTGATCTCGTGCTGAAAGAGAAAAATCATTTTCGAGTCCCTTCAAAATGGAAACGAAATTACTCACAACGACGCGATTCACACAGATCTCCATTCCGTTGTTGGTCTTGAACGCAGTAACATCAATAGTCGTGAACAGGTCTAAAATGCGTGCGCATTTTGTTCCGAAGCTTGGTTCTGGGCAGCACCTCGATCGTCCTGGAACGCCTGTCCTGCATCGTTTCTCGGAACTTGATGCTGAAACATGATACGGTTTTGCTAGGAATTCGATTTGCAAGGCTTACATCTTGTCCGTGAGCAAGCAAATAATTGGCAGCTTCATCAGGATTGCGAGTCGTTTCAAGAGCGAAACTAGCGATTTCACGACTGAATCCCAGATCCATTAGTATCTGGACTTGATCGACTCTTCCCTGATCCACTTGCTCAGCTTGCGCAATACCCATAAGTTGTGCGGCTGCGTTGTTGGCAACGACGTTTGCAGCAGCGTTGGCTGGACGCGGAGCTCCTGGAGCCCACTCTTCTGGTGGTGTATCCACTGACGAGGCAGCCTCGGTCTCTTCGACCAAGTTCTTGGCGACCTCCTTGAAGACTAAGAAAGCGTTCTCGCAAACCTTCTTCAGTGACTTCAGCTCTTCGTCAGCGAGTCTGCACCACTTTTCCATCGTTTTCTCGACTCGTTCTGACATGTTTTCTCCAAGGAATAGCGAGCATCGAATGAATCGACACCTTCTGCGCGTTCTCCGAGATTCTCAATACCTTCTCGTTGTGTCCAACTCCTGACACAGAAATCGAATCGAGCCATCCTGGTACGTTCGAGATCATCTGAAAATTCTGATGTAAAGAGATGGAACACACAAAACCAAAATACCTCCTCATCGTCCGAATTGGCTTCACTAGCCTTATCAAGAAGAGCCAGAAGGCACCAAACGATAAAATCACAAGTCGTCTGGTTAACGCATGCACTTCTCAGCACCTTCTGGAGACGAGCGTGTGGAACCCGGTTGTTGTCGATAAGGTAGAGCAGGCACAGGCTCTGAATAGACTCGTGATCCAACAGATGTGGGTGATCGGATGGTGCTTGATAAGCATGCCCAGCATGTTGTCCGACAGATGGTCCAGAGCCTCCGACGCCTCCTGGACCAATGTGACCAGCTGGAAAGATACCTGATTGCAGTTTGTGAACTGTTCTTAAAAAAAATTACGTGGACGCGCAATTCTAGCTCCCGGCCGTGTGAGTCCAACGCCGACTCCAGATCCTGGTGCTCCTGGAGGGACTGCTCCACGGAACAAGAAGCGATGGTATCTCATCATATTCGGCTCGACGTGTTGAGCACGAGCTCTACGGGCTTCGTTCTGCATGTCAGCTGGTAGTCCTGCGAGTTCGGCGTCGTCCACCTCGGCCAGCACTTGAGCTCTCTCATTGAGTGGCAGTGAAGCGATGACTGCGGCACCGTCCATTTCGACAACAGGCGCTGGTGGCGCATTCTGTCGTCGAATTGCTTCTTCGGCTTCCCGAAGACGACGCTCATGCTTGGCAAGTACTTCCTCTTGCAACTCTGGTGGAAGGGAGTTCAGGAAGACGGGATCAATCGGCTCGACAAGTGGACCGGCTGCATCCGCTACTTGTACGTCGGCGGCAGCACCACCAGCATTACCGACGGGGGCTGCTCCTTGTTGGTCCGCAGCAGACTGAGTAGCGGATGGTCGTGATGCTCTCTCGGCTCTCTGCTGTCTCTGGTAATCAAGACAGCGGCAGACTGCGGGAGGGGTGCATCGTCATCTCCGGTCTCCATCGGTTCTACGTCTTGTTGTTGATCGACTGCAGCTGGCGCTCCCGACGGTGTCGTCGCAGTTTCCTCTCCACGTACCGCAGCAGCGTTCGGAGCTTGCGTGTCTGAAACGGTGTTGCTGGTGTTGGTGTTCGCTGGAGTGGCGAGTCCAATGTCTCCTCCTGGCGGCGCTGGGGCAGTAGTGGTTGGTGGAGCAGCGGTAGCAGCGGCTTCGGCTTTCTTCTTATCGTCAGCTGCCTTCTTGAGAACTTCCAACTCCTTCTTCATTCTGGTCTTTGCCTCAGCTTCGCGTCTGATCTGTCCCTCACGGACTTTATGGAATGAGGCGAGATACGAGTTGATGATCACAGTCACATAGCGAATCGAGACTGGCTCCATGCACTGGGTGAACGACTCGAGACGATCAAGACAGCTTGGAACTTGACTGGCACGAACGTCACGACGATCTTCGCGATCCTGGAACAGTAACCATTAGGAACATTTTTTTTCAATTACTCTTTAAGTTACCCCAGATGTGTAGGATCGGAAGGCGGCCATTCGGGAGAATCCTGATGTTGGGCGCAAATCGAAAATGTGATCCAGGAACGATGTATGAATCGAGTCGTTATGTCCACCTCCACGAACGAGCATTCTGGCTGGTGGCAGTTCTCCCATACGTATTCCACGCGAGATAGCCTCAAGCTCCCGGATTTCCGTTTTTCGTCGGATGGCGTTTTGCCGAGTGAGACTGGTTCGATTCCCGTGATGCATCGACACGATTCCGGCACGGTAGAAAGAGGGTGTCCAGCGAGAGGATCCTAAAAACGTAATTCTATGTAAAATTTGCGAATGATTTTACAGTACCTTGCCAACTCCTCTTCGAAAATCGCCCAAGTTCAGCGAAGGAAAGTCTGAGTGCTTGTTTAGTTCATCTCCAAAGTCATTTACGTTATTTCTTAATCTAACTCTTATTTCCCATGCACCTCTACTCCGAAGCAACCACTGTTGGCTTCTCCGGTTTCGGTTAAAGGAGGGATCGGACATGGGTTTACCAGCCGACCCCTCCACCTATCAATCCCACGTGTGTGGAACCGCCCCGCAGGTGCGCCGCCCCCGTAGGTTATCTCTTAAAAAAGAGAGGGAGGATACCACGGCACTCAGTGCGGGAGCCGCCTGCTGGGGGATGCTCGCCCTTTATCAACAGACGGCTCAGTGGCCCTCCACCCACAGTGGCGGAGCAAAGGTGCTAGGGATTTTTTTCAAAATTCAAAGTATCAAAATTCATCGTTTTGGAATCGGAAATATTTTTCTAAGTCAACCTATACTAAATGACTTCTTCAATAAACTAATAACACGAAGACTACCCACGCTTACTTGGGAATTGGTGGGCTCCGAGCACCTCGTCATGGCGGGTCCACTTTCAGCAGCATTCCAGTCGACTTGGAGCTTCGATCGGGATTGGAGCGCATCAGGATTGGAGCGCCTGGTGGCACAAACTCTTGAACTGGTGCAGCGACTCCGGCAGCATCTTCTTCGACTTGAGCGGCTTCTGGAGCTTCTCCTGCAGCTGGCTGTTGTTCGGCTGGTGGCTGCTCTCCGGCATCGTCTCCGTCATCTCCATCTCTCTCTCCATCGTCTTGTGGCTCGGGTTCCTCTTCAAAGGGAAGATCATAGGAAGTGTCAACCAAAAACGGCTGTTCTTTCCGGCATTCGTTGATCTCGTGCTGAAAGAGAAAAATCATTTTCGAGTTCCTTCAAAATCGAAACGAAATTATGTACGCACAACGACGCGATTCACACAGATCTCCATTCCGTTGTTGGCCTTGAACGCAGTAACACCAATAGTCGTGAACAGGTCTAAAATGCGTGCGCATCTTGTTCCGAAGCTTGGTTCTGTGCAGCACCTCGATCGTCCTGGAACGCCTGTCCTGCATCGTTTCTCGAAACTTGATGCTGAACTATGATACGGTTTTGCTAGGAATTTTTTTTTTTTTGCAAGACTTACATCTTGTCCGTGAGCAAGCAAATAGTTGGCAGCTTCATCAGGATTGCGAGTGGTTTCAATAGCGAAACTAGCGATTTCACGACTGAATCCCAGATCCATTAGTATCTGGACTTGATCGACTCTTCCCTGATCCACTTGCTCAGCTTGCGCGAGACCCATAAGTTGTGCCGCTGCGTTGTTGGCAGCGACGTTTACAGCAGCGTTGGCTGGACGCGGAGCTCCTGGAGCCCACTCTTCTGGTGGTGTATCCACTGACGAGGCAGCCTCGGTCTCTTCGACCAAGTTCTTGGCGACCTCCTTGAAGACTAAGAAAGCGTTCTCGCAAACCTTCTTCAGTGACTTCAGCTCTTCGTCAGCGAGTCTGCACCACTTTTCCATCGTTTTCTCGACTCGTTCTGACATGTTTTCTCCAAGGAATGGTATTATTTTCTCGCTGAACAGTTCGAAGAAGGCTTTGTGGCATCCAGATGTATAGAAGTTTTGAGTCCTTGCTGTTCGGCAACTCTTTGCGCAGAAGACTTCGGAACATGACGTAGGACACATGACGTCTCTGGATAGATGAGAGCTCTTCCGGGAATTGGTAGACGAAGTTGGTTATCAAATGAGCGGATTGGTGGAAAAGAGACGGTGAGTAATATTCGGCGTTAGACAAAATGTGCATGAGAGCCTCCGGAAGATCTCCCTCCATGATGTGTTTCATGATATCCTGGAACTGCACGTCTCCGATAGCTCTCTTGATGAACGTCAAAAGTCCCTTTACGAGTCCACTTCTTTGTTGATGACAACTCGTTCCGTTGTGCTGAACTGGCTCCCACGATCCTCCTTTGATACCGTTGTTCATACCAGCAGGCGACAGAACTGGAGCGCCTGGTGGCACAAACTCTTAAACTGGTGCAGCGACTCCGGCCGCTGAGCATCTCCTTCCGTCTGTGTAGCGGCCGTTCTGATTGTCGGCTTGAGCGTTTGAATGAGCTCGTGTTCCCAGCACAACATTCTCGACAACTCGCGGTGCATCCCTTACAACTTGATTCCTTCTGGCATCTTCCAGGTCTCTTGGTTGCGACTGTCGCTGGACACCTTCTGAAACAATTGTTAATAAGGAAAGAAAGTTCGAGAAGAGATAGAGAAGTGACAAACGAAACAGGGCAACAGGAAACATGCGAGCTCAGGGAGCATACGCGCAGATAGCACGGCAACACGCCGATCGGTCAGAGGAGACAGACGAACGACCGCCACGCACACGAGAACACGAATGACAGTGTTCCGATGGTTGGATCGGTGGGCGTGGCCAAAAGGGAGCGAGAGAGAATGCGTTGTCTCGCGGCGAGTGTGGGTCAACAGAGCAAATGCGAATATCAATAGAGCGCGTTTGCATTGCGGGCTGAAGAGACGCAGAGAAATCTGCGCGTTAGAGAAATTAACTTTGCAGGTCTGCTATTGCGAAAATGACAAAAAAAAGGGATTTCCCTATGCAGAAAATTAAAAATCATGTATCAAACAAAGAAACTTCTTTACAAACAACAGATAGAATGTATTTCAATGAGAAATCGGCAATATGAGTGACTTTTCAGTCAACTAGGAAAATAAGGTAAAAACCTAGAAAAGATTGAAAATTCAATCCCGTCGCCACAAAAATAGGAATACACAAAAGAAAAAACTATCTCCTCATGTTTCAATTTCTAATGTGAAAGGAAATCGCGCTTTTTGGCTGTTTTAAAATTCAATTTCACTGCTTCATTTGAAGCTGCGTAATCCTAATGCTGCCGAGAGCGCTTCCTAGTGCTGCCGTGGGCGCTTGTTGAAAAAGGTCACGAATCAATTGAGCAGCAGTAATAGCTGATCAGCTGATGCGTCAAAAACAATATTGTGGGGGAGCGTGGAGAATGATGACGCAAAGATATTTAAATAGGTAAAAAAACCAAGACCAATGTATGTGTTGTGCTGTTGAAATGATTTTTTGCATCATTGAATCGGAAAGGTTGAATCCACGAGAAGACAATAACGAAGAACTGGAATTGAAAAGTGGAGCGAGTAGGAAAAAATCCGAGAAAACAGCTAATCGCTGCAATTCTCACTGGAATGAAGTTTGGAATGATATTATTAAGACGTTTTTAAGAGGAATTGAGAGGAAATTTTTGCAAGTGTTTTCTAAAAATTATCGAAAACGCCAGCGCATCTGAAAACATGTGCTTCTACAAAAACTGTAAAATTTATGGAAATTAATATCTTGATCAATGAAATCCAGTTAGTTTCACTTCTGGATTGAAATCAAAACTGATTTTTTTTCCTTTTTCACAGTTTCGTAATAGAATACAGAAAAATATGTACTTTCAAATGCACTTGGGTTTTCTTTAATTTTTAGAAACGCTTATAAAAACTTCTGGTTCGCCGTTTTCCGCTACAGTTCTCATACTGGAGATGTGCAGCGAACCAGAAAATCAGCGAACCGGAAAAAATACCAGCGTTCTTTTCGAACAATTTGAAAATCTTCTTTGCAAAAAAACGTGAGATTGAGTTCTCTACCGGATTGGAAAGTTTGAAACCTGTCGTCGCGATTTAGAGCTCTCTAAACTCTTTTCCGGTTCGCTGATGAGAACTGCAGCGAACCGGGAAAAAAAACTCGAATCAGGGAACAGCGAACCGGGAAAAAAGCTAGCGAACCAGGAATAACGAAACCGGTCATTTTTTAGCCAATTCGGGAATTAGACTAAACTTCCATATTTCTCGTAATAATATGCTGCAGAATATCTGCGAACTAGTTAAAGAATGCTGAGAAAATTCTCTAACTGGCTCAAAAATGACCGGTTTCGTTATTCCTGGTTCGCTAGCTTTTTCCCGGTTCGCTGTTTCCTGATTCAGTCGTTCCTGATTCGAGTTTTTTTTTTCCCGGATCGCTGATTTACTGAAATTGTCGTCGTGACTAAATATTTTTAAACTACAACAGAGTGATTTTCAACAAATGCGCATAACAATGTAGTGAGAAACACGAACAAATTAACACCGATGAAACAAAAAAACTAGAAAAATAGATGGTTTTTTTTTAAAAACATGAGAAATTTTTCTAGAAAGAAAACAATTTTCAAGTTGCGCGTAAGGTGTGGCGCAGCCACAATCTTAGGCTAACGTGTTTGCAGACAATTGATTATTTTGGCCAATTAAAACTGAAAACTGCTGAAGATCGAAGAATCGATTAATCGATGCTTCGAAAAAAAAAGAACAAAAATGTTCAAAGATTATAAACTCGTTTGTCATCTGGAAGAAATCTTCCATAACTTTTAAACAAAAAAAACAGATAAAAAAACTTCCCGTGTTGCGCAAATGGTGAAAGCCATTTCCTTGTGCTGCCGAGAAAACTTTCCATGCACGGACTGCGGGCGCTGACAAAAATGCACTAACACTAGTCAAAATTCTTTCATTTATTCATTAAAAAACGAGTTGGATCATAAGGAGATTGAATAGGAAAAGGGCAATTGAGGAATCGGCAGCTGATGAGGTGGTAGCTGTAGTCTCGGCTGGGCTCGCTTGAGATGGTGAACCGGCCGGTTCTCCTCCTCCAGGAGAACCACCCGATCCTCCTCCTCCCATCTTGAACATTTCCTTCTTAAACTCTTTTTCAGGTCCCATGAGGCACCCTGCAACCTGTTCGAATCCAGTTGAGCAATCCATTTTCACACATGCAATCTTTGTTTGAGTCGGGTGGGCCGAAATTTCCTTCACCCTAGCAGTTGACAGTGCTTTCGCGTCTACCAACAATTGGTCCAGCTCTTTTGGACTTGTAATTGCTTGGTATCTTGCGTTAGCAGACTCGAGTATCACACGTCCTGACCCGGAGTAGTCGAAGCCTCCATCACATTTAAAATTATTTTTCACATGGTCTTCGAATTCATCGCTCCACGAAAGTTCCTGCATGTTCTCAATACCGAGTTCCTTGGCGACTGTTCGTCGAGCTTCATTTAGTTTTGGCAAGTCATCCTTGCTGAACGGAACTGATGCATTCACTGAAAAGATTGATGTTCACTTAACCAATTGCTTCGTGTGCTCCATACCGATGAGCACTAGGCACGAAGCGAGCAGTAGTTTCGAAACTGCGACAATCATGACGAGAATGATTTGTTCCAGAGTGGATGAGCAACTGAATCTTCCGATAACGATCTTTGAAATCGAGGCCACGTGCCGATAACGATCTTTGACATTTTGTGCAGGTCAAGTTCAGTTCACGTATTTTAAAGGTTCCCCACCTCTGCTTACACATGTAAATCAATGGCTACGTGTCACTTTTAGGTGTCTTTTGGAAAAGAACACCTTTTTTCACCCAAGGCTGCTTATTCGTGGTTTAGGAATAAGACGTTTTTTTTTCAAGAGAATACAGTGAATCTTGGACCCTGTCCTTTCAGACTTTTATAAGCTTCCTTCGAAAAGAACAAGTGTCTTTTGGAAAAGACACCTAACAGTTACAAGTCGAAATGTACAGAACGTCAGATTTGAAGCGACCGATGCTCCGAGATCCCGCGTCAGAGGAAGCCCGCCGAGACGGTCTGCAAAGTCGCGAGTATCACCGAACGCCATCTGCCTCCTTGCAATTTGTATGACCTTTTATGGCAATCATACGCACCCCGGTGTCCCGTCCGTCGTGGAAACTTATCTTGATTTACGTCCCTCCTCGCTCCCCCTTCTCAACACACTCGTGTCATCTTGTCGCTCGTCTAATTTTTATCGTCGTTTAGTTGATTTATCGTCGTGCCGCGAGACGAGGCGAGTCGCTACGGCTGAATTGTGTTCCTCGCGAACCGAACAAAAACGGAGTCACTGGAGAGGTGTTTTTCTGAAGACGTTCAAACAACAGCTTTTTAAGGGGAGATCTATTTGACGAGCTAGAATTCTGGACTTTTGACTGAGTGGCGCGTCGAATGCAATCGTGCTCCTCCGCTCCATAGTGTCTGTGCTTAACCTATTTTTTTAAAACTATTTCGGTTACACAGCTTGAAATAGTTAGCAAAATGTGAAGACACAAACGAGAAACTTGAATTTAAAGCATTAGAGGCAAAAAGCGCGTCGTGTTTCTGTGATATTTAACTGCCGTTCCATTAGACACCTCTTCTCCGGCTCAAATCCCCACCAGCGGAGGGAATCTCCGTTTCTGCTTCCCCATCGCCGCTCAAAAATGTCCTTTTCTTAGAATTTTGACAAATCGGTGCACCGGGCGCCCGCACTGACTGATGACCCTAATCGATCGTCGCCTTTGGCGCTCTTCGGACCTCCCGCAGCGCACCGCCCATCTCTTTTTGCGTCTTGGGAGGTATTTTCGCGAGGCGACTACGGTAGCTGATTCCCATCTGAATCCCACCCGCCTCGTCGTCCCGGCGGCGGTCGGTGTTCATCGTGTTTCACATGATTTATACGAGATTATTCGCAAATTTTTGCGAGACCTTTTTTGAGTCATTTTTAAGAATTTCCATTGTTCGGATACTGTAGAATTCTGAGAAATTGGATGCTAATTGACATTTTAAATCGGTCACAGAGATATTGTGTCTTCGCTATTTCGGAGCAATCCCCAAAATGAAGAACCAATTCAAAACTTTCCATTTACCTGCTGAAGAATTGAGCACAGTTTTCACTTATTTTTCCCCAGAACCGTTAAATTTTACGTTTTCAAAACTGATTCACTGTGATAACAATTGATTCTTATTAATAATGAGCTTTTATTCAAATCTACAGTGTGCCCTCGAATATTACTACGGATGCCATCGAAATGGCGACCTCTGCCGGAGAATCATGATATCTCGAGATTGATAAGAGATATCATAAAATTCCTATGTAATCACCTAAGTTCTTTCTGTTTATAGGTAATTAAACCAAATCCCTGATGATGACTATAAACAGTCGAAACGTCGGAAATACTGTATCAAAACCCCGGTGCCACTCCAATAAAGCGATCCTACCAAAGCCTTCCGCTCATTCCAAAAATGTATCATAAAATTGTTAACGGCAAACTTGTAGATCATAACTAGGACTACAAGTTTCCTCTTGACAACGTTTTGATATCTCTTATCAATTTCGAGATATAGTGATTCTCCGGCAGAGCTCTCCTCGGTCCCTTACTTCAACTTTTTTGAAAAATTTCAATGTTTCAATGTCAAAAAAAAACGAGCATTAGTCTCCCCAACTTTGCTCTCATCGGAACTCGAATGTCCCAAAATTCTTTCCAAAAAATGAGAGAAAATTGAGGGAAATCCAATCAAATCCGTAGTTCACTCTCACAATCATAAATCTCGCCCACGTCGAAAAGAAAACATGCTTTTTCGTGAGAACTAACTCCCCTTCTCACAGCTACCGTAAACCCCTTGAAGCGCCGCCCACACCGTCGTCAAAGTTGGGCAGCCGAAAGATAATAATCTAAGTTTCTTTCGGTGGATTACGGTAGCAGACAGAGAGTGAGTGAGTGACACTGGAAACGTGTGCGTCTCGTGCCGATTAGGTAGTGAGAAAACGCATCGGCTTTCGAATTTCATTCGGTTTTCTTTTCCCGACATTGTTCTAACTAATTGTAACTTTACAAAAGTCCCAAACACATCGTTGCATTGTTCTCAGATTCTCGCCCTCACTCCAAAATGCCGTCGGTGACTGGTTCGGACACGGAATTCGAGTCGGACAGTGGGCTGCCGAGGACCAAGAAACAGGTGATTATTCCATGGATCCCAATTGAAATCGCTTCGAAATTCACAGAAGAACAAGCCGTTGATGGAGAGGAGGCGGCGGGCACGGATCAACAGGTCCCTCTCGCAGCTGAAGCAGATTTTGATTGAGGACGAGCATAAGGTGAGATTTTGAAGTTACAGAACGATGAGAAAACATTTTTCAAAGAAAAAACCAACAGCTTTTGCGCCGACCGCGACGCAGCCGCGGCTTTTCTACCGTACTTTTCGTCGAAAAAACAGTGTTTTCGTGGCGAGAGAACGCATATTCGGCCTCGTCGCGGTTGCGTCGCGGTCGGCGCAAAAGTTTCAACTTTTGCAGGGCGGATAATAATGATAAAACAATAAAAATTGATTTTTCCTGCCTAGTTGATGTTTCCGAAACTTTTCCAGCCTAGAAAAAAGAAAAGTATTTAGAATCTCAACGTCTTCTAAACCAAGCCTCCCCCGTATTCCAGAACACTTCGCAGCACTCGAAATGGGAGAAGGCGGACATTCTCGAGATGGCCGTCGAGTATTTGGAGCAACTGCGGAGCCAAAAGACTGCCACGTCACCAGCACCAGTAGCTCCACGGAAAGAATTGGTACTGGCTGCTGCTCCCCCTCCGCCTCCTCCCCACCACCCGGTTCCCATGCTACCGTATCACGTGATGCAGCAGTACATGGCATATCACCAGTTGGCTCATCTCTCCATGTACTCCTCGATGGTCTCCGGAGTTCCGGGCCTGCCGTCGGGATTCGTCATCCCGCCATTTGGTTCGCAGCCAAAGGGGCGGAGTCAAAGTGGAGATGTGTGATTTTGTTGATTTTTAAGAGTTGATTTTTTCTATTTGTTCTAGTCATTGATTGTGTAGAGTTTTATTTCCCCTCTAGCTTCTGGGAGCTTTAATAAAAAAATTTGGAAAAAAAACAAATTTTATTAAAATTATTAGAGAACAAAAGAAGTACCCGACTTCATGAGAGAAACACTCGTAAATTACACATAAAAACTAAAAAATTCAACTAGGCGCAACCCGTGATGAAGATATTTTCAAAGGAAAAGATTGGAAATTGGAAAATTTGAGAAAAAAATGAAAAAAAAAACTTATTCGGTCTCACAACTGTCGCTAGTCCGCACCCAGACAGTCCGGTAGGGCAGGGTTTGGGCGCGCGGGCGGTCAAGACGGGTGGCGAGAAGATCGAGGCGATACGTGCTCGATGGTTGGAGCCCGTCGACGACCGTCTCAATGAATGCCGGTTCTTCTGTCGAAGAGTGCGTGTAGCAGCCGACGAGAGCCGAGGAGGAGATGCCGCCTTCGCAGAGATTGTCGGCCTGCAAATATTCATTGGTAAGTCTGGGGCAGATATTTTTGGAATGTTTTTTGAAAAATTATCAATAAAATATAAAATTTTTGATCTACTTTTCCGAAACGGAAAGCCAAAACTCACCAAGCTAACAAGATGCTCCAAAAAGTTGGCATTCTCTTTTCTCTGATAGACACAATATCTGACGTTTCTCTCTTCAGCGCGCGCGAATTGGATCGTCGTCGAGTCGCATGATCGTCCGACGATCTTGATGGAAGTGTCATCGGGAAGGTTGGCGTACGGGGAGGACGTCATGTCGGTGCTAGCCCACACTCTCAACGTCTTCGGCTTATCGTCGTCGTTGATGAGTTGGAATCGGAGGTGCCCGTTGGGGATGCCAGTGACGGCGAAGCGTCGGAATCCGGAGAACGAGTCGGTCTGCGTCAGAATCTTTCCGTTGCGGAACAGATTCAGCCGAATGAGCCCGTCGCAGGCGTGCACGATGAACAGGGCCTGCAAGAGGGAGAAGATAAGAAGAGATGAGGGATTGGAATGCAGGGCGGGTCAGTTGGCGCCTGATGACGTCAATGGAGAGAGTAATTGAGAGACAACGAGCGGTTATTTTGGGAGGAACGAGCCCGTAGGGATAAAAATAGACGGGCGGGGTGTAAACTTGAAACGAAGACTTTTCGAAGCGTCTTGCAGAAAGTAGTCACTTTTCAAAAAGCTCTCTGACGTCAGTGTAGAGATCAAATGGCCAAGTTTTCGAAACTTGGATAATTTGCAAACTCTAGGAATTCTTCTCGAATAGAAAAATGCATTTTTTTCGAATTTTTGCTTCCCGAGTTTTGTGGCTTGTTCAACACCAAACAAAGTGTACACTTTTTGAAATATCTTCTTTCTAGCTCGTTTTCCGGTGAATTCCCGAAAATGCTCATTAATTTCGAATTTAAAATTCACAGATTTTTGCGGATTTCAAAAGTTTGATGATTCCGGAAAGTTCACGAAAAATAATTTTCAAAAACCGAGCTCACCGATTGTGTCATATTTCTCTCCCTCGCGTCCATGATGATTGGCAAGAAGAACTTCAGATTCAAGAAAGCGCCCCTCCTGGGCTGCAAGTGGATCTGTGAGAGTTGTCCGTCGACGAGATGTTGGCGGGGGACGGACTTCTTCTGTTTCCGTGGCACGTTGCGGGTGACTTTGCGGCTGGTTCCGCCGGAAGATGGTGTTTGGAAAGAGGCCATCTCGTAAGAGGAAGACGTTCCTCGTTTGTGGTCTCTAATGAAGACGGTCACGTAGTAGGTCCGATCCTTTCTCAGATCGTTGACGATCAGCGAGTTGTTCGTCTGCGGGACGCACTTCACCGTTTCCACACCTTCCTCCACGTGGTCACACATCCCGGCGAAAAGCGGCGGGTCCCGACGCGAAATGATCGTGCAGATACGGTACCTTCCGGGTTCTGCAGAGTTGCGCACTTGCGGTGAGAGCTTCCACGTAATTTTGGCTGTATTGTCCTCCAGAAGAGTGGTAGCCAGCCGGGTGTCATGCGGGAGTGGCGGGTATTGCTCTTCGAGGCGGAACAGGGAGGGAGTGAAGAAGACGCGCACGGAGGCTGAGGTGGTGGGTGGAGCACGAAGGACGAGCAGCACTTCTGGAAATACAAGTGAATATAACAAATTCAAAAAATTGTGCTTCTCGACTCACTTCTTGGCATTCTATGCGAGTAGTATTGCATTCGTTTCGAGTCCTCCTCTCCGGCGAGCAACCGGAACTTCTCCGACTGCTCCAAACTTTTCGAGACGTCCGAAACAATGTCGAGCTCCTCGTTCATGCTCAATTCTGATATAAGAGACCGGGTGAATATGATTGTCCGGGAAGAGATTTCTACCTTTATCCACAGCGAACAGTTGCCAGTGGATGGGGGCTCCGCATGGGGTGATTGGCATGAAGAATGGGGAAAGTGGATTGGTGATGTGCAAGTAGAATCTGAAGGAATTATTAATTGCGATTTCATTTCGAGCAGTTCGTTTACCGTTTCTCCGATTTTCTTGACAAATCCACAACGGTCTCTGTGTTCTCCGAAAGAATCGAATAGCTGTGTGGCACGGTGTGGAATGCGTCGGCGAGTTGGAGCAATAGTAGCGAGATGAGCATTTTGAGCATCATCTGTAATTCGTTTCGATTTCAAAAGAGCAGTGGAATGCACCAAAAAGTGGGCGGAAATTCCAAAAATAAGAATAGACGCCGCGAAAACATGCGGAGAGCGTGCTCCCCGGGGGGTATACAAAAAAGATGCCAACGTTTTTTTGTTTCTGGTGCTCGACGGCGCCCAAAAATTGATGTGGAGGGGGGATACCTTGAAGGGAGCTCCCCGGGGACCGATTTGGAAGGGTTATTGATTTTCCGAAAGCTAAGAGACTATGGGACTCTGGGGAAGGTAATCAGTGGAGAGGGGATGATCATCAGCTATGATAGCCGATTATCACCTGGCGCCTAGAGGCAGCCAGCTCGAACCGATGCCTATCACTCGACTAATCAGTGCAACTGATCTTGAGTGAGAGTGGCCCCTAGTGAGGTAGAGGGGAGGCCAATTTGCCACACGGTTACTCGAAATTGGGGCGGGGCCTCGGCGGAGGTCAGACAACTCACGCTGCGTGTCGACGACCCGTGTGCTCTATGCCACGGGGCTCCGAAATAGAAGGAATGCGAGGAATGCGGGCGCCGGCGTCAGTTGGCGTGAGACGGCGGCGCGGCGAGCAGCACGAAGAGTGTGAGCAATGCTATCAGTGATAACGAGTAGAGGAAGCGAATGTCCGGCGATGATGATGATGATGATGATAGTATGTGCTGGCGTAGTCCTCTCTCTCTTTCGTGTCCCGCGTCATAAGAGGATCGAGTTGCAGGCGAAAGAATGCGTAATTGGCACGGCTCCTTGTTGACGTCGCGAGTTGTGCAGACCGCCCGTAGCGGGGTATACTGTAGCCGATCATTTTCAGATTCCAGCATCCTGTGAACAGACGATGTGTGCAAGTGTTCCTGAAAAAACTTAATGACTCATTCGTTGTAAATCCTGGGCTCTTGTCAGAGAGCTAAAAGTGTTCTGCTCGTCATCACATTCCTGCTCGGCACTCAAATTTCGAAATGTCCTTCCTCCCCCTCCTTCTCGTTCTTTTTTTTTCTTCATGTTTCCGGTGTGTCGGTGTCATCAAGAAGTTTGTAAACTCGATGTAAAATGAGAGATACAAAGAGAAATTGCTCGCATTCCTCGCGTTTTTTGCTTGCGAGACTTCGATCCCAGCGGAGGCTTGATATCTCTCGTTATCACCCTTATCACATGTGTTCGTTGAGGGGTAAAAGTCACGGGAAGCGAAGGAATGTTTTGATCGGTGAGTAGAGGAGGCCAGCAGGAGCAGCGCAACAGCGACACAGCGGACCAGAGAGCCGCCGCCGCCATCACGAGAAGAATCTGAGGAATTTCCAGCGAATTGGGAAAAAATTAGAATCGGAAGACGATTTAAATGTTCACATACATTGAGAAAACCAGGTGTGGAAGAAACGAGCGGATGTCCCAAAGAGAACAAAAGATTAGATGTGTGTGTGTGCGTGTGTAGCGGGATGGAGGGGCAAAAGCTCAGAAATGAAACATGAGGGGCTTAATCGAGAAGGCGACGGGGAGAGGATACATGATCAGATGGGATAGTCGACGCGTTGATCATAATTTAGAAATAATCAGAATAGATTGATAATTATTGTGCAGACACGAATTCCGGACGAAGAGTATGAAGGGAGACCAAGATAGTCTTAAAGTGCATTGGATTGGGAGGAAAACCGCGTATCTTGGGGTGTAGAACATTGATTAAAAACGAGGACAAAATGGAACAGCGGAAATGAAACTTTAGAAGAGTTTAAGCAAAACGAAGTGAAGTGAAGTGGGGGAAGACGACGCTTTAAGCGAATCCGAATCCTTCGGTGCACTCGCGGATGGCCAGGAGCAGCGAGTGACGCAGCTTCTCGTAAGAGTCGTACTGCGGCAGATCCAGTTGGTTGAAACTGTAATGTTTATGTTTAGTGAAAATTAGATCAATTTGAAATCTTGCCATGTGTGGGCAGCTGGAAGACGATCTCCTCCGCGGCTGTCCATGTGAATGCTGAACTTCTGAACACCATTCATACCCTCGAGTGATGCGAATCCTTGAAGTGGAACCTGTAAAAATATTAAATTTGTATGAAATTCTGAAACACTCGTCTATCTCACCTTCGAAGTTCCAGTGACGAACTGAAGGAACTTCGCCTTGTCTTCCTTCTCAAACGACCGCAGAGCTCTCCAGAACCATTGAATGTGTGTGGCTGTCTTCTGGAAGCCCTTGTAGTCTGTGTTGGCCGCCAAATCGTCGATATCAACAGTTGGTAGACCGGAGATGAGAAGCTCGAGCTCCTGTTCGTTGAACATCGAGATTAAGTCCTTTGGAATAATTTCGTAGAAACCGGTGAGGAAGGCATCGAGTTGCTTTCGAATCGATCCCGTCATCTTCATTTGGCACACGAGTTTCACGTACTCTTCCTTATTAGCATCGTTGACCTCGATCTTCCGTCCATTAGCCTTCAGGTCACGAACAGATCGCACTCCGAACTCTTCGACTTCCGTCGAGAAAGTTAGATCGAGACTCAAGTCATCGATGGGGTTTTTCAGAAGGAACTCGAGCGACTTGAAGAAGGCTGGGTCTTCACTCTCCAAATCCTGGTATCTGACTGGCAGGTTCAGGATGTGCTTGTAGAAGGCACGCGTGAAGTAGCAGTCGAGGTACTTGTGCTCGAACACAGACTTGGCGATCAGTCTTCCGACGAACTTGAAATAGTCGAGATGCTCCGGGTTGATGTAAGACGCCTTGTTGATCATGTACGTGACCATGTCTCCTGGTGCAGTGATGAACAGAGCGTAGTTGGGGTTGAAGATCTCGCGCGTGATGACCGAGAACCATTCACGGAGCAGACCTCCGGCATCTTGTCCTTCTTCACCTTGGAAGATGATGTAGAAGCGGTTCTTCCATTGCGATGGTGCCAGGCGGAACAGCTCACGGAACGAATCGGAGAACACACGATTGCGGGACACTTGCACAGTCACGTCGTTGCGGCGATATCTGGGCATTCTGTAATTAGGACCCTAGAACGAAAAATACTAATAAACTTACGATGGCTCCAACTTGGTGAGTTCCTTGCGGAAGTACTTTCTCTTGACATCGAAATCAAGGAGCTTGGGGAACTGAGTCAAGACGGCGAACGGTCCTCCGGCTGACAAGACTGCATTGTTCTGTCGCAGAGCCTGGTTGAGAACTTGACGATGTTTCTCGGCGAATTCAATAAGCTTAGCGGTGTCCGGGTCGAGGTCCTCGCGGAGTCCGTCGTGCGAGACTGAAGAGGCGACGGCAGCGGCGGAGGTAGATGGTCCAGCACCTGCGGCAGCTTGCTGCTGACTTTCCTTTCTCTTCGCTTCTGCTTCTTTTTGAGTTCTCGTCTTCTGTGGCTGAGAGGCGTGAACAAGGAAGAAAGCTTCGGCGGCAGGTTGGAGAGCAAGAACAGCATGCGGATCGGATGCCTTTCCGAGACGGATCAAGCATTCGGACAATGAGTTCCAAAGACTTTCGAGATCGACGAGTCTCTCCGAAATGCGTGGCTCTTCGTCGAGAACAACTTCCTCTTTCTTATCGGTGTCTGAAACAACTGCCGGTTGTTCCGATGCTCCTGCGGTTGCTGGTGGAGCGCTTGGATCAGCTACTGCTGGTGGAGCACTCGACGAAGATGGTGCATCTTTCTCCTTGTTTTCATCAGCCTTCTTCTTTTCGGCCTCTTTTGCCTTCTCTTTTCGAATAGTTTTCATGTGGTTACGAACTTTGACAAGTGTTTGGAGAGCACTCAAAAGAGCGTATTGCGCTCCTCCTTTGTCGGTGAGAAGAGTGACAGCTGGAAGTTGAAGTTCTTTGCACGAGCTCATCTGCAGACGCATGTTCTGGTCTCCGTCAATTACGAGTCGCTCGCCATCGAAACGTCCAGTAGTTGTACGTCCCCCAGAATTCGTGTCAACAACCAGTGTGACGGTCTTCGATTTAGGCGCCGACGTCGACGGTTGATCTTGTGAAAGTGGTCCGTCTTCGGTCTTTTGCGCCTCGTCGAGTTCAACGATAAGATGGTTTATCTGTGGCAGAAGTTCCTTTCCGAGCTTCGAAACAGCGGCGAACAAGTTGTTATAGATCTCCACCGATGTTTCGTCAGAGAACGTTCGCATCGCTTCGGAGAGGATGGTAAGTCCCTCGGAGAGTCCTTCAGCACTACACGAACCAGTGGTCATTACTTGGATCACATACTCGAGTTTCCGTCTCAGCGGCATCTTCTCCTTTTCGTTCTTGAGTCCAAGGAGCGAAAGTGTGTCCATCGGCAAGGTTACCATTATCTGACTCGCCACCTTCATCACCTTCTCCTTCAGCGGCGACTTGGCCAACGTTGGTCTTTGCAGCGAGTTGAGTATCTGTCCAAGTGGGCATTCTTCCAATTGCTGCTCCGGCGATGCTGTCCAGTCTTTGCTTTTCGGCACTCTCGATGTATTCTGAACCATTGACCAGAACTGATGGAAAGAGGGCGACTGTTTGGCCACATCAGTGGATTTGGCTCCGTTGCGAAGGATAGCGGGAAGGAAATTTCCGGGGTACGAGCGGGCGATGCTGGCGAGCAAATCGAGAATGTTCTTGCACATTGGAATAGCGAGCATCGAATGAATCGACACCTTCTGCGCGTTCTCCGAGATTCTCAACACCTTCTCGTTGTGTCCAACTCCTGACACAGAAATCGAATCGAGCCATCCTGGTACGTTCGAGATCATCTAAAAATTCTGATGTAAAGAGATGGAACATTCAAAACCAAAATACCTCCTCATCGTCCGAATTGGCTTCACTAGCCTTATCGAGAAGAGCCAGAAGGCACCAAACGATGAAATCACAAGTCGTCTGGTTAACGCATGCACTTCTCAGCACCTTCTGGAGACGAGCGTGTGGAACCCGGTTGTTGTCGATAAGGTAGAGCAGGCACAGGGTCTGAATAGACTCGCGATCCAACAGATGTGGGTGATCGGATGGTGCTTGATAAGCATGCCCAGCATGTTGTCCGACAGATGGTCCAGAGCCTCCGACGCCTCCTGGACCAATGTGACCAGCTGGAAAGATATCTGATTACAGTTTGTGAACTGTTCTGAAAAAAAACTTACGTGGACGAGCAATTCTCGCTCCTGGCCGTGTGAGTCCAACGCCGACTCCAGATCCTGGTGCTCCTGGAGGGATTGCTCCACGGAACAAGAAGCGATGGTATCTCATCATATTCGGCTCGACGTGTTGAGCACGAGCTCTACGGGCTTCGTTCTGCATGTCAGCTGGTAGTCCTGCGAGTTCGGTGTCGTCCATCTCGGCCAGCACTTGAGCTCTCTCATTGAGTGGCAGTGAAGCAATGACTGCGGCACCGTCCATTTCGACAACAGGCGCTGGTGGCGCATTCTGTCGTCGAATTGCTTCTTCGGCTTCCCGAAGACGACGCTCATGTTCGGCAAGTACTTCCTCTTGCAACTCTGGTGGAAGGGCGTTCAGGAAGACGGGATCAATCGGCTCGACAAGTGGACCAGCTGCATCCGCTACTTGTACGTCGGCGGCAGCACCACCAGCAGTACCGACGGGGGCTGCTCCTTGTTGGGCAGCAGCAGGCTGAGCAGCGGATGGTCGTGATGCTCTCTCGGCTCTCTGCTGTCTCTGGTAATCACGGAGGACTTCAGCTCTCATCTCTTCGGGAAGAGCAGCTAAGAATGCAGGATCAACGCCTTCTGGTATGTCAATGTCACCAAGAATCGCACGGAACTCTTCAGCCATTGGTTCGACTTCGGCAACTGGAAGTTGAGCTTCTGGTTCGACAGCTGGATCTTGAGCAACGGCATCTGGAGCTCCTTCTTGTACTTCTCCAACAATTTCCTCGTGATCTGGCTCGTGATGCTCGTCTAGATCGAGGACAAGCGGTTCTTGGTTCACTTCAGATTCATCCAGTTCATCAACTCCGGCAACTGACGAAGCGGCAGTTGCAGCGGAAGACTGTGGGAGAGGCGCATCGTCATCTCCGGTCTCCATCGGTTCTACGTCTTGTTGTTGATCGACTGCAGCTGGTGCTCCCGACGGTGTCGTCGCAGTTTCCTCTCCACGTACCGCAGCAGCGTTCGGGGCTTGCGTGTCTGAAACGGTGTTGGTGGTGTTGGTGTTCGCTGGAGTGGCGAGTCCAATGTCTCCTCCTGGCGGCGCTGGGGCAGTAGTGGTTGGTGGAGCAGCGGCAGCAGCGGCTTCGGCTTTTTTCTTATCGTCAGCTGCCTTCTTGAGAGCTTCCAACTCCTTCTTCATTCTGGCCTTTGCCTCAGCTTCGCGTCTGATCTGTCCCTCACGGACTTTATGGAATGAGGCGAGATACGAGTTGATGATCACAGTCACATAGCGAATCGAGACTGGCTCCATGCACTGGGTGAACGACTCGAGACGATCAAGACAGCTTGGAACTTGACTGGCACGAACGTCACGACGATCTTCGCGATCCTGGAACAGTAACCATTAGGAACATTTTCAATTACTCTTTAAGTTACCCCAGATGTGTAGGATCGGAAGGCGGCCATTCGGGAGAATCCGGATGTTGGGCGCAAATCGAAAATGTGATCCAGGAACGATGTATGAATCGAGTCGTTATGTCCACCTCCGCGAACGAGCATTCTGGCTGGTGGCAGTTCTCCCATACGTATTCCACGCGAGATCGCCTCAAGCTCTCGGATTTCCGTTGTTCGTCGGATGGCGTTTTGCCGAGTGAGACTGGTTCGGTTTCCGTGATGCATCGACACGATTTCGGCGCGGTAGGAAGTTGGTGTGCGGCGGGAAATGTCGTTGTCTGCTGGTGGTCTGATCATCAGCGGATGATCATTCACAACGCCTCCAAGGCCGACAGATCGGCCGAGTGGACGACGATCCGAACGGTATGGTCTGAAAGATCTAGTAAACTTTAGTGAGGAAAACATAGTAAAATAACTTACAAGAACTCGAACTCGTCGCGGAAGATGTCAGCAAAAGCAGATGGACGAGGGAACGATGGTGGGAAGAGCATTTCGTCCATGCGGTGCATATCGGCAAACGCACTACCCATCTCGAAGTAGTCTTCGTCAAGATCCAGTCTGTTAACATCATCCTCGATGCTGTCACCATCATCGTCTCCATCGTCATCATCATCATCGTCGTCTTCTTCAAGAAGCCGTCTAACTTGGGATGGCTCCGGATTGGGTTCGACACGCAGCACATCTTCATGATCATCATCGTCATCGTCGTCTTCTTCATCCTCAACATCATCGTCATCATCATCCTCTCGTGGATGATCATCCTCCACTGCATTGTCATCATTGTCGCCGTCCTCTTCTTCTTCATCATCGCCATCTTCGTCTTCTGGAGCAGCGTCAGCCATCTCAGCGTCTCCCACATCTTCATCATTCGGTGCAGCAGCTGGAGCAGCATCACCATCTTCGGCCATGTTCACATCTCCATCTCCGGCTTCTACCGCGTCGTCGCGAACTTCAGCTTCCTGTTGTTCACCTCCGTGCTCCGATGCTTCAGATGGACTATCCGAGCGTTCTCTTTCCGAGGTGTCTGATCCCTCATCTTCACCTGCAGCTGGTTGGATGGCATGACGGTGTCCTCTGAAGGTTTCCTCGTTGAGTCTTCTCAGAAGGCTTCTCATTTCTCCATCCATGTGGAACCCTTCGGGGCCTCCACCGAAAAGACTCTCCAGATCGCGGTCCATGAATTCTCGTCGGTCGCGGGCAGCAGAACGTCCGACCATATCCATGAATGAACGAGAGGCACTGGTGAGAGCAGAAGACGAGTTTCCAGATCCTTCTAGCAGAGTGTCCAAGGTTTTCAGGATCTGGTTGACAGTGTCCATCGAGGGCTTCGACGACAGTTGCAGACAGTGGATAGTTTTGACGAGATCTGCACACATCTTCTTCTTGTGGAACAATTTCATGACAGCATTCTGTTGATGGAACGGACGGTCACGGTGACGATCAGAGTGATGATGGTGATGGTGATGCGGAGAAGGGCAGTTCTGGCACATGGTGATAATGATGCTGCAGAGCTCGGAGATCTTCTGAAGCAAGTTATTCTCAGCTTTCTCGATCTCAGTGTTCGCCGCATCCCGGTGTTCGGCACTCTCTTCAGAATGAAGCACTCTCTCAGCTCGAAGTTCTCCGGCCATTACTGAGTAGATAGCCAAAGCGTTCTTAATGTCGAGAACGAGAAGCTCTTGAGCCTTTCCAGCGTTCTGCGAGGCGGCAATGACCGCGATGAGAGTCTTGAGAGCGTTGGCAGTTTCCGTTTTTTCTGGCGACGAACTGACATAGGTGTCAATGAGCGAGTGCAGAGCACTCTTTCCCTCGTGTCTCGTTTCGGCGATGATAATGGCCAGCGAAGGGTATGACTTGATGATCTCCGCGAGAATGGTCAGAATCTTCTCTTGCGACAACATCCTCGTCGGTCCTACAGCTGGGAATTCTCCGTCAAAAACTTCAGAAATGATCAATTTAACAACATCCACAGCTCGCTGATTGTTCTCGATAACGATAGTTGAACTAGAAGATGACGCAGCAGCAGTGGAAGTGGATGGGGTGGCTCCGGCGTTCGAAGTAGATGTTGTTGGAGCGGCTGGTGCTGGAGATGTTTCCACGAATCCAGAAATGATTGTAGCTTTCTTGGACATTGGGAGAACATCGGATCCGCTGAGTCTCGCCAACTTGTTGAAAGCCTCAGTGAACACGAGCGGATTGCGGCTCGACAGAGGCGCCAGAACGTTGAGGGTGTCGGCGAAGTCTTTCGACTTGCTCATCGTGTATTCCGACATCGAGCTCGGTGGATGAGACGGCGCAGCGATCATACTGCGGATGGTTTTCTCGTAGACGTTTCCCAACAGAATGTCGTCATCAATGCAGTTTCTGATGATAACCGAAACCAGGAACGGATAAGATTGGGCACAACGGGCACGCAAGCGAAGCATGGCAGACATTCCAGAGAGGTCCAAGAACTTCTGTGCGTTGCGAGAAGCCTTTGTCTGTCTTGACACGAAACTGAGCACCGAATGCGAACATTTTGGATCGAGAGCTCCCATCTTCATCACTTCAACAGCGAGTTCCATGAGACGATCGTTGTATTCTTCACCCCAGGTGAGTGTAGCTTCGGATCGCATCAAATCACTAATTTTCACATCGATTGTCAGTGGTAGATCGGCCTTGACGTTTTCACGGGTTGTTCCATCGCCTTGCTTCATCGAAGAGAAATCGACGTCAACTTTCTTGCTTGGACGCCTGAAATGGTACAATATTTTATTTTAAAATGTAAGGGGTATTTAAACTTACGTTCCCCTCTTGACAGTGCACTTGCATCCTCTAGCTCCAGCGAAGAAGGCTTCGTTGAGAATTTTCTGCGACGAAGCATCGTATTGGATCCATTTGCGTTCGCCAGTTGTAAAGTCGGCGCGACGGCGCAGTGCATCTTCTTCGAATGTTTGATAAGCCCAATCGAGGTTCTTGGTAATCGATGCCAAAAACTGCCGACGAGTGATCAGACGGTGGATCTTTGCATAGAGATCAAACCAGCAAATGATTCGGGTGACGAGTGACTGGTAGTAATCGACATTCTTGAATCCCTCAACCAGATATTCCAATGCTCTCAGCAACTCTTGGATCAATCCATTCTCATCGATCCAATCTATGTATTCTTCGGAGACCTTCTCGAAAATAAGAACGGTAAAATGAAGTCGATTGGTCATTGTTCTTGCGATCTCGTGCTTCTGTGGACGTCCATTTGGGAGGAGTTCTTGCTGGGTGAGATCACGTGCCATCTGGAACAGATCCTGTCCAATTATCTCAGCGATGAGGTGATCTTTTCTCCACTCCTCCGACATTGCCGGGAAAATTGAGATTAGGAGCTCGGCGCACGGATGAATCGTGTCGTTGCTCACAAGCAGCAGACGCTTGACAAGCGGGAACAATTGCTTACAGGCGCTGTTCAGCGAGAGGTCTTGCTCGATTTTCAGTTGACTGAGTGGCGGAATGAGCGGTGTGGCAATGTTTTCCTCGTATGCTGGCCTTGGATTTTTCAATCGATCAACAATACTCGCAGTTACAACATCGGCTGTGACAATGGCTCCGTCTCCAGGTAACAGCTCAGCAACTTGATAACCAACTTGCTCAACGTGAGCCTCTTGCAAGACTCTTTGAGCAGTTAGGAGCAACTCAACTCCGACTTGATTCGCAAGTTGAGCGCGGAGTTGGCGTTCGATCTCTGGAATATTCGGCTCCCCTTGATTGGCGGCAGCAGCAGGAGCGCCTGCTTGGTTCTGTGCAGCACCTCGATCGTCCTGGAACGCCTGTCCTGCATCGTTTCTCGGAACTTGATGCTGAAACATGATACGGTTTTGCTAGGAATTGGATTTGCAAGACTTACATCTTGTCCGTGAGCAAGCAAATAGTTGGCAGCTTCATCAGGATTGCGAGTGGTTTCAAGAGCGAAACTAGCGATTTCACGACTGAATCCCAGATCCATTAGTATCTGGACTTGATCGACTCTTCCCTGATCCACTTGCTCAGCTTGCGCGAGACCTATAAGTTGTGCGGCTGCGTTGTTGGCAGCGACGTTTACAGCAGCGTTGGCTGGACGCGGAGCTCCTGGAGCCCATTCTTCTGGTGGTGTATCCACTGACGAGGCAGCCTCGGTCTCTTCGACCAAGTTCTTGGCGACCTCCTTGAAGACTAAGAAAGCGTTCTCGCAAACCTTCTTCAGTGACTTCAGCTCTTCGTTTGGCATCGAGGCCATCTTCTCAAAGAAGAGTTTGTAGACATTGAACATGTCGCGGCAGACTAGCTTGAGGTATTTGTTGGTGTCGAAGTCTGGCAAGGTTCGTTCCCTTCGTGAAGCGGCATGCTCAAGGCTCACAATCGAGGTTCGGTCGGTCAGCTTCGCAGCGAGTCTGCACCACTCCTCCATCGTTTTCTCGACTCCTTCTGGCATGTTTTCTCCAAGGAATGGTATGATCTTCTCGCTGAACAGTTCGAAGAAGGCTTTGTGGCATCCAGATGTATAGAAGTTTTGAGCCAACGCCGGGTTCCCACAACGACCATTCGTCTCGAACAAAGCGTGATTGAGTTGGGTCAGGAGCTCAATGTAACGCCCGTAGGCCATTGGAGAGGTGTGTGCAAGTGGCGGTTCCCATTTCAGATCCTTGTAGATTGAACTGAAGATCATCGAAATACACTGAGTTGCAGCCAACGGCATCGGTTGAACTTCGCGAGCACGCGGGCGTCTTGGATTCACGTTGTTGATCGACTTGTTCATCAAATTGAGAAGCTCCTTGACGAGTTGGTGAGACTTGGTGACAATCTCCTGAAGTTGTTTGTTCTTCGTCCAGAACTCCTGCTCCTCTTGGGTCACTCCAGCAGCGATCCATCTCGACTCTTTTGCTTGCTCTTTCTTCTTTTCAGCGTCCGCTTCAGCAGCCTCATCATCCCAAGGTGGCATGACTTCCACGTCCAAATGTGAATCGGCTGGTTGATCGCTGAGCATTTCTCCTTCCGTCTGTGTAGCGGCCGTTCTGATTGTCGGCTTGAGAGTTTGAATGAGCTCGTGTTCCCAGCACAACATTCTCGACAACTTGCGGAGCATCCCGTACAATTTGATTCCTTCTGGCATCTTCCAGGTCTCGAAAATTCGATTGCGACTGTCGCTGGCATTGTATGAGGTGCTCATCGGATTCTTGTTAAGGTTCAGCATGATAGGAACAATGCTGTTCAGCTCGATCAGAGTCTTCTCGACAACTTTCTCGTTTTGCTCCAACAGCAAAGACACCTTCTTCTGCTCTACTCCAGTTAGTGCCGAGAAATCACCAGCGGCCGCGGTTTTAGCCTCAAAGACTGGACTAATCGTCTTGATGAACTCGTTGATGATGGCTCCCATGAGTTTTGGTCCAGCATCAGGCCCATTGCGTTGACCCTGGAATCCAGCTTTCTTAAAAAGGGAAAGCATTTCCGCACCCCGCCCACCCGTAACTTACCACGATGTGCTTGATGATGTTGGCTATCGATGCAATGTACGTCGAGTGTGTAGCCTCGTTGGTGATGCACGGCAAGTGACAAAGCTTCATAATCTTCTGCATTCCCTTGGCGGCGATGAACTCGTCGGTGATTTTCTGTGACGGACTCTGCGTCATCATAGTTTCGACAACACGAGCGATAAGCAGCATGTAGTCTCCGATGGGCAGAATCTTCTTTCCGCTTCCGTCCTCGCACATCATCCCGGCTCCGAAATCCAATGGCTTCGCAGCAGTTGGTTTCGGACTCGGCGTTACTGGATTCGCGTTAACAAGAACCGCCTCTCCAGACATCTCATCCATCGACATTTCGTTGTCTTCCTCGTCAACGTCGGAGTCTTCTCCGTCCTCAACTTCCATCGGTTCTTCATCTCCAGCATCTCCTCCGACGCGTTCATCAGCTTGTTCTGGACCGACGACAACAGGAACTGGAGCTGGTGCAGCACTGCTCTGCCGAGCCTCTGTCGGTAAGATCGACTGATTGTTAGCCGAATTAACGACGCTTCTTGCCATAGCCTTAGTGAGTGTTGGCACCAGCTCGACTCCTTCTGGTGGGGATCTTCCGATATCGTCCAGAAGATCGAGGATGATGATGATGGATTTGAGCATGTCGTGCTTCAGATCTGGGTAGTGGCGCATCAAATCGTCCAGAGCACCTCCTATGGCTTGAGCCGACTCGAACACATCAGCGGATCGTTTCTTGCGCAGAGTGACAAGGAACTTGACGCTCAGCACGATGCGGAAGATTTGGTCGAACGGATCGTAGCTCTTGAACTGTCTCTTTCCACGTGCGTTAAGACACATTGCGGTGAAGACGTTGCCAAGAGTGGTGATGACATCCTTGCTGTTCGGCAACTCTTTGCGCAGAAGACTTTGGAATATGACGTAGGGCACATGACGTCTCTGGATAGATGAGAGTTCTTCCGGGAATTGATAGACGAAGTTGGTTATCAAATGAGCGGATTGGTGGAAAAGAGACGGTGAGTAATACTCGGCGTTAGACAAAATGTGCATGAGAGCCTCCGGAAGATCTCCCTCCATGATATGTTTCATGATATCCTGGAACTGCACGTCTCCGATAGCTCTTTTGATGAACGTCAAAAGTCCCTTTATGAGTCCACTTCTTTGTTGATGACAACTCGTTCCGTTGTGCTGAACTGGCTCCCACGGTCCTCCCTTGATACCGTTGTTCATACCAGCAGGCGACGGAACTGGAGCGCCTGGTGGCACAAACTCTTGAACTGGTGCAGCGACTCCGGCAGCATCTTCTTCGGCTTGAGCGGCTTCTGGAGCTTCTCCTGCAGCTGGCTGTTGTTCGTCTGGTGGCTGCTCTCCGGCATCGTCTCCGTCATCTCCATCTCCCTCTCCATCTTCTTGTGGCTCGGGTTCCTCTTCAAAGGGAAGATCATAGGAAGTGTCAATCAAAAACGGCTGTTCTTTTCGGCATTCGTTGATCTCGTGCTGAAAGAGAAAAATCATTTACGAGCCACTTTAAAATGGAAACGAAATTGTGTACTCACAACGACGCGATTCACACAGATCTCCATTCCGTTGTTGGCCTTGAACGCAGTAACATCAATAGTAGTAAACAGGTCTAAAATGCGTGCGCATCTTGTTCCGAATGTTATGCACTCTATCGGCAGCTCGTGGAATCCGATGACACTCAGAAGTGTCTGTGTGAGTCCAGATCCGACGAGAGTCTCGCCTCCGGGCTCTATACTCGCGAGATGGTATATGAAGGAGAAGAGCGCTGTGGCCAGTCCGACAGTTGGCTTCAATGGCTTGCCCAAATTGTTGTTCTTGAGCTCGTCGACAATTTGTCTCGTCATTACTGACAAGAATCCGTGATATGATCCAGCTGACAGCGCTTCCAGAACTTGTGATATCTTCGGCTCCTTCTCATAGGTGACTATGGAGCAAAGCGTGGAAAGCGCTTCGGTTTGAATTCCGTCATGCAGAGTTTGATCTTCCTTGGAATCGGCTTCTCGTTCCGCCTTCAACAGCTCGACAATCTCCTCGACGAATCCGGTGTAAAGAAGTGAACCTATCGTGTTCTCTTCGGTTCCTCCAAGCCGACAGTAAACAAGAGTGCTGACAGCAAGGAGTCTGACTATGAGACTTTTGAAACGATGGCTCAGGTCGTTGAACTTGATGAGCATGCGGAGTCTCGACAACAGACAGAATCTGTCATTACTTGCAAACTGCTGAGGTCCCGTCGAGTCGGAACTAGCTGACGAGCTGAGATGACCAATAGTCCGGTCGATCAACTCTCCAACGGTTTCATCGTCCTGAAACTATTAAATATTGTCAGAAAAAACCACGTAGGCGAACGTTTACCTTCGGCTGTTCTACAACCAATGTTCTTTGCTTGGAATCTGTGTACTGGAACGGGAAAAGTGGCGGTAACTTCGGCTCCCTCTTGATACACTCGGCCATTTTGACTGTCCGCAACTTTCCTCCCCAGCACTGTGCAATAGCTGTCAGATGGTGTGCGAGGATGAACTGATCCTTGCTCGTAATCCGTTGACTTAGGAACTTGGACCGTTTTCCCATGACTTGTAGCAATCTGAGCACTTCGGCGAGTGTGTCCATATCTGTGCACTCGAGAAGAGACAGAATTCGATCCGTACTCTTGTAGATACGTCTTGATGATGTGCATTCGAACAGGAGCACTGTGAAGCGAATCACAGAGACGACGCTGTTTTTCAGTTCCGTGTCAGTGTCGCACTTCATGTCTCCATGCTCGTTCTGAATTTTAAAGATTATTTTTCGGATTCAGTCCTCGCTATTTCTACCTTGACAACTCCTTTTTCTAGAATCGCATCGCATCTGTTAAGAACTTCGGCCCACTTGCACAATTCTGTCTTGCCCATCACTGCGTGCACCTCTCGTCCCTTGTTAATCGCCTCGACGAACTCTTCCTCTGTCTTGGTGGCGATAATAGTTCGGAGGAGTGCGGCCGAGGCGGGTGGCATGTCTGATCCGGACGACGATGATGAGCTAGGCTCCGCATCCTCGATCCTCATGTTGATTGACCCGCGGTAGTGTGATTGTGTTCTTCGATTCTATATTTACAAATATGTTCTTGCGGGGGTTTTTGTTCGATTTTCGTTGTGATTCGGAAAATCGACACGAATCTGCAAATACGCAAATTTTCGGAAAGAATTTTCGGGAAGAAAGAAACGGAAAACCAAAAGATTAAAAGAAGAAAGTATATTGAACGAGTAAACAATTTTCAGAGAGGGACAGTCATGCGAAAAACCGATAAAAGCAGCTGCAATCGTGTATTCTCCGAAGAATCTGCCCATCTGCCCGCAAAGATAATGGCTGGGCAATAAACAACGTAATAATTGGTATTCGTCATCATGTTCTGAACGCTAAGCAGTCGCATAATCGCACGAAAATCGATCGATTTCGCAATAAGCAGAAGTGTGAATAGTTTTCTGTCCAAAAACGGAAATTAGAAGAGTACTTTCGGCTAACACCGGAAATTAACGGCTCGCGGGGAGAAGCGGCACGATTCGGAGCAATATCTTCAACGTCCCGAACTCGGACCTAAACCGGCGAATCCCGTATGAATTTCACACGTTTCTGGTCCATTTTCTACTCTAGAAATACTTCTAGACATCATTTGATCAGGCTTCCGGTTAAAACCGGCAAAAATCCGTGAATCGATAGCGGGAACGAGGAACGAACATCGCATGGACACGCGTGATGACTGCTTGGAGGCGCAGGCGACGAAAGTCTCTAAAGGCGCAGACGAAATCGTGGCGAGACCCGCACAACAAAAGCGCGTGCTTTCGAATTTCATGCTTTTTCGGAAAACATGTCGCGCCAGTTTTAAAATGGAAATTTCCAGAAATTTCACTATTTGAATAATTTCGAAAATCGAATATTCAAAAAATCAAAACATTTCTCGTTAAACGAACGAAAATTGGATGATAAACATAGAAAATTCGCGGGACGCGCCAAAAAATGAGCAAGATTGTTCGAGAAAAGGATTTGTGTTTGTTTGCTCTTTTTTTGATTTCGCGGGTGGTTTGGAAAAAAATAACAAACCTTCGCTGGCGATCGATTTTTCGAGTGGGGGGAAACGACGGGAATATTCTTTGGTGGAGAATTATTGGAAAAAAAGAGAAATTTTTCGCGGGAGTGCTCAAATTCCAATTGGAAAGTTCCCTACGGAGCTCCGCGGCGCGGACTAGAGCTGTTTTTTCAAAAATATTCACTAAATATTTAACAGGTAAATATTTTGTTTACGGGTAATTTTCGAAGAAATTTCTCGAAAATCAAAACAGAACGGGTGAGTTGAAGTTAAAGAATTACAGAATGGAATTTAATCTTCGAATTCCCACAATTTTGCTCAAAAAATCTCCAGCCGAGCGCCGATCTGGACTGGAATTAGTAAAATGACTGAATATGATGCTCCAAACGCCTGAAGCCATAAATCGAAATTCAGAAGCCCTACGTCATCGGGAATTTGGCAACTAGTTGGCTGAACCTCCGAAATCCCACAGCTCCAATTAAAAGACGACGTGGCGCTTCTGAAATTTTAGCAATCGATCCGGAATCGCGGATGTTTTTTCCCAGGTCACATTCCTGTTTCCAGAGCAAGAGTGGGCTGAAACGGAGCACTCGAAGTCGTGTTCTGCAGAAAAGTTAGCAATCCTCGGCGATTTCTCCCTCACAAAAGAGGGCTCCCGTTTCCCATCTGTTGAGAGGAGTCTATCCATTGTCCATCTGGTACAGTAACCTTCCTTCAATTACCTCTCGACACAGTACCGGCACACACAAAGAACAACTGTCGGGAGGAACGTCGTCAGGTGAGAATGGATGTGTAAATCTTTCTGATGGGGCACACGGATAATGACGTCACATCTCATTCGGAGAGGGTGTCTCGGCCGTCTGTTTGACATCGTTATTCTCGGTTCGACTGGTTCAATGTGCTCCTTTTACACCGTTCTGGAGCCTTGACGCGTTTCCAGTGCCTTTGGAATTTTCAGAATGATATAAGTAATCTTGACATCTTTCCCGGATCGTTGACGCATTCTCGGTGCCTCCGAAGCTTCGAGGAATCAAATCGCCCTGATACTCCTCTGGATCCTTGACGCATTTCCAGTGCATTCCAATTTGAGACGAATCGTTCTGACACGCTCCTGGATCCTTGATCAGAATTCATCAAAAATGAATCAAAACGCCCTGACATCCATCCGGATCGTTGACGCAGTGCTCGTGCCGCTCTCCTCCTCCTTCTCCTCCTCCTCCAGGAATCCCTAACGACGCAAAATATTCCATTTATCGGCCTACCTAGATTCAAATCTCCTTCTGCTCGCTCTCTCTCTCTCTTCTGCCCTAGTGGATAATCCCACGGCCGTCTGGTCAACAGAAGGGCGGGCTCCGCCCACTTGGCAACGTGCCAGATGGGAGGAGCCTCCCGAGCCGCTTATCGTGTCCACCATATATCCGCAGTAGAGCGAAGAGGGACCTCATTCGTGTTGCGTAGATGACCTGTGTGTGGTTGTGACCCTCTTTCCTCTCTCTCTCTTTCTTTCTTTTATTTACCATCCTTCTCGTTTCCTCCTCCTTCATTCCATTCGATTCTTACAGTAACTAACAATGTCGACCGAACAAGACGTCAAGACCGAGGAGCAGATCCCACTCACCGAATCCGCCGCTCCAGCCGAGCCCACCGAGGCGCCAGTGGCTCCGGTCGAGCCGAAAGTCAAGAAGAGCTGGTTCGTTTGGGGAAAGAAGAACGTGGACGCATGCGCGGCGGCTCTCGAGGAAGGAACCGTCGGTGACGAAGTGGCCGAGAAGAAGAAGGAGAAGAAGAAGTGCTGGTGGAAGAAGTGCGAGGCAGGAAAGGGAGAAGGCGACCAGAAGGAGGACCACATTTCCATCGGCATCGATCTCGTCAACCGCGACGCCAACTCGATCAACCAGCACGTGCAGCTCGCCTTCGACGACATCTTCGCCGAGGCGGATTCTCAGCACTCGTGGGACTTCGCTTGGCGTGCCAACCACCGCGTCTTCTCCGCTGTACGCCTCTTCGTCTACCGTCTCGTCTCGCTGCTCGCTCTTCCGTTCACCATCCTCTTCGCCGTCTTCTTCGGACTTCTCGCCTCCGTCAACGTCTTCATCGTGGTGCCACTGGGCAAGTTGCTCTCGATCCCCGGAAATCTGCTGGCCAAGGTGTGGAACTGGCTGATCCACGCCGTCTTCGATCCCGTCGCCAGCGCCCTCGGACTCATCTTCTCCTCGTTCACCATCCGCAAGTACGGCATCAATCAGGAGACCACCGCTCCATGTGTTTAATTATTTCTCGTTCTGTACCTATCTCATTGTCTGTATAAGTATGTGTGTAACAAGAATAAATCTCTCCTCTCTCTCTCACCTCTTTGTGTGTTTCTTGTGCAATTGGAGACTTGGAGGAATGTTTGAAGAGTCCCTCGGGGAGGATATTTACACATTCATGTGTGTGTGTGTGCTAAGGGTTACTGTACCACACTACACCTGTCCTCCCTCTGTTCCAATCCACTCATTAGGTTCGGTTCGCTTGATAATCCTAAGCTCCTTCCTCTCTGACGGGTTCAAAGCGCACTAATTGGAAGTCCACCCTCTATAATTATAATTTGGGTGGGTGTGTGTGTGTGTGCTGGGCTGCTGGCTGGTCGTGTGTGGTTTCGAACAATACAGAGAGGGACTGAGATTGCGCAAGAGGTCCTTATAACGAGGGTCAGGTGCGTCTAGTTCAAATTTTTGAATGTGCTCAACGAGCCCGAATGAGGGATCTGACAGCAGTACGATTCGGAGGAAGGGATGCAAATTCCCATACATCATAATAAGTGCCACTAGATAGCAATCAGTGTCTCCAGTGACCCACTTATAGCTCACAGAGTGGCCTAGATGAGCGATAGAGGGATGGATGGGAGAAGAGAGAGCTATAAAAAGATGCGCACACACACAAATACGGAGAAAAAAGATAATTAAAGGGCACCCGGAATAATTGAGTGAAGCACGCAGGGAATTATTCATTTAATTGCTCCTGCGTTGTGTGGCTTCTTCTTCTCCTCCTGCTGCTGCTATTTTTGAATGGGAAGAATAAAGAACAAATTTAGAAAATTTGGAGAGCAAAGTGTTTGTGAAAAAGTAACATTTTACAGAGATCATTTGAAGCCCGACATCATTTTACTGATGACTTGAGAGGCGTTTGATTGTGACATTGACGCGTTGTTTTGGGTTATCTGCAACTTTTGAATGGTTGTTTTGGAAATCCAGAAAAATCGACAAACCTGACTGAGAGCGCTAGCGAAGGCGGCTTTGTGAGCCGGTGACATTTGCGCAATGATCGCTTTCCGATTCTCGAACATGGCTCGGAATTCGGGGTTGATACTGGGCTGGGATGCGGAGAGGATTCGCGGATTCTTGCGATCCTTCTTTCTTCTCATCTTTCTTCGCTTTCTAGCATCCACTGGACCATCCGGATCATCTTCAGAAGACGATGATGACGATGAGGAATCCGAAGAGTCAGAAGGTTTTCGTTTTTTGGCGCGGGCGTCAGAAGCCTCTTTGCGCTCTTCCTCCGAGTCAATTTCTCCTTCATCGAGCACTTTCGGCGCTTTTTTGACAGCTGGCGACGGCACAGTAGCAACTTCTTCCTCTGCGGCCGCTTCTGCTACAGGTTCCTCTATGGCTCCTCGCATCATAATCCTCTGCTTTATATCTGCCTTCCGGTTATGACTCTTCTCATTCCTCCACTTCTTCCACTCCTCCTGATCCATTCCCTCCACAATTCTAGCCATCCGCTGCTGTTTCTTCGTCAGTCCACCGTTGCCGATCTTCTTCGTTCCGTCATCATTGGCTCTCACCACACCGCTCGCCTTCGTCTTTGTGATTCGAGCCCAGGAATCGAAACTCAGAGCTTCTCCACCAATCACGACGTTGCCGTCATCGTCTGAGTCCACCTCCATGTCGCCTGTCTCAAGAGCCAGACGCTCGCGGTTCTCAGTGAGGAAGGCGCCGACGCCCATTCGAGCGCGGGCCGCCTTCTTACGCTTTGCAGCGCTGAAAAATTGCAGATTTTAATAAAATTGGGAAATCTCTCTCACCTCTTGCTCTCCGACTCTGACTTCTTCTCCTCGAAGATCGGTTGGTAGTTGATCGTCTCCATAGGAACGAAAGTGGGTCTTTCGAACATTTGCTCGTTCATTATCTCCATCTTCCACATCCTCAGCAGCCCTTCTATGTGCTCACGGAGCCAGTGCATTTCCGTTCGATTCAGATGCCTCTGGAGAACAGTGCCCATCGCCGGCTTCAGAATCGAGTCCGGAACTCCGTTGAATACCGCCGAAACAGTGTCACACAGCTCGTACAACTCGTGCTTCTCGTTCACTTCCGCCCAATTCAGACGTTTCTCCTCAATGACCTCCATCAGACGCGATACAATAGTCTCTTCGTCGATTTCAGGAGCTAACTGGCCTTGTGGGACGTTAGTAATTGGTCTTTGGCGATTATTCGCCGGTTGCTGACGAACGTCGTCCATTCTTGAGTAGAGCTGATATTCGCGAGGACTCAATAGTCTAAAGTTACAAAGATTCATAGTTGATGAGCAATTCAGCGGCTACTCACTTAACAACGCATTCAACTTCCTCGTCGCTCATTGGAAACTGTGACGGACCTTCCAGAATCTTCGCGGCGACGTCAGAGTTCTCGAGAAGCACTTCGGCTTGCAGAAGACCACATCCAGAAGGCATAGGAAGGGTTGAGAAGTGAACTGGCGTCTCTCCGCCGAAGAAATGAGCAATCATGTGCTCGTCGACGGATTTTGGGAGATCCAAAAGGAACACGAGACGAGAATCGTCGGCGATTTCGAAAAATGTTCGGTTTTGAACAGGATCCGGCGCAGAGACTGGAAGAGAATGAATCCCAACATTCTAGTTTTGAGGTTTTCTTACAAAACTCTGTATCCACAAGGGTTTCTGGTCTTGCTCCGTCGATGATCATCTTTTGAAGAGCAGTGTAAGCGTCACGAGCGGAATCAGGAGTGTTGAAGATGAGCTCGAGGCGCCCTGGTTTGACTTGCTGGAATTTAAACAGTTTTTAACGACTTCCGGAAATTTAATTGATGGCTTTATGATAATTCGGAAACTCACTCTTTCATCTGAATCCGAAGGACGCGAAAATGTGGCGTTGAAGTGGCAGGCTCTGCTTAGAAGCTTTTGGAGCTAAAATTGGAATATTTCAGGTTTTTGCCCATTTTCCAGTAAATACCTGTCGATTGGTCGCCCATCCTCCTGGATGTCTCAAGTTTACAATACTAATTGTACGAAGTTTGGTATCATCCACTTCTACCGGTTTCTCCTCAATTTCTCCACTGTCGAGTACATCTGCTGAGTCTGGAGGCGTCTGGAGGACTTCTGCTCCTGGCACCGGGTCCATTTGATACCTGAGATTAATTTCAGCCATTTTTCAAATTGGAATGCTGTCAAATTTTGGAGAAAAAAGCGAAAAACCCAAAAAACTCGTTCAAAAATTGAGTTTCGAAAGCAATGTTTCCTAGGCCGCGGCCACTCGGCCACAAGAGCGAAGTTTGAAAATAGAGGAATGACCTGGAAAAATAAGTTTTAACTGTGAATTCATGAAGTTCTCTGTTTGAAAATTTGATAATTGATGAATAGAAATTGATTGGAGTTGAATAGCGAGCAGTGGGTTCCCAATTTCACGTTCTAGAAGTTCCCAACTTAAAGATTTGTTTCTATTTTTGGGGCATTTTCTGACCTTTCGTTTTTGAATTTCCTTTTTGAGAAAGCCGCGCGAACGGGCCAAGGACGCTTATCACCAGATTGCAACTTGACATTGAAAATGTTGACTTTTGAAGGACGAAAAACAAACGTTGATTCAAAACTTGTTTACTGCTTTTTCCGCGTTATTTGCAAGCTTTTTTATTCATTTTCTAGGAGCGAAGAAAGAGTTTAAAAAATAATTTTCAAAAAGCATCATTCGTGCATTCTGGCGTTGCGGTGTTCACACACTTTGACAAAAACCGTAATCCTCGGAGAAAAACACTTTTTCGAATTTGAATTTGTTTTTTGAATTTCGATTTTTTCCGGCGCATTTCCGTCCGATTTTCTTGGGAATTTCGGATGGAACCATGGCAAGAACAATAAATATTCCGAATGTGGAGACGATTCCAGCCGAAACGCTCGTCCTCGACCTCATCTCAAAGCATACGAAAAGCTGTGAGTTCTCAAAACCACCAAATTCTCAGTTCTCTGAATTCCTTGCGGTTTTCCAGTCCGCTATGTTGTCTCCTATCGCAAAGAGCTCTTCGAAGCCGAAATTCAGCCAATGGTTCTCAAAAAGTTTGGCAGAAACTCTCTGCAGTTCGGCACTGTTCTCAACGGAATATTGAATGTAAAGTGAGCATTTTTCACTTTTTCCTGGATTTCTCAATCGAATTTGTTGATTTTTCAGTTGGCTTACGAAGGAAATCATTGTCTCCTCGGTAAAATGCATATACATGTTAATGAAGGCAAAAGGAAACAAATGGACAGAGTTGCAATTGGAGTTTAGCCCAAGAATCAAGAAAAGCGTGGTAATTCCGAGAGTTCCCGTATTCTTGATGAAGAAGAACTGAATTTTCCTCTAGATCCGCTGCCCAGCTCTCACAAATGGTTGTTTCACATTCATGGATACAGAGTACAAGACGCCGGCGGTTTTCAACGATGTTCTCGGAATTCTAGTGGATTCTAGAGATGGTCCCCTTCTTCCCGTTCGTCAAATTGGTGAGTAGATCAAGTAGATCAAAAAAAAAATTGAACTCGCGAAAACATAGGCAACAAAAATTCGCGGTTTCTCTAGCTTTCTCGAAGATTCCGCAATCAAAACAACAACTATCTTTTATAGGTCGTCTCATTTGCACAGTTACCCTCGAAAATGGCCCAAATGGCTGGGAATTCCGACTCGAATCACTCAAAACGTTCGAGAAGGTTCTATCGTTGGCGATGTCGGCCAGTGTCGACGATGATGAGCACTTCGGGCTGGTGACTCGCGAGGAGTGCGAGGCGAAGAGAGATCTGCGACTCGTTTCGAGTCGCGACTTCCCTCGAGATGTCAGAATCTTTAGAAGGTGGAAAAATTACTAGAATTTGTGAAATTGAAAGATTTCAGCGGATCTCACTGCTGCGAGAGCAGCGACATTGGACACCGACGTCAACACGATCATTTGAAGTGCATTAACACTTGCGTTGGAGGTGGAATGAACGGGAATTCAGGATTAACATCGAAGCTTTCAGAAATAGCGCTGATCGGGACTTGCATGGCGTTCAAAATGAAGCCCTGCTCGGGAATGGCTTCTGTCCCACCACCGCATCCGCATCACGAAGATGAGCATCTGGCCGTATTCCCGTCCGCCTCCCCATTGCTCCTACCACTTCCGGACGGTCAACACGTGGATTCGAGATGTCTCCGACACGACGTCACTCAACTCCAAGTGCACGTTCACGGAGGTTTCGTCGAAGTGGAGACAATCGCCGAATACTCGGGCTACACCGATCACAATGGTCATCCGCTGCTGTGGAGTCATGACGTCGAGTTCGTCGTCGACAACTCGGGCATTTTCCACGATCAGAACAAGGGACTCTACACTATCAAAGTCGTCCGATTCCATCGGCAAAACGTGTTCGCCAAGTGGAGACTCGCCAGAAGGAACCCGATAATTCGCGCGATGCAGAGTAAGTTCGCAAAGGACAACGCTGATTTTTTTATTGTCTTTTCAGCACGCTTCCACTCACAAAGTGCTCATTCGATTAATCTCGCCACGATGGGAATCCAGGAGATCGGCCTTGAACCGGATCTCGATCCACAACAACGACAGCGTCTTCCGTCGTTCTCGAGATTCGGAAACTCGGCGCAGGTAGTCCGGAGTTCGAAATCGATTTCTCATATCAAGCAGAAAAATTCCAGAGCTGCTGCCTGCCACGCACCGACTCGCTGGACAACGTCGAGCTATTTGAGGCATTAGTGAGGAACGAGAGCATTTCGAGCGGAACGACGATCTACGATACCAGCAACGGATTCGCTGGCGGGAGCTTCAGCTACAGTGAGGTGAGGAGTGGATGAGATTCTAGGGGAGGAAGAGACAGGCGGACGTCTAAAACTCATCGAAGTTAGTAAAAGCGAGCCGCGAACAGAAAAAAATATGATAAAAAAGAACGAGCAGAGAAATAGGAAGAGAGGGAAATAGAGAGAATCAAGGCAATGAGAAAGAGCAATAAATGATACACTGCTTCCTGGATCGGAAAATGTACAGTCCATCCACGTGGCAGGGCAGTGAGAGTGCAGAAGGAAATGGAGAGTCCAGAGAATCGATCGACGGACATTCAAATATGTAGTCAGCCCCTGAACTATTGTCTTGCAGCCGCCCATCGATCCGGGCGTCGACGACGACTCGTTCTGGATGCATCACGACACGTCGGTTCTGAAGATAGTCGACGACGACGACGATGGCGGTGGCGAGACGGACACGACGCTCGGAGAAGTCGACGAGAACGCCAACCCGGTCTTCTAAACTAAAACAGGAAAAGAAAGTCAGCCCCGCCTACGAAAGAAATCAGCACGTTTTACCAGAATTCATTCTCCTTTTCGTATCTTTTTTCTCCATTTATTCAGAATACCTATTCAAAGAGCCATTAGTTTAGATCAGTATCCCTATTCCCCCACTTCCCTGTCTCTTTTCCTCTCTTCTTTGATAGTTTTATATTCTCTTCCGCCCCCTTTTCTCGTCCAAATTTTCATCAAATTCTATCGATTTCCACTGATATCTGTACATATCCCCCCCTCCAAATCACTTCTCTCGCGTGAAAATTGGTGCTCTCGGTGCCACGTGCGCGCGCAATTTTCAATTTATTCTCGATGTTCTGCACAAAAAAATAATATCAAGACAATTCGGTGGAGAGGTGAGAGGAATTCCAATGAATTGAAATACACTTGAGTCGAACAGCGAGAGAAAGAGACAGAGAGAGAGGGAGAGACAGCGAAACGATAAGAAAAAATGCCGAGAGATAAAAAAAAAGAGAAAGAGAAACGACGATTTTCCATGGGAAAATGAAATCCAGGGGCGGTGTGTGTGTGTGTGGTTTGGGTGTCTAGATTTGCTCAAAAAGCCGAAATTTGAATGAATGAATGGGGGAAAAACCGAGAATACTGTATTTTTGGGGGATAAAATTATGCCTAGGTTCGCTTGACGACACGGCTTATTATGCTGAGGAGGGGGAAGGTGAAAAATAGGACAAAAAAATAGTAGCTTGAAGAAGAAAAAGGGAGCGGAGCGTTTCAAAACGGGTTACACCGGAAATAGTGCACATTTTCTGGAGACGGAGAGAGAGAGAGAGTCGGGGGCAGACAAATTAAAGAGGGACAGGTGGGCGTGGGCGAAATTGCATACGATAATTGTCGATATTTTTTGAAAAAATCATTCTGAGTCTGGAAAACGGGGAGAAGGGGGGGGGGGGGGGCAGAAACTGTTGAGGGAGAGGGAGAGAAATGAAAAGAAAGCCAATTAAATGTGGAATTGTAATAAAGTTAGGAAAGGAGGAGTTGATAGAGAGAGAAAGAACGGGGAGGAGGAGGAGGAGTTTTAGAGATTGTTCGTTTCCTTGATGTTTCCACGGGACGTCGAGCGGGCTGAAAATGGGAATCAATTAAATATCAGCAATTCTAGAATAACAGTATCCCGTTGCGGAAGTCATAGGAACTGTGAGTTCTAGTGTCTTACTGTAGCACTAACTATAGATTACTGTACTAGCGAATCCACGTCATCATCATGAATTCTTCCGTAACACTAGACCTAGCTCACTTTGGAAACTAACTTCCTGATACAAAATGCAATCTCTAGTTTACTGTATGATTAATTTGTGATCTACCTCGATTCTCCGAATCGACTTGCAATCTGAGTTGTCGGCTAATCTCGCGAAGACGAGCGGCCGATTGTCCGGTGAGACTGGGCTCACGACGGTCGAGTCCCGCCTGGAACGCCTTCACGACGCGGATCTGAAAAACGGGCGGTGCTTAGTTGAGAAGAGAAGACGAGGTGGGGGACTGAAATTAGGTGGTGGATATGACTTGGGGTGGGGGGAGGCAAAAACACCGATTAGAACAGAAAACCGAGAAAGAGACGCACATTGGCCACATCACTGAAAATATCACGATCCGCGAGGAGGTGAGAAGTTCGAGCTACAGTAACCAGGATTACTGTAGGTCTGCTCTCTGCCCGCCCCGAGACCCAAAGATACGACAAACCAAGCCAATGTGCGACCGGAAAAAAACAGAAAGCGTTCGTGTGATTTTTCGAGATGAAAAAAGAGAGAGAAATAGAGAGAGAGAGAGAGAGTAAAAGAGGAATAGAGTGTTTTCCTGCTAATGACGCGGCAATTACCACGTCACCAGGTGATAGTAGAAGTGGGTATTTCGTTGAACTAATGGACTTTTTAGTTTTCAAAAAAATTTTCGATTTTTAGTGAACACACTACGAATTAGTGGGTTTCTTTTGGCTAGTAAATAGTAGACACACCAAATTCCACACATGAGAGGAAACGAAGTTTAGCGAAAAATGAAGAAATTAGGAATAGAAGTGGTTGGGTGGAACTGAAATTTTGCGTTGAACGACTAGAACTTATTGCTTCTAACTGTGTGTGTGTTTGTGAAATTGCGCTATTGTGGCGAGAAATGATAATTTGAATGAGGAATTTCTGACAAAATATTCAAATTCACCATTTCCCACCAAAATAAGCTCTAGTTAGTCGAAAAAGACTGTTAATCCCTAATCTCACCTCATCTTCTTATCTACCGTAACCTAAGTTCCTACAGTATTCCTAAAACCCTAAAACCTATCATCTCATTGTTTTAAAAAAAAATAATTTTCTCTCGTGCGATCATCGCAAAACGACCAAATGCTCACAGTCAAGCTGACGGGGGTAGCTGCTCATATCACTGATAATCACAATCACTGATAACGCGACGCAACGAAGCTCACTGAACGACGATATAAACAAGACCACGACGACGAGCACGACATCAAGGGAGAGATTCTGGGGGGACCTAACGATCCGCATATCACTTATCACTATCATTCTCATATCATTCACAGTCAAATCAGTCAGTTAGGTCAGTAAGGGGGCAACGCGGTGAGAGGAGAAAGAGAGAGTCTTTGCTGCTCCCTTCTCTTTTTTTTTCTTACTGCTTGATCGGTCGGAGCACTGCTCAACGGCACCGGGATCAGATGATCCGAGCGTTCGCCGCCAATAACCTGCAATGGGGATGTGTACGAACAATTGAGGGGGAATGGGGGTGATTGATAAGGATGATAAGGGAGGAAGATATGAACACGAGGATCATAACGGTGGAACGTTTCATCTTTTTTTTCTCAAATTTTTCAAACAATTCTCCAAAACTCCAAATGTTTCAGACCTTCAAAGATTTTTCCAGCCATATTTCTCAATGGAGCACATTTGCATTCTACCGAAGGGGAAACTCGCAAATCTGTGTAATGTGTGCATTTTGTGCAAACGGGCGGGAGAACGGTTTTTCGGGTGTGCTGTGTGGTGTGTGGGATTCTCCATTTATCGATATAAATGCGGGGAGGATTTGAATAAGAAAAACTGGGTTTCATGCTTCTTTTCGTTTTTTAAATTCTCATTTTTTGAGTTTTATGTTACAACTCCATTTGGTTTTTCCCTGATTTTCAAGATGTTTCCTTTATAAAGTCATTTAATTTATTTACCTTTCGAATTATTTAGTTATAGAAAATCAAATTATAAAAATCAAAAAAGACACCAAAAAAGAGAAGAGGATCTATGAAGATGGATGAGTTTTTTTTGGCGCTTATCGAAAAGCGCAGAAGCGAGAAATTGTCAGAAATATTATTATTATTATTAAAATAATTTGTCAAAAATCAACTGAAAATCAGAATCAATATCCAGAACTTTTGAGAGAAGATGAGGGAGATAGCAAGATTTTAGGCGCGAAGAAGGAAAAATTCCAAAAAAAAATTCAAAAAAAGAAAGGGGAAAACCATAGAAATCTGAAAAATCTAGAAAATTGCACGGAAAGAACGATTTTAAGGTGAATGAAGGAGTTTGAGAGTTTTGATTGATTGATAGAGTGGAAGATTTGGACAAATTGCACACACACAAAGTATTTCAAAGAAAAATCGGGAAGAGGGGGGACATCTACAGTTGGAACAGTTTCTACCAGTAAACAGAAAGTTAGCGGAGAAGAAGAAAAAACAGAGAAAAACGTTGGGAACATTTAGGAGGGAAAACCTGGTCGTCTAGAAATCGGTAGGGAGGTTTAGGGGGTTTAGGGATCAAACGGTATTTAAGTATGTTAGCCAAATGATAAGACGGGGGGCTCAATGGCTAGTCCGGAGCCCTCCCCGCGTAAGCAGTTTCTTCTCTACACGTGAGCCACCGAGACGGGCGTGTCCAGCGACATACTCTTATTGATCGACCGCTGCGTCTGCGTGTACGACGAGTTCGTGTCGGGCGACCACTGCTGCACCAACGGCACCTTCTCCGTCTTCCCGTTCGCCGTGGCTCCAGCCGGAGCGCCTCCGTCCACTTTCTCCTTCTTCTCGCCGCTCGCATTTCCGTTCTCGACTACAATATGCGGTTGTGGAGAGGGTGTCCTCGGCTGTTGATGGTGATAGTAGGGGTAGGGTTGTGGCGATTGTCGATGGGAGATCGCAGCCATCGCGTTGCGAGCGTTCGACGGATCCGGCGACGCGGCAGTCGTCGTGTGTCGTCCGCCGCCCCAGAATCCACCACGCATCGATTGGACAGAGTGGGTGGAGGCGATAGAGCGACGTTCGTCGAATTCCTCGAGAGACGATCGGAATGCCTTGACGACTCGTAACTGAAAATTTGGGGAGATGGTGGGGATCGGCAATGGGTGTTTTCCGATTGTGAGATGTGAGATATACATTTTCCGCCAGGTTTCCGATTCCAATAACTTCGGACAAAAATGGTGAACTAGTATTTTTTCGAGCATGATATTCAGGGAATTCATTGGTTTCAAAAAAAAAACAACTGCCGTCGTACGAAATTATTCGAAGGTCTGATTGGTACTACTCGGAAACTTGTCGGAAAATAATTCAGTTTTATAATTTCGGGGATATATTCACTTGGAAATAAATCAAAACGATTAAAAACATCAACAAAAAAAAAGAAAAAAAAGGAAAAAGAGTGAAAACCATCTCTTGCCGGTCCGTCGGTCCGTCTCTCTCTCCCTTCTCTCCTCCCTTCATTTCCACAGATAACATTAAGTTTCTCCGAACGAGAAAACTAACAAATGAATGAATTTCAGCGAAAAATGAGCAACACACTCCGAGCGATTCGTTGGTTATTCGACGGGGATTAGTAGGTCAAAACGGGCTCAAACTGGGCGATCAGCAGCAATGAGCGGGGTCCAGGGGTAATTAAATTAATTCGTTTTTAGCGCCCCCCGCGAGAATATCATTAGAGTTAGTGGGTTTGAAAGCCGAAAAACTGAAAAACGTTTCAGAGAAAACGCCTTGACACTGTTGGTTGTTAGTAAGATTTGTTGCATGCTAAATAAAAAGAATACCATATCAAAAAAAAATTAGAAAAATAATAGATTAAAATAAAACAGCTAATCAGCCGGAAAAGTGCACTTCAAGCTCATCAAGTGCCCAGAATGCACTTTTCCGGTGGAGCACCCTTCCAAAATTCAAAATTTCCGTGAAAATGACACCAAACGGTTAGAGAGAGAACACAGGGGTTATGGTGTGAGGAGGTGTGATTGAGGACCACATGGGGGAATTTCAGCAGCAGTCTCAGGGTGGCAGCAGCATTTCAGCGGCGGCGTCTCGCTTCGTCCGGCAGTGTGTGTGTTTTGCTCATTTTCCGAGATATTCAAATGGTTTTCAAGAATTGAAGGAAATGTTTTTGGAGGCATTTCGAAAAAAAAAATGTTATTAGGAACGCGCTCCATTGACACCTTGTTCAGTATGAAGATTGGAGTATAAAGTGAGGTTACCGGTTATCAATGGAGCGCGCTATCAGCTAAATCAAAAATCCTTGAACAGGCATTCATGCCGAAATATTGAGCATCCAAAAACTGGCTAGAACGATGTTCAGGCAATTTCGAATTTTGATGATCTTTTTCAATTTCTCACAAATTGTTCCAAAGACAGTTCGGAAGGTTATCGTGTGGGGATTGAGTCCCACGGACCCGATCGATCCTAGAAAGGAAGAGAAGTTCAGAGAGAGAGAGAGATACAGAGCCGAGCCATCCAGCCATATAATTCAGTCATTTCAGCACAACAAGACACACTTTCCGGGCCATCATCAGCATCATCATCCATTCGTTCGGCAGCAAAATTTGTTGAAAAAAACAACAAGGGTAACCGTGACCGGCGGGAGAGAGAGAGAAAACCACACAAAACAGAAGGAAACGTTCCGGAATGCGGCTCATTATCGATAAAACTTACCACTTTTCTCATCGTTTCTATGTGTCTTTTTTCTCGATTTTCATTTTCACACGGCACAACACAAAAACCATGGTGGTGGTAGAAGGGGGAGAATTCTCTGCAGCTGTTGGCGATTTTCAGATTTTCAGCCATTTTTTCTCACAGAAATAGGAGGAGAAGGAGGAGAGAGGAAGGACACGAAACACAACAGACGGATATGTTTGTTTTGTCGGTGAATTCGATAATTCCTAATTCGATTATTTTCCTTGGTTTTTGAACATATTTAAAGGGGGAGCGCGTTGAAAGAAATAGAGAAAACCAAATAATAGATGGGGAAAAACTTAGGAATTGTCGATTTTTCGTTCATTTTCTCATAAAGACACTTGTTTTTTCGGAGATTTTTCTCATTACATCGTGTGAAAAGCACACACCACACGCACAACTTTCTCCCGCCCCTCGCTGCGTTATTATCGATTTTCTCTGATTATTTTTCAAATCGATAAGTATGTATCTAGGGCCTAGAGTGTTGCTCAGATTTGGCTGAAAAAGTGGAAGAAATAGGGAAAATCAAGGAGAGGAAAGGAGAGGAAACCAAGAGAGGATTTCGCTCTTTTTCCTTTTTTTCTCTTATTTTTGCTGGTTTTTTAGATATTTTGCTTTTTTTGAAATACTGTTCGAATTTTGGAGAGCTTCAAAAACTGATACTTCTTTTTTGATATTTTGGGGGAGTTCAGAAGAGAGAGAAGCAACTTAAAATGAGGGAGAAGTTTGAAATGAAAGAATTCTTTTCTTTGCTGAAAATAAACGTCTGAAACTCTTCGCCTGAAATTTCCAGCTGTCTGCCAATGGACTAACCTGAGTCTGAAGACGAGTCAGTCCGCGAACCCAGAGGATCTGTCCGGAGCGCTTCTCGTGGGTGTCCGAGTCCTCGTAGTCGGGCATCAGCGGGTCGTTCGTTGGAGCCTCGCCTGATCCGATCGTCATGTTGGCTGGGAGGGATCCAGTTGGGATGCTAGTCACAATCTGAAAAAAGAGCCACCGTTCACTACTGTCTCCTTTGGCAAAGTTCGCTAACCTGTCCCCAGAGAAGAGTTCCGACTCCGAAAGCAAGGCACCAGAGCCATTCGGTGGTGTTGAGAGCAGAGGTGCTGAACCAGCGGCCGCCGAACTGCACGATGACGACTTGCGAGACCATGGTGGCAATCCAGATGACGTAGTAGATCGGGTTCGAGAAAAGTCCTTTGAAAATGTTGCGCTCTCCGTGGATCTTGCGGGCGTTGATTTCGTTGAACAGGGTCATCATGACGAAGGTGTTGAAGACGATGGTGAAATGCTTGGATGGGGGCGAGTGGAGTGGAGCCCAGCGACCCGACGGGATGTTGAAGCACACCTCTCCGTAGAAGATGAGGGTGAACAGAACGATGAGCTGGTAGATGGCGTGTCCGAGGATGTTCTTGCTCATGGTGCGAGAGATCAGCGGGGAGGTACGTCCGTATGGCTTACGCTTCAGAAGTTCCTCGGTCGGCATCTCAGTGGCAAGAGCCAACGAGGCGAGAGTGTCCATGATAAGATTGACCCAGAGCATCTGGACAGCCTTCAGTGGGGTGTCCTGGATGGCGCAGGCTCCGACGAATGCGACGACGACGGCGACGACGTTGACGGTGAGTTGGAACTGGAGGAACTTGGCGATCGAGTCGTAGACGTTACGTCCCCACATCACGGCCTTGACAATAGAAGTGAAGTTGTCGTCAGTCAAAATGATATCAGAAGCCTCCTTGGCGACATCAGTTCCCGCAATTCCCATAGCGAATCCGACGTCGGCCTTCTTGAGAGCTGGTCCGTCATTGGTTCCGTCTCCGGTGACAGCGACGACTTCACGAGAGTCGGTGACGCGCGAGTCGATGATTCCCTTGACGAGAGTGTACTTGTCGGATGGTTGAGCACGAGCGAGCACGCGAAGTTTCGGCCAGATGAGGTCGAGCTTCTCCTGCGAGACTTCTCCGTTCTCGTCGCGAATTCTGGCGTTGAATTCCTTTCCTTCCAAGGCGATGAAGTCCTCTCCTGGCTTGAGAATCCCACAAGCGGTGGCAATCGAACGAGCAGTGTTAATGTTATCTCCGGTGACCATTCGAACGGTGATACCGGCTTCCTGGCAGCGAGTGATGGCGGCTGGAACTTCCGGACGCACTGGATCCTGAATTCCGAGGATAGCGATGGCGGTCATGTCTCCGACGATGGACTCCTCATTCTCCCAGTCTGGCTCCGAGGTGTATCCGATCTGGTTATCAGCGGTCTTCTTGGCGGCCGGCACGTAGTCCTTGTAGGCGACACAGATGGTACGGAGACCATCGGAAGCCATTGGCTCGATGACGTCACGCACCAGATTCTCGGCGTCTTTTCCAGTGAATTTGGTGAGAGTTCCGTTCTTTCCGAGGAAGTACTTGCATCTCTTGGTGACAATCTCAGAGGCTCCCTTCGAGAACACTCTGTAGCCTCCATCTGGGAGATTGACAACAGTCGACATGCTCTTTCTGACCGAGTTGAAAGTGTAAACCTTCGGGATGGTCTCCTCTGGATGACGATCTCTGATCTCTTGATATGACTTTCCGAGGGCGAGCACGAATCCGAGCATACCGCACTCGGTCTTGTTTCCGAGTTGAGTCGCCTGTTCTCCGAGTTGCTTCGGTGGAATGACCTGCGACGAGTAGGAGGAGTTGATCGAGATACAATCGATCATCAACTTCACAGTATTCTTGTCAAGAGTTTCCACCTTCGGGGTGTCCTTGTAGTGAGTATCATTGACGAACGACTGAACGACAGTCATTCGGTTGGTCGTCAAGGTTCCAGTCTTATCCGAGCAAATAGACGTGGCATTTCCCATAGTTTCGCAGGCGTCCAAATGACGGACCAAGTTGTTGTCGAGCATCATTTTCTTGACCGAGTAGGCGAGGGAGAGGGTGACAGCGAGCGGCAGACCTTCCGGGACGGCGACGACCAACACAGTGACTCCGATGATGAGGAAATTGATGAAGTGCTGGAAGTCGGCAAGGGAGAAGGACTTTCCGTCGATAGCGTAGCGAGAGATGCAGAAGCGAATGATGAGAATCAGAACGGTGCAACCGGCCACGAAGGATCCTGAAAACAGGGGTTCCGTTGTTTGCAGTAGAAATATTTCGATACTCACCAGCATAACCAATTTGAATAGCGAGTCGGGTGAGTTTCGCCTGGAGAACCGAGCGTTCCTTCTTTCCGGACTCCTCGCCGCCTCCTCCGATCTTTCCGTTAGCCATCGCCTCATCGCCCTTCGAGTCTGCAATTTCGGATGACTTAGGTGGGAAAATTGAGATAAAATCTCTTGAAGACACTCGGAAGAAAAGGAAATCGACAAAACAGAGAAAACCAAGAGAGAAGAAAGACAAAAACGTGAGCCGCAAAAAATAAAAGAGAACAGGGGCGGGGCGTTATCAGTGGAGCGTGGATGCGAAATGATGAGCTACTGGAATAGATGCAGCAGACACAACATCCAGGCTACTACTGATAAATGAATGTGGGGTGCACATTGCTCCGTCTTTTCTCTTTCTTTTTTGAGTCTCTCTTTCTCTGTCTTCTCTCCTTTTTCTCATTTTCGGTTCCCAGTCGATACTCCTTCTCCTCATCCGTTTCGTCGAACTCACCAAGAAGTGCCTGTGCGGTGCCTTCTTCGGCTCCAGAAGCTCCATCGCCGCCTGAAAGAAGATCGAACCACTCTATGAGAGAAAAAGAGAAGTGGGGACTCGGGAGGACTCGGGACAAAGAAGACGGATTACGGTGGTGACGTGGTTTACTACCGTAACCCTTCTTCATCATGGGGAGAGGGGTAAAACGACGACATCGAGAAAAACTGGGGGGAAGAGCAAAATTTGCAAAAATAAGTAAATATTTAACGGAGACGGACGGGACACTTGCAGAGAGATGTATGTTCGAGAGGTATGCAATTCAAAGGATTACTGTAGTCATCTGGATTACTGTAGCTAGTAGAAGAAGGACATTCCCGTGTGTGTGTAAATATATATACTGTGAGGACCAAACACCACCATCATCACCAATGTGTATATTTGTGAATATGTGTAAGTTTCGAAGAAGAAGAAGTGGGGGGACACGAAGAGGAATCAGAAGGATGATAGGATAGAAGACGACGACGACGACGAAGAAGACGTTGACGATGGATTCAGAAGAAGAATGGATAGAGAAAGAGGCGAGAGACGCAGAGAAGAAGTAGAAGAGGACACTCAGAAACACTACCATTGTGTGTCTGTTGAGCATTGTTCGAGTGATGATGGTGATGATGGTTCGACTTGACCGACGATCGAGAACGTCGTTCTGTAATTGGTGTTAGGAGGGGGAGAGGGGAACTATGAGGGATCCAAGAGAGAGAGACGCAGAGAGTCAGAGAGAGAGAGAGAGCGTGAGACGTTAGAGAACAGAAGAAGGAGAAGCCGGAGAGGTGATGAAGCAGCAGAAGTATCAGAAGCGGTTAGGGAATGAAAAAGGGAACAGAAGAAGAAGAAGCGGATTCGCCTACCCTCTCGTTTCGCCGTCTTTCGTTCCTCTTCGGCCACGGTCTTGGCGGCTCCAAGAAGAGTCATGATGATTCCGGTTTGCGAGTTGACTCCGACAGCCGTGACAAGCATCTAGAACCGTTTTCTGTATATTTGAAAATCTCAAGAATGAATTCACCTTTCCAGATCCTTCCATAACGTGAGTTCCGGAAAGAATGATCGGGTCATGATCGGGGCTCTTGCGGATCTGATCCGACTCTCCGGTAAGGGAAGACTCATCGATTTTCAGGTCGTTCGACTGGATCAGCACTCCGTCAGCTGGGATAAGGTCTCCGTACTTGATCTGGGCGACGTCTCCAACGACAAGCTCGTTAACGACGACTTGGATCGATTGTCCGCCGCGAAGAACGAAGAATCGATGCTCGGTCTCGATTTTGGCTTGCAGTCCACGGAATTGTCGTTCTTTAGTGTAGTCGTTGAGGGCGGTGACAAGGACGACGACGATGACGGATATCAGAATGGCAACTCCTTCGATCCATCCCGCGTCGTGCTCACTGTCGTCGGTTCCGGCTGAAAAATCAGATTTTCAGATTTTTTCGTTTCTCAAAGAAATCACTCACCGGTGTCCTCTCCTGGTGGTCGGTAGAACGAGAGAGCAAGTGATACGATGGCGGAGACGAGCAGGATGACGAGGGTGACGTCCTGAAATTCCAAAATCCCTTTCTCTTCCGAAAATCCGGCCAGGGGTCTTCGGGCAGCCGGGCCGCGTTTACCGCAAACACCCACTCATGCATATTCAATCATTTCTCTTTCTCCCCGTGTGCTCTTCTGGCTCCTTTTGGGGGCTCCCCGTGTGTGTGTGCTCTCATAAAAAGTTTTTGGCGAAGAAAGAGAAGAGAATAGCGCGAGAAAAGAAGGAGGGGGAGGCCTTCGAGATTAGTCTTAGAGTGAGTGGAAGAGGCCCGCCGGCGTAAATGCTCTTGGGACAAACTGCTCTCTTGCGGGTTTGCTGCACCGAAATTTGCAAAATCCAAAGAAACGAACCTGAAGAGCCTCCCAGACCAACTGGAGGAAGCACTTTGGCGGGTGCGGGGGGATCTCGTTGGCGCCGAACACGTTCCGCCGCTTCTCAAGCTCTGCCTCGTTGTTCGGCAGTCCGTTATTCGGATCCGTCTTCAGCTTCTCGCACAGACCCGCGGTTCCGCCGTAATCCGTCTCGATCTTCTCTTTGGCTTCCGCGCTCCTAAAAGAATTAATCCATTGTTTCTGGGGAAAACTTGCCGAAAAATGCACTCACCTGTACTCCATTAGGGCGCGGAGCTCCTCCAGTGATGCACCATATTCGGGCATCTCGCTGAAAAAATTGCCGTCTTGGAAGGGGGGAAAATCAACAGAATGCAAGTCGACGGGTTGTTTTTCAATGGAATTTCTCAATTTCTCTCAACCTTTGTCCACTTTTTAGGTCTGACTCACACAACAAATAATATCTATTTTATGAGAGAATTCTCCGTTTTCTAGTGTGGAAAATAGCGCTCGGACGGTTTGGCTTCCTAGGCCGGAGTACAATATTTTAAAAGTTGGGAAACTCCAAAATTAGACCAACTTGCTGCGAAAACACCAGGGTTTTAAAGAGGTCGGCAGGATGAAATTAATGATATTTCCCAACAATTCTTTCAAAAAGTGACTCATCGCGGAAGAGACATTTCCGACGGATATACATAGAAAGTGAGTCAACGAGTCGGTGGGGAAAGCGAAAGAGCGCGGGAGGACAGAACAACAACAATCACTTGTGCTGCTGACTGCTGGTGGGTCTGCTGCTTCTTTCAGCCTCTCTACTCTTTTTTTTTCTATCGATCGATCAATAATTTGATAACAACATTTGTTTGTGTCTCCCCCACTCCCTCCATCTCATTCTCTCTTGAACGACGAGAGAGCACCTCTCGAGGTGGAGACCGCAGAGACGAAGACGACAACAGATGACTCTAGTTGGTTTGTTGTAGGCGCGGGAGGGGGGAGCGCGCCCTTATCAAAAAATTTGTTTGTTGAATGTACTTGGGGCGCAAATTGAATGGATCTCGCCGCTATTTCCGTGTTCCGGGCGGTAAAAGAGACTAAAAGTAAAGAGCTCCAGCAGCGACAAAAATATTGTGGGTGGTAGTGGTCGCGGCGGCGGTGGGGGGCCCGGCGAATGATTTACGCTTCATTTCACTTGTTTTGTTGGGTTAGGAGACTATGAAAAGAAACAATTGCGGCGCGGTGATGATGTGATGCGATTTTCTCTCTTCCTCTCGTTCTACCGTTTCCACGTGGGGCAAAATTTTTGAATTTTTCAAAACGGTATTTTGAAAAAAAAAGAGAAAACCCGAGCAAAAAACACGGCGAAAGAGAGACGACAAGGTCGGTGCCGAAAGGCATCTGCTGTTGTTTTTGAGGAGCTTCTTCCTCTTTTTTCCACAATTTTCCCGCCGTTGCTCGTTTTCTGGGTTCTCCCGCGTCTCTTTCTCTCTTGGCATGCCTCCAAACCGGGCGAGACGCAGAGAAACGGATAGGAGAAAAAGCCTCTTATTTTCCGTGTTCTTCTTTCTGTCTCATCATCATCATCATCGTCGTGGCCGGTGTGGGGTTGTCGTCGCAAAATGATCATCATCATCATCATTATAGCGACGGCGACAACCGGCAAAAACACGCGAGAGGAGAGCGGAGTTTTATTTAATTTTTTCTCGAGTCCGAGGACAATTTTTTGAAATTTCAAAAATTGATGATTTTTTCCTACCTCTTTCTTTAGAAAAGCTCACAAAACGCTTTTGCAATTTGTCGTTGTCTTGCACACAGATCTGGAAAAAATAAATTACTTGCGAATTTTAAAAAGAAGAAAATTCCGAAAACGGACTACAGTAGGCGAAGTACGCAATTGTACGTGAACACTGGAGCTACCGTAACCAGGAGTAACAACTCTGAAACTCACTTCTAAATCCCGAGATTATTGATCGATTCTTGGCCAATTCTCGTCGTCAGAAGAAGTTCATCATCCAATAGTGTCTACCTGAACCCTACTACTGTATGCAGGTTTCCTCCCAATTGTTGATGCAACTGAAAAAGGCAAAATCGAATGAATTTCTTATTTTTTCGCGCATTTTTCCCAGAAACAAGGGAAAACACACAAACACAAGACGGCGACGACGGCAAAAGACAAAAGATCGAAGGGAAAAAGGAGAAGGCTTTTGAAAAGAAAAAGGGGAAAAAGTTTGCAAGTGGCCAAAAAAGAGATGAAGGAGAAGAAGAAGACGTCGTCGTCTTCTTCTTCTTCTTCTTTTTCTTCTTCTTCTGCGTGTGAAAAAATGCGAAAAAAAGTGACGGGGCGCAAGAAGGGCCGGATGGGACGTCATCGGCGGCGGCAAAAGTTGCGGCGACGCGAGCATTTTTAATTCAAAATCGAGCTTCGCGCCACGACTTGTCATCATTAGAGCGCCATTGCACCGAGAAAGACAGCGCGGGAATTTTTTTCATTTTTTCCATTATTTTTTCAAGCGAAAAAAAAGAGAGAAAAAGCTAGCGAGCTGCTATTCGTGTTGTTTTTGCCGTCATATTTTTTTTCTTATTAGGCGACTCGGCGACTCCGAGAGAGAGGGGGAGAGCCGGCAAAAACGAGGAAAGGAAGGAAGGAAGGAAGGAAAGGGGGGAAAAATGAGTGGGGTGGGGACAGCGATATATTCATGTGTGAAGGATTATGGGGACGGCGACGACGATGCGGCAAAAGGCACTGCTCTTCTTCGCTTTTAAAAGAGAAAGAGAGGGAGAGACGTCTTCTCTCTTTTCCCTTTTCCTCTCCGAATCAATTTGTGGAAGAAAAAGAAAAAAGGAGGAGGAGGGGAACGAGGAGGCAGAAAAACGAAGAAGATGTAGAAGAAGAAGACCGAGAGGCCTTTTACGGCGAAAACGGCCAAAAAAGAGAGGAGGAAGAGAAGAGACGAGCGCTCGAAGGCACACACACGTCTCTCGCAGGCGGCGGTGCTCCCTCTTCCTCCGGAGCACACATACACACAATTCAATGGGATTTCGAATTGGTCCAATTGTGAGAAAAAGGAAAAAAGAGGGAGAGAAGCAGAGACCGCTCCCAAAAGAAACGGGTGCCCCGAGGCACCCCACCCGCCAAACGGATAGGTCAATTTGGTGGGGTGGGTGTTTTTTTGGAAGAAATTGGCGCGCGCGCGTAGTTTGCAGCAGGTGTATTGGGCTTGTGGACAAATTACTTGAGTTTTCGAGCATGGCGGGTCTGAAAATGACCAGCGGTGCATATTTGAGTTTCTGGGACTTTCGTGGATTTTTATGGATTTGATTTTTAGAAATTAAATGTTAAAATTTGAACTAGTACATGTATTGCGAACTTTTCAGTGTTTTCGGGATTCTCGTTAGTAGTTTTTGACGAGAAACGTTAGTGTCCAAGAATTTTGTTCGAAAACTTCGATTTTCCCACTGCAAAAAGAGACGATGTCGCGGAAACTATGGAAAGAATGCCGGCATTCAGGGAATTCACCGGGAGGAGTCGTAAAGTTGAGAAGAATTTCGAAAATGTTGCTGCAAAACGAAGCGTTCTCGGCGAAATTGACGGAAATTTGCGGGAAGCGCGACGAAAAAAATTGTGAAGGAAATTGGTGGAATTGAGCAAACTTTTAATTAGAAATTGGCAAAAAATTGTTCAATTTCCTTCGGACGGGGGGAAAATAGCGGAGGCGACGAAACCCGAAACGAAAGCTGAACTCTGACCGATTCTTTGTCAAAAACGGGTTGAAAAGTTTGTCGAAGAGGCGCGCTAAAAATTGCGCGCGCGCTCGTTCATTGACAGTTTTCGAAACTGTTTGCTTTTTCAACGCAAAAAAACGACGAAAAAGACGAAAAACGAAATGGCAGACAGCAGCAGCAGCAGTGCAAACTTTGCATTTTTAAGAAAGAAACCTAAAGCCGCTTCTCGGTAGAGCGAACTTGCTGCCGGCGGGGAAAAAACAGAGAGGAAGCTGATGATGATGATGATGGGGAGAAAGACAAGAGCGGACCGGTGGGGCGCTCCGGATGCCATCGGTCGTCTTTTCCAATGAGAGGCGACGAAATAGTATGTGAAAAGTGAGAGAGTGCAGAGTGAAGGGAGGCCAACTGACATCCGATATACTAGTCGACAAGTGCATTCGGGTCCCTGAGAAGAAGCGGAAGATGATGATTCCGAGGGGCCGACGGCAGCCGATGCGAAAGCGGCAAGATCAGTTTCACATGAGACACACACACACACACAAATTTACGGCTGAGATCATTACCAGATGGACGCCAAATGTCATCATTATTTTCCAGACGCGCATCGGATGGCGATTTCGATTCGGAGTTTGCGAGAAATTGCGATCGGAATGACTCCGGGGAATGGTGGTTTTTTAAAGTTTGGTCTTTCGTTGCCCCGGCAGCACTACTCTCACTCTTTCTCTCTAGTAATGCCAAGAAGTGCCCCAGCAACACCACCGACTCTGGTGCTGCCAAGAAGCTGCATAGCAGCACAACTCTCTCTTTCTCTCAAATACTGCTGAAAGTGCCTTGGCAGCACCATTCTGTCTGGTGCTGCCGACAAGCGCCTCCAGCAGCACTACTCTCTCTTTCTCTACTTCTCTCTAGTACTGCTGAGAAGTGCCTCTGCAGCACAATCGTTCTCAATCACTTCTCTCTCCCCCGTTTCAAATTGTTGCGAACCAGCGACAAATCTCGAACAAAAAAACACCAAATCCCTTTCGAAAAATCTCTCCCCAATTTGGAGGCTGGGGTAATCCGTGCGAAAATTGACACGATGGATGGGTGGGAGTACAAATACAGAGTGATGCCATCGGAAAGGAGCGAAGGGAGATCGTGTCCAAAATTGGGCAATTTGAACGAAAATGGGTGACGTAACCGGTGTGTGTGTGCATCGGAGATGGGCATGAAACGAAACGGGTACGGGGGCCAATGGGTGTAATCAGATTGTGTATGTGTGCTCCTCCTCAAACGCCCCGCCCGTCTTCGTCGTCGTCGTCGTCGCCCAAAAGAAACCAATCATTGTGTGCTCGGCGTTTCGGACCAAGGTGAGCGAGAATTGTGTCAACACTACTTTTGCTGGTCCATGACGGGGGACGATGATGATGATGATGATGGAAAACGAAATGCATATATAACTCGTTTTGGGTTGGAAAGGGAGCAGAACCGAAATTGAAATATAAATGGATGAAGGCGTGGCGGAGCCCGTGGTGGAGCTCCGAAGCACACAACAAAATTGATGAAGGGGCACGAGAAGTGCGCCAACGCCCCGCGGAGACGTCGTGACCACCACGACCACCACTAAGTAATTGGTTCGAAGAGGAGAAGGCACACACGGATTTATATGTATTTTAGCTCAGAAACGAGAGCCCCTCCGGAATGACTTTTTCGGCGGATGGGTGGGTGAGGGATTGAGAAGAGAAGATTGAATGCCGAGATTTGAGAGAGAGAGGAAGAGCCATTTTTCGTCGTTTTCTTGGGAACGCCCGGGGAGGAAAACGGGCTCTGCACACAGAGGTTACCCAGAAGGATCCGAATTTGAGATACTCAGGAAGCTGTTAAGAGGATCAGGAAATTCCCCAAATTCTCTGGATCTTGGAGAAACTGAAAACACGCCACACTCCAGGTCACCTATGAAAGTGGCGTTTGGAACGTGTCTAGAATACGTACTTTGAGCTCCTTGAGCTCCAAGAGGTTCTTTCCCGAGCGAAAACAGCCATTTCATGGTCCCCGATAACAAGATTTAAAGTACACACTCTAGTTTTCCGGAAACCGGAAACCGGAAGTACTTGGTGACGGGTTGATATGATCCTTGAAATATTCCAATAGGTCAGGAACCTCAAAAGTTGTTAGAGTGAACAGCAGCTGCTATTCCAGACGCTCGAAAGAGCAAAAACAAGCTGTGTCTCGGTTACTTCTAAAGATCACTAACAAGCGGAGAGACTGATCTCCAAGTGATACATGGGAACGTGTGCCATCTCTCTTTCGAGATCAGTCAATAAAACATGACAAACACAAATAGAGCCGCTTAACTGATCACAAATTGATCCCCGCTCTTTCGACCCGAATCCTCCAAATAGTCGAGTGAATGATGTCATTCTCTCTCTCTCGTTTACAGTGTGTACACGACGACCTTACTAGTGTGAATTTGGCTAACCTCTGTGGATTATTTCGTAGATTTCTGTGAAAGATACGCTTGCAGATGCTATCTTAAGGAGGAGCGAGAGGCGCGAGAGAGGGATGGGAATATGAATAATGAGGAGCGGGAGGGAGTGGTCAACAACAATTTGTGTGTGTGTGTGGGGAGAAGGTATGTGTGGAGGAGATAGATCAAGAAACTAACCCATGAGTAAGCTTAATTTTTGAGCTCGCCCAAGAGTCTCAGGGGAGGGGGATCACGATGGTTGGCTCCGTGGAGCATCTGAATTCCGAGGGGCCGAGGGAACAGGAGACCTAAAGAATCTGGAGTTAGTGGTCCTGTTATGATTTTGGAACAGGACCCTAGTACCTTGGAACTAAGGATTCCTAGGAACTGGTGAAATGTATGATGGCTGGCTTGCCCCGCAGCATCTGAATTCAGAGAACCTGTTTTTGGCACTGGAATGAATCCTAGAATCCTGGAACTTCAGCAATGGTTCAGAAGCACATCAATAAGCCAAAGGTGGCAAAAAGCCTTTCGAGCTTTAAAATGTTGCTCTTTTCGAGGTTCCAGAGCTCCTAAGACCTTCAGGATCTATTGACGACGTCTAGAAATTTCGGAGCCGGAGGTCCTATTCGAGTGACTGAAATGGCCCCTATACCCCTAGGACCCTGGAGTGTCTAGAGTCCAGGAGCCGCCCAGATCTTCAGGATCCTGTGAAAATGGATATAAAGACCTGGGGCACGAAATGATGAGTTCCCAAGACATTACAATTCGCAATCCGTTTCGTTTCGGATATCAAATCTCTCTTACGAAAGTTGAGTGTTGGTAATCAGAGATAACATCAAAGTAACATTGCAGTTCGTAGTAAAGTCTTCCTCTTCTTCTTCTTCTTGCTTGGTGCTCTCAAATGAGCAAGAGCCAGAGAGAGAGAGAGAGAGAGTGAAGCCCCTCTTCAGTGTAAAAAGGCTGAGCGGCAGTGGCTGCTGCTGCTGCATCGTCTCTCTCTCTTTCTCTCTCTCGAATCGTCGTCGTCGTCCGGAGAGAGAGAGAGAAAGACGGAGGAGAAGGCGACGGAGGAGAGAGAAAGAGAGGTAACCGGCAGAAGAGTCTCTCTCGTGACGGCACAAGCCAACCGAGCCAAGGGGCCGACGCGCGCGCGCGCGAGAGGGGGACCACAAAAAATGGAGGAGAGGCTCTCTCTCTCGAGAAGGGCGGCGTCGAGGCAGGCGGGCCCCTTCGCCGCCAACTCAACCCGCTCTTCGCCCGCCCTTCCGCCGCTCCTCCCTCTCTCATCCCTCTCTCTCTCTCTCTCTTTTTCTGCGGGCAATTCATGCATCAAAAAGTGAGAAAAAGAGCGAGCGAGAGGGGGGAATTTGGCCGGCGGCGGTGAAGAGGAGGAGGAGGAGTTGACAAAGTGATGATGATGATGATGATGATGGGAATGGGAATGATGGTGAGGAGGAGGAGGAGGAGAGGACGACGACGACGCGAGGATTATCATCAGAATGAGTTCTTTGAGGGGGTGTGTGCAAGGGCACAAGCAGCAGCCAGCAGCTACACATGTACAGGTTGTGGGAAAGCGAGGGGGATTTGGGATTCGGAAGAAGGAGGGGGATTCTGAAGGGATTCCGAAGGCGTGGGTTGGTGGCGTCGGGGGAATCAGAAATCTTCTCCATTGAGAGTTTGGCGGAAGAGAAGGGAAGAGCTATGCGCCTTTAAAGGTACAGTATCCTACCATCAAAGAGGATTACGGTAGACGCCGTAGAAACGGGTTTTCAGCTGGTTCTATTGAAAATTGAACTGGTAACCTACAGTATCCCCCGAGACTTTCAGAGGAGTACTGTAGGTCTTGTTAAAGGCGCAGGGTTCTTGAGCAATATCAGAATCTGATATCCAGGAGCCTAGTCTAGTCTATTCCTACGGCTACAGTAATCTACAGTATCTCTCTTTTCCTCAATCTCAAGAAGCATACTGCAAAGGGACAAGATCAAAATCTGGAGTATGTAACCGGAAAGTTTGATGGCCTAGAAGTTGGAGAGTTGGATTTCTAGGCCGTCAGCCGGAAAAGAGTCCTGATACCTACAGTAATCCACAGTTCTCTCTAGAGTGCGTCTTACTGTATAGACGTTAAAGGCGCAACACGAAACCGTGACGTTGTGTTCTATTCTGATTACCCAGTCCGGCCCTAATTGGCAACACATTTACACTTCAAATTAACACTTAACCCGATGCGAAAAACACTTGTGAACCTCTCAAACACTTCTATTTGTGTGTGTGTGCGGAGGATAACAAGTCAGAAAGGTTGACCATTGGCGTCAAACGAATGATAAAAACGGGAATACGCGAGAAAAGTGTTGCGAGGGTGTGTGTGTGTGTGTGTGTGTGTAGAAATGGAATTTAAATAAGTCATTCAAAAGATGGCAAATCGGATCAAAAATTGGCTGAAAAGGGAGGCAAGAGAGGGCGGAGTAGGAGGAGGGGGTGGCAGTGGGTGGACGGAAAGGGGGAGGGACGCTTATGCAAATGGGCGGCTCACAAGCGGCGCCTACAAAGTGACCCCATACGTCGATTCGATCAGAGGAGCATCGAGTGGCGGCAGAGGGCTCTGGGTAAACACTGTCTCGGGATGCGATCAATTAGAGAAGGGGATTCCCCTTTGGTCACTGAATTGGTGGGATTTGGGATCAGGAGCAACTGGGGTATATCCGGGGAATCTTATGTTCCTAGACTCCTGGAAACTCTTCCAAACCAGCGCTGATAGCTTCCGATCTTTCTATGATCCATGAGGAGTTAATTAGAAGAGCACGCTTTGCAGAACTTTCCCGAAAGTTGCAAAAGAAACTTTCCAGAACAACAATCCGCCAGAAATGAGCAACTGGATGCTCTTGGAGATCTTAGATCGGAAAGGCAGTGATCACGTGGTAACACAGTCTCCAAAGATCTCAACATCTAGTGATTCTAGTTCCATTAGGTCCCGGGGGCTCTAGAGGAGGGCTCTATGCGAACTGAACTCTAGCACAAAGAACGAATCGTACCGGAATATTTGAAGAGAGCGAGAGAGAGCGGAAGGGAGTGGGAGAGTCTTTCTGTTATCAGTTTGTGGGTTTTCCCAGTGTTCAAAGTACTCTGAAACAGTGCACGAGACGGGATTCAAGCCACAATGCTACAAGACACTCCCCTGGAAGGGATGGTTCAGTGGAAAGGGTCCAAGGGGTCTATGATAGGGGGAGAAATGGGTGTGACTGGGGTGCAAGCGAGTGCCCCCAGAAACCGTGGATTAAAATGACTCAAACTTTCTCTCCCTCTCTCTCTCTCAGTTCATAATCAGTACAATCAAAACCAACAAAACCTTGAGCCGAAACGAACGCGCGTCCCCCCTCCCTCCCTCCCCTAATCCGTCGCATTCTGAGCATAACCCCATAATCCGAATGTCAACAAAGACACTCCACACCTGGAAACCAAGCAGATTGGGAGGGAGAGAGAGAGAGAGGAAGCATGTTCGCTCCGATGAGAAAACAAAAAATACATAAATATATGGATGGGTGGCGTGCAAGGGGCGGGGAAAGAGCGAGAGATGAGAGAGGCGCAGTGGAAATGGGAACTAAACGTTTTTGGCGTCCTCGTCGTCGAGAAGCGAGTGACGGCGTGTGTGTGTGTGTGTGTGTGTGTGTGTGTGTGTGCATGTGTCTCTCCCTGCGACACTCTCTCCCCACGCCCAGCCGCCGAGAGACGCAGACACCGAGAGAGGGGTCAGGAAACGGGGGAGAGAGTGGCGCGCAGGCGACGAGCGCGCTGCTGTTGTTGCCCCCGGCGCGCGGGGCGCCCAATGGCAAGCTATCGACTAGAGAGCGCGGCGAAGAGAGAGACGCAGAGGAGGAGAGGGGAGAGGCGCAGAGAGCGAGAGAGATATATGTTTTCTTGTTGTGAGTTGTAGAGCGAGAGAGATGGAGAGAGAGATGGAGACGGAGAGAAAGAGCAAGTGGCGACACAGAAGATATCGATTAGTTGTTTTGGGATGAGTGCAATGGGAAGAGGAGAAGCCAAATGCGTTAATCATTCTCATCCATTAGAAAAAGGGGAAGAGGAAGGAAGCGGATAGAATATTCCAGTGTTCTCCTTCTTCTCCTCTCACTGACCTCTTTTCTGGAAAAAAAAGAGAAGAGAAGGCAGTGGGGCGTGAATGGGGGATGGGTACAACTCTGAGAAGAAGAAGAAGACGTCGCCTTCTTCGGATTCTCGACTCGACGTCATCAGGGATAAGAGAGAGAAACAGAGAGAGAGAGAGTTTCGGAAAGCTTATGAGTGAGCATCCTTGAAAATGCTCTCAGGAGCGATTAGGAGCCACTGGGGGACTTTCGGAGTGCACAGAGACCCTCCGGACTTTGGGGCTTTCAAAATGTATGCACATAGGTGATCAGAGATTGTTAGGGGGAATGGACGAGCCTTCAGAAGGTATCCGAGTGCTCACGAAGCCTCTAGAAGCCTCCAGACTTAGAAAATGCTCGCGGAGCCTCTGGAGTTGGCTCAAAGTTTGCAGAAGCCTCTGGACATCTTCAGAAGACACCTGAGGGTACGAGCTCCGCGAACATAGAAAAAAACTTGAGCTATTCACTGGGACTGAGAACTTTCAGAACTTCCACGAGTTTCAGGTTGCTTTCGAATAGGCTCAAGGAGGTGTTAGGGGCTCTCCTAAGCTCTTCCAGAAGGCTCCAGAACCCCCCCCCCCCCGGAAGTCTATATGAACTCATCAATGTTCCAGGAGCTCTGGAATCTTCGAGATGCTCTCATGGATTCAAAGACAAAACTCACAAAAACATCAAAAAGTCATCCTGGTCACCTCCCAAACGCCCCCAGGACCTCTCTCAATCCCACGAACTTATCGGGCGCCTTCGGAAGTCGTCAGAAGTTTTCCGGAGCCCACAGAAGCACGCTCTCTCTCTAAGCCGGAATGGAATGTTCAGAAAGTCTTTTGAAGACACATCTCCTCACTAAAAGAATGCTTCCCCAAAAACCCATATAAGCTCCCGGAAGTCCTCAAGGGCTCTTAGAAGTGCCCATAAACCCAACATCCAGCCATCCCCCATTTCTTGACGTCATCGGAAGTGCTGAGGGGGGTTCCGAAACATTTGAGTCATCTGATGATATTACAGATTGCTCCCAAGGCTATAAGGAAGTGAAAGCAACGTTCAGAATCAATTTGATGACGCCGAGGACGGGAAAACAAAACAACATCTTCGGGGGAAGTTGCAAGAAGATGTCAGAGGTTTCTAGATGTATTCTGAAGTAGTCCACTACATCTAGAAGACATCCAGAAGTCACTGGCAGCCCTGCCACTGGTGGGAAGTCTCCAGAAGTCTCCAAGAATCAAAGAATCAAGGATGCCGACCAAACGTGTGCAGAAGACTCTAGGGGTGTTCAGAATCGCTTAGTTACCGTCAGACGTCTTCTAACATCTTTAGAAGGTTTCTGGTAGTTTCTAGAATCATTGATAACGTCTGGACACCATCAGAAGCCCCACTGAGCTTCAAAAACGACAAACGGAGCTCAAATGTCCCTCAGATCACTCAGAATGTCTCAGAGACCTTTCGACGTCTTCGGAAGGCTTCTAGACGTCTCTAGAAGAACTAACGGTGTCTAGAGACTATCAGAATTCACCGTGAACCTCGAATCCTTTAAGAAGTCAATGAGAGCCCTCAGACTATGTCGGAATGTCTCAGGCACTTCCAGACGTCTTCCAACGCCTTCAGAAAGCTTCGAGAAGATTCTCGAATCATTGACGTCATCTGGATACTTCCAGAAACCTCCCTGAGCCTTACACTCGATTGAGGTGCTCACAAGTCCCTCGGGATCTGCACATTCGCCTTTCTACGTCTTCAGAAGACTTCTAGAATCATCAACGCCGTCTGGTGACTTCCAGAAACCCCTTAAACCCCAGGAACGCTATACAACCTACAAAACCTGCCTAGCTCACCTTGAATTCTCGGGTCCTACAAATCTATGCAAATTCGTACGAAGCGGTGCGAATCGTAGATGTGTGTAGTATCTCGGTTCTGACTGCTCTAGAGGCAGGCGTCAAAAGCACTAGGCAACCGAAGTGTTGCCCCCAGAGACGACGACCGGGGGGCCTAGAGCAATCGAATGAAAAGCAAAAGGAGGACCTCGAGCCGCGGAATGATACGAATGATTGATAACCGTGTTCACCTAATCCTTATCAGTGTTCTCTCAAACATAACGAGACATTTACGTAGGTCTGCGGCGGCCTTTCGTCGAAAGACGCCAACATTTCTCCGTTATCAGCACCTTAGCACTTATCATTTACGCACGTTTCGGGAGGTTTCTGCGTCATTCGGTGGTGCGACCGTAATAGAGGAGAAGGACAACAAACTTCTTATGGTTTTCTGATGTGTAGTGTGCTGATTGTGAAAGAGAGAGAGAGAGAGAGAAAGAGAGAAAGAGTTTGCAACTTGAATCGGTCTTTTCGAATGACTTTTGAAGGTTCTATCATGTGATGGGTCTTGAAACGATTGAGACACAGCTGAACGACTGTCACCGTAATCCTAATATTTCGAAAAGATAGTCTCGAAAACCGGACGAAAACGATTGTTCCCAGCTTGTTGAAATTTTCCAATTTTTCGCGGTGATCTACGACCGCCGCGCGACTGCTGGTGGCCGAGAAATCCTCCAACTCGCGCCCAACGCCATTTGAGAAAATTTCGGATTTCATGGATTTGGGAACACCCAGATGTTCCTAGGTGAGCAGGATCTTGACCCTCAGACCCCGGAGCATCGTTGAGAGAGGGTCCTGACTTTCCGGAATAAGCATCGAATCTATGGATCTCAAGATCTTTCTGGTCTAGACTGACAATCAAACTTCACATTTATCTGGACTAAATCAAAGTGATACCTCAAAGACATAACACCTTGGGCTCTTTGAACAGTGGAAAACAACCGAAACTACAGGGTGACAAGAAATTATGGAAGCAAATATAACCGTTCATAAAATTTTCAAAACTAGAGATTTTTCCACAAAAATTTTATTAAACAACAATCATATCATAAGCATTGAAAATTCACAACAAGTGCTCAAACTGAGATCCCTTCTGAAGTCGGCACGCCTTCAATCGCTTCTGCAAATTGTTGATCGAGGCCGCGAGGTACTCCGGCGTGATCTTGGCCCATGCGCGGACCAATTGCCTTTTCAGGGCATCCACCGACGTCAAATGTCTTCTGTCGATGTTTTTCTCCAACACGGACCACATGAGTAGTCCATGGGGTTGAGATCTGGAGAGTTACTTGGCCACAAATCCTTGGTGAGGACGCATGGGATGAGCGCCTTGCAGAGGTCGATTGTCGCCTTCGCTCCGTATGCTGGCGCCCAGTCTTGCTGGAATGTCCAGTGTTGACCTTTGAAATGAGAATTAGCCCACGGGATCAGAGCATCCTTGATAATCTTCTCGCGGTAGTAGTTTCCGTCGATTTTCACTCCCTTCTCAACAAAAACGAGGTCTGTCTTGCCAGTCGACGTCACTGCAGCCCAGACCATCACTGATGCCGGAAAGTGAGACTTTTTGTGGGTAATGGCGAGTGGATACTTCAAGGAACCCTTTGGCAACAGTTGACGGTCATTTTGAGAGTTTGGGCAGCCGTCCAAGTGGAAAACTTTCTCGTCAGAGAACACGACGGTCGACAGGTTGTTGGCCGCGGCCCACTGAAGGAGCAGTTTCGATTTTTCCTACATGCTGATCTTGGCTTTCTCGTTAAGGAAGTGAGTCTTGGCAATTTTGTAGGGGACCATCTGAAGATCCGATTTCACAACTGTCCTCACCGTTTCTCGATTCACTCCGATCTCCGCAGTCGTTTTTCTCAATGATCTTCTGTTGTTGCGTTTGATTCGCTTCTTGATTTTTTTCCTCAGTTCCGAGGTGTTGACTGTGCGTTTTCTTCCTCGGCCGGGCTTGTCAGACATCGTTCCTCGTTTGAGAGTTTTCGAAACCAAGCTGGATCCACATTTCAGTCTTCTGGGGATCTCGCAATTCCTCACTCCCAACTCTTTCAAACGCAGAATTGCGGGTCTCAGAGAACTCGCCTTCATAATTACTTGGAAATAAGGTGAAATAACACAATGTTTTGATAAAACTGTTTAAAAACAATGAAAAAATGAAAATAAAACTAAACATCTGAAAAAATGTTTTCATCAGAGCCATGGCGACAGCGCGCGTTTTGCTTCCATAATTTCTTGTCACCCTGTATTGGAAACGCGGAGTTCCAAGAGAACAACGAAAGCGTCCCTTCCCCCTTTTAAACCGGCAACCTTCAACACTATTCCCCTCCGGACAACCTTTCGCCAAATACCAAATTTCAGCACATTGGGTTTGCGATCGGGCCGGCGTTGCTGCCGGCCGTCCCAACGTGCCAATTACCGATTGGCAAACGAAAACGCAGATAACCGCCAATTTGGCACACACACACACACTCGTAACCACTACCACCCGACGGCGCCAAACAGGAGCCACACAACCTGAAATTAACTTTACGACGTCGAACGAAGGACGAGGTGCCAGCCGGCCGGTGGTTTTCGCGAAGGAGAGCCTTTCGAATTTTGGGTTTGGAAGGATTGAGGGGGGGGGGGGGGGGGGGCGAAGGGAAGGGGGATGTAGGGAATCTGGGGGGACATGAAAAGATTAGAAAATAGGGGAAAAGAAGTATGGTGAAGAGCTCGAGTGATGAAACTAAAACTTAGAAAAAAGTATACCGCATTTCCTCGAATTTAGCAGCACCCGAAACGCCGATGTATCCGAGGCGGTCGATAAAAAGCAAGCCTAGAAAAGTTCAGAGCATCTAAAAATTCCACACGGGTGTCCAGTATCGATAGGGTAATGGATATTGACACCAGTTGGACAACGATCAACAAAGATCCGAACATCTGAAGGTTTCCAACGACGTCTCTTAGTACACTAGAATTGAACAGAATCAGAATTTTTGAATAACGGAATCTGTTTTAGCGGAACTCGGTTTTCCCAAAAGCAGCTGGAATTCGGAATCCGGATTCTCTTTGGATAGTACTAGGGTGGAATGAGTTTTAAGACAGATCGACAGAATATTGACAAGCTATTCTGATATCAAAGCTAATCAGTTGATTATCACAGAGACAAGTGGGGATCCTTTTCTGAAATCCTCTCGGATACCGGGGGATCCCGGTGGATCTTCCAATGGCTGGACGTACTGAGAACCTCTAGACTCTAGCAGTACTAACAAGACGTCCATTTCGCAGGACGCCAACAACCACAAAAATCATATTTCCTCCAATCGTATTTCTCTTCTTCTCCCGTGTCAGCTGTCAGTGAGAAATGAGAAATGAGTGAAATCGTGAGGGACGACAAATTGTTGTTCTCTGACTCGTAGGCGCGCGCGCACACCGATTTTCTGCCAAAAACCAATCAAGAAATTCATTCGTTTTCGTGCGGCGCCTCGGTTTTTCGTGGGTTTTTGTGCAGTGACCGGCTGACTAGGGACTCCAATTGCTAGTCGGGGGAGCGTTTTGCAAGTACATCTGGGGGTCGGAAGGATTGTTGGGGGACTTTGCCAACTGTTCTATTATATATTTTTAAAATCTTGAAACCTGTGCAAACGCGCTCCGCTGGACTCGTGTTGGTCTCGCTCTCATCTGTGTCTCTCGTCGAATACACAAGACAGAGACGATAGTCGTGGCGAGACCAGCAAGAGTCCAGCAGAGCGCGTTTGTTGACTTTTCTGTGCTGTTCAATCTCGTCGGTGGCTGCTCGGACTCCTTGAAAACCTTTCGAGTCTTCTCAGCTGTTCTAGACCACTCAGTTTTTCCTAGACTATTCTAGGCTTTTCTAGATTTGGTTGTACTTTTATAAGCTTCCTGAAAGACTTTCTATAAGCTTTTCAGGCTTCTCTAGTCTTTCTAGCAGACTTTAAGCGTTTCTGGCGTTTCCAGACACTATGTGACCAAATTCAAGTCTCTCACTCGAATTATGAATGCCAACGTTCCCTCAACCCAATCTAGACCATAATGATTGTTTCTGGGCTTTCTGGACTAAAGTCATCAATCCTGGAGCCTGAAAGCTTCTTCTTTTGAACATCCGGTTAGTTTTGCTCATCCTGCAGACTCCGTCATCTCATTTTCCTCTTCCACGTCATCTTGAAATAATCACAGAGAGTCACCAGCACACATGTCTTCGTCACTCTTACCAATGGATACGAAAATAAGCCCATTGCCACGTCAACTAGAAATGACGAAGAAGGAGAAGGGTACAAACTGAAATTGGAGGGTGAGATGAGGAGCGGATGAAAGGGGAAATACAAGGGAACATGACAGGGAGAGGAGAAGATAAAACGGAGGCTTGGAACGGATAAAACATACAGAATTCTGTCTTTAAAGACGGGTTGAAACTGTGAAAAGAATCTGGCAAATCTACCTTGGAAAATAATGGAACCAGAAGCTAGCAAAGAGGAAATAATTAACAAGGGAAACAATTTTACCCAAGGTTTCAGAATTTGCTGAAAATTGGCAAGGGTATAGAAGAGTTCATTCTGAATCTACTCGTGAAATTCTAGTGTCCACTTTTGCGGAATTCTGGAGATATGACGTCTCAAAGGTTTTGCCTCGGAAATCAACTAGAAATTAGTACTGGTATTTGTCTTAAAAATGGAATATCTCCAGAACCCCGCAAAAACGGAGGCTAGAATCCGACGAGTCGATTCAACTTGAGCTCATCCATGCCCTTGCCAGGTAGCAGGTAGCAAACAATTCTGAAACCTTGGGTAAAATGACTTCCCTTATAAGTGAACGGCTCCCCTTATTTATTAAGAGTTCGCCGGGAGCATGGACCTCGTTTTTGGCGCGGAAAGTTTTGAATTGTCTGCGTCTCTGAAATTTACACGCTGCCTCGCTCTTTCGCTGCAGGACCTTCGCCGACACCACGATTGCGGAGTCCATGCTCGCGGCGAACTCATAATAACAGCATGTCATTAAAATAGGGTTTTTACAGTATATTCTAGAGACTACAAAACGGGGAAAAACGCCCAAATTTCAAAAAATCTGTGCAAATAAAAACGTTGAGTTGGGAAAGTAGAACAAGTAAAAAATTGTGCTTCTGAGTTGAAACCCTCAGAAAACTCCCCGGAGCTCTCGGAGCCCTGAAGCTTTAACAATCGGATCATCGGAACACTGGAACTTTTCGTCGAAATCTCGCATCCTTCTCCTTCCATCTCTTCCAAAAGCTACTACCCAAAAAAAGCGTGGCGACATCTCTCTCTCTCTTTTTCGAAAAACAACTCTTTGAAAACCTGTCAGGAACACCAAAGTGGTAGTGCGGGGTTCCTCTCTTCTTCTTCTTCTTCTTCCTCTGCTCCATCCGTCCCGCCCGTTTCTCTTTGTCGGGGCGGTCCCCGGGGGAGTGTCGATAATGCAGTTTGTTTGTCATATCTATCATTTCGATGAGGAGAAGAAGAAGAAGGAAAAGGGAAAGAAGAAGAAAAACACAAACAAACACTTCTTTTCCTCTCCCCTATTCACCAGAGACTCACAGCCACGACGGAGCGTTTCGAGAGAAAATGGTCGAAACAAAATTGGGAACACACAAGAAACTGAGAACGAAAGCGAGGGATTCACTTTAAATCGACGAGAGACACCAATCGCGCTCTACCGAAGAACACCCCGAAAATCGGTGTGAATTCGCGAATAGAACGTTTGAGAGCACAACCTGTAACTAGTCCACATAAAGAGAGAGTGCGGTGGAGCGCACTTACTGATCCAACGCCAAACCTGTTGAATTGACGTTTTTCAAATTTCCCGCCAGCTCCAAATGGGAGATTTTTGAATTTCCCGCCGAGGAATCAGTAGAAAATCGCGCGGTACCGGAGAATTTAAAGCATTTCTGACAAAAAATAACTTTCACTAAAAAATTTGATAAAATCAGTAAACCTGTTCCAGATTATGATTATCAGCCAATTTAGATGTCTTTGTGGTTAAAATAACGTAGAATTTGAAAAAATTTGCATTTCTGCAAAACTTACAAAAATTATTTTTTTCCCCGATTTTCAAAATTACCTCGAAACCCGGTATATTCCGGATTCCTCCATTGAAATATCAGCTTTCTCTAGACATTTCTGACCGGAAACTTCGTCTTCGACGGTCTTCCGGAGCAACTGCATCACTGATTTTCTGCGATTTTCGGAATTTCGAAGCTCACCGGAAAACCACCCGATTACTAGGAACTCACTGATTATCAATGTCCAACGTGTCGGTTTTGGAGCAAATACACGAATCCTTATCGATAAGAGCTCGTCGGCAATCACTATCCACTGGAACTTCGGTGCTCAAGAGGGATTTCGAATTGGGGCCCGTATTTGGCTCCGAGAGGTCCAGGAGGTCTTGAAGAGTTTCAGCGATGTTATCATTCGTTATCAGTCTAAGAATTTGATTATTAATGTAGAAATCCAGTGAGCGGAGAGCTTACCGATCAACATTAGCCTCTAGAATATTGGCTTTTTCAGGATTTTCTTCTCGGAAAGCATCAGAGAGTCTGATGAGAAAGAGCCCGTATTTGGCTTCAAGTTGACCGGATTCCGTGGTGAATGTGGGGCTGGAAATGGAGATATATTATAGATAAGTGAAGGTCTTTCAATGATTATATGGTTTATTTGAACAGCCGCGCAATCACTCACTTCTACACAATTTCCTCGAGTAAAACGGCACCCGAAACGCTGCCGGAGAATCAATATATCTCGAGATTCATTAAAAATATCAAACAGTTGTCAACAGCCAACTTGTAGATCATAACTAGGACTACAAGTTTCCTATTGACAACTTCTTGATATCTCGTATCAATCTCGAGAAATGATGATTCTCCGGCAGCGTTTCGAGTGCCGTTCTATTCGACGAAAGGCATCCGATCAGCCGAAAAGCTCCTAATCTTTTGGTCTTTTATATTAGAGATTTTGCAGGTTTTCTGAAGATCGCGTTTGAGTCACGTTGGGAAAGACAGATGTCAAAACGCGCTCTATCGCTACTACAATGGAGCATCCATGCTCGCTCCATTGATAACTCACCTTTCTCTATTGCCACCATCACTCATTATCGCAATCGTCGTGTTTTTCAATAAGCCACTCGATATCAACTCCTCCATTGATATCTTCAGAATCTCATCCAAATTCACAAGTTTCCCATCGGAAGAGTTCGTGATCTCTGTCAAATGCACAAGTGAAAGATAGCAGTTGCGGGGAGTGGCGACGAGGGAGAAGTTCTTCCACAGAGTCACATCGTCTTCTACAATCACCTGAAAACATGGTTGGTTTTCAGAAGACGTCAGGTTTCTGAATTTCAATGAAACACTTTGAAAACACAGTGTTCATCTTGGGCGCCTACTCGAAACTCCCCTAACGTTTTTGAATTCCCGCGCTGCCGGACTGCTAATTTTTCGAATTTGGCTGCGACCGCGTCGCCTGAGTATTCCACGCCTGTTCAAGAGTGGAAATTAGTAAATGCAGTACGGTATGCAAATCCGCAAACACCGCGCAGAATTGTCACATCTACAGTAGCCCATTTTACCTGCGAGATGCTGAAGTAGCAGAAAACGGGAAAAGTTGCGGTTTTTGTGAAAATTCAAGTTCATATTCGGAATCAGCGAATTTTTTGCCACCAAGCAACCAGAACTTGCATACAATTTTTCGCAAAATGAGAAAGTTCAAAAAAATGGCACGATTCGTCGCCGAGAAAGTCATTTTCTGAATTGCGGGAAAACTAGCGAATCATTTCGAGAGTTCGGTTTATATTCGTAACCAGCGTTCTTCGAACTACAAGGCAGACACAAAATGAATCCAAATGTAATCGAAACAACAGAGAAAAAATTTCGCAATATTGGCAAAAAATTGAAAAAAAATGTTTGCATTATTTTTCGTTCAAAATACTCCATTCCCCTAGTAAAAAAGTAGCTGATTCCGAATATCACATTGGTTTTTGACGGGGGCTGTCGGTTTTCCCACGTTTCGTTCCGCAAGTTTCGGTTATTGCGAAATTACTCGCTTCCGCATTTTCCACTACGGTAAGCAGGCGTGATTCAACATTAAAGCGTGTGGCTCGTGTCCATTTACGAGAGCGCTTATGGTTAAGCGTTGAATACTCAGGCAAGCAGCTAAATTCGAAAAAAATTGCAGTTCGACGACGCGGAAATTCAAATCGCACATCTCCGAAACTTCCGTGACTCACCCTCCCGTCCGAAATACAATTCTCAACATGTGCCAAATGCTGTCGATTGTAGCGATTGTAGAAGTTGGGAAAATAGTCGAACTGTGCTCCGAATTGAGCTCCGAACTCTCGAGAATCCGTCTGAAGAAACGTCCAGCAACGGTGACGGTTCTTCATCGAATTCCAGATGCTGCTCTCAGTTGAGAAGGAGTTGTTCGTGGAATTGACACGGAAACTCTCCACAGTGTTCATCGAGTTATTGGAGGTTTTCTGAAAGTTTCTCGTTTGGAATTAACAAAGAAACCCCACTAATTTCTACCTGGTTAAACATTGAAAAGCTCAAAAAGCCATTTGCAGCGGCGAATTCCAGCGACGACTTCAAATGGCGCATCGCTTGATTGTGGGACATTCCGGAGACGGAGAGGATCATCAGGTTGCCGGGATTCCTCAGTTTCTTAAGATTTCCGGTCGAATTTCCAGCCGTTCTCTTTTCAATTTTCGATTGGAAATTGAAAAATGTCTTGTTATAGAAATGGTGTCCAGTGGTGTCTCTACAGTACACCACAAACTGTTCCAACGGGATTTTTGTAGGGATTCCGGGTTCAATCTGAAAATGGAATGATCGGGAGGGGTCATGGGGTTTATTGGTTTCAAAATTACAGCACAATTATTAAAAAATTTGATTATTTTCCCGCTTGGTCTCCTCTTCCACTCCTTATTTCGGTTCCAAGACTCTCGAAATAAGAAAAAATGAATTCTGTGAGTGACTTGCTTTGCAATGACACCCATAATGCCCTGAATTGAGATTTTTTTATTTCCCCCTTGGCCCCCTTCTTCAGAAGACTCAAAACATAATTTTACGTAATCTAGCAGTGATTGGTATCAAATCGCTCCGAATAACTTCCATAATCTGAAAATTCGAATATCCGCTTGATCCCCTACCGTAATCTCGTGCTCGGACCCTCCCACCAGCGTTCCATTCATCGGATGCTCTCCAATTTTCACAATCTCTGTGTAGACGCATCTGAAACTCAATTAACATGAGGACTTCTGTAATTCCAGATGCCTCACGTCTGATTCATGTCATTCTCCTCGATTCGTTTGGACTTCAGCTTTTCCGAAATCGTCAAAAATCCAAAATCGCTGAAACTCGCATATTGACCCATTGGCGAGTTACAGGAGAATCTGAAAATCGGGGGGAGAAATGACTGAAAACATTGAAATCCGTCCTCACCTCTCCGGTTTCACAAAATCGAAAAGATCCGCCTGTTTGGGTCTCACCACGAACGGGCGACACGTCGAGTTCTCGACGGATTCAATGTCTGAAAAGGGATCATTTCCTGAAGAATAAAATGTCTGAAAACCCCCATTATACCATTGAAATGTGCAAAATTGTCAAAAGGCTCCGAATCGTAAAAATCGAGAATTCGGTTGCTCGGAAAACAGTGGAAAATGTAGATGCTGAGCAGGAGGACGAGCACGAAAATCGACAGAATCACAGAGAAACGCCACATTTTCAGACAGGAATACGACGGAAATTCGCAGAAAAATGACACGAACAAGAGACACAATTCACAATTCGCTAATCATGTGGGTCGAAATTTGCATTCATTGCGCGTTCGTTTGTCGCCTTTTTCACACGAAAAGTTGCCGAATTTCGGACGGTGCGAATAGGCCAGGTTACAAAAAAGGTTCACAATTCTCCAATTCCAATGGAGAAATGACACAAAAACCGGACAAGACGATCAAGTACATATACATACATTTTTTATTGGCGTTCTTCCAACCTCCTCCAAACGGGAAAAGGGGAGAGACAACATTATAATAATTATAATAAAATAACAGGTCATTGCTAGATCATACCGTACTTAAAGTAATCTGTAGCGCTGCTCGATGCTCCGTTGCTCCTCGAACATCTTCCAGTTCATGTGCACGTCGTGCAGTGTTCGCCATCTTCCGACCGCCGGCTTCCGCCACATCTCGTCGGGACAGTCCATCTGGCAGTGCCGTCGGAACAATCCGTCCGCGATCGCGTCAATCTCCGGGTTCCGATCCATGAACGCCTTGAGTTCGCGCGCCGAGAGGTAGGCCAAAAGGGGGCGAATGCGGTCGTATTCCGCCTCGGGAACGCCTCGCAAGTCTGAAAATTATTGAGTTGAATTGAAGAGAAACATTAAAGAGAACTAACTAGCTAGACGAATTAGCTCTATCGGCTTCCTGATGGTCTTTAGAAGAGGCGGCGCAGGAAGAGAAGGAGACGTCGGAGGCGACGGAGGGGGTTGAGGAGGTGACTGTGGTGGCGAAGAAGGTGGTGGAGGTGGTGGTGGAGACGATGGAAGCGGTGGCGGTGGTGGTGGTACCGGCGATGGAGGTGCTACTAGTGGCGGCAGCCCCTGCTTCGTCGAGCTCCGATAATCTCCAGAATCCTTCAACGGCACTTCAGAATCTCTCCGACGGCGACTGGTTCTTGATCTTGCTGATCTCTCGCATCGCTCGTTTCGTTCGCCTCTCTCAGTCTTCTCGGATCTGCCCGGCCTTTCAGATCTCTCTGGCCGCTCAGAGCGATCATATCGTGAAGACGTACGCCTCCTGGAGCTCCTGGATCCTGCAAAAGTGCGAAATAGTCGAGAAGCTCTCAACAGAGCGCACTTACTGTCTCTCCTTCTCGAGTTGCTCCTCCGACGGCCTTTCTTTCCTCGCCCTCGCTGCCGATCCTCCATCCTCTGAATCTTCTCCACAAGCCGTCTCGACGCTTCAACGAGCCCCAACGTCTTCGAGTGCTTCATGGCAAGTTGTTTGACGCGGAACCTTCTGTACTGCTCAAGAGAGATGTCGAGCTGGTGGAGCCGTGTGAGCGACTGATAAGCACGGCTATCAGTATCAGTATCCCGACAATACCGGGAAACATCCTCCGATGACACCGGTCGCCTCTGAAAAAATTCTCCAAAAGCTCACAAGAGCGCCGCCGAAAAAACTCACATCTCGCTGGCCCATAAGAATTGATTAATGATTGACGATCGAGTGGATTTCTCTCTTTTATATTATTTCTAAAAAGAAACGCGCGCGCTTATCGAAAAAGTTCATCACGTTAGACGTTTTAGGGCAATAAAAATGAGGATTTGAACAAGAAGAACTACACGTTTTAGGTCAAATTATGCGTCAAATGGCGTCGGGCTCCTCCAGTTTCACGTCGCACGTTTCCAAATCTTGCGTTTCCTCGGTGGCATTTTCTCCTTCTTGTATCGTTCTGAAACTCGAACTCGTCTTTTACCAAACAAAATTTAGATTCAACTCACTCTTCCTTGACAATTGTTTCTTCGGGTTCTTCACCTTCTCCGGTTTCCTCAATTTTCACTTCCAACGACTGGTCCTCGGGATCTTCGTCCGGCTCATCGTCTAGACGTCGAAAGAATTCGGTAACGTATTTAATCTGCTCGATTACCAGCTTACTCGAGTGTCCGCGGCCACTGAAAAATAGTTGTGATGAAAACTAAAACAAACTAATTCACCACTTACACAAAATTCTGCGAATTCTGCGCCAACAGCATCGCCTTGTGATGGAGCACCTCGTCGAGTGTTGCAAACAGATGTGCCAGCTTTCCGCCCTTTCCGAAAAACCGTTTCCCGTCGATAGAAACCGCCGGAAGGCAAGAGTATTCGACCCATCTCTTGTGCAATATTGGAAATTCCTCGGCCATCGACGTCCACCAGCGGCTCGGCGTGAGCACTTCGTCAAAGACGGGTCTTTCGTTTGTCATGATGTACTTGTACCGTTCCACATTCCGCACCACAAATTGCTGTTTCGTCATCATCGGATCGCCGCCAACTTGAGTAGCATCTCTAATGAGTTTTTTCTCGACGTTTGCCCAGTCCTCCGCAGAGAATATCATATCCGAATAGCCGAAGCGAGGGTCAAGAAGAGCAGAGATCGAGTAGAAATCGCCGATGGGACCAGTCGACAGCGAATGGAAGTATTTGTTGAACACGTCGCGCATTTTGGCTCGCACCGTCCGAATTCCGCAGTTCTCGATCGCGTTGTTGACTATCGACATCGAATGGAGCACCTGGTAATTGTTTGTTATCACGTTCTAGTTTTTCTTTTCAATTGATACCTGCGAAACACAACTGTCTTCAGAACATATCTCAGTTGACACGTGGCAAAGAACTGTCAGGAAATCAGTTAAATGGGCGACGGCGTTCTCCTGAGCAGGCGTCAAATATTCCGGCATGCACCATCGTTCGTTCAGATTCTGGAACGTATCGTTCAACTGTCCGCACGTCGTCAGGAACAAGAGCGTCGTTAACCAATCCGGCGGAACGTCCAGGTTCGGTAAATCAACATTGGGAGCGTCGGTCGATTGGCGCATTCTGAAGCTTCAAGTGTATTCCAGATAGGAAAAGCATTACAACACCTTCGGAATTTGATGAGGACTTGCGGATGCTTGCGGAGTGTCTCTACGAACCGTTTCAAAGTTTTGAGCGAAGTTGAAAACTCTTCAATCATTATAACTTCGCGAGCGATATTCGAGAGGTACGAGAAGAAACAGACAAATCTGGAAGCGATTCTTGGAATTTAAAAGGTATTTTTCACAAATCTCACGTGTTTTTGAATTTCGTTGTCTCTGACAACAACTGTACCATACGAACATTTGGGGACAGGATATTCGAAATGTGGTATCTGTATGTCTTCTTCGGATCGATGATCCTCCGCAACCGGTCCGCAACCACTCTTCCTTCGTAACTGCAAAAATTGTTCAAACCGGACTGTTAAATTTATAACTTACTCCGCTAAAATTATCTTTTCAAAATGTACGTGATTCCGCCTTTCGCCGTCATGGCCGTAGAAATGCACAGAAATCGACAAAAAGACCTCGTCGCTCTTCCGAATCGCTTCAATTGTCACACTGAGCGGCCCTTGCAACTGTTCCATCGAGGTCTAAAAACTCCTCTTTTATTGTTTTTAAAAATCGAGGAACTCACCCGAATTTGAGCATTGGCCTTTGCGACCAGATGCACTGCTTCTGGAGGCGCTCGGCTTTCATTCAATTGAGTAAGGAACTCTTTCAGGTGAGGATCGTCGATTTTCGTCAGTGGAAGGCCGTTTCCGAAGAGGAATCGAACGGCGAGATCTTCGTTGTAACTTTCGACGCAGGTGTAATGATGAGAGTATTCCGATGTTGATCTGGAAACACTTTTTACGAAATTCATTTATTTTTCAGCAATTTTTGTGAAATTAAGCTTTGTTAATTTTTTTGAGAACTCACGGTTGACTGGAATGTCGTTGAAAGTGAATTCTGCGTTGTTTCGCAGGCGGTGGGCCTCTGTAAGTGGGAATCGTAGGTGGTGGCGCTAGAATTGGTGGTTTTTCCTGAAAAGAATATTTTATTTTAAGTGAAAAAACAACTTTTCATATAAAAACTAATCGTTTCGAAAACACCACCTCTTCTGCGTCAAAATCCTGTTCTTGTTTTACATCTTGAAGGTCGAACAACTTCTGGTCCTCCATTTCACGCTGAAAATACAAAATTATCGAAGACAAATGCAAAAATGCAGCGAAAAACAAAAATCTCTGCCGAAAAATGATAACGAAGGTCGACGAGAGAGTGCGTGCCGCTCGGAGTGCACAGTGACAACGAAAAAGCGCTCTATTGAGAATTTCGAAAAAATGGCGGTAAATTGAAGGATTCGCACGTGCGCACCAATAATTCCCTCTCAATTTTCAGATTCGTCACTGTTTTATTGAGTTCTCCATTCTCCTCGAGCACTTTCGCGTATCGTTTATATACATCTCCGATTTTCTTGTCCGCAATCGCATTGAGCTCTTTCCATTCGCCGTGGCTCTCTTCCAACATTCTCATATCTATCATCAGCTTCTCAATATCTCTTATTAACTTGACGAGCGCCCCTTTTGCTCCATTTCTACGGCTTGCGGCTTTTCTTTTTGAAATTGGTGGCATTCTAAACGCCAATTCTATTTTTAGTCTCACATTTACAATTACTAACCTCGATGTTCTTTATTCTTCCCGCGTGCGGCGATTACCTGTCTGAATCCGAACCTGTTCCGACTAGTCTGACTGAAAACCGTAAAATTGGTAGATAATATGACAGAAAGATAAACAAGATGAGAGAGAAGTTATAATACGAAAATACAGCTATGGAGAGTAAAGACAACAGCTGTAACAGTGGATATATTGATTTTTCTCCCATCGGCGCCACTGTTCGCTAAAATCGCTATAAAAACCCACATTCTTGACTAAATTCGTTGATTGAGCGCTTAAATTAAATAATCATTTTACCGCGTCTGAAATTAGAGCAAAACGCATTTCCATTACTTTGGTGCCTCCAAAAAATCGGCGCCCGCGCTCCAGTCTGCAAGTGCGCTCCTTCGCTAAACTTCCAATGTAGGAGACCGTGCAGTTTTGATGGATTTTTAGGAGGTGTTGACAAAATGTTGGAAAAATGCAATGTAACTGTGACCAAAATGTCATGTTCCAAAATGTTACGAAAATGACCATAATGTAATTTTTTTTGTGACCAAAATGTACCTTTTCTCTACGCGCTCGGAACAAATATTTTTTGCATCGGATACATAATTGACGATATTTTGTACTGGTATTCAACAGATTCTTTTTTGAAACATCATGAGAAAAACTGGAAAACATAGTCACACACTAAAATGTTTTGAGGAACATGTTTCGTTTATTTCAGAAAGTCTAATTTACGCTAAATTTGGATCTTCTAATAGAAAAATCTGTTGAATACCAGTACAAAATATCGTCAATTATGTATCCGATGCAAAAAATATTTGTTCCGAGCGCGTAGAAAAAAGGTACATTTTGGTCACAAAAAAAATTACATTATGGTCATTTTCGTAACATTTTGGAACATGACATTTTGGTCACAGTTACATTGCATTTTTCCAACATTTTGTCAACACCTCATTTTTAGCGATGTTTAGCGAATTTTACGGAAATTGAGATTCAATTGAATGAAAAGTGAAATCAATAGCTTTTTTCGAAAATATATCAAGTCATATCAATTTTGTAGATTGTAAAATCGAGATGTGTAGCGAGTAGACAAAACAATTCGAGTAGGAAGCTAGTGAGTGTGAAGTTAGCGAGTAGGAAATAAGCTAATGACTCATTAGTAATGAGTGGGGAATCCGAAAAAACTTTTTTAGAAATAAAGGAATTTCCAAATAAATCGATATTTCATACTGTTTTTTCGTATTTCCCACTCACTAGCTTCTCAGGAAATTCGTTTTGAATCTAATCCGAGTAACTTTAGAATCTAACCTAGCCAAACCAGATGCGGAAATTACTAGGATTAGATTCGGAAGTTACTCGGATTAGATTCAAAATGAACGTTTTTTTGAATCTAATCCGAGTAACTTCCAAATCTAATCCAAGAAATTTCCGATCTAACGTAGCCTAACCAGATGCGGAAATTTCTTGGATTAGATTCAAAACGAATTTCCTGAGTTTTTTTCCTTCTCGCTGCACATCTCTGAAAAATCAGAGAGAGAGAGTCAGAGATCACTACGGTATACAATAAAAATTATGCAAAGTGTTTGCGGAATATGCCACTCTCATACAGTAGTAGCTTCACCAAGTTCCACAGAAATCAACAAGTAAATTTGAAATTGACAGTCGTATAATAATCATGAAGGTGTCGCCATCTCCGAAAATGACGAATCTCCGGAAGCCGGTCCGGAATGACTTCCTGACACCGTCTCCGGAACAGAAAATCGCCAATTTCGGCGATTTCCGGGTTTCGATTCATGAAAGTCTTCAAATCGTCCACTGGCAGTTTGACAAGCTCCGGAATAATCTCGTCGTACTCGAAATGCGCGACGTCTTTGAGACCTGAATGTTTCAATCGGGGTTATTGATTTTATGCGAATTTTCCCACTCATCACATCGAATTCCGGTTTTTTCGGAGCTTCCACTGGCTGACAATCAGGATAATCATAGTCAATTGGCTCTTCTTTTACCTCGACTTTTATCGATTCTAAATTAATATTTCGAAAATGGATCATGAAAAAATAAAAAATTCTTACTCTGGCAAAATTTTCCAGTATTCGAAGGGATTGGAGTTTGACATCCAGGTGTGCATTGGAGTTTTGAGACATCCGGTTTGATATCATAACAATCCCTATTTCTGATTCTCGGTGCAAACGGACTATTCGGAACGTGGTGATAGTGATGGTTATCAACTATCTCCTTTTTGATCACTTTCGATGATCTCTGATTGCCTGAAATAGAACAGTCTGCAAGTGCGCTCTACTGCTCACTCACTGGAATACGGATGGTGCTGCCCATCGTCGCGGGGTGTTCTCGAAACTTCCATCGGGTCCAAAGGTCGTTTGAATTGTGGATCTGACATCATTCTTCTTCGATTCCGATGATCCTCCTGTTTCATTTGGTCAATCTTCTCAACCAAGTTAGTCGCAATATTGGCAACTTCGGAAGTCGGGTCGTTGAGCCATCTGTTCGCCTTCTTATCGATCTCCAACTGTGTGTACGTCTCCAGTGACAACTCATAGAAGTAGAGCTGATGAAGAGCATCAACCACCTGACAAATGTGAGTGCCACGTGTCAATTGGTCGGCCAGACGGGCGGCCTCTCCGATGGAGCACATCTTCCAACGGAATTACGAATATGTTGGGGGGCGAAATCTAGAAGAAATGGAGCATTTTTCGAAAAATCACGAGAAATCTGGTGATTACGTAATGGGAAGAGTCCCTGGGGAGCGGGTTTTGATAACTGGTGAGCAGTGATTAGCATAACTGGAGCGTGAATAATACTCGATTTGTGGGAGGAGTTTAAGGCACCAGAACTACGTCAAGGCACTGGGAGCGCGTCGAGATGGATTACTGTAGTTTGGGATAGACACACGCACAGAAAGTGGGACACTGAAAATGCGCCAAGACACCAAGAATACGCTAGTGATGTTAGGAGGTAGTAAGCGAGAAGCTAAGATAGATAGGATACCTTCATCGTGAAAAGAGCAAATGCACTAGAAATGCGCCAAGATATTGGAAGTACGTCAAGACACTGGAAATGCGCCAAGGCGCAAGATTCCGCTAATAAAAAAGCTCCAAGTGATCGAGAGAATCTAGGGTAGACTGGATACTTTGAACTTGATCCAGTAAAGCGCCACTGCACTGGATTTGCGCTATGACACTGGACATGTGCCAAGACACTGGAAATGCGATCAGTAAGATAAGCTAGGCGAGTTATCTGAATTTCTGGACATTTGAACTGGAAAAGCGCTAAGGCACTGAAAATGTGTCAAGGCATTGGAAAAGCGCAAAAATTAAGAACAAGGCACCAAGAGCACGCAAACAAAAAAGGCTTCGAGGGCACCCGAGCATTCAAGATAGATTGGCTCGTTAGACACTCGTCCCGGAAATGTGTCGTACACATTGAGAGCGTATGTCTAAGAGAGCGAAATGTGAATAAAAATAGGCGAAAATAATGGTTGGTAGAAGACGGTCGGGACGGGCGAAGCCACGATGCTCTCTCGGGGGGTCTCTGCGTCTCTTCACCACGGACACTCTCTCTCGCCTTCCCGCCGTTCGCTTCCTCTCGTGATTCCCTGTATTTTAATGGCACCACCGTGTCGGGAAATGTTCTCGACGCGGGCGGAACGAAAGTTCGGGAATCTTTCCGGAAAGAACAGTTTCCGGAAACCTACTCCGGTTAAGAAGAGGAAGTGACTTGCAGATTACTGACTGCGAACGCGGGAGAAAAGTAATTTCATAACAAATGTGAAAAACACCCAAATTATGCTCCTTTTTGTCCATTCTTTCGTACAGTCACTTTTGGCCATGCGCCTTTAATTGAGCGTGAGTTACTGTAGCCCCTCCCCTTTCTTTTCTTATTATTTTAGAATGCAACTCCTTTCGAGACACAACAAAAGCATCTTCTTGTTTTTCAAGTGAATAATAAAATGAAAATAATTAATTAACAAAAGCACTGAATTGGTTTATTCAAAAACGGTAGATAATGCTACAAATGACGGAATTGCTCTAGAATTTTCAGCTCGATCCATCCATTTTCAGTCGGGCTGTTCGAAACTCCGTATCATCTGGAAATATTTAAATAAACCAAGGCTAAAATTTGACGCAAAACAGACGATTTTCCGCCGAATAAAAACCATTCAAAAGTGACGGATCAATTCAAAATTAATACCGCCAGTGTAGAAACGTGAGCTTCACCTGCTTAAATTATATCACTGATCGTTATCAATAGATATCGATAGATAATAATCTGCCCCAGAAAGATGGTTATCTCTGTGGGATAAATAGCTCCAAGACTCTCGAATCTAAATCATTCCCGACATGGTGATCGCAGTTTCGAAACTACTGATCGTTTCGAGCTTCTTCCTGCTCATCGCAGGTAAGTGACTCTTCCGGAGCCAAGGAACACTTCTTCTTCTTCTTCTTCAGCGAAAGACTTGAATGTCCAAGTCCCCAACTTCAACGCTGCACGAAGCGCCTTCGCGAAGAAGGCGAAGGTTGCGAACATGCACGCACTCACTTTCCACGCAGAGGAATCTGCTTTCTTGGAAAAAGCGTTGAACGAGGAACTCAAGGACTGCTCCGTGTTTGAAAAAGACACAGGGGAAAAACCTCCAGATATACCGGGACGTTTTGTTCCCATTGTGAGCGGAGAAAAGGCGGAAGAATTCCTGGCAGCGGCAATAATAGCAATGGCTAAGGATCCCACGTTACCAACGCTACTCAACCTCGAACTTCTTATGCATCCGCTCCAAACAGATATGGCATGTGCTGAATTTCGCAAAAAATGTCCGATACACACTGTAATCGGAGATCTTATCATGGAAGGATTGTGTATAATGGGACCCGCGAAGACGTTCGCATTCACTGACTACGTGTCCGGAGAACCTGGAACTGCGTGTGGCGGCCTGAAATCGAGAGACGGATTGTGTCTTGTGTCTGGAAGAGATATCGTCACCGAGGGTAACGAGGAAGAGGGATTGGCGGCGGTCGGAGCGAAAAAGTTGCCAGGTGGAGAGGGACTGGCTGATGCTATAGCGTCCAAGGGTTCCAAGTCGAAGGGTTCCTCTGCCGTTGCCGTCTCATCTGACAATGAGATCTCGTCCTCTCTCTCTCTGCCCTCGCCCTTTGCCCTCTCTCTGTGTGTGCTCTTTTTGGCACAATTCGCATTTGAATGAATCGTTTCAATTGTGTCATTGTTTGTCATTTCTTCCTCTGATCATTCTTCTGTTAGGAATTGGGATTTTTCGTCTGCGCGTTCTACTACCTAGTAGGTGGTTGCTCGTGCACCCTCTCGTATCGATTTTTCCCCGGCCTCGTTCCGACCGAATCTCTCTGGTCTTTTGTTCTGAATCGAATGGCTCACCTCCTTCTAAAAGAGGTCGTTCTTCAGGGAAACGCGGGTGTGCCACTCGCTCAGTCGCCTGCTTCCGTCCGATCCTTGTGTCCCCTTCGGATACAATGACGATTGCTGAATACACGTCGCGGATTGCCACGCTCGAGAGAACGGTTCTGCTCCTGGAAGCCTCGCTGGATGAGCAGAAAGCTCAGATTCAATTGCTCCTGAAGGACCGTTCCCCGTCTACTGGCTCCTCGCAAGTGCTCGCGACCATGGCTCCTCCTCGCTCCTGCCGTCTCTATTCCGAAGTCGCCAGTTCAAATCCTATGGTCATGAAAACTTCCTGGCAACTAGCGCCTCTTCCCGCCAGTTGTTCAAATTTATTAGATCCCGGATCTCTACTCGTACCATACTCTCTCACATTTCTGTCGGTGGTTCGGTTATTACCGACAATACTGCTATTGCAAATGAGTTTATCAAGGTGTTTTCTCAGAACTTTGTTCCAGCTTTGCCAGCTTTTCTTCTCCGCCCTCCCCTTAAGCCACTTGCAATTCTTTTCAACTTTTCCCCTTTTAACATCTCCAGGATTATTAGCAAAATTTCCACTAAAACTGGATTTTCTCTTGATTCCACCCATTTTCTCGTTATCAAAAAATGTGTAGACTCTCTTTCGATCCCTCTCTCCCTTATTTTCTCTGAATGTCTCTCTAGTTGCACCTTTCCCGAAATCCTTAAAAGCTCTATAGTATCACCGGTACATAAGAAAGGCAGCACCGCTGATCCTTATAATTACCGTCCAGTTGCTCTCCCTCCGCCTCTCGCTAGCGTTTTTGAAAAAGTAATTCTTCTACCTCTCAAACAAGCTCTCCTTCCTAAACTTTCTTCCTTCCAATATGGTTTCCTTAATTCACGCTCTTGCACGCTCGCTCTCCTCCATTCCATCTCGCGTTGCCACAATATTCTCTCTGACAGTTCCAAATTTGTAGACATCATTCTGATCGACTTTAAGCGCGCCTTTGACTCAGTCCAGCATCTTTCTTATACTAAAAGGGAAAGGATGTGTGTCTGTCGGTGTGTGTGTCCGTTTCTTTGTCCACAGCCATTTCTCAGCCGCTACTGGACCGTTTTAGCCCATATTTTGCAGACAGATCAGAAGTATTGACCGCAAGGTGCACGTAAATTTTCTAAGCGATCCGTCAACTTTTACGGCTTCTGGACTGATTTTTGTGTATTTTCCCTCTTAATTGCGCCTCTGGGAAGGTTGCGTCGACTCGACTCGCCTATCTTCCCAGAGGCAGGTTGGGTAAAGGGGGCGGAAAACACTGCATAGCCCAGTCTGAGAGGCGGCGTTAGCCACCTCGATTGGCCTGGTTCTTTACTCTTAGAAAAATTACTAAGTTTCGGTCTTGATCCTAATCTTGTCAAGTTCTTCAATTCTTTTCTTTCCAGTAGGAGCTCTAAAGTCAAAATACCGTAAAGTCTCTAATAGAAGGGCACCCCAAACGCTGCCGGTAAATCATTATATCTCGAGATTGATAAGAGATATCAAAAAGTTGTTAACAGCAAACTCGTAGATCATAACTAGGACTACAAGTTTGCTGTTGACAACTTTTTGATACCTCTTATCAATATCGAGATGAATTGATTCTCCGGCAGCGTTTGGCGTGCCCTTCTATTAGAGACTTTACGGTAGGTAATTTTATCTCCCCCAATTTTTTCTCTAATACTTCTGGAGTCCTTCAAGGTACGGTTACTGGCCCCTTCTTGTTCCTTCTGTTCATTAAAGATCTTTTGAACTCTTTCCCCTCTGATGGATTTCCAGTTGCCTACGCAGACGATTTGAAACTTATCAGCTCGAATCCTGAATCTCTGTCAGCTAGTCTTAAAATCATTGAAAATTGGTGCAGTGTCTGGAAGCTTAGCCTTGCCGAAGGCAAAACCATAGCTATGCACCTAGGTAAAAACAACCCCAACACAGAATATCGTATCAATAACTGCCTTATATCTACCGTAGATCACGCGCGTGACTTGGGGATTCTTGTGGACAACAAACTGCGCTACGATAAACACATTCATAAGATTGCCGCCGCTGCGATGCTCAAATCTCATCAGATTCTGCGTTCATTCCGCTCTACCAACGCCGCCTTCTATTTTAAAATGTTTAACACTTATATTCGCCCTATTCTCGAGTTTCGCTGCGTAATCTTCCATCCGTCTTCTCCTGCGCTCAATAATAAGTTAGAGTCCGTGCTTAGAACCTTCTCGCGCAGAGCTTACCAGAGATGCAACCTGCCTTTCCTTGATTATAACGATAGATTAAACCAGTTCAATCTTACTTCTCTCAAGCGCAGGCGCCTAATCTTGATTTCAAGTACGTTTCATAACATTATCACTAAACGCTACCACTTTCCTGATCTCGACACTTATGTGAAACCCGCGCGTTCCCCGCGTTACCCATATCTTTTGACTCGCGTAGGTCCCAATAATAGTAGTTTTCTCCACTTAAATCTTCCCTTATGGAACGCTGTATGCAAGCATTTTCCCAAATTAGTCTCTCCCGCTACGTTCTCTTCGCGCATTTCTGATCTCCCTCTTGAGTCAGTCTACCTTCTATAACCCCCCCCCCCCCCATTTAGCCCACAGCTTTTGCAGGCTTATTAGGTCATTTTCAAATTGTTTTATTCATCCCCTGCCTCGTTCTTCCTTACGTGTTATATACTCTTCTCGGTGTTAAATGAATTTTAAAAAAACAAAAGCACTGAATTGGTTTATTCAAAAACGGTAGATAATGCTACAAATGACGGAATTGCTCTAGAATTTTCAGCTCGATCCATCCATTTTCAGTCGGGCTGTTCGAAACTCCGTATCATCTGGAAATATTTAAATAAACCAAGGCTAAAATTTGACGCAAAACAGACGATTTTCCGCCGAATAAAAACCATTCAAAAGTGACGGATCAATTCAAAATTAATACCGCCAGTGTAGAAACGTGAGCTTCACCTGCTTCAATTGCGTCACTGATCGTTATCAATAGATATCGATAGATAATAATCTGCCCCAGAAAGATGGTTATCTCTGTGGGATAAATAGCTCCAAGACTCTCGAATCTGAATCATTCCCGACATGGTGATCGCAGTTTCGAAACTACTGATCGTTTCGAGCTTCTTCCTGCTCATCGCAGGTAAGTGACACTGCCGGAGCCAAGGAACACTTCTTCTTCTTCTTCTTCAGCGAAAAACTTGAATGTCCAAGTCCCCAACTTCAACGCTGCACGAAGCGCCTTCGCGAAGAAGGCGAAGGTTGCGAACATGCACGCACTCACTTTCCACGTAGAGGAATCTGTTTTCTTGGAAAAAGCGATGAACGAGGAACTCAAGGACTGCTCCGTGTTTGAAAAAGACACAGGGGAAAAACCTCCAGATATACCGGGACGTTTTGTTCCCATTGTGAGCGGAGAAAAGGCGGAAGAATTCCTGGCAGCGGCAATAATAGCAATGGCTAAGGATCCCACGTTACCAACGCTACTCAACCTCGAACTTCTTATGCATCCGCTCCAAACAGATATGGCGTGTGCTGAAATGCACAAAAAATGTGAGATAGCCAAGACCGGACTTATCTTGGAAGGAGTGTGTATAATGGGACCCGCGAAGACGTTCGCATTCACTGACTACGTGTCCGGAGAACCTGGAACTGCGTGTGGCGGCCTGAAATCGAGAGACGGATTGTGTCTTGTGTCTGGAAGAGATATCGTCACCGAGGGTAACGAGGAAGAGGGATTGGCGGCGGTCGGAGCGAAAAGATTGGCTGGTGGAGAGGGACTGGCTGATGCGATAGCGGAGAAGTCGAAGGGTGCCTCTGCCGTCTCATTTGCTCTTTCTCTGTGTGTACTCCTTTTGGCTCAATTCGCATTTGAATAAATCGTTCCAATTGTGTCATTGTTTGTCATTTCTTCCTCTGATCATTCTTCTGGTAGGAATTGGGATTTTTCCGCTTCACGAGCGATACTCTCTTTCCGGAGTTACTGAATCCAGAGGCTGAAAACGTGAAACTTGAGCTTTGCCTGTTTCCATTGCATCACTGATTGTTATCAGTCAATATATTTGTCTGCCCTAGATAGGAAAGATGCTTATCAGGAATCAAAAAAGCTCGACGACTCTTGAGAAGATCATTACCAATGAGAAGATGATCGCAGTTTTGAAGCTATTGATCGTCTCGAGTTTCTTCCTCCTCATAACAGGTTTGCCACACTTCTCAGGTGCCTGTCTTCCAGAGAACTGTCTTCCAGCGAAGAAACCCACTGCGTTTGGAATGAGAGACTTGAATGCGTTACGTGCCTGGTTTGCGAAAAAGCTGAATGTTGCGAACATGCACGCACTCATCTGGGACGAGGCTATCTCTGAAGATTTGGAGAAACGGGTTGTTAGGGAAACGTGTCCGAGTCCGGATGAGATGAAGAACAGGAAAAGAGATGCGAGTTTCGAAGTTGCGAATGGACGCTTTGTCCCCATCCTAGGGGTAGGTGCTCAAGAATTCCTGGTGGCAGCGATGAAAGCAATGGCAAAGGGCCACAAGATTCCAACGTTGTTCACCTTGGAAGTTGTGCTGCATCCACTGCAAACGAGGATCGGGTGTTATGATCTGCCGACACCTTGTCAGCTACGTATCGGAGATCACAAAACACTGCAGTTACACGCACTGTGTCTGATGGGACCCGCGAAGACGTTCTCGTTCACTGACTACGTGACCGGAGATCCTGGAACGGCTTGCGGAAGCCGGAAGTCGAGCGACGGATTGTGTATTGTGCCTGGAAGTGAGGCCGTCACGAACGGAGACCCTTCGAAGGGAATGTCAATCCTCGGAATGAATGAAACCAAACGGTTGGTAACGAGAGAATTGGCTACTACGATAGCGGAAGAGTCCAAGACTCTCTCTGGCGCCGCCCATGTCCCATTTGCCCTCTCTCTCGGTGTGCTCTTTTTGGCTCAACTTGCATTTGAATAAATCGTTTCAATTGCCTCATTGTTTTGGTTCGGATATGTGGTTTGAATTCCGGCGCTGTCGAAAATTTCCAATTTCTTGCTGTTTACTATTAAGTATTCAACGTCACACTTAAGTGTTGAATGCCGTATTTACTCGAATAGAGGGGCACCCCAAACGCTGCCGGCGAATCAATACATCTCGAGGTTGATAAGAGATATCAAAAAGTTGTAGTAGTCAGGCAACGGAACGCAACGAAAATTCGAACATTTACACTTCATCAGCAAGCGTGCTCTAATGCGAATCGCATCCACTGTCATTTTGGTGAAGCTGGAACATTGATATTTCGGGTTTTCATAAACAATGTCGCAAAGTGTTCTGCCTTGAGAAACTTTAATTTTTCATGCGCCCACTGTAGGCCATCCACGAGAAAGACTGGAGAATCGATTCAATGGCGAACTGTTTGCCTTGACACTTTGTGGTCCTTGAGTGTCTTTCAGAACTTCCACCTCTTTCCCGAAACACTCTGAACAATCACCCCGATTTTTCAACAAACGTGAGCTTTCGAATCTAGAGCACGTTTCAAAATAGAAACTTGACCTGCTCCATTTATCAGTAGATATTAATATGCCCCAGAAAGATGGTTAGAATCACGAACGCTTCACAACTCGAAGAAGCGCAACTCATTCTCGACACGATGTTGGCCGTTTCGAAGCAATCGATCGTTTCGATCTGTCTTCTGTTCATCGCAGGTGAGTATTAACAATGTTACTTTCCGAAAGAGTGAGAGAGCAATCTTTGTTTTCTTCTGCAGCCGGCGGATACTACCTACCTGCCAAGGAGACTCTGAAGGACGTGAATGCTGCACGAGAAGAGCTCATGCAAAAAAAAACGTCGCCAACATGCACGCTCTCTCGTGGAACGACGACTACACGGCACTTCTGCGAGGGAACGAGAGTCAAATTTGCCACATGGGCCAGCTGACGGGCATTGACTGGAAAGGACCGGGACGTTTGGCTCTGCTGGGAGCCCTCGAGATGCACCGACTGATCTATAAACTCCTTGTGAAGCCGACTTGGCCTGAAACGTTCTATCGAATGGAAATGTTGGCGCACCCACTTCAAACGACTGCCGGATGTATTTGGCTCCCGTGCGAGAGCGTCATCGACGGAGTCTTCGTGAAAACGTTTGCTGTATGTCTGATGGGACCGCACAAGACCTTCGAGCCGACTGACATCAAGATTGGACCGCCCGGAAGCGAATGCGAAACGCCGAGAGTGATTGATGGATTTTGTGTTGAAACCGGCAGCACAGCGGTCGTTAAAGGAAACGCTACGAGTGGAAGACAACTGTTTGGATGGCCGGACCATTTGGAGTATGACGCGAAGCGTGTCGTCGAGAAGGCGGCCAAATTGACGAACGAATTGGAGGAGACGAGCACGTCTTCGGCAACTCGTCTCCCAATTGTACTCTCTTTTCTCTTTCTTTTGATCAAACTCGTTTTCTAAAATAAAGTAATTCTTTTTATTGAAATTTTGTCGAGCGAGAGAGTGCCAGAGACGCCAGACGAGCGACACACGGGGGACGAGGCGGAGGTTTCTCGGCCAGCCAAACATGTTCCTCTTCCCATTCAGATCCTCTCAGTGGAGCGCGTTTTTCAGCGAAATGAATACGAGATTGTCGTATTCCCCATATATTTAGGACAAGGCGGTTTTTATAAAAATCAACTGGTCGTATTTAATAAAACACAAAAATCACATTTCAATTTGGAACACGTTCGGGGCGACCTTCAATTAGTTTTTCTCGTCGACGCATCAAAATATGGTCATTTCTTGGGATATGAATACTAATAAAAGTGAGTTTGGCAATTCTCGTCGGTGGATGGCCGGATATCGATTGATTGACAGATACGAAGGATCGAGAGTTTTGAGGAGTCATTGAGCTCACACAATATGGTTATATTTGCAACAATCATCTTTGTCTTTTCACTGTCGAATACTGGTAAGGAACTTGTTCGCCAAATCGTCAGTCTCGGCTAAATTGCGGAACCTCAAAAATTCCTGAAAACTACGATATTCTGTATTTTGACGTGACGGTGTTGCACAGATGTGCGCAAATGAACACGAGCAATTGAAAAGCGCTGCATAGTCGATTTGAAAAAAACAAGAACGATTATGCGTTTGACGTAGCTCGGCACAGGTCCCGCAACGAAAGAGCGATGCAGCGGACAAACTTTAGAGACGCAGACAGTTGGAGACACCCCGGGGGCCTACAGAACATTGATTTCAGCTGTCAGTCTCACTCCGGAAGACGTGGGCAACGTGAACGCGGTACGAAGCCGTTTCGCGACTGAACTTCGGATCTCGAACATGCACGCGCTCTCGTGGGACGCCGACTCGGCTGCGGAGCTTGCGAAGGAGGCGACCAACTACCTGTGCCCGACGATCGCCATCCTCGACGTTCCCGGGCAGAAGAACGATAGTCCACGAAACGAACGCACTTTTCCGATTGTGGGCGGGAAGAACACGCACAACTACATGAGCCTTGGCTTGCTAGCCCTGATAGTCGATCGAACGATTGGGAATTTTCTCAACTGGGAGATCATTTTGCATCCAACTCAAACAACGTTGGCGTGTGTTCCACTACCGCAAGACTGCGTGATTCGGGAAGATGGTCTGCGGTTTCAGTTGAAGGAGCTGTGTCGAATGGGACCCCAGAGGACGTTGGCATTCAACGACTTCAAGATTGGAGCAGCTGGAAGTGCGTGTGGAGATGTGAAAGCGACCGACGGACTGTGTGTCTCGTCTGGAAGTGCGTCAGTTGGAGACTATTCGAAGGGAATGGAGATGATTTGAATGGAGCCTCCACCGAAACAGCACATCATTGATCTTGAGGATGCGCTTGCACATAAATCAGGGCATTCCTCTTCTTCTTTTTTCTCCTCCGGCGCCGCCCATGCCGCATTTGTACTCTCTCTGTTTGTGATCTTTTGGGTTAGACCCGCAATTGAATAAATCTTTCTTATATATATTCTCCCAGAGGAGTCGGTTTTTCATTCATTCATTCCGTCCGTCCGCATGTTTCCCAAAGGCGAATTGATGTAGGGAGACCCATCTGCCACCTTCCCAGAGGCAAACCCAGCCAGAGTGCCGGCGTTAGCCGGTGCGAACAGGCTGGTTGGTCAATATCCTTGTTGTCCGTACTTTTCAATCACGCGCGCGCGGCTGCGGCGCGGTCGTCGCAGAACTTTCAATTTTTCCAGGGCAAAAATGATAGTGTACCTATTATCGATAAATATCAGCCTTTTACAATTCACCGCGGCTTCGTGAGCATATTCAAAGGATTCAGTGCGATACAGTAGTTTCAGAATTCCCGAAGCTCTGAAGCATGAAGTATCCCTCTTTTTGCGGACGAATTACAACAATAAAGTTTTACAAATCACTCGGACCCCACACCTTATCAGACCGTTGCTGCTCTATGAGTTCGTAGTAAACATAGCATAGTAATCGTGAAAAGTCAAGGACTTCTCAAAATGGGTTACTGTAGACATTTCGGTTGAGCGTGTTTGCTGACTACCTCACCTCCGTGTATCATGGAAGCTGCTATTATTTGGAACTTTCACACACTCTCAACAACCCACACACGCATTTCCAACAAACGTGAGCTATCGAGCAATCTGAGTAGAGCACGTTCTCAATTGAGCATTTTTTGGAAACTTGACCTGCTCCATTTTGATCGTAATCAGTAGATATTGATCTGCCCCAGAAAGATCGTTATCTCGGGAATGATAAAGCCAGCAGCACGACTCTGGAGCCAATCATTCTCGGAATGACCATCAGCATTGGAAAACTCCTTATCGTCTTCTGCTTCTTACTGCCCACCGGTAAGAAGAATGATCGAGTCTATCAGCCGTCGAATCGTTTCAGTGGACGCCCAAGCCGCGCCCTTTCATACGGATACCAAGAGGATGATTGTGCAAGCGGCGAACAACATCCGAAGCAATGTCGCACTGGCTCTCAACATTTCCAACATGCACGAGCTCTCCTGGGACGAGGACATGGCGTCTAAATTGGTCGGGGCTGGTTGCACATTCACGAGTGATCCATGGCGTTTGACGACTTACAAAGTCAAGGACAGCCAAACAACATTGTCGACGGAGGAACTGTTGGATGTGCTTCGGAAAGCGACGGAGGGTGAATTAGGAGATGGAGAGAGCAAAATGTACGGAGTGAACATCATTCACCCGACACAAGCGAGGATCGCGTGCGTCGATCTCTCCTGCCGCCAGTATCTCTTGCAGAAAACATTAGAGGCGGAATCGGATTGTGAACTCGGACCTCAGCAGGTACCGATGGTTGGCCTATTTAAGGATGGGTTGCCCGGAAGTGCGTGTGGCGATCTGAAAGTGCGCAACGGACTGTGCGTCTCCGACGACTAGCGTACTGAACTCTTTTGTTCCGATTATTTTCCAATGAATCAGTCTTTGTTGAGTTGTCCTTCAGCAGTGTGATCCACGGGAGCTGCTTCGGAGATGTGCGGGTTGAATTCCCGTGCTCCCGAACTGCAAATTTCTCAAATTTGGCTGCGACGCCATATGATTAACAAGCATTGAGTAAGCATTGAATACTCGGGCGACGGCGTCGCAGCCAAATTTGGAAAATTTGCAGTCCGGCAGCACAGGAATTCAAACCACACTCCGACATCTCCGAAGAAACTCCCGTGTGATCTCTTGTTTCATCCACGGCCTAGCACGAGTTAAAGCGGGCAGCGAAAACCCGCCAATAAATTACGGTACCTTTTGAAGTGTATTTCACGAGATCTTCCGGCTTTGCGTGTGTATAGAAAATATTTGATGCGTTGATTCCGGCATTATTATGAGTTGCCGCGAGCGTGGACCTCATTTTTGACGTGTAACGTGTTGAACTTGTCTGCGTCTCTGAAATTTACGTGCTGCCTCGCTCTTTCGTTGCGGGACCTTCGCTGACACCGCGACTGTGGAGTCCACGCTTGCGACGAACTCATAATATTTTCATATTGCCAACGTTTTCGTGGAACGGACTTCAATTGGCGCACATCCAATGCAAACGCGCTTCTTCGCTTCATCGGCGTTTGCGTCTCTATTGTTTGCACGCTGTTTCGTCTGCGCAGCTTGTATAAGTTCGAACAGTTTCAGACAAAGACACAAATTGTGCAGTGAAGTTTAAATGAACCGAAAAACGCAATTTGGGACACGTTCTCCATTTTCGACGTGTCCCAAATGCGGAAGATTGTTATCGTGAATTGAAACGGCGACTCGGGCGGGGGCAGTTCGGAGTGAGTCTTCCGATCGTGAAGATGATCTTCAAACATCTTATCATCTTGTTCTTCATACACCATGGTAAGTGATTCTCAGAAGAGCTATGGCCATTGTTTTGTTTGCAGCGACTTCTCAATTTGTGCCAGATAAAATCGTGAACGCCTTCAATGCATTCCGAAGAGCTGCAGCGAAGGCAATGAACATTGCGAATATGTACGAGCTCACTTATGACGATGATCTGGAGGAGGACGCTAAAGACATTGCCAATAAGGGCTGCGGGAGAGAGGCATACACAGGACCTGGACGCGTGATGCGAATGACGGACAATCAGGCGTATGCACAAGAACTCCAGAAGCACATGGCCGGAGTTCTGAGAGAGAGAAAGCCTCTGCCGCAGGAGACTGCAATTGAGATTTTTCATCCGCTTCAAACGGAGATTGGGTGTACTCAGATTGACTGCACTTCAGGCGGAGCTGTCTTCCGATTATTGTGTATTTTGGGACCTGAAACAACGTTCGATCTGGCTGACTTCAAGTCAGGAATGGCGGGAAGTGAGTGCGACGGGGATGACGAAGACGGTCTTTGCTCATCGACGATCAAGGTCGGCTCCCTTGCACTATCTTTCGTGTTTGTTCTCGCAATTCAACTGGTTTTCTAATAAATTTATTCGTTTTCATACTGTTGTCCGGTTACTGTAGGCGTTGCCGCTTTTTAAGGTGAAAAACATTTTCGAAATGTTATAAATGACCTTTTCTTAGCAATGCTTTTTTCCGTTGCCTTTCTGCCAATGTCCTCCAAAATGGACCGAAAAATTGTATACATTTTTTAAAAAATCTTGAAACTTACGCAAACGCGAGACCAACACAAGTCTAGTGGAGCGCGTTTGCGCAGATTTCAAGATTTATGGAACATGTAATATTCGGGACCGGGCCGCAAATACAATCACTTTATTGTCGAAAATCAATCGATAACTGATACATTCGATTACTTTTTCACCGAACTCTTCTTCGATCCATTCTGTTCCGGTTTCGCCGCGCCCGTCGTTCCATTCTTTTCATCTTTTGTCGATGTTCCTGGCTCATCTGGCAGTGATTGCAAATTGCTGCAAATGAAGAGAATACGGGAGTGAGAATACGAAAGGTTTCTTTTTGAAAATAATCTTCTTGAAAAATGGAGATGTCTTTGAGAGAACATCTTTTGATTTAAAAAGTTGAAAACGCACGCGAGAGTGTCCTCATCTCCTCTATCGGTCTTCTCGACGCGCGTCTTCTCGACTGGTGTGTGCTTCGGCGGAGTCCTACAAAGTTCAGCTTGCTTCAAGATGCTATTAGAGTCCACTTACTGGGCGGTCGGCTTTATCTGGCTGCGGCTGGGTTGCGGCGACACGGGACCCGACGGTCGAGGCACCAGATCGGCCTGAGAAACCGAATGAAACTGACTTCTTGGACAGAGAGACTCACCCGCGCATCCGTCTCGAACTTCTTTGTTGACTTGCATCCGAGCACCGCGATTGGTGAGATGAAGAAGAGCACGACGATGATCTGAAACGAGCATGCTCGAGCACTGTAGAGATACTATGCAAAACACTCACATAATGTACTTGAAACCAGCCAAAAGCTGTCATTCTTTCAAATATCAATCTTTTCTCAGCGCTTTGTGTATAATGTTTCTTCGAATTTTTCTTGTTTACAATTAGAAATGGTCATTAGGAAGGTCACGGTTGAATTGATTTTCAAATAATTTCACGAGTTTCTTACAAATGCCCTCTACTGTGAATGGTCTTTTTCCGTAAATATTCGATGTTTTACTTTAAAAACTTGAATAACTTGAGCAGAAATGAATGTTTTCCTAAATTGCATAAGCTCCCGTCTTTGTTTTCCAATTTTATAAAGACAAATATTTATTCGTTTACTTTTGTGGAATAGTTCTTTCCGGTCGAATTACTCTTTCTTGCTCTTGCTGCTCTTGTCGCCCAGCAACTTTTTCGTCTCCGAGTGCTCCGATTTGCTCGATTTTTCAGACTTGTCGCCTTCCGACTTCTTCGTCGTCTCTTTCGACTTTTCAGACTTGTCACTGGTCACCTCGCTCTTCTTGGCCGGTTGAGCATTCTGCTGCTCCAGTTTCTTCTTCTTTCTCGCCTCCTCTGCCGCCTTTTGAGCCTTCGATTCGTTGTACCTGTAAAGAAGAGTAATCAATATTTGGTGCGTGAGCTCTTCTCCGAATACCTTGCCAAACTGCCAAGGAACATGATAACGAGAAGTGAGCACACGACAAGAGACATCAGTGCGATGATGGCCTTCAGAGTCCGCCGTTTCATGCGTTCCTCCCGTTCCGCTTTGAATGCGTAGTCTTCCGGAATCCGGCTTGCCGAAGATAGGAACCTGGGCCAAAGAAGGTTGAGCAACATTGCACCTCTTGTGATTTCCACCCATTTGACATCTTCGCCTTCTTTCGGAGTTTCTTGAGAAGTGAACGCGATCTGAAAACAGGCGGTTTTCTAAAAAAAAAAGAACAAGTCTAAAAGCTCACTTCCGCGTAGAACTTGTTCTGGGGATGAGGACGACGGTTTTTAATGAGCGTGCCGTTGTCGAAAAACTGAAAAACCCGATAGATATCGCAATCAGACGTTTTTTGCTCACATTCATTATAGCGAAGCTTTCTCGCCCCCACTCCACATCACAGTTGATCGGCTCCGAGTAATTTCTGAAACAGTTGAATACTTAATTTCTGATTGGGGCGCACTTCCACAAACCGTTTCACCACCAAAATGAAGTCGGCTATCATTTTCGCTCTATCGACGCTTCCGATGAAATCGCAGACATCTCCGGAAGTGTGCTCGTATATTTGTGGAGCTTTCGTGTGATTTTTAGCAATGAAAAGAGCAATCTGACATTGGATTTTCTGGAAATCCTTCCATTCGATACTTACACTGTCGATCGTCATTTGCAGTTCAGTGTCATTGTGTTTCGGATCGCTGACGACGCAGATTTTCACGATTCCACTTGATGAATAGCCAGGACTGGAAGGGGAGATTATCAAGGAGAAAAACGCGATTTTTCAAAGTTTTCTATGAATTCAACTTCCCAACCTGACAACCAAAGCGACGATGACGAAAAAGAGTGCGCACGAGATAGAGAATCTCATAACCGCCAACAAAGAATGAGCGAGTTTCGGTAGAAAATTTTACACAAGGAAAGAAACCGGAGAAAATGGTCAACACGTAAATAAATAAATAGGGACACTCAAAATGATAAGAAATCACTAGAAGCCGGGATAATGATATAGACAACGGGGTGGGGGGGGGGGGGGGTTCAATCTGATTAGAATGTACAGAAAACTATCAAACAGTGGTGTAGAGGGAGGCTGCGAAGACGATATCTCTTCGAATTGAAGCACTGACTTCCTCCATTTTCTCGACTAGAGCTGGATCTCCAACGATTCTTCCGGCGTTTCGGACGTCTTTACAAACTTCATCGAGCCGCTGGATACACTTGACGATGAGACCTTCTTGACATTCGGTCATTTCCATAATTTGCGAGAATGGCTGGAAAAATGGAAGTTTTGATTTACACTTGAATTTTTAAAACAAACCATTCCACTGGCCCATTGGTATACAACCTCCATCAGATCGAATCGGATTTCGCATCCGACATCGGAAATGGACGCTTTGTGGCGCGCGGCGACCGATTCCAATCGGGCGAGCACACTTTTGACGCTTTCGGAAATCTCGAAGAATACCGTGTCTGAGGCAAAGTTCATCTCTTTTCCACTGTTATACTGAGACGTCAGGGTGGACAAAAGAGCAGCGAGCTCAGCCGGGGAGCGCTGATGGAACTTGTAGTCGAGGATGAGTTCCGTGATGAGGAGTTCTTGGTGATGGATCTCACATCCGATGCGTCCTTTCAGACTGACCATCTTCTGTTCGACAAATCCAAGCGATTCGAGTACTTTCAGACGGTTCTGGTACTCTTCGCTGAGCAGAAGAGCATCCGACGAGAGTTCATATTCCAGAATTTTCGCCTTTCTTTCAATTTTGATGCGTTCGCGCAATTGATGGAACTGCAATTTGGATTGATTCGATTACAAAAGATTCAATGCGGGAACTTACGTGATCCTCAAACCTCGCACAATGCTTCGCCGGGTACCCACTCGATTCGTTCAGATCACCCTCCATCGATGCCAGAATGGACGCCTCCATGTTGGCTTCGAGGTTTTGACACATGCTGACGAGCTCTGGCATCGAATACGCCTCGATTTCGTTTTTCAAAACGGTTGCCGAGGTGGCTTCAAGTTGTTGGAGCAGTTTGACGATGTAGTCCGACAGCGGGCGATCTCGGAATCGAGGAATTTGTATCATATTGTATTCCTGGACGATTTCAGCGCTCTGCATCCCTTTGGCGCACTTTTTGAGAATAGAATTGACTGATGAAATGGGGATTTCGCAGAGTCGGAATGATGTACATCCTGGAGCTGCTGGGGATACTCCCGCTGTGCCGTATTTAGTGAGAGATAAGAGACCACACTCTTCGGATAGCCAAGCGGATTCGGCCTTGGGGAGGCGTTGGAACTTGGCGAGTTCTGCGTTTTTACGAATCGTCTCATCGAAGTCCTTGGACGCAACTAAGATCTGAAAATCGAAAAAAGTAAGATGTTCAAAGAAATACCAAAGCTACCTGGAGTGTCTTGTTATTCAATTCTTTAACTAAAACGACAATCTCGTTGCACAGCTGATTATGAGCACTTGAAACAATGAGGAACCTTCCAGGAGTCATCAGCTTGTTCACAGAGGACTCTTCGTTCAGTTTCGGCCACACTTCATCTTTCTGTCGGGAATAGCGAACGAGGGCGTCGTGATAGGCACGGAGACCGGATTGCTGGTTGACTGACGAGAGTTCTGGAGTGCAGATGGCGCAGTCGATCGGTTCCATGGCAGCGATAACCTTGTTTGTCTGAAAAGTGGATCAAAATTTAACTATTCAAGCATTCACCAACCTCCGCCAAAAGTTTCCTTTTATCCTTAGATTCTCTCAACGAATCGCTCTCCACATAACTCCTTTGTAGCATGTCTTCAATCTTCAACTGCTCAACTCGCAATAGATTAAGAATCATTGAATATGTCACTCGGAACTTGGATTCCAATCGGAGCGCTGATCCACTAATCAGATTCTTCAAAACGTCATTCTGCGGGATTGTCTGATCCTTGCATATGATGACTACGGTACCCGTCGAGTCGAGTCCACGTCTTCCAGCCCTTCCAGCCATCTGAGTGTACTCTCCAGGATTCAGAAGACGTCGTTCCGTACCGTCGTGTTTTGTAATACTATCGAAGACAACACATCTAGCAGGCATGTTGACGCCCATTGCGAACGTTTCCGTGGCGAACAAAATCTTGACATATCCTTTTTGGAATAGCAACTCAACGACTTCCTTGAGAATCGGGAGGATTCCAGAGTGATGAACAGCGAATCCTCGAAGACAGAGCTCTTGCATGGTGAGCACTTGTGGGAGAACTTTATCTGATCCTTTCAGGCGATTGATACATTGCGAGAAGAATGTCTTCACGTGGTTCTTTTCAACCTCAGTGGTTAGGTTCATCGAAGAGAGCATCTGGGCGTTCTCATCACATCGCTTTCTCGAAAACACGAACACCACCATCGGCAGTTGGTCTGTGGTTCTCATAAAGTTGATCAGGTTCAGGTAGATGTTCTTGTCGTTCTTTCCAGGCCAGTTCCTCGTGTTTCCTCCACCTCCACCTCCTCCTCCGCCTCTCGATCCTCCTCGTCCTCCTCCTCTTCCTCCCCGATCTCCTACTGCTCCAATCTTCTCTTTTTCATAGATCTTGGCTTTTGAATCCTTCGCATCATTGTATCCTTTCAAAAGGAACTGTCCGTTTCTGTCAATAATCTTGAATAAGTCTTTCTGGGTTTTTCCATCCTGTCCTGTATAGAGGAAGTGCTCAAGTGGCACAGGTCTCCGTTCAGTGGAAATCACATTGATTCTTCGATTTTTGATCCTTCCTACCCAGTCAGCAAACTCTACGCAATTAGGAACAGTCGCTGAGAGCATCACAATCTTCACGTGTGCCGGGAGCATGATGAGCACTTCTTCCCACACATGTCCTCGTTCTTCGTTGTTGATGTAATGGACTTCATCAAAAACGACCCATTCTAGATCTCGAATCACTTCTGATCCGTTATAAAGCATGGATCTCAGAATTTCTGTAGTCATGATAAGACAAGAGGCTTCTGGATGCAACTGGATGTCTCCAGTCACTAGACCGACGTCTCCAAAGATTTGCTTGAAGTCACGGAATTTCTGATTGGAAAGGGCTTTAATCGGAGAAGTGTACACAGCTCTGAAAGCATAACTGTGGTAAAATATTATTGGAAACCTGTCTACCTGGTTTTGTGAGTTTGACAGAGCGCAATGGCATACTCTGCAACAACCGTTTTTCCAGCGGATGTGTGTGCGGCGACGAAGAGCGATTCTCCGCGCTCCATGGACAATACGGAGGATTGTTGGAACGGATCTAACGCGAACGGGTATTTTCTGGCCATCGTCGGAAGAAGAGTCTTGTACTCGAGTTCTTGTTCTGTCGTCAATTCCACTTTTCGCGCGTATTCAAACTTCTCGCGTGGTTTTCCAGGAGAATCCAAAGGTTCCACTGGTGCTTGGAGCATTTCGAACGAGGAATCTGGACTTTCCTGGGACTTCACAGGCTCTGGTGGGAGCTCCAGTTCAGTTTCCCCTTGAGATTCTGTCTTATCTGGCAGTGTTTCTTTCGAAATTTCTTGCTTTTTAGCTGATTGAGGTTCGGAACGTGATGGAATCGAGTGGGTGATTGGGACTGTCGATGAGACCATATCCAGCAGGTCGAACATGTCCATCTCCTCGACGTTGACGGTGTTCTGAACCGATGGAATTGGATCCGGTTCGGCCAACGGCGTTTTTTCGGGAAGATTTATACTGCCGAGAGTTGGAACTGTAGAGAGAAGTTGAGCTGAAAAACTAAACAGTCAAGACGAACCGAATGAAAAACCCCACATTCATCATCAATATTCAAGTATTTAAGTTCCTCCCCTATCTCGACTTCATCTGATTTCCCGGCTAGCAACTCGTCAAGCTCCTCCAGAAATCCGGGCAAGAATGGCACATTGCAAGGCGATCCTTTGATACTGCTTCCCGAACTGTGCAAGTTTTTCTGCTTGTATGGAGCTCTGAGGTTCAAAACAAATGGAAAAGTTGTACATGTGATAAATACCTGTTGATCGACATGGAAATATTGGCAGCTCCCACAACGACGCGGTCGTTTTCCAGGAATCCCAGAATTTTTCCATCCTTGTCCACATTCGCAATGATATTCGCCTGTGCGTCTAGTGGTTGTAGCAAGGAATCCAAGTTCGCGGTCACATTATGCACTTCCGTTTTGGGATTTTGCCTGGTAATGTGAAGGTCAAAACATTTCTGAACGCTTTTCAGGCTCACTTCGAAATCGTCTCATTGAGTGGCGAACACGGCGGCCAATTGAGCGTTTCGAGGCATTCCAGACGGAATAGACGCTCTGCTTCGGTTTCTAACATTCGATTTGTGACTGAAAGAAACGAAATAATTGCAAAACTGTTTTCAAAAAAAGGGGAAAAGCTTTTGAGAAATGTTGAGAAATAAGAAGAAACGATTTTTCGGTTTGACTACGGTCGTCAGTACGCAACGTGCCAGCGCGTACTCGGCAAAGAATATTACGTCGGATTCGAGTTAATTTGTTTTCTCTTTTTTTCTCTTTTTTATAATTTTCCTGACAGTTTATTCAGTGTCTCAATAGCTGCGCTTGATAAAACACATTATTCTCAAAATTAATGTGTCATCTTTCAGAATGATCCGACGTGAAAATCGACTGCGCAGGGAATACATCTTCCGAAAGTCGATGGAGGAGAAACAGAAGGGTCTCGAGGAGAAAAGAGAGAAAATTCGTGATGCATTAGAAAATAATACGTGAGTACAAAGTGTTAACTCTCTTTTCTAGCGAAAATCTCTGGATGTCTTTCAGAAAAATCGATTACAACCTTCGCAAAGACGCCATCGAGCTTGCAAAAGGTTCTGATTGGGGTGGTCAAGAGTACGAAGTTGATAACGAATATCGCTGGGCTGGAGCTCAAGACCCGAAGATTGTAATTACAACGAGCAGAGATCCGTCGAGCAGACTGAAAATGTTCTCAAAGGAGATGAAGCTCATTTTTCCCAACGCGCAGCGAATTAATCGAGGACATTATGATGTGAAACAAGTGGTGCAGGCTTGTAAAGCGCAAGACGTAAGTTCTCTCTGTTTCATTTTCCAGGGAGACTCTTATTTTTCAATTACAGTCAACGGATCTGATTATTCTTACCGAAACGCGCGGAAATCCGGACGGAATGATCGTTTGCCACTTGCCATTCGGTCCGACAGCGTTCTTCTCGATGGCTAACGTGGTTATGCGACACGATATTCCAAATTGCGGAACAATGAGCGAACAGTATCCGCATCTGATCTTCGACAATCTGAATAGCAAACTCGGAATTCGGTTCACGACGATCCTGAAGCACTTGTTCCCGGTGCCAAAGACGGATTCCAAGAGAGTCATCACTTTCTCGAATTCCGACGATTTCATTAGTTTCAGACATCATGTGTTCAAGGTGCGTTGGCGGATTTCATATTTTGACCAATGTTCTCTAACATAAGAATTTTTCAGACAGAAGCCGACGGCGAGGTTGATCTGACAGAAGTCGGACCGAGATTCGAGTTGAAACGTAAGATTTTTCCGTCTCTTTTGAATCTCACTATTTATTTTCCAGCGTATCAAATTAAATTGGGAACAATGGAGAATCTGGCGGCGGCCGAGGACGAGTGGGTGCTCCGATCGTACACGAATACCGCCCGGAAACGTACTTTCCTCAGTGTTTCGCGGAATGATGACGAGTGAAATACCGACGTTTCTCTCGTTCTCCCTTGATTTTTGTTGATTTGACTGTTATTATTATACATTTTTGTTGATTTGTTTCGAAGTTCGCGTTTTGTAAGAAGATATGATACTTTTTATTAGAATGTTTTGATCATGTGGAAAACTTTCGACATATATTAGGAAACTGATGTCAGTGGATGCGTCAGGATCGGAATTGAGAGTTAATTACAGAATTATTCATCCGCTAGCAGCGGTGCGGGGTCTCGGTAGGCCTCCGAGTGCATTGATTTGCCGGCCATCTCTAGAACAGCTACTGCCTCTGGATCCTTGTCGATGATGGACTTCTCCGATTTAGGCTCCATCTGCTCTTCGAACGTCTTCTGCGGTTTGTCTCCAGGTCTCCACACCTCGAGCATCTTGATCTTGAACTCTTCCTCCTCGGCGATGAAGCATGGCTCGTAGAAGCGCGAGTTCTTTTGGCAGATTCCTGTGCCAAACTCTTCGTGGATCAGAATCGGCCACACGTCGTCCTGTCCGGAGAGTCCGAGACCGTTCGGGAGAGACTGCTGCTGATAGTTGAGGTAGGCATAGTTCTCGGTGCGACCGGTGGAGGGGAAGATTTGCACACGTGGAGACAGGGAGAACAGGAAGCATTGCGCCGATCCGTGGTATTTTGGTCCCGAGTGGAATCCTGCATTCTCAATGATTACGAGATATTCTAAAGATCAGATGGCTTACCTTCATTCGCAAAAAATCCGAAGCGTCGTCCCTTGGCGGATCGGATGACCACAAGACACGGCCCCTCTCCATTGATTCGTTTGACCATCTGCGAGAAGGACTGTCCATGAGTGGACATCTGGAAGAGGAGGGTCCAGTTCTTTCGTCGGTCGAATGGCAGATTCGAGTTGAGCACGAGAAGATCGACTTTTCCGATTATCTCCGATTTGGTGGACAAGACGGGCATCTTCGCGTCGCCGGGTTTGCCGATAAGTCGGTTGAAAATGAATGCTGAGCAGTAGGGGAAGAGGGAGCATTCGCTGAAGAAGTTGGCCAAGTTATCGATTTCTTTCGTGTTCTCCGCCTCGAAGTAATCGTAGAGACGAACTTGATCCTCGCGGCTCATTCCGTTCGATTCGCAATAGATTTTGACAGTGTTTCTCATTATCTAAAAAGGAATTCGTCATTTTTAAAAGTTTTTATTTCTTATTTACCTGTTCCTTGGTGTCTCCAAAGCACGATTTGAGTGTGGACGCCTGCGAATCGAATGGTCCGAGTCCGCCGTCGACGCATTTCAGCAGGGTTCGGAGGTGAAGGATTCCGGTGGGTTCTCGTTTGACAAGTCGCAGGTAGAACTGGTTGGCAAAGTCTCCGAGGCTCGTGTACGTGTTCTGCATAGATATTTATTAAAAACTGAATTTATACTCATTACTCTAAATGTTCTCAATTAAAAATTACCAAAAAAACCCACAATGAACTGTTCTCTAGTGATTTTGTCTTTTCCATTCGTCCCCGCTTTGAACACTTCGATGAATTTCTTGACGTCCTCCGGCTCAATGTTTTTGAAATCTTTCGGCTTTGAACTTTCTGCGCCCATGTTGCTCTATTTGTCTGCAAAAAATGATTAGGCAAATAGAGAAATAGCAAACAGCAGAGGTATTCAGAAGCAATCGTCAAACTATAAAGTTGAGAATGAAAAGAAGGGAAGGGATAGATTAATTCAGATAGTTCATTTATTTCCTTAATTACAACATAACGTGTTCCGAAGGGGAAGGAGTGCATAATAACATGAAATTTGATGTGGGAAGTGTACGAAAAAGAAGTGGGGGGAAAAATTCACTTATGCGAAAAATGGAGCGGAAGAGTGGGGAGGATTAGTTCGATCCAGCACGTGCATAATAATCAGAAGGAATCGAGAGAATGTGTGTAGAGGTGGAGACACGCAGACAACGTGCGTTTGGTCATATCATGCCCTGCAACAAACGGGATTAGAGGAGAGGAGGATGATTCGAAGAAGGGTTTCGGTAGTTCGCTCTACCGATAATAAGCTCCTTTTTGGCTTCCGTTCGCTCAGAATTCATATCAGACCCATATTACTGTATTAATCCTTGAAAACCAAATCAATAAAAAATACCATCAGTCTGTTTGTGGCGGCTGCTCGACCTGGTTCGATTGCAGCAAATCGCTGATGTTCTTCTCGAGATCGTCGATTCTCTGCGTCATGTCGTCGATGCGGCGGATGATCTGGTCAGACATGTGCTGGAAGCGGTCTTGGGTCTGTTGCAGAACTCCTTGGATCTGAAATGTGAGAATTTTTCGCTTAAATAGCAGATAATCCAGCGGTTTTCCGGAGTAGTTTTTCGGATTTTACTAGCTAAAAATCCAGATGCACCTCGTTATCTTTTCATTATTCTCTCGATTTTCCAATTATTCATTTCTAATTTTGAAATGAAGATAACATGACAATCATTCTGCTTTTCTAATGGGAAATATACCCCTGAACCGAGGCAGGACTAAAAATCAATTAAGAACCATTCACAACCAGTTTTTTTTCCAGAATTAAACAAAGAATACTCACCAACGACGTCAAATCGCTCATGTTTCCATCACCGGAAGCGGCGTTTCCGGAGTCGTTCGCCGGTGGAGCAGCAGGAGCGGTCGGCTCTTCGAAGGTCATTTCGAGGTGAATGGAAGCTGCAGGAGGGACAGAATGAGAAGAGAATGAATGTTCGACGCGCTGTGAGGGGGGAGGGACAACAACGCGGCGGCAGCGAGAGAACAGAGACGCCGACGGTTAGAAAACGTCAGGGAGTGCGGGAAGTCGAGAGACGCAGACGAGGCGGTGTACATTTGCGATGAAAAAAGAGCCAATTACACCGAAATGGAAGTCTGGCGGCGGCTGATATTTACAAAAACAAGCATTTCTGAGAAATCGTACAAAATACAGTTCCCGGTAGCTGTACCATGAAAAACAGCGATGAAGAAAAACAGTCGGGCGATTCACACATGTTTACACCAGAAAAGAGTCGGGAGAGGGAAGAAAAACAAATAAATATTTTGAAATAGGCGAACGAGTCACACACATACAAAAGATGAAGAAAACGGAAATAAATGATAAGAGGAGATTGCACCGGTAACTGGAAATCGATAGTGATAATAGAGGGGAGGGGAAGAAAAAAGAAGGAAAAACGCTGGTGATGGTGTGCAACTAAAGGAATACAAGGTTGGCGGGCTGGCTAGAGAAGAACAAATTGAGTGTTTCCCGGGAGAAAAGCATCACAAATCATCAAAAATAATACGAAAGAAAACAGTTAGACTCGAAAAGAAACTCAGTTTTTGCTCCCGGACGAGGCACTGTCGATGCTCTTGAGCGATGCCTGTGAGAATGCGGAGCTACGTCCCCCGCCGCCACCTCCTGACGACGAGAGATCAGTGGAGACTCGGTGACTTCGTTCGATGCCTTGGAAGTGATTGATTCGCGATTGAACCAGACCACAGTGACTGCTGCGAAGCATAGTGACGGATGGGCGAGCTTCGGCGTTTTGGTGAGGGCATGAAAACTTCTGGAAGGAAAGGGGAGATTATTTTCAACGTCGTGGGGATTTCATACCGTATCTTCCGTGGAGGTCTTCAAAATCTCATTGTACTCTCCGAAACCTTGCAGTTCAGAGTTGTCTTCAGACAGCATTAACGATGATTCTCTCTTTTTCGGCTCCTCGGTCGTCTTCGCTTCATGGGATTTCATAGGCGGGAGGAACGGACACTTGAAAAGAGTCTCATCAACCGACGATCGTTGTGTCTTCTGAATGAGTGGAGACGGACAATGACGGTATTCTGCAGTCTTTTGAGCAGATGACGCAGCCATCGGTGAAACGAGTAGAGTGGACGACGAACGAATGATCGGACGAGGAATGCCTGACGGAGATTCCGAGCCAGAACGACGCTGAACTTTTGGTGTGAAGTAGATGAGATTCGAGTGAGGACGATGCGGAGAGAGCTGAAGGTTCTGGATAGGCGGACGACGATCTCGTGGAGGTGTAGCTAGTGCGGCGTCTGAAAGGAAACCATTCGAACTGTAACTAACTGGCGCTGAAAGCTTACAATCTTGACTGAACCGCAGTTTATCTTCAGTCAAATGCGATTTCGATCGGAAGTTGAATGGCGACTGCGATTTTCCGAAAGTGCTGACCGGAATCGCAGATGGCGATCGGAATATTGGCGAGCGAGCGAGAATCGGAGACACTTTCGGTTTTTCTTTGACTTTGCCTGCATCTGATGATGGAATTGGCGACGAGACGAATGTTTGTGCTTTTCCAACCCACACACATCCATTTTCTTGAATCTAAGAAAAAATAATTCAACGGAACCAGACAAATGTTCCAAGCTCACTCCAATGCTATCCAGAGTCCTGAGTGGAATGGCAGATGGATTCCGATGAGTCACCGGTTCGCCAGCGGTCCTTCTGCTCATCATCGGCGTAGCCATCACATCCAACCGTTGTCTCATCTCGCGCTCCAATTGCTGTCCGATTTTCGATTTTGCTACACTCGCAACTGGCTTTATTGGTTTTTCTCTTGCCGGTGTCGCGAATACAGCTGGATAACCAGAGGGCTTCGGATCGATGACTGAAAACATTTTTGATAACCTCTCTTATCAATATGTCTTACCCGGCGGAGCGTCTCCTTCTCCAATGATTATTTTCTTCTCTTGTACTGGCAATTTGTCGAAAGTTGCCATAGATCCATTGAGCACCATCATACTATCAGAAGTGTCACAGTTGACTTTGCGACGTCTTCGTTCCGCGACTCCGATCCGCCGAAGTCGTGCTTGATTGTTCATCATCTCGAGAATCGACTCTGCGGCCACCGCGTTCTCTGCAATGATCTCCTCCTCACTCTTTTCCTTATCTTCCATCAGCAGCAGGCTCTTTCTGTAGTTCTCCTTCTCCTCCTCGGCAATTGTGTCGACTCCCCAGAAGGTCGATCGACGACTTGGAGGTCCCGTCTTCGGAATATTGTTTCGTGCGCGAAGCCCGTCTACGGTATTCCGACGGACAACGCCACCAGCAGTGTTTCTCTTTTTCTTTTCAAGAGGCGGAGTTGCATCTCCGACGGATTTCCGACAGAAGCTGTTCTGTTCGGAAGCCGAGAATCTGCGGAGAGATCGAGAAGTGAGTGTGGAGTTCGTGGTGGAAGACGACGCGGAGAGCCTCTTCTGAGACATGGGCGACATTCGGAATGACTTCTGACTGCCCGAGTTTCGCCGGCTCCCAGTTGGTCGTGGAATCTGTGAGTTTATATTCCCCTTCTTCGTCAAGGTTCGCGATTTTCGTCCCGAAGACGTCGATCCCTTCTTCTGAACCTGACAGTCTCCACTACGACGGTCTCTCATCTGCACCGGAGAGCCTTCGTCGTCACTATCGGCTTCAGAAGCCATGCATCGAGAGGAGAGCAGTGGGGATACGGGTGAGGAGAATGGCGACGAGTAGGTCGAAGATTCTGTGGTTGTGAATGCTTGACGGCGGACCTGAAGAGAGTGAACTACTGAAGGGAATAGCGTTCGAACCCACCTTTTCCGGACTTGGACTTTTATTGCGTTTTAGGAATACCTTGTCCCGAAGCCCTCGGAGTGACGCGATTGGCAGAAACGATGAAGATCTCTTTGTCGCTGTTTCCCTGGGTTTCATGTTTTTAACGTGCGTCAGATCGGAGTCTCTTCTAGTTAATGACCTCTGTTTGTGATTGTTGAGTGAAGCCTTTGCCATGCTGAACACGTGAGTGGAGCCTCCATAAGGGGAAGAAACTGGTGCTGAGCACGGTTCATTATCCGAAACCGATGCACATCGTATGTTCGGCATTGCGGAGGTGCTGCGGATGTTTGAGTGGGCACTGCAGTGTAGACGATTGCTCGAGACGTAGTGCGATTTTGGAAGAGCTATCAGATTGGCCTAAAACACTTATTACTTCGATAACTTGATCAAAATTTACATTGACGATAAGCAGCTTGACAGCGGCCACTTGAATACCCATGTCTTCTTTTTTAGCGACAAGCTCGTCTTCATAGCGCTTTTTCACCAGTTGCATCTTTTTTCTCGATTCCGTTCCTCCACTAGTCATGAAGTCTCCGAAGACGGAACCGACGAGTACGACAGCCAAGTTGTCAGTTGTCATTTTGTGTGAATCACTGTGTTTGGCGATCCTGCTCAAAAGTCGCATGACGTAACCTAGAGTGCCCAAGTGCGCTGGAGACAGTTGTGTTGTAGGCGTTTCGAACATTCGAACCATATCTTGATGGCTTAACTGTAAAATAACTCGGTTCTCAGTGAAATCCACATTGAACTAACCGTAAAGTCACAAGAAGCTCGGGCTTTCTTGGCTCTCTCGATGAGTTTGTGTCGGACATCTTCAGAATTCAATAGTGTCGGTTTCAAGTCCTTCAGGAACCGCTTCACCATTGTGCACACGTCGATGACTGTAAAATCGGAGGGGATCGGGCGGACGCCACGGTAGACTTCTTGAACCTGAAAAAAAGTCGATACCCTTTAATTTTAATAAATCTTACTTCCGGCCGATTGAGCCTAGCTGAATTGCCTTCTCTTCTGAATATTCCGTCGAGTTGTAGGCCGTCAGTCATAATGAAATCGAACGCGTCGACGAGAAAGCGCGGAATCTCTTTTAGAGTAATACGCGTCCATCCGTTCCCAACTATCACGTCGATGTCGATATTCCACGAAAGCACCTCGCCAAGGGTGAATCGGTAACGCATTATTCCATTTGTCGAGTCATACGAAGTTGAGTTCTTCTTGCTTCCCGACGGACACTGTGCGAGAATGCGGAAGTCCGCATATTCCTCGGCAGTCGTCTGCAAAGACGTGGTTTTGTCGGTGGATTTTTTCGAGTGATTACCATAAAATCCACTTTATTTGCTACTGATCGCGCTAAAATTAACGAAATATGACTGAAAATGATAGCAAAAATAAAGAAAATAAGTGGGTTATCGTTAAATTTTGAGTCAACGTTTGAAAGTTTGAAGTCGGAGTGTGTCTGTGGATTTGCGTCGATTCTGTGCGAATATGCACAGTTTAACCGCTACCGTAACCTGACGGAATTCAGAAATTTTTAAAAAAGTATTTTTAACATTCAAATCATTTATTCAATTAATTTCACGAATTGTCGATAAATTCTATTGTTATCACTAGAATTATTGATTATTCACTTAAATATGAAATTATTATAATTAAAACTCAAACACATAACAACTGCGTCCCTCCCGAACTTCCATACAGTAGCGTTTCGAGTCTGCCTGATAAGAAGCCGTCGAGTTTTTAGTGCAGAAGACGGTGAACATGCTATCCGGGTACGCGGCGTCTAATTCCGTGTAAATAGCGTCTCGGGAGGCCTTGAGAGTCGGCATTTGCAGGTGTTTCATGATCACTTCAGAGAATTCTTGACTGTTGCACTGATTGTTCCATTCCTCGTCGTCACGATGGACCATGTGTCCTTTCACATGTCCGATTTCTCTCTTTTTGCGACCTCCACATCCACAACCACCACAAACTCTGTAAATTTCGGTGAGATTTGTTAAAAGATTGAAAATAATAAAAATAATTTTTTTTCTCAAAAACTTTTAAAAAATAATCGAAAACTAAACTTACGGCGGTGGCGGCGGTGGTGCACAACATCCTCCTCCACCTCCTCCGCCACATCCACACCCACAGCCTCCACCGGAAGGACTGACCGACGGGAAGAACAACGAGGATGCCACGTGGCAGAGGGAAACGAACAGAAGGATCTTGGCGAGCATGTCTCAAATGTATGTGTCCGAATTCCGCCATTATCCATCTTTTTATAATACTCGCGTTGAACTTGTTCTATTGCTTTCCTCGCCCGGATACCCGTTCTTGGCATTGTCGAAAACACACAGTTGGATAGAATCCTATAGGGGAAATAGTGCGAAGATGTTGGAGACGCAGACAATTGGACTCTTGCCAAGTGATCAGAGAGAAAGTTGGCGGCTGGTTTATCAGTTGGGATTACTGATAATTGATAAGTCATGAGAGAAGGATACTTCTTCGAGGAAAAGCAGAATAACTAGAAGAGATGATGATTTTCCCCTTTCTGGTGATTGATCTCTTTTCTTTTTTATGTGGGAAAAAAATCAACTGACTAATTGTAGGTAATATTATCATATCGCTTTTCAGGAAAATTTTTTTAAAAAACTCAATAGGAAAATATATTTAAAAAATAAAACACAAATTTGGTTTAAAGCAATTTCACCATAAATTTTTGAAAAACTACACCAATCGTCAATGATTTTCAAAAATATTTGCATTCTCACAAAACAACTTTGAATGTCTTTTCAAAACACAAATTCATCATAAACTTTTGGAAATCCCAATCAGACACGTTTTTGAATAATTCTTGGTTTTTCATTTTCCGAATTTCCCAACACTTTCCATGATCTGAAAGATTCCGATGGCCAAAAACACATATCCAAACCGATTTTCTCTCCGAAAAACTGTGTCAATGTTGTCAGTTCATCGCCCAATTTTCACTGGTTTCCGTCGGGAGAGATACCTGAAGGGCGGTCTCTGCTGCAGCCATTATCAATCAAACGAATCGAAAAAACGAGGTCGCGACCTCCTTTTTTTCTCCTTGAGTATCTTCCCTATTTGCTTCACTCTCCTCACCGCTTATTCCGCAATGGACGCGTCCACCTCAATGTGGCGGACGTCCACTATCATCGGAAGCGTCGTGTCGACGTTCGCACTGCTCACCGTCATCATTGGATTGCCTCTTCTGCACAATCATGTGCAAAAAGTCACCACGTTCATGCTCACTGAGGTCGAGTTGTGCAAGGTGAGCAGTTGTTGTTTCTTGGATTCGTCGAAAGAATTGAGAAATTCGGTTTTCTCAACTCAAAAAATGGAACTCAGAACTCTTATTATTGAATGCTGAAAAATGGGAAAAGTCTTGCAGACCGAATCGCAAGACATTTGGAAGCAGATGAAGTTCACGCGTCTCGCCCCGAACCGCACCAAGCGTCAGTCGCCATACGGTAACTACGGTGCTTCGCCAGCCGGCTCGTGTTGTGCGTGCACCCAGGGAACGCCGGGACCTCGTGGAGCCCCTGGAGATGACGGAGAGCCGGGGAGAGATGGATTCCCGGGAAGAGATGGAGACAATGGAGTCGGCGGAAAGTATCTTCCTGCTCCTCCGCCAGGCACGAATGCTTGTCAGAAGTGTCCGCCAGGACCTCCAGGACCACCAGGGCTTCCGGGACCGAAGGGACCACGTGGACCGGCTGGATTCGAAGGAAAGGGCGGAAGACCTGGAGAGGACAACCGTCCGGGACCACCAGGACCGCCGGGAGTTCGTGGAGAGCCTGGAGCACCTGGAGACAAGGGGCCCACAGGAGATCGAGGAAAGGTGCTCAATGGAGCTCCGCCAGGACCCACTGGACCACCAGGAAAGGTGGGGCCGCGTGGATTGCCGGGAGGCAAGGGACACGACGGCAAACCGGGTCTCGGAGGACAAGGAGGAGTCCGCGGAGCAATTGGAGCCAGAGGAGATGCCGGAAATCCGGGACTTCCGGGACCACAGGGACCTAAGGTGAGAAAGGTTAACATCGAAAATCCACCTTAAGTCTTCCAATTTTCAGGGTGAGCCAGGAAATCCCGGAACTTGCCATCACTGTCAAAACAAGGCGCCTGCTCCGTCGTCGGCTCCGGCAACAGCTCCACCACCGGCCGCACCACAGGATTACGTGCGTCCAGCTCCGGAATCGTATCCATCCGCCAATCAGTATTTGTGGATTCATTGATTTTGTAAAAAATAAAGAAAATACAGAAGATGACAGAAAAATGATAATGAAAGATAGATCAGTTACCAGTTAGTCAGGGGTTTTGGTTTTGAAAAAAAAACAAGAAAGCAAGAGCTTGAGAATCGTGAATGCAATCATCTCCTGAGTACGGTCATAATCTGTTTCAACTTGGAAATCACCGACTCGTCTCCTGGGAATGGCTCGTTCTCCAGGAGTGGAATCGTTTCGTATTCAATTTTCTCCAGAAGACTATCCCAACGTTTCGCATCCGTACAGAGACCCGGTTTACAGCTTGTTATCAACAAGAGCACCACCATCGACGCTTTCGGGACTTCTGGAGCGTGTGCGACGACGGATTCGGCGAACTTCCACATGAGAGGCTCATCGAGCACCATTTTTCGGCCCTTGGTGGAAATAAGAGCGTCTGAAAGAGAGATTTTACAAAATTATCGGGTTAGTGTTTACTCACTTTTAACAAAGACATGGAGGAAAAGAGTGACGAGAGCACTCTCTCTGTTCACTACAATCGCCTTCTCATCACTCTCGAGCTCAGTTTCCACAAAATGAATGCGGCACTCGTCGGGATTCTGTCGCAGAAGGATCGATTTGTTGAACATCATCACAATGAAAACTTTTTCGATCCGTCGGACGTGCAACGACAGGCGGGAGATTAAATCACTAATAGTTGTCGCCAGTTCGTCGTCGCGTTCAGCTAGCGACTGAAATATCAATGAATTTGATGAGGAATCCGGTAAAAAGTCTAACTAACCATATACTTCTCCACGATACAATAAACCGCATAATTGACGTCAGCAGTCTCTTTCAATCGCAATGGCGGCGCCGTCGCTTCGATTGTGAATCCTTTCACTTCTTGCTTCAGCAGCAAATTTTTGAAGAAATCTAGAATTTCTTGCCGCATCGTGGATGTTGTGTGTCTTTGGGTGAAAACTGTCACTTTCTCAGTAATTGTTCGTTTCAGAAGCGCTCGTGATTGACCATCAGCAGATTTTTCATAGTCTGACTTTTCCTTGAGAAGAGTTGCCATCAGCTCGATATAGTTTTTGAAAAGGATGTAGGGGCGGGTGAATACAGATTTTTGAGCAGGAGCGGGAATTTCGACCGGCTTCTCCGTTATCCTTTGTTTTGCTTCTTCCAGTTGTCGCTTTTGTAGATCCAACTCATTCTTCGCTTTAGCTAGTAAAGCTTTTCGATACGCGTCTTCTTCAGTTATTATTTTTTCTTGTCGTGCTCTTTGAGCTGCAATCGCCTTTTGAAGATTTTCCTCTTCGGTCCTCTGCTTCCGAATCTCTTCTTCCTTAGCTTTCTGCTTCCGAATCTCTTCTTCTTTGGCCTGCTGTTTCCGAAGCTCTTTTTCTAACGCGTTCTGCTTCAGTAGCTCTTCTTCCTTAGCTTTCTGCTTCCGAATCTCTTCCTCCTTGGCCTTCTGTTTCCGAATCTCTTCTTCTTTAATCTTCTGCTTCCGAATCTTTTCTTCCAACACTTTCTGCTTCAGAAGCTCTTCTCCCTTGGCCTTCTGCTTCCGAAGTTGTTCTTCTCGCACTTTCTGCTTTTCAGCCTCTTCCCGTGCCTTCTTCTTCTCAATCTCTTCTGCCAACGCCGATGGCTTCTGAATCGGAGATTCCATCGCTGTCACGTATTTGGTGTCTTCAAACACGGTGTCATCGCCTTCTTCTGTGATTTTCTCCGCTCCAAACGGGAACTTCATAGGATTTCTGAAACAAAGATGTTTTTTTTGAAAACAATTTGAAATCTACTTAGATACTGGCGTAGAAGTGGCTGCATTCAATCCGGCAAACGCAAATGACGGCCTTGTACCATTATAATGGTCCAGATTGAAGGAAGAGTGATTCTGCGGGTAGAAAACCGTTTCGTGACTGTTATTCAGGAAAGAGTTGTCTTTGGGAGTGCTAGTTCCGGTGGAAGATTCAGAAACCAGTGGTTTCCGGGGAAGGCTTCCAAAAACGGATTGAGTTGAAGACGTGGTAGGTGGTGGAAGGACTATATTCTTCAAGCCAGTCATACTAGCACCAAACAGAGGCGTTGACCGGGGTTTCAGCCTAGCCGCTAACTGATTAGCTTGTTTCATGGGTGCTGTTGAGCTTGGCGACTCGAATTCGCGATCCAAATTATCCTTCCACAGTTTCATCTCTTGGTCTGTTGGTTTTCGGAAAACATGCCGATTTTCTTTGGTCTCTGATACTTTCGCATTGCTCATTTGTCTTTCTAACTCTTTCATTCTCCTGTCGAGCTTCTCGTCATGTTTCTTTTTTGATTCTGCTCGTTTTTGAAAGAAGTCATCCTTTTTGCCAATTGCCGCTTGAAAATCGCGGTCTAATCTGTAAGACGGACACATTTTCCAACTATTATTTCAGTTCATCGTACTCACTTTTTATCTAATACCGGTTTCATCGAGGGGACCCGCCATTGTCGAAAATACATGTCATCGTCACCGCCATATGTGATTGAGTCGTCCAAGTCGTCCAATTTGAACGTTGGCATGGTCGATCTGACGGAAAAATACTCAATCATTAAGATTTTCAGGAGAAAAAGAGTCAAAAATGTCAAATTAATCAAGGAAAACTGAAAAAAGTAAGCAATTTCTTAAAATAAAATTTCTTTTTTTCAAAAAAATCGTATTGGAGCGCGATTGCTGACCGCGACGCGGGCACGCAACGCGTTTCGTGTCGTTATTTACGCCCGTAAATCCTACCAATTTATTTTTCAATTTCCCCATAATCTACCATAACTCGCGGGAATTGCAAAAAAATTGCGAAAAATCAATAAAAAACGTCATATTCCCGATCATTACAGATAAAACGCGTGAATTTTCCCGCCACAATGTCCACACGAACCCAAACGACATATTTAATAGATCAAATCAGATGCCCAGAGTGCAGTATGACGTGTCTTCAGAAGAACATCTACCGTCACATGTCCACGATTCACAGATGGAGCCGGGAAGACTGTAAAGTGCTAATAAATGCGATTCGAACTGAGAAAAAAGGCCGAGAGACGAAGACATCGTTCATTTGCTCGTACTGTAGCATAATGTTCAGAAGTATACGACACTTGGTGCAGCATAAAAGAGTGAGTTTCAAAAAAAAATTTCAAGAGAACCAGTAAATTTTAGATATGCGAGCAACCCCAGCAAATGTCGACGGACGATCTTGAAGAGGAGATTGTCGAGGAGTATCTAGACGAAATGGTCGTAGAGCAAGAGGAAGAAGTGGCTGGGTATCTGGAAATCGAGGATAAACCGTCCACTTCGTCGTATCAAGAACCTTTGATACCCCCACACAGGCAGTCCACACGACCGATACCCTCACATCATCTTTCGCCGGAAAAATTAACTCCTGTTACGAAAACCGGTTAGTGAAATTCTGTGAAGAATCATAGTTTATTTTGGCAAGTTCCAGAAGAAAAACTCAAATTCCCGCCGTTAGCTGGTCGTCATCGAGGATCTGAGACCAAGTGTCCCGAGTGTCCGACAATTGTGGACTCGATCGAGCATCTTCTGAATCATTGTCGCGACAAGCACGAGTCGGAGGATCGAAAGTTTTATCAGGAGAGGCAGTTGTTCGATTCAAAGGAAGACTTCAAGAAGTGGTTTGATCAGCGGCAGGAGGATACTTGTACTTCGCTCACGAAACGTACTGGCCACGGCGGTGAGACTTTCTACAGGTGTCATCGCGTGGGGAAGTATCAAAGTGTCGCGAAGGCCCGAAAGTCGAATCCGAGGAAAATCGATCAAACTTGTACCGCCTACTTGAAAGTTTTTACCCAAGAAGACGGATCAACGTGGGCGAACGGATGTTTCACTCATATTGGTCATGAGCTCGATCACAAACTTTTGTGGCTCACGGAGACGCAGGAGAACTATGTGAGAGAGCTGATAGACTTGGGATGGAACTCCGATCAGATCTTCTTCTACATCCGAGATGAGTACAAAAATTACGAGTGTAAGCTGAAGTATATTTCTAAGAATGATATAAGGTAAGACGAAAATACGCTTGACATTCTTCTAAACAGCTTCAATTTTAGAAATATCACCGTCCGATATAATCGTGAAAAACAGAAGAATGAGGCGCAGCGTTATCGGCCTGAACTGGAGAAACGGCTAATTGTTCCGGAAGTTCCGAAAGAAGACGATCCGAAATTGGAGCAACCCGTGAAGCAAGAAGAAGAGAAGAAGTTAAATGTCCATGTCGTGTATGACTTTGTGAGAAAGGAACAGCCAAAAGACGAAGAGCCCTTGGTTAAAAGTAAGCTTCAACAGCTTTCAAGAATTAAACGAAACCTCTTGTTACAGTAGCACGAACGGCATCTGCGCCGCCGGAAGTTATGAAGACAGAAGAAGTGGTTGTTCAAGAAGAGGAGAATGAGTACATAAATGTGGTGGACGACGAGCCACTGCCCGTTTGTGACACTGTGGCCGTTTAGGTGATCACCGTCGGAAGCGCCATGTTATCATTTCATTTTCAATCGTTGAGCTTTAAACATCTCCAAAGATTACTAGTGTTTGTAAAATGCAATGCATTCAAAGAATATAGAAGATTTTATGTTTATTATTAAATATACATCACAATCAAATAATTAGTTAATTAGATAGAACAATTATTAGATGGCAAATGCCTGGCAGTAGTGGGATCCATTACGGGCGCCGCAATATGCGGAATCGTGTTTCACGGAGTAATGGAACGGGTTCTGGAATTGATCTATGCAAATGCGCGCCATCGCAAGCTACAGTACCTGGGAGCAGACGACCACATATCGATGGGAATCGTGGTCTTCAAGGGCCAACTGGAGTGCTCTACTAGACTCCTGAGGACTGTTTCTCATGTTCTGAAATTTGTCGTCAGGGTGTTTGCGTACTGCTCAACCTACCGCAACCATGAGACTCTTCATTTCTGGAGAATTACACAACATATCCTCGTCTCTGCTGGCGATTCCTCGGAAGTCGGTCTCTTCTACACTTCTCTTCTTCCTTCCACACCCTCCCCCACAACAACATCCACCACCACCTCCACCAAACAATCCTGGGCATCCAGTGGCTAGATCCACGAGGAGCACCAGAAGTATTGCAATATTGATGGTTGCGGACATTTTCTGAATCAGAGCTATGAAAACAAAAAGATTTCTCCCCGGCCGGGAATTGAACCCGGGTCTCGCATGTGACAGACGCGGATACTCACCACTATACTACCGAGGACACGTGAAGCAAAGATGCGGACGCCGATTATATGCGCGCCAGTGGAGAGCGACCGAGTGACGCAGAGAGGAGCGAGTATGGATGGTTGTGAAGTGCCATGCGTGTTTATATAGTGGTGTCGAGGGGCGTTTTACTCGGTGAGATATGTAGAAAACATCTGTCTGTGTCTCTTTAAATCATCCACTGTCTGCTCAGAAGCCCGGAACCCTTACTTTCTCGTCATACACCTAATTACCGGTCAATTGACACGCTCGTTATGAGTCTGTCCGTGTGAGAGAGTGTGCAAGTCGAAGAGACGCAGACTGAAGGGAATGCAGAGAAAACGACCAATGGGGCGCCCGTTCTCGAGTTTTCAGGTCAAATCGTGCCACGTAAGCGTGTTTTGATGATATTATTACTATTTTTATAGGCGGGGACGATAATTGCGGGAAACGAGGACGTTGGAAGTGCGCTCCGGTGAGAAATCGCCGTGGTGACCATCGAGGCGACTGATAAAGAACATGAAACAATCACTGATAAGCGCGTCGCAGCCATTCCGCACTTAATTTGCTGTTTCTATTTGATTTTTTGTGCTCTTCAGACCATTTCTTCAAGTTTTCCGCAATTCCTCGATTTTTCCAGCGTCATGCACCCCGAAATTATTGTCGAGGAGCCGGAAGATGATTCAGAAGAGGAGAACGAGGATGACGTCAAGGAATCAGAAGACGTGGCGACACCGCTACGGCCCACAGACACTTTTCCGTTTAAACGTCGGAATTCGCCGTTTTTAGGTGAGAATTCGAACATTTTCTCTGGAAACAAAACTTTTAAATCGGAATAGCTTGTTTTCAACTGATTTCTGCTGAAAAAACTGCAAAAATTGCATTTCTTCCAGCAAAAACGGAGAAAATGGTGAAAATTAAAATTTCCCGGTAAACAGCACGCACTACAATGCTCCATTATTACTCGGCGGTAATTTTAATTGGAAATGTCGTCAGAAAATCAGAGAAACCCTGCAAGTCTGGGATTGTTCCAGGTAAAATGAGCGAGGAGAACCTGAACCATTTGCGGGCCATAAATCCAGAGCTCGGCGAGCCGTTGACGGCTCCGTCGCCGACGCCGACGACTTGTTCGACACTTTCAAGGCATGAGTTCACGAGTTGGCGGATAAATGACGAGGTGATGGAGAATATGCTGCTGATTAGTGAGTTTTTGTGTTTTAAAAACGGGGAATTGTGTTGGAAAGAAGAGAGAATTGCGTGGGAGAGGTGGAGCAAGAGAGACGGAGGCGCAGACAGTTAGAGAACTGATACCGGGAAGGAGAGAAAGTACGAGTTGTGCATGAAAATGTTGCAAAAAGTCGTAGTCTGCGTGTGGAAATGTGCTCTATTGACAAGAAGAACATTTTTAGGAATGCTATTTTTATTGGAAAAAACAAAACAATAGTGCTCGACGAACAAGTTAATATCCTGGAGCGGTTCTTGGTGGTGGGCAGTGGTCGCAGGCGCCCTGTCCTCCCTGGGCTCCGTCGTTTCCGGACTGTCCTGGGGCTCCTGGCCGTCCTGGGGCTCCTGGCGCTCCGGCGTCTCCCTGTGGTCCTGGCTGTCCTGGCTGGGCGTGTCCCGACTGTCCTGGCTGTCCTGGGGCTCCGGCTGGTCCTGGTGGTCCTGGTGGTCCGGCTGGTCCTGGGGTGCCTGGAACGTCGACGACCTGTCCTGGGGCTCCTGGAGCTCCGGCGTTTCCGTTGGATCCTGGCTGTCCGTTTGGTCCTGGTGGTCCGGCTGGTCCTGGTGGTCCTGGAAGGGCCGATCCGCCGCTGCGTCCTGGCTGTCCTGGGGCTCCCGATGGTCCCTTTTGTCCTGGGGCTCCGGATGGTCCTGGTGGTCCGGCTGGGCAGTCGAAGCAGAACGAGTCGGCGGTGGCGACCTGGTTGTCCTGGGCGTCCTGTCCTGGGTTTCCTGGCGCTCCTGGGGCTCCGTCGTTTCCTGGCTGTCCGTCCTGTCCTGGAGATCCGGCTGGTCCGGCGGCTCCGACTCCGCACGAGCAGCACGATCCTCCGTAAGAAGAGGAGGAAGAGGAGGCGAACTGGTTGCCGGAGAAGTCGTCGAACGACTGGCGGCGTTGCTTGGTCTGGAAGCGGCGGTGGTAGGCGTCACGCTTGATGCGGCCCTCGACTCCGGCGACTTGTCCGAACTGGAAAAGCAACTGTGATTAGTGTCCGAGTGACGGGTCTTTTTCTTACCTTCTTATACTCATCCCAGAGTCCGTTGGAGCGGTGAGCGCAGAACTCGACTTCGGATTGAAGCGAGGATTGCACGTGCTGCATGTAGTTGTACAGCATTGGCACCGCGACGATGGCGGTCAGCGTGGCGATGGTGGAGACGGCGATGCCGAAGAAGGCGAGCTTCCGCAGCGATTCGGTCTCGTACGCCACTTGTTTCGGGTCCTCGGATGATGACATTCTGGAAGTGAGACGACGGGTTACTGTAGGGGTCTAGGGGGGCACTCACTTAAAGTTAGCTAGACCAAACTGTGAAGGTAAACAGTCGAGTGACTTGCCTTCTCTCGCCACTGACCTTTTATACCGATTTTGGCAGAAGACACGGAAGGAGAATCGTGAATTCGTCCCCAACCAGGAACCAATTGTCTCTCTAACCGTCTGCGCCTCCACCCCCACCCACAGTGTCTCGGTAAGACCCAGGCAAAAACTAATGATTTCGGTTACATCCAAAACCGACCAACAAGGTCGAACCTTGCGTTCTTGTCGTCTTGGGCACCGCCATACACACTTCCGCAATGATCAGACATCTGGCGGTTAACGCGTTCCTTATCACTCTTGCTGTTATCACCTGAAAAATGACCGAACCGGTTTTCAAGTATACATCGAATTTTCCTTTTTTTGTGTGTGTTTCTGGGATTGTGTATAGAAAGAGGAGACTTGCAGAAGGAGAAATGTTGGGTGTGGTTGAATTGGTTCGCGAGAGAAGAGAACGCGAAATGGGAACTTTCAGGTACGATTTGCGAACGGAATAAGGTTTGCAAGACGTCGAAATATGTGTACACGGTCACGATGGCCAGTTATACGGTCACCGAGTGGACTGTGGATTCGAAGGTGGGTAAGGGGGAAAGGATGGCTCAGAAGGCGTCCAGGGGTCGTGGAGCTTCGCAAGTCACTCTTCCAGACGTCCAATCCAGAGAACATCTCGAAGTACATCGAAGATCTTTGCCATCTCCGCCACAAACGCCTTGCTCCCATCTACGGATATCACTGGAGGACTGAAGAGGTGCTGATGGTGTTCCGAGCGCATGTTCCGACGGGAACAGTGGCGGATCTTCTACAGAGATCCGCGCTCTCACAAGACACTGCTCTCCGGTACATTGTGCATGTGATCGATGCGTTGGCGTATTTACACGAGAGACATCATGTTCATGGAAAGTTGAATGGTAAGCAATTGCAGTGTCTATGCGTTCTACTAGGTAATCTGGAAGAAGTGTGTTTTAAAATTCCCGGGTGCTTTTTGATCTACGCAGTATATCTTAAAGTGCTCAAATGGGAACCAAGTATTTGGTTTTTTATGTTCACTAAGTATCGAACTTCATGAGAGAAATGTAATCCTACGATATCCTGTGTCTTTTGACGTGAAGGTGATTGCACACATTTGATCAGATCGGCATGCACTATCCAAATAAGTGCATTACTGTGTATCGTTTAAGTTGCTAGGCAGCCAAGTTTCATCGAATTTCGAAGAGGCAAAAAATGCGCGCCAGTTTTGAATTTACTTGAATTCACTCCTCCTCCTCCTCTTTGGGCTATCAGTGTTCAGAAGCATCCCAGCATTTGAAATGCCCAGTGTCAATTCCCCATTTCCAGCATCCAACCTACTTCTAACCCTCTCCAATGACATCCTCCTCGCCGATCCCTACATCGAAGGTCTCCCGTGCCCCCAGAAGCGTCGAGCCCTCCTCGCGTCTCCGCCCGAAGCGTTCACCACTTGGGAGTCGTATCCGTGTCTGTCGGCCTCTTCCGACATGTGGTCTGTCGCGTGTGTCCTCGTCACGATGGTCACTCGTTATCCGCCGTTCCTCGACCACTTCATGCATTTCCACGGCGACAATCTCCATCGGGAACTCATGACCGAGTGGGGGACGCGGAGGCGATTGGTGTACTCGAGCGAGAAGTTGATACCGGATGCTTCGAAAGAGATCAAGGAGCTCGTCGATTCGCTCTTTGTCGTCGAGCCAGCACGGCGTCCCTCGGCTCACAGTCTCGTCGAGATCTACGGTCCAAAGTCTCGAAAGACGTCCATTCGAAACTCTCTAGCGTCTCTGACAGCTGTCGCAAAAGAGCCCGAGCCGCCGGTGCCAATCGACGAGTTCTACGTGGAACGGGAGAACGACGAGGAGCACCGACAACTCGAGAATCTCATCGAGAGAGCCGAGAAGATGCAGGAGGCGGGCGGCTTCGTGCCGTTCTTCCGCTGGTACCTCTCCCGGATTGTCATCTTCCTCATACTGCTCATCAAGTGGGTCGGCATGGTGTTGTGTGCGGCGATGAGTCTGGCGCTGGTGGCGGGCAGTGTCTTCTTTGCCATCTTCCTCATCTACAACGGAATTCAAATCGCCTGCCAGTGCAGTTTGAATGAGGGTGAATGCCCCGGGAGTACTGTAAACCTCTATAGAAATCATTGCAGGATTCATTGTGCTCATCGCTCTGATCCTCCTGCCCATCATCATCCTTCTAACGACACTCTGTTGCAATAACTCTTTGGAGCGCTACAATGCGGATGTGGAGAGTGGGAAGGTGGAGAGGAGTCGGTACGTGATGAAGACGCCCGAGAAGGACGTCATCGTCGGAGGCTACATCCTGATCGAGGGACGGCCCACTGGAGAGCAACCGGAGGAGAATAATCGAAAGGTGCGTTTGAGAATTCAACCAAGAAAGAGGTACTTGCCAAATTGTGGAAAAATGAGATTTTGAAAAAATCATTCAACTTCAAAAAACATAACTTTGTTGAAAATGGAGATTTCAAAGTGTTCTTCTTACCAATCGATAGGAAATTATCTCAACTTTGTTTGTTTAGTTGACAACTTTGGTGAGAAAAAATTTCTAAATGTTGAAAAATAGAAAAAAAAACAGTTATGCTCAGTTAAGCCCACCTCTGCAGTGCTCCTAACTTCAAAAATTCGTAGCTCTCTTTGAATTTTTAAAAAAATTAATTGCCAATTGCCTTATTTTATTTTGTTCAGTTGACAAATTTTATCAGAAACATTTTTTGCTCGGAAAATTCAAAATCCCGCCAAACTTGCGACCATTCAGTGTTCCCAACTTCAAAGTTCCATAACTTTCTTCAAAAATGAGATTTGGAGGTCTTCTTTTCTTCAATCGATAGCAAATTGTATCATTATTTTGATATCCGTTATCGTTTCTAGAAATCACTTCCAAACCACCAAAAAACAGCCTCTTCCGGGTAGTAACCTTCATTTTCAAGGCTACACAACTCTTTTCAACCTTCCACATTTCTCCTTGCTCTATTTTCTAATCAAGAGGAAATGATCTACCAGAATCCCCACACTTCCTGTAAACAAGTACCATTTTCAAATCCTCTCTCTCTCTCTCTCCAAATCGCAGTAAAGACCATCAAGCCCAAGGACACTTGTCTAGTGGAGAGTGCCGAAAGAAAATATGTGTGCCTCCGATTCGCAGATGGATCCGATCATCATCGCCTCCTCCTTCGGCATCCACCTTGGCCTGGGCATCGCCAAAAAAACCGAAGCTGCCCAGTTTGTCCCGCCGGCAGGGGGGATAACATCTCGGAGGGGCCGTTAAGCGCTGGCGCAACAACGCATTCCCTTCTTCATCAAGTTTTTTTGCCGACGCTTCTTCCCGTTCTATGCAACTTTCGCGTGGGAGCGGAAGAGGGTACGAAGAACACTTTCAGACGGTTTATCTGCAAAAAACCGAAAATAGAGAGGGAGATTTAGAGGAGGAGGGTGAACCGGAAACCCGTGTCTTCTCTACAACTCCACTTTCAGATGACGTGGTGCTTCTGAATGTTGAACATGATCTTTCTAGCCGTCTTGAATACTCTCAGTTCCAGAATGAGATCAAAATGAGCATTTTTAGCGATGATAGATAATTTCTCGTATTTGGACTGAAAATAGTTAAATAGTCAGGAAACATCCCCGAGAACCCACAAGATGATATCTGCAAATTTTTAGAGGGAACCGATACATGGAAAGTGGCAGAAAATGGAGAAACGGGTTTTCGAGACAGCTACACTATAGTTGCACTTTCTCTAATCCTCCCCTCCTCACTTAATCTCTCGGTCTTTCATTTGTGACACAATCTCGAATGGTCCCGTTGGACGTCGTCATAATCCGAGCGTTATCCTCCGAAAAATCCCGAGAGAAAAATCGCCGAGAACCCCAGCGCCGGAAAGCTTGTTTTTCGAATTTCCAATCTGCCAGCAGAGGCGCAACAACGATCTAGCACGATTTTTGATCACAACACTGTGTAACTGTGAGGAGAAAAAAGAAAACTTAAGATGAGGGGAATCGAACCAGCGTCTTCGAAAACTGAAAGCTAGCACGTTACCAGTTGCGCCAAACGATCCAATTGGAGAGTGAAGTTGGGAGGAATCATAAAGTCGCTGCCAAGAGCTGTGTGTCATGAAATTCCAAAGTTGGAAATATATTGCAAGTGCTCCAAAATCTGACCAGTCTTAAATTGAAAAATGAACACTTTGATGATGGAAAAGAAAGCATAAACCAAATAGAACACACGAAGAGAATAATTGACATTCCCCATTTATTTTTGAGTGTTAAATTGAAAAAATGTTCTCTAAACCACAGGTATCCGTTGAAAATGTGAAACTTGAGTGCGAAGAAGGACTGCGGGCGCTGACAAAGAAACGCGCTCTTCGGTGAGTCGCTACGCAGCGAAAGAAATGAGAGACGCAGAGACCTGCGAATCAATTTTTCCCTGCACATCGAACTGAAACTGTGCATACACGGCGACGCAAAAGTACACAGCGCATTTTTTTGGCGGCTCATTTTCTCGGCGGATTTCCGAAATTCCCGACACTTCGAAGTTGGAAAAATTACAGAAGAAGGCTGTGAACTGGAAAATAATGGAAATTTTCATTTTCTAAGAGTGCGGCCAGGTTATAAATACCTGGCACATTGCCAACTTGGCATGCTGCCTGAAATTTCGCAGAGAGCGCATTTGCAGTAATTGTCAGCGCCCGCAGTCCGTGATGAAATGACTGTTCGAAAAGTCATTCAAAAAATCGCTTCCCCTATCCTCTGAAATCCAACCCGCCAATTCTGCCACCTCTCTTCTATCCATGTCCTATTGCAGATCGGCGTCTCGGAAGGACTGGCGCAATTGACGACGCGTGGCGGCGACTTCCTGAGCGGTGTTGCGCGGATTGCCTAACAATTGTGTGCCCCCCCCTTCGTTTTATCAGATCTTTGGCCCCCCGTCGTTTTTCGTAATTCTCCCCTTTTCGCCACTCGGAGAGACGAATGAAACAGCGGCGGCGGCGGCGTCGGCTAGCTAGCCTATCCACACGGATCGGGCACAGATCCAGTTCCAATGAATTCTGCCTTCCATTTCAGATGCTAGTTTCAGATAAGAGCTTTTGAGAGAGAAAGAGAGAGAGTGAGAGAGAGAGGTGGTAGAGAGGGAGAGAAGAGAGCGCTTCGCTCCCTCCTCCCACCTGCCAGAGACCATTTCACTCTGTTAGCCCCCCGCTATGCGGTTCAGGGCTCACCGACGCAACTATTACTGTATCTCCATTTGCCTTCTTATTCTTATCACCTTTTTCGGTATGTTTTCATTCTTTTCACTTTTGTTTTATTGGTCGAGACACTTTCAAAGTTCAACATTTTTGCCCTCGAAAGTTTCGAGTCGAAACTCACTTTTCACTATTCAGAAAGGTTTTTCGCTTTTGAAACTTCAAATTTTCTTTCCAAAATGAAATTTAAAAAAAATCATTTTCGAGTTGAAAAAGAACCCAAAAGATCAAAAGTTCAAATTCCAAAAAGTTTCGCATTTCTATGAATTCCAGTATGCGCCATCAACGTCTACACTGGTCCATTCGACGAGGAAGGAGCTCACGAGCATGAGATTGCTCCGGGAAAGAAGGTGGAGGCGATTGAGATGCGTCGTCGGCGCGATCTCTCATTGAAGGAGGCGTGGATCAAACGGAAGGCGACGCGCAGCTCCAAGTCGGGCTCCAACTTCGCTGGTGTTTATGTGAGGGAGGCGTATCGGGTGTCGGATGAGGAGATTCGATTCGTTTATTTGGAGAATCAGGATAATAGGTGAGTTTAACATGTCGCCCGGGGTGCTGAGGAAAACCTAATTTGAATTTTCATTTTTCGCGGGCGAATTCAAAATATGCGTGTCTAACTGAATTTTCTCCGAGACTGTTTGGTGTAGAAAGCACGACGATTCATTTCCGCAAAGTAATCGTCGGAGGGCAATTTTAAGAACAGCCAAAATTTGAAAATCGTCCGCTAAACCGTGTTTTCAAAGCCGTTGTTTAGGATCTCTCAAAACGAGGTACCGTATACCTTTAGTGGAGCGCACTTGCTGACCACGTCGACCCCCGTGGCGTGTCTTATAAGAAGAAGTCATTCAACTGAAAAGAGTTTACAGCATCAACCTGAAAGCAGAAGTGCCGACACTTGGGTGGCAACCAGTCGAGTGGTCGTGCTTCAATTCCAGCTGCTACGACATCCTCTTCTGCTCGATGGCCACCCGATTCGGAAGTGTTCGACTGCCCCTGACCACTCCACATTCTCCGTTCCTCCATTTGACCACAGAGATGAATGACGAGTTTACGGTGGTTCCTGTTAAGTGAGTTTTTTTGAGAAACAATCGGGTCCACGAGAACATAAATTTTTCGAAAATCGACATGCGCCTTTAAAGAAACTACGGTAGACAGTACCACAACGTTCAAAGGCGCATATCGATTTTCGAAAAGTTTCATGTGCTCGTGGCGAGACCCGATTCCTCCCACACTTCGCTATCGCGCCACTTCGATGGAAATTTATAATATCCCAAAGTGATATCGCAACGAAAAGACACAGCTCAACTTTTTGTTACCGTAACCCTTATTCTGAAAAGAGGGTTTCCGGCCGTTTTTTGGTGCGGATTTTATGCCGAAAAAATAAAAAAAATTCTGGAAAATCGGACGAAATCGATATCGGTCCTGTTGAAATTTTGGAATTTTGTCTACAATCTCACAACTAGAATATCTCTTCTTGAACCGTTCCCTATTTCAGAGATGTCCGCCTGCATCCGTCCTCGCACACCTATCCGCATACCCTCGGCGTGTGCCTCCAACCGATATTCTTCTTCACCGACTGGACAATCATAGTCCAGTTCTTCGAGTCCTGGTTGGCTCAGGGAGCCACGAAATTCTATTTCTACGTGCACAGTTACACGTGGCAAACGAAGCAGATACTCGACTTTTATAAAGAGTCACTTGGGGACGATTTGGAGTTGATCGATTGGAGTGATCTACCGGTGCACTCGAGGGATCGTGGGATATACGAGAAGGATCCGAACAGTCGGGTCTTCCGACACGGAGCCACTGCGTTCATGCACGACTGCATGCTCCGCGCGAGGTCTTCGGTCAAGTTCATCGCCAACACGGACTTGGATGATCTACCCGTCTCGTCGAACCTGAACATCTCGAATACACTGAACCTGGTAGCTGCTAGACACCCGCGGGCGGCGCAGTTCAAGGCTGACTGGATACTGAGTCATCAGCCACAACACTGGGATTCGATTGGGAAACCGAACGATATAAAGTTTGATTTGCAGTCGGTGAGGGTGCTCAAAGTGGAGAATATCCGCTGGGATTACCGCGTTTCCAAGAAAATGTTCCATCGACCGGAGAGGGTGAGTGGCGTGTTGAAACGGGAATAACTTGGGACGGAGGGGAGATAGAGAAAAAGTGTCAACTGAAAACTTGTAGGGAATGTGATAAGGAACAACGTTTTAGTTGACTACTTCTCTCTGACTTTTCCTGTTTTCAAGTTATTCAATGATTTGTAAAGTGCACTTTGCTGCCGTTTTCCGTCAGAACTCAAAACCCAGCAAAAATAGGGAAACGTTATTAGTAACAGCAAGTTCAATCAGAATTTCTAGCACAAAGCGTTATTTTGCAGGTGATGCACTTCGATATGCACTCTGTCTATCGAAACGAACTCGTGGACGACGTGCACGAGCACACGACGATCGAAATGTTCGACAACGCCCATCTGTACTTCTTGCACTTGCGTCGCTTCGAGAGACATCTTTTGAATCCACCTGTCGTCGAGTACAACAACTCTTTCGATCATTCTCTTTTGATGAAGTTGAACTCTAGGATGATCGATCAGTTTTTGCAGAGAATTGAAGGAACGCAGTTTGGAGGTGAGTGATCGACGAGCTTGTGATTCGCCTTTGAATGCGTGGCGTCACGTGTGTGTTTGGCGCAATCGGTAGCGCGTGGCGCTTTCGTGTGGATGCTGTTGGGATCTGTCCCCACTGGCACCAAAGTCTTTTGTTTCAGAAACCCTCCTCGCCCCGTGGGCTCTAGAAGCTCGGCAAACCATGCGCGACTTGGAGCAATGCCGTCGCGAGGCTTTCGGCACAGTGCTTGACGACGTCAATGAAATGTGCCAGCAGAGTTCGGCGGGCTGCGAAGGAATGCTGACCGCCGGAATAAAGTTCCAGAAAGCGCCCCAAACGTGGGTGAATGTCGCCCACAAGGCGTTCTTCAATAGTTACGTGGAGAAGACCAAACGGTTCACTCTGTTCTAGTGGAAAAGTGTAATTACCGTAGGATTCAATGTGTGTGTTGGTATGCTCGTTACGGGTGTCTTAGTGTGGTTCGTTTTCCATTTCCCTTGTCAAAACTCTCCTTCTCCTTCTTGTTGATGATGATGATTTTCTAATAAAACATGTCTAATTGCCGATCTTTTGGACGTTCCGGGCGGTCCGCAATCGGCAAACCTAATTACCGCATCTCGCGAAATCTCATTCTCCTTCTCCTTCTATTATTATTATTCGCGTGCATGCAACAGGAATTTGCAAACATAACACATGGCAAATTTCATAATATGTGTGTGTGTACATTCACAAATGTCTACTTGTTCCTCAACAGGAAAGTTTTGATATTGGTCCAGAAGTTGGAGTCGTGATACAAGTAGGTCATTGATTTTTGGAGAGATCCTTGCAAGACGGACGGGTAGAACTCGAAGAGCCACAGGACGATGCCCCAGACGGCGGCGGCGAAGAGCGGGAAGACGGGGAAGTCTGGAAAAAGAGATTTGAGCGTGGCCGGAATTGAACTTTTATCGCGTGGATGGAAGACAAAAGCGCTAGCCGTTCGGCTAGACGCGCACCTTAGAAGCTGTAGAGATGAGGGCGGTGAAGAGCGCGCTGCTAGTGGTCTTTCCGGATTTTGCATTCGTATCATTTATCACTAGCCAGTCGGCATTCTTGTGATCCATTAATCATCCAAAGGATGAAGACAATTAGGTGTCTTCTCCTTTTTCTTTTTAGCGAACACACGATCACACCTTCTATTATCACTGCATTCCAATCCATTCTAATCACCTTTCAAAGGGATAAGAAGGTAGAAAAAAGTGAAGAAAATGGATGATCGACGAACACAAAAGAGATTTCCGACGCCCGGACATCGAACCCTGGTCGAGTGAGCGGCGGACAAAAGCGTTGTCACTCGGACAGATCAGGTACTCCTGTTAGTGGCGCGGACGCCAGTGACAATAACGCGTGGGACAACTCACTCGGTTGCGGGATGATCTCCTCGTTGGCGGCCAGTTTGGTCAATCCGACGACGACTCGAGAGAGCAGATAGAGGTTGATTTGCATGTTCACCGCGTTGTTCTCCCCGAACACGTAGTATCCCATGACGAAGGCCGCCGCGAAACTGTGCCATTGGCGCTTCTTCCCGTCCATTTCGGTGAGCGCGCCTTGCAGAAATTTGTAGGAGAACACGAATTTCGCCAAGTTCAGAGCGTGGGTTTTTGTCAAACGGAAGATTGTGAGGAGCTTTTGAAGGACTCTGAAAATAGGGGGGAAAAGATGAAAATAGGCGGGGGAAATGGGGGGAAAACTCACGTTCCTTCACCGAAAAGAAAGACCATGACGAGGGCATGAGGGGCGCGGATTCGGACTCCATAACTGGAAAAATGAAGGTTTTTAATATGGTTCTGATGATTATGAGCCGTTTTGGAAATTTTCAGGAACATTGACATTTTTTGATTTTTTTAAAAATAAAATCAATAAAATAGAGAAAAATTACACCAAACTAAAAATTTAAGAGAGTTTTTTATCTGAATTTTTCAGTATTCAATATTTTCAAAAAAAAAACTCACACGAGACCATTTCGCAGTCCTTTCAACGCGGCCAACAGAAATTTTTGATCTTTAAACTTGTAAAGAAGCGAATTTCCGACGAGTTCCCAGTTCTGGATGAGCCATTGAATGTTATCGATCATTTTTGCCCCGGAACTGAAAATGTGGAAATTTGAGTGAGAAAAAGTGTCAGAAAAGCGGTAAATGCGGAAAACTGATAAGGAATCTGATATTAAATCATACATTTTAACAAGGAAAGTTCTCTTATCAATTGATGAAAAAATTATTAAAATATTTACGTTTCTAATTCTACATTTAAAAAATGGTCCATTCAAAAAATGAGGGGGGAATTGATGAAACTGATAAAAATTTGATTAGAAACAAAAAATTCCTCAAAAAAGGGCAAGAATGTATTCCAAGACACCCACGGGGACTACACGGACTACACTGTACCAACTGTTCTCTCTCCGTCTGCGTATCTCTCTTATCAGTTTATCACAGATAACAGTAGGCTATGACGTGGCAAACGGACCAATATCCGCAAGACGGAGAGCGGAAATGGACGCGGAAGCCTCACAACCCATTAATTAGGCAGCCCGAATGGGATGGGGGGAAGCTTTTCATTATATCTCACCTCCTCTCAATTCATCACTTGTAGGGTGATAAGAATGATTTATTATGACATGCAAAAGAAGTTCGGCGAGAGGTGGAATTGAACCCGCGACGAGTGGGGCGCCGGTCAAAAGCGCAAGCACAGAACTATATCTGAACCTGCTGCCAATGCGTGGAGGTTCGTGATGAGAACGCGCAGTTTGGAGAAGCTCAGTTTCGAAAAGTCTCGCAAAGGTCGATGCCCTCAAAGAAGCGCCTTCCACTTGTTTCCCAATTCAATTTGGCATCCACGTGCCACGTCATCCCCAATCACCACCACATAATAATAATTGAATCAGTTCCCCTCTTTGCCTCCTTACCTCCTCCTCCTCCTCCTTCAATCCTCCGTCCTTCTCCTCCTGCTTAGTTTGCTTGCTTTCCGCGTCTCTCCCGCTGACACACGAGGCTCCGCCCACTTCTTCCGACCGCACCCCTAACCACCCATCTGCCCACTACTCGGCCCACCTTCAAGAACAGAAGAATTGCACTAAAGTTTGCGAACTTCTTCTCCATCAGTATTTTTTCAAAAAACACACAATTTTGCTCAACAAATCGACTCCCGAATCGTCTATATGTAAACCCTAATGCCTACTACGTCTTCTCGTTTTCCTATTCCTACCCAATTCATATTCCCATTACTTCTGTTATTCGGCGCGTTTGGTGTGAAGAGAACAGGTAAGACAGACAGATCTGGAGGCAAAGAAATGTGTTGTTTCTCAGCGGGGGGTGTCAATTCTTGATTCCCTCTAGACCCATTCGGGGAATTGGTTTCGGTGTTTGGCGGGAATCGGGGGGAGAGTTTGGTGGGCCAGATGAATCTCAAAGAAAGCTTCGAAACTCACGAGCACCGCGTGCTTACCACCAGCCTCTTATCATCGTGGCGCTGCAGCAGGCGTGGCGCAGTCGGGTGCGCGTTCGTTTTTGAATTCAGCGGCACCTTCAAGTTCAAAACCTCCCACCCGCCACGTGCCACTTGTACTCTTCCCGTGCTTTTTTCGGCGGTTAGCCTAATTCCCAATGTTTATTCTGCACCTAACCTTGTCCCAAATTGTGAGTAGGTGTTGTTGTTTCTTTCAAGTACCGCAACCATCCAGACAGGGGTTTTTGTTGCAGATTCCGCCTATCTGCTCGTCGAGCCCTCGTTCCTTCTCGTCGAAGAGGACTGGCCAATCGGGACCCATTTGCCGGTGACGTTGTGTCCGAAGAATGTCAAAATCATTTCCGGAGACCCATCCAACTATTTCGACGTCGTCAAAATCAACGACACGTGTGCCACGTTGCAGTTGAACGTGGCGCTGGACGCAGATGTAAGTGACGAGCGAAGCTGCTTCTGTGTGTGTGTTTTTGTTGTCCCTGTTTGCGGCTTAACCGTTCGTTTCGGGACGCACCGAATTTCGCGCATCATTGACGTGTCTGCGTCTCGACGTCTCCGCGCACTCTCTCTCGCCCCTTCGTGTACTCCTACGCGGCTACTAACACCAACCTAATCACGCCACGGAAACAGACCGTAAATGCATATATGGATGATCTGTAGTACTTCTGGAGAGAGAGAGAGAGCGGCTAATTCGATTATCATCCATTATCAGTTTGGGATCTGGAATCGGGGGGGGGGGGGGGGGGGAAAGCTTCTCTAGTTGTTGTTGTTGGTGTATTTCTGGGGGTGATGGGGCTCAATTTCCAAGTCAATCAAGCATTAATTATTGATTAGCTCATCCGTCTGCTTTCAAGTCATTATCCATGTAGCTTTTAGGACACTACCCCTCTAGAGGGCAATTTGAAATCGAAGACCTTAATTGACCTCTTCTGGTCACTGGCCCGGAAGCACTTTTCAAGACGAACGGAACTTTCGCGGGCTGTGTCGACCAGCGCCGTTGTCTCTTGCCTCGCGCCACCCTCACCCAGTGACGTGTTTGGCGCAACTGGGTGAGCGTCTGTTTTTCACGCCAGAGGGTCTGGTTCGATTCTCACCAGCTCGGAACTCGTTTTGCGCGTGTTCTTCCAACTCGTGAGGCGCTTCTCGTGACCGGTGGCTCATCCCTGCCTCCTCCCACACGTTTCCACCGGTAGCGCGCTGGTAGCTACAGTAATCCGACGGGGGAAAAGAAGCGAAAGTGTGAACTTTTGTCTTGTTTTGTCGTTGAGTCAACAGAAGAGCCTCTCTGCTTCTCTCTCTTGCTCTCTGTTGCTCTGCAAGACGAAGACGATGCTATTTACAGTGGAGATTAGATTGGTCAGTCGGAACGGATGGGACGTTTGGATGGTCAATATGCCGGCGCGCAAGAGGGACACTCATTTTGATACTAAACTTGGAAAATTGAGAAAGTTTGCGAAATTTGGAGCTAGTTTTCATTAGAGCTTGTTTGCATTTTACCGTTGGAAATTATGATTTTAAATGGGAAAATGGGTTTTGAGCAATGGGAAGCTTTCAAAAACCATTAGAAACCAGTGGAATGAAAATAATTTGGAAAATTCTCATTAGAGCGAATTTGCGTCTCTGGTTCTGAAAAGTGTAGATTTTGCTGGGAAATGTATATTTTGAACTCTAGAAGTGCAAAAACTCTCTGCTAACCTCCCAAACCAAATTTTCTAAAAATTCTCATTAGAGCGCACTTGCGATTTGTGTCATAAATTGTTTGAAATGATGCAATTCCAGGTAGGAGAACTAACAACTTCCAAATTCCTGAATGTTCTCAATACAGCGCACTTGCAAACTTTTCAATTTCACCTCGAAATAAATCTGTTCGAAATGAGAAATGCTTGGTGTCAAATTGAAAATCAGAAAACCTGAAACCCAAATGGTGGGCCAAATCGTGGTTGCCATCAGCATCAGCACCACCACTAATTATTACCAGTATCCCCGAAATAGCCGTTCGTCTGCGTCTCTCGCCGCCAGCACACTCTCTCGTCGGTTTCAATTAGCACCCTCATTTCCTGTGTAGCTTCCCCCCGTTTTCTCGCGACTCCTCCGAAACGTGTTCCCTCCCCACCGTATTCGCCCCTTTTCGGCCATCCAAGGGCATTTTTAGGAGGAGGGGGATGGCCGGGGCGCTTTACAATGGATTTACACGCCTGTCTCTGTTATATAGAAAAGTTGAATGGAAGGAAGGGGGGGGAGGGGGAGAAAAAACGGATTGAGATCATATTGAAAAGCGCGCGGTGCGGATGACAAGGACGATTATCCACTTGGCTGCTTTTGATATTATGAATGGTTGCGACGGATTCTGAAACGTTTTGAGGGGTGGCGACACTGATTTCCGGGTTTTTGGGATGATTCGCAGCGATTTGATAGCCATAAACCAGGGTGTTTGGGGTGAAGTTGCAAATGCGCTCCATTGAGACCATTGAAAGTTGCTAGGGTCTTTCGATCTGAAAAATTACCAAGTTGCAACAGGAGTCGCAAGTACGCTCTACTGACAACTTTTCGAAAAGTGACTTTTACCCCAGATTTCCGATGATCACCTGGTTTTTCGAGGGTTTCGAAACAGTCGTTCCACAAAAATTACACCGAATTTCGAAAAGAGTGCAAACTCGCTCCATTGACAAAATTTCCAAAACATTCGACATTCCGACTTTCATCGCCTTCTCACGGGGGTTCGTAAGACTAATTGAAACCATATTTCGTATATAACATGTATTCCGGACATTTGTTGCGAATCCTCCCTCAGTCTCTCCAGTCCGGCCAATTGACTTTCAAGTATTTTGCCATCTTCCTTCTCTGCGTCTCTGCCCAATCCCACACTCTCTCTAACAAGTGCCTTTTCAAGTGTATCGTTCTTCAAATTTCCAGAAAGAGAATGCCGACGGCGCGAAAGGACAATCGTTCTCGTTGGTCGTGGCGGGACCCAAAAAGTCGCGTGCCACGTTGGAGATCCAGGTGGTCGATGTGAACGACAATGCGCCGCAGTTCTTCAACACGCCCACCTCGTTCGAGTTGTCTGAAAATGCTGAAATCGGATCCGAAGTTTTCAAGATTCACACAAAAGACCCCGATACTGGCATTTCGGGTATTTCACGGTTTTCTGTTGAGGTTCGAGTGCTCCAATAGTTGTTGAAACAACAAAATTCGATTTAGGGCGATGATTTCTTCACTTTGGACAAGCGAAACTGTGCAAATGGGAGGTGTTCGACGACCCTTCGCGTCGCAAAACAGTTGGACTTTGAAAGGTGAGTGTTGGGCGGCCGCACTGGCACAGCGCGCGCATTCATCACTACACTCTGCCGCTGGTGGAAACGTGTCCTCGGTAGTATAGTGGTGAGTATCCGCGTCTGTCACATGCGAGACCCGGGTTCAATTCCCGGCCGGGGAGAAATCTTTTGATTTTTAGTAAACCCATCCATACTTTCAATATCACTGCGAAAGACGGCGATCCACACTCGAATCGAACACATACGGTGACTCACACTGTTACGATCCACTTGAAGAATGAGAATGAGTGAGTTGAAAGAAAGGAGAGTTAGCATTGAAAATTCAACATTTTCCAGTGAACCGCCCGTTTTTCAAACTGATTTCTCTGGAATTTTCCCTATTCCAACAACGGCGAAAATTGATGACGTCATCGCAAAAATCAGTGCTTCAAGTGTGGAAAAAGCTGAAATTTCCTACGAAATATCTGAAAATCCAAATTTCACAATCGACTCGAAAACCGGAGAAGTACGACTGAAAGCGATGCCAAGTTCAGAGGATTTGATTACGGTAGAGGTTACGGTAGGTGACGTGGCAATCGAGAAAACAAAATATTTAAATAAAAATTCCAGGCCAAGGAGGATCGGGAGCAGGGGAAAAGTGTAAAAACTGAAATGAAGCTGCAATTGAAATCGGCTGAAAATGAGAAGGTTGAAGAGAAAAATGTCCTTGTGCAGGTAAATTTATAAGTTTTTTTTGGGTTCATTATTGAATTTGTTCAGAAAAGTTTTAAAAACTTTAAAAAAAAAAAAAATTTAAAAATTGAAAATAAAAATTTTTTTTTTTTTGAAATTTCCCCAACTTCCAGGACAAGTCGCTGTGCGAATTCCCAATCTACGAGGCTCGTCTAATCCAGGGAACCGGTCAATTCGACTCGCCCGTCATCATTAAGACGCTCGTCCCCACTACAGTAATCCCCTTTCCGGAATTCCGGAACAGACCCAATTGTCTGTGTTTTCAGGAAAAGATCCGTCTGATCGGCGGTTCGGGTAGTTTCGATTTGGAGGTCGCCGGCGATTATCAGTTGAAATTGAACGTGATTGATCCGGAGAAGGTGTCGTCGCAGAATTTGGACAATGCGCAGTTGTTGGTGAGTAGTTACGATTGGATGTAATAATGCAAATGCGCTCCATTGACACATGTTTTCCACACTTTCCAACATTTTCCCTCATTTCCTATAACCCATTTGGCTAGTTTTGACGTAATAATGCAAATGCGCTCTATTGACAATTGTTCAGATCAAATCGCCCACCGGCCAGTGTCGAATAGTGCTCCGATCCGTGCCGTCCGTTCCCAAGAACGCGCCGATTGCGCAGAAAGCGAAAATGATTCCGAAATTCGAGCAAAGTGTCTATTCGATGTCCGTCGTGGAAAACCGTGAGCCAACTGTGCTCGGCGAGCTGAAAGTGCTCAGTTCGGGGCCAGTGACGTATGAATTGTTGGGCGAGAACGCGGAGAAATTCTCCATTTCCAACTCCGGAGAGGTTCAGAATCGGGACGCCGTCGATCGGGAGACCACTCCGAAGTTTGATCTTGTTGTAAAAGCCACGGATCAGAATGGTACAGTAATCCTTGTAGACTACAGTAACTCAATGGTTTAGGTGCCTCTGCAAAAGCCCAATTGTCGATCACTGTTAAAGATGAGAACGATAATTCGCCGATTTTCGAAAAGGATCACTACACGATTACTGTAGATGAGGGGAAAAGTGAGAAAGTCAAGATTACGGTTGGTATCGTTTTTTGTTCCGAAATGAAACTAATTGTTGTTTAGGCCACCGACTTGGATGAGGGTAAAAACGGAAAGATAAGCTATTCGATTCAAGAGAAAGGCGACTTGCCGGTGGACATTGCCGACGGAGTCTTGTTCATCGGGGCGATTGATCGCGAAACGATGAAGACGAACGAGGTGAATGTGACGGTGATGGCCAGCGATTCGGGCGAGCCGCCGAGGAGTAGCAGTGCGGTGGTGACGATTCGGGTCAAGGTGGGTCCGCTTTTCCCGGTGGGCGCCACAGTGCGGCGTCGAACCTCGGCCGACCGATCGGCAGACGCGCGTGTTGCCACTACACCAAAAGAACGTTGGTGCGCCAACTCCGCACAGTGCCGTGATATTCACGCTGTGCACAGCTGCCTGATTGTGAGAGATTTCTACTTTTTTACAGGACATCAACGACAATGTGCCAATCTTCTCAAACTCCCGCTACACGATCGTCCTCGACGCCAACATCAGTCCAGGAGGCGTTATTGGAAGAGTGAAAGCCGACGATTCGGATGCCACGCCGCCAAACAACTACGTCACGTATTCCAGCCAAGACCCGCAATTCAAAGTGACCGATGAGGGCGAGATAGTGTTCGTGGGTCCCGGAACACTTCAGAAGGACGTCTTCCTCGAGTTCAATGTGACCGCCCGAGACGGTGGGGAGCCAGTGAGCAGCGCGACGGCGAGTGTCGTGCTCAATGAGCACAAGGCGAAGAGTGTGCAGAACGAGTTGACGACGCAGATAAACAGCAACGATACGATGGGTCGGTCGGAGATCAAATGGCTGAACGCCGGAATGCCCGGCTACGCGTACGAGATCATTCGAGCCACTGCCGACGGATTCCGAGATGAGGAGGTGATGCGGTGGATTGGCATTGATAAGCGATCGGGACGAATCGAAACACTCGCGCGGATTGATCCGGATCGAGTGAAACAGATAAAACTGTACATTTCGATGAGAAAAGGGAAGCGGGAAGTGCCCGTCGAGTTGATTATCAATGTGATGGACACCGATGACGTCACACCCATGTACAGTACACCTACAGTAACACGCAAGTTCACGGCGTCCGAGTCGACGACGATTGGTACTGTTGTCGGGGAAGTTCCAGCGGAAGGAGTCACAAAGGAGGACGGAGTGAAGTGAGTTGGAGACTCTGGGCCCACACGCCCTTTCCATGCCTTCTCACCAACCCACTAACCCCGACTAACCCTTCCAGATACTCCCTTCTCATCAAGTCTGGCCCCAAATCCAAACTTCACATTGATCCCTCCGGCACGATCCGATTGATCCGATCCTTGGATTTCGAGAAGGATCGAAAGATCCAGGGAGTCGTCCAGGCCACCGGAACCACTGTCACCGCCGCCGTTCCATTCTTACTAACAGTTCTCGATGCTAATGATAATCGGTTTTCCACTGAAAAATCTCCAATTCCACTGATAGACTCTTGTTTTTCAGGCCAATCTTCAAGAACTCTTCAATCTTCGTCACCTCAATTCGCGAGGATTCGGTGCTCGGAACGGTCCTAGAGCTACCGTACCCGTTGGCCAGCGACTCGGACAGCGGCAAGTTCGCAACACTTCGATACAGTATGACCGGCGACGAGGGCTTCTTTAAAATCGACGAAGGGTGAGATAAAGGTCCAAAGGATCGTTGTATCAAATGAATTTCCAGTAACTCAACAATCCGTCTAGTGGCTCCGTTGGATTTCGAGACGCAACGAGTGCACAGTCTCTCGATCAAATGCGTTGACAACGGAGGGGATGCTCCATTTCACGAGGTGTTCGCCTCGGTGACAGTCAATGTTCTGGACGTGAACGACAATGATCCAGTCATCCACAACACGGATTTGACGCATTTGAATATTGGCGAGGACTCGACGATCGGCACAGTCGTCACTGTGCTCGTGGTGTCCGATGCGGATGAGGCGCAGAGGTTGTCGGTGGACGTGAACTCGACAATGTTCCGCGTGGATGACACGTGGCGGCTTACTGTAGCTGCGCCGCTCAAAGGGTACGCGGGACAGCGGTTGTGCTCGACGATCACCATTCGCGATTCTGATACCTCGTCGCCGAGCTCGAGATCCGCCACATCACCATACTGTGTGACGGTGTATCCGGCGAAGAACACGCACCACAACCCGCTGGTCATCTCTCCGAAACAGAACTCGATCCATTACTTCGATGAGAACATCGTTTACGAGGAGCTGCTGCGAGTGAAGGTGCTGGAAGAGGAGGGCGAGACGCAGAATGTGACGTTCCGATTGGACGAGATGTTCAAGAAGGACTGGCAGTTGTTCTCGATCGGCGAGCGGAACGGGAGTTTGAGAGCGCGGGCGCCGTTCGATTTCGAGAAGAAGACGGTGCACGAGATCAAGATTCTGGCGTGTCGAGTGGAGAATTGCACTTCCACACACCTGTTCGTTTCGGTGAACGATCGCAACGACAACTGTCCAATGTTCCCGAAGCAGGACGTTCGGCTGACGGTGCTGGAGAACGAGAAGGGCAAGCGACAGATCGGAAGGATCCCCGCCGCACTGGACTCTGACTTCCACTCGGACAACACCAAGGTCTGCTACACCACCGACACTCCGATCTTCTTCTTCGCCGATCCGACGCTTCCGATCCTTTACACCAATTCGAGTTTCGACAGGGAGCACAAGAAGCAGCACCAGATCACTGTGACCGCCTACGACTGTCATCTTTCGTGTCGAGACCCACACAAACCGACGAACGGGACGATTGTGGCGCTGATAGACGTGATCGATGTGAACGATAACTTCCCGCGCTTCGCGGAGAAGATCTACAGCACGACGGTGGTCCAGGGGCACGTCACCGCCGGAAGTCACATTCTGACGGTGACGGCGACGGATGCGGATGAGGAGGTGGAGGGGTTGAAGTACACGATTCGGGGCTTCGTTAGGTCACCCGGACAGACATTCACGCCGACGGAAGCGCCGATTTCAATTGATAAGGAGACTGGAGAGGTGACTGCGAATGAGCTGCTCAAGGACTCTTCGTATTCGTTCACAGTGGTCGTGGTGGATGGGGCAGGACACGAGGATACCACTAGTGTTATGGTGAATCGATGTGGAGACATTCCACCGACTCCAAAGAGTTTTCAGGTGTCCGTGGTGACGTATGCTCAACAAACCGAGCTAGTCTTTGATGCGCCATTCGAGCTGATCATCAAGAATGAGAAGAAGATTGCAGAGTATGTTATCTGATCTTATCACTAGCTGATTACATGATTACAGTAACCTCTCCAACGCCACCGGGCTCCAGACAATCGTCGACAAGTGCCGTCAGAACTCCAACTTCACTCTGATGCTCGTCCACTTCATGGACAGGGATGGGCAGTTTGTGAACGTCGACAGGGCCGTCAATCTATTGATGTCGTCGTCGGCAGAGTCGAGGAGTGAGCTGAGAAGTGTGTATGGACTCCGCGAGGCGTTCCCTCCTGTTCCGATTCCTTCGAAGCTTCCACAGTACATTGCGGTGAGTGTACTCGAGTGTAGGTAATGCTCACAGAGCACACAATTCCAGATAGCTGTGATCCTCTTCTTTGTCGTTTTCCTCCTTTCACTATGCATTTGGTGTCGACAACGGAACAATTACGAACGGAAACTTCGACACATCTCTGCACAAGCGTCAACAGTGCACACGGTGACACTGGGAAGGCCGCAGAAGTGAGTTATTCTATATAAAATCGCTGAAAATCGTATTAATATAACTTCAGAGGCAACCCAGCATACGGCGAGATCCCCATCTCCACTCGCCATCATCCACCACCGGCTCCACCGCCTCCGACCGGTAGTACTGTCAATTTGCAGTCCACCGAGTTGTAATTTTATTTAAAAACTCCAAAACCCCCTCAATCACTTCAAATTGCCATTTCCCTCCCCGCTCGTTCCTTGGTGCTTATTTTTCAACTTACACTCATTTTCTTTGTTTTCTTCTCATTTTCTCTTCCTATTTTTTCATTCTAGTCGACTTGTTTGTCTTTCAGAATTTGCTCAATACTGGTCAGCATAAAAATGTTTCTTTTTTTTGGATTTCGAAATACCGACACCATATTTATGGAAAATCTCAGGGTTTAGATACAGGCAATATAGTTGAAAAATTGGCAATAATCCCAGGAAAGCAGACTGAATATTATATCACATTATGCGGAAAATTTGAAGACGTAGAAGCGAATCGAGGAGCGACGAACTCCTTTTTTAGCGAAGTTGACTGAAAAATTGAGTTTAAAAATATTTTGACAATAAGAAAACTTACGTGGTTTCGAACTGAGCATTCGAATAGATGCGAAGCAAGAAAGCAGCATCATCGTACGCGTCGAATGTGCACGGAACGATGACATATGCTCCGGGAGGAACACGGAAGCGGACGGTGACTTCACGCATGTTGATGAACACTTTGGTGCGTGCAAGCGGCTTCTGGCTCTGGAAAGCGCCCTCTGACATTGGTTGTCCACTTCCATCCGCTTTGTAGACAGAGAATCCTATCGGGAGATTGTCGAGGTTCTTTGGGCGCATCTCTCTTCGGTATTTCTGGAGAACAGCCGCAATGACAGTGCACTTGCCGTCGTGTTCAACGGATTCGGCGGGAACTTGGAAGAAAGTACCGTATTGCGGATTGTTGGCGTACGTGTCGTTGTTCTGGCAGCCTCCAGCAGTTCCTCTCCGGCTGTTCCATTCTCCATCTGCCTGCTTCTCGACCCACTGATGCTTCTGTTTGTCGTGTACTTCTACTCCAGTCATATCGGAGATTTCGTCCATAACATCGGCGGACAGGTTGCAGCACTCCATTTGGGTGAAATTGGACATGAAATCGTCGAAAGACATCCAGAATTCACCGTCCTTGGCGAAGTTCACGCCCATTTGCTCGCGTTGGCCAGCATCGACCCCATCCCACTCGCGGCTGCCATCACTCCAAGCGCCGTTCCACTCTTTCGAGTTACCCCATGGATTTCTGATGCGCAACAGTGGAACCTGTCCTTGATAGTATGTGTTGACGGTATGGATGGCAGTGATACTGTAGGCGTGTCCTCTGACGAGTCCGTTCGTCAATTGGGCTTCTTTCACATTCTCATCAGCGTCGATCGAGCATCCAAATAGAGATCCCATCTGCATTCCTCGCACCAACATCGCCAACGTCGTCGATTTGTCGGCTTTCTCTAGATCGAAGAATTCCGTGAGACCTCCAGTGAAGTCCTCCAAAGCTTCGGCAGTGGTGCCTCCGTCGAGGTTCTCATATCCTCCGTAGAGTCTGAAAGTTTGAATGTTGACTTTTAACACCAAAAAGTCACTTACTTGGCGTAAGCCTTCTCCAGGAGAGCACTCCAGAACTCGTTGCCTTCGTGGGATCTCATGTAGTAAAGTTTTCCATCCACAGTCGGGAGTCTATCGTCAATAACCACGTCGACCCACTGACCGTATCTCCAGAACTGGAAATGGAAGATTCCAGCATAGTTCTCAATGAACGATTGATCTGGAGGAACAACTCTGTAGAAAAGCTCGTCTCTCAGAGTCAGGTTAGCCACTGCTGCTAGCAGCCAACAGTCTCCCAGAGCTCCCTGCTTGACATCGAATCGACTCTTTTCGCCAACAATTAGCTGTGGGTTCTCGAAGATCTCTCCCGGACGTTTCCAGACGATCTGCTCTTCTGGACGTGATTTGTAGTAGAGACTACGGTCATCGGCCGGGAATTGCGGATCTTCAAAGAGAATTCGTTGATCCAAACAGCGTTGGCGCTCTTGCTGAAATTATCAAATTATTATTGTTCTACTTTACTCTAGAATATTCGAAAAACTTCACTTACCGCAAAATTGATCGGTTGAAACTGCTCGGTGAACTGTCCTCCACCGCCGCCTCCTGGAACGAACGGGTGAATGTCTCTTTTGAATTTTCCACTGATGATATTGTCCAGAATCACTTTTCCAATGCTGCTCAATGAGTTGTGTTGACCGCCCATGTTGAAGATCAAGTTTCCGGCGATGGCTCCGATGATGGCTCCAGTTGATGGGTTGATGCCGAAGAATTGATGAGAAGCCGATGAGATGAGGTTTCCAACAAGCGACTCCATTCCTCCGGAAGAGAACACGTTGGTCAGTCCTCCAGATCCTCCTCCACCTTGACTGATGAGACTTCCGATTTGCCCAACGATTCCATCAAATCCACCACCTCCGAAACCGTCCATAGCTCCCTTGAACATGGACCCACCACCTCCAGTGTCTCCATCAGAAGCAGCGTTAACGTTCGCTGTCGCTTGGGTGTAACCGTCATCCTCTTCCTCTTCGACCTCATAGTGCTCATCTGGCTGATCTTCTGGCTCCGGCTCAACTTCCTCTTCTTCGGGCTCTTCTGGTTCCTCTTGCTCTTCAGGCTCCTCCGGCTCCTCGTATTGATCGTATTGCAGCTCGTTATCATCACCTGAAAATACCGCGAAATAGGCATTTCAATAATTTATAATAGAGGTTTCACTCACCTTCATAATCCTGTTGCTGATATTCATTATAGCCGCCGTCGTTACCTCCTCCATAGTTGTCTTGCTCCTGATACTCGTCGTATCCCTGGTTGTCGTCGTATCCTTGATTCTCGTCGTATCCTCCACCGTCATCACCTCCGTAATCGTCCCCGCCGTCGTCGTAGTATTCCTCTTCGTCCGACATGGCTTTTCAAATGGAAAATCACAAAATTACCTGCAATGTTTGCACGTTTCGGTGAGAAAAGGAGGAAGTTGGCAAGAAGTAGCAAGAATGGATGAAGTGACGAAGAATCGAATATGAGCGAGAGAAAGAGAGTATTGCGAAATTGGGACGTGTTTGTGTGCGTGTTGGGAAACGATGGAAACTGAGGAAAACACGAGACAACGGGTCACAAACTGGTCGAATTCGGTCGATTTGTCCGGCGCGGGCATGCGCGAAGAGGCCAGAGACGCAGACGGTTAGACGGAGAGGATACAGTGACGGAGAGGGTTCATCGCGCGAACAGTGTGAGAAAACAAGAGAATTGAGGAGAGATTGCGGCGGAAAACAGGAAATAAAAAAGTGAAACTGCGTTTGAAATTTCTTGTCGGATCAGGCGCTCTCGACGTAAACACCGCGACAGTAAGACACACAGTTCGCAAATTTTATTTTTTTTTGTTGCCATTTCGCGCGAAATTTCGTCTTGCAAATGTCGAGTTGAAAAATCCGTATAGTAGTAAAGCTTCATTTTCAATGCAAGAATTGTATAAATTTCCGATTTTAATAATATCCTCCTTGATTTCCTCCATCGTTACCTCCGTATCTTCCACCCTGCTGCTTCTGTTGTCCGTAGCCTCCTTGGTTTTGTTGGTTTTGACCGCCTCCGCCGTACTTGGAGCCTCCGCCGCCGTACTTGGACTCTCCGCCGCCGTACTTGGACTCTCCTCCGTATTTACCTGGAATTTGGAGAGTTTGTGGCTTTTGCAAAGTTGGCCGAGTTGTGTCAGAGGTCCCCCGGCTAGCAGGTGTCCCGAGCAAAGTCCAGTTCTTTTTCGAGTTGCATGCTTCTTTTTTCTTTTTCTTTTTTTACTCACCCTGGCTCTGGCCGCCTCCTCCGTACTTTGACCCTCCTCGCTGTCCTCCGCCTCCACTACTGTATCCTCGACGAACTCGAACCTTGAGATCCTCCTCTTCAACATCCAACTGGACTTCTCCAAGCGGTCCCAAGTCCTCTTCGTCATCAGCCGGAGCCAAAGTCGTCGGAACTTCCGAAGCGTCCCGAACAACACGAGCTGGCGCCACGTAGTTGGTGGCGTTGGGGACAGCCCAAGCGACACCGCAGAAGATTGCCAAATAGAAGACGAACGAGCGCATTTTGCGATGATTTTCTGTCGAGACCGCGCGTCGCTTTTATACACAAGAAATTGGAAAAGAAACCGGAAAGTTTATTAGAAGTCTCTGAGGACAATACTACATTGAAAGCGTTGATGGGGTGTTTAAGAGAAAACGTGGTAGGTGGAGACGAGAGAAGAATGGAATTATCAGAGGAGGAAGAAGGTCTCCTCGCCGGACGCTTCGACTCCACTTCCACTCTCTTCTGGAGTCAACACGGCCGAGGTGAGCACGTCCTCGGTGTTGCTGTCGCCGGAGCCGGAGCCTTCCTGAAATTTTGAAGCGTTTAGAGTGTAATAGGGAATCCCTCTTTTCAGAAAAGCGTTGGCAAATTGCGTTTCACTATACTCACCACATCAGCAGCTTGAACGGCCATCGAGAAAACGGCCAAAACGGCGAGAAGAAGCGAGAAGAGGTGCCAGAATTGCATGTTGTATAGTTTCGGAACTGATCGACTCAAGCGACGATTGGGGGGGGATGTGAATGATATCACTGGCGGGACGCATCGGAAGGGAGCATCGGACGACAGGTGCTCGGCGCCGCCCACTTCTCTCCCGCTTCTTTGCAACATTTGCCAAAGGTCACCGGAGCATTTGGAGCATTTATCGGGGGGACGTTTCGAGGTGATTTCGAAGAAGAAAACGGATAGACAGCCGGTGATTGATGGGGTCATGTGCGACAGAGATGACACAAGTGGTGAAAGAGAGAAAGAAGAATGTGTATAGAATGTGGGTGTGCTTCGGAGACTCATGGAACGGATGGGGAGCAGCATTGAGTCGGAGTTGAAGGAAACGACGAAAGCCAGGCGTCGCTTTCTAGCGGGCGAATTGTGAGGATCAAAGAAAGCGATATAAATCGTTCATTTTCAAAATAAATAGGGAAATAAATAGTGGGAGGAAAGACAATAGATTAGTACAACATGAGTGTCGGATCGAAATTCGACTGTGTCTTCCGATGGCTCAGTGCCAATTTCTCCGTGAAAAGGACCAGGGTGAGTGGGGGAATGTAGAGGGCGAAGAGTGCGCAGAGGGACATGTAGAACGCGTAGGAGAGACTCGCCTGACCGTACGTCGTGAAGCCAATGTCGTGGTGCTCCTCGAGCAGCATTGACGATTTGAAGGAGGACTGGAACTGCGAGTAGAACAGGGCCAAGGCTCCTCCGTGAGAGACGGCTGCAAATCGGGTTGAACAGTAATCGTATTTTATTCCACACGGAATGCTAAGATTGTTTTAAAGCGTTCTCACAGAAACACAGTGCGGATGCCGAATACAATCGTGCTTCTTGGCTCTAAAGCATTAGATTCAAATTTTGCTGCGTAAGTCTCTCCATGGCTCTTTGTATCTAATGTCACGTAAGAATTCCGAAATTCGGTTATCCTACGATAGTGTGTGTTTTGACGTGATGGTGTTCGCAGAATCCTACAAAAAACCACACGCGCAATTCTAAATATGCAATTTCTTCGTATATGAAGTCGTTAAGTTGCTAACGCAGTCAATTGAAATATTTTGGAAGAAAAAGTCCGCGAAATTCAAACACAATGTTTCGATGCGTATGCCAAGAGTCAACTGATCACTTACAGGATAACAGACTCCACAGATAAATGCCATTGGGTCCCGCGACGGAGACGTCCATCGCCAGTGACGTCATCGAGAAGATGCACGTCACCACGCCGATCATCGACCAGATCAGCGACATTGATTCGAAGAAGAGGAAGAATATCCAGACGGTTCGCGAGAAGAACGACGTGCCGTCTTGCAGTTCGTTGAATACTGTAGTGGCGATTTCGGAGCATCGTACTGAGAATAGATCAAAGACTCACCGAGGAATCGGCTGTGGAACGTGCCCTGGCCGTAGTCGATTTCACGATTGCCGACGAATATTCCGGTGTGGACGAATCCGGCGTTGCGGAATTTCCGCGTGTCGATCACTTCTGCACGGGCCCAATACTCGGAACAGCCGGCGACGATGGTGAAGAAGATGCTGAAATGAAATGGGCGGGAGATGACCTAGGATTCTGAATTTGGAGTTCTAGGCCACTAAGTTACCTGAATATGAAGGCACACATGGAGATGAACACTGCCAACTTGTGAGTCTTATCCATGATTGAAGATAAAGAGGAGGGAATTCAAAAAAAGAAAAAAAGAAAGAGAGAGTTGTGTTGTCGTTCGAAAGTGGGGGGAATAAGAGTAATCCGAACGCCGGAAATGGCGGAAAATGAGGAAATGAGCCGGGTGAAAGCGGGAGGAGGAGGGGACTGAGTTGGATAGGCGGCAGGCAGCAGCACAGCCTGATCTGCCGGATATCCTCGCAGCAGCAGCAACAGCAGTCCACAAATGACACTTTTAATCTCGGCCGAGCCGCCGGCCGGGGGAAGAAACGTTGAGCAAACACGGCCGACGTAACAGTCTCGTTGGCCACACCGAGAGTGCCTTCTTGTTGTGTACGCGAGAAATTTGAGAAGTTCAAACGGTAACACACAGCCTGGAAACCGAGAATTTCCACTTTTCTCGCGCGAAAATGATCCAGATCGCACTTTTGGGGAGTGATGGCCTAGAAGTCCAAATTTGTCGGATCCTAGGCCACCGGGGGAGTTCTAGTTTGATTTTCCGATTGAAATGAACATTTTCCTTCGGGTTTATGCTTCATTGATTCAAAAAACTTGTATTTTCAAATTAATAAAAAATTCATTATTGCACATTTGGGAAAAACTGAAAGAAACACGAAAAACGAGTGAAAACTGAAGAATTCGGAGGTTTGTGTTGAAGAAAGACATGGAATTGAACACCCGCAAAAATGGAAAACCCGTGGAAAATCGGAAAGTGAAATAGACACAAAATCAGCTAAATTGTCAAAAATTCGACAAATCGGCGGCGAAGAACTGATGAAGAACACCCTGAGAGACACTGGAGACCCAGAGAAGATAGCGTTCGAGGTACTCGAAGTGCAGACTCAGAAGGGGTCCCCAGTTGGTGAGCAGACCGCGGATCTGAAGGATTACTGTAGTCGCAAAAGTACGCAAACACGATGAAACCTGTTGAAGTTCGTCGATAGTCTTGACAGAATGCAGGAGGACTCGTGACGCCGGGAGGATGCTCGTCGAGTTGGTCGAAAACAGAGCCGTCTTTTCGAAAGTGCTCATTTTGGCGATCTCCGTCCACAGATACTTCCGGAACGCCGCGTTGTAGTGTAGGGAGAAGTCGGACTGAAATTGACTGGAATTACAAAAGAAAAAACGGATTGTGTGGTTGAACCTGAAGGGCTGACGCGTAAACCGCCGCGTTTTTAGTTGCCACGATGGCTCGGGCGGTCTTTCGCAACAGTTTCTGATCGTGGGAACAGGCTGCCAACTGGACTGTTAACGCCCATTTGGCTCCGGAGGACTGTAGCCGGCTGTCGAGGAGTTCGTTCTGAAAAATAGTTATTCTTTTCTGAAACGTTGACTTTCCCTAATTACCACAGGTTTCACATCCTCCAGTGGGCTGCTGAAGAGCTGGTGGCAAACCGCCGTGACTTGTTTGTGAACGTCTTCCGTCCACTCATCAGGCGATTTCGACCATTTTTGAGTCTAAAAGTCACAGTTTCCATGTGTGGTTAGCAATTGAAAACTCACATGGAACTCATTTCTACACGTCGACAGGCCCGCAGCACATCTCATTTGGTAGAGCTTCGCGAGTCGTTCAGGCCTCACCAACCACAATGAAGCTGTCTCGGCGTCCACGTGGCTCTCGTTTAGCAAGTGATCCATTTGGGAGATCACTGGCTCAAAGTACACTAGGATGGCCTTATTGAGGCCGGTGGCTTTGTAGGTGTCGATGAATCGGTAGACGGCGTCGATTCCGAACAGCATCACCTCTGTCTTCGACTCATGGGCTAGATATCCCAGCAGATAGAGGTAGAGGTGTGGGTTATTGGAGGATGAGAGGAAGTACTCGGAGTCCAGCAACAGTTGCATTCGCGACTTTTCATTGATCTCCAAATGGTTCTGATGGAGAGTCCTTGCCAACAACTTCCAATTCAATAGATCATAGTTCACCCTCAACGGGTACTTCCACTCGGGGTTCACAAGAACAGCCTGCGTCGGAGATATCTCCCCGTCGCCGAATGAAACGGTCCGGTTCTTGAGCCAAAACTCGCGGATGACCTGCCCCTCGGAAGTCTTCAAAGATCCGAACATGTAGGTGACTGGAATCGTCCAAAGGTCTTGGGAAGCGCCCACTCTACGTGGTTTCCGGAGTTCGTCTCGTCGAGAGATGGCACTGATTGATGGAGGTGTAGACGTCTGGAATAGATAGTGATAGAGGATGATCCCCCTCCCTTGCTCTCACCTTCCTCCTCGTCGGTCGATGCTTCCTTCGTTTCTCCTTCTTCCGTTCAATGTACCCATCGAATAACGTGTCATCGAACAGTGTGGAGCCGTCTTCAACACTTCTACCGCCTCTGGAAAACGAGAAACACTTGGATGGGGCTGCTGAAATGAATGAACCGACCTATATCTCGCCTCGGCTTTTCGATCCTTCAAAAACGATCGATATTCGTGATGCACTGTCTTTCGCTGGCTTATCGTCATCATCTCGTTATCGTAGTTTCTTCTGAAATGTTCAGAATTGATTAGCTGATTAGCAATCATCAAATTCACATCAAAGTGATCTCCGGGAGTCCCTGATTGACGAACCATCCCTCGAAGACGTGAGCCAACTTCTCCTGCTCTGCGCCATGATCCGCGTACGCCGGAAGACTCGAGAACAGATCGTCGCGGGACACCGAACGATAGGCGTTGCGTCGAAGGTATCTTCTCACAGCCGCCTTGAAATCGAAATCGCTAACCAAGTCCCTTATCATCTTTATCATCACACAACCCTTCGTGTACAAGTTCGTCGGATGAAACGACATCTCCACTTGCGACTCTGTCGACAGCTCCCGCACCAGTGATAGCCGGTGGTCTTCCTCCGATTGGGTGCTGATAAGGCTTGCCAGATTGTCAAAGTACTCGAATTGCGCGGTGACCGGCCGTTCGGTGCTCATCATTTCGTAGACATAGAAGGTGGCGAAGCCTTCGTTGAGGAACAGTTCCGACCAGTCCCGCATTGTCACCAAGTTCCCGAACCTATCGATTTTCTCAATGAAACAATTTTCAGAATCCCAGCCTATTCTCACCATTGATGGGCGGCCTCATGAGCGATCAGCTTGCCAATCCGAAACTCGTTGTACATTCGATCAACCGTCTCATTCACATGGTCTGTGATGGGCGGTGTGTAGGCGATGGAGGCGAACTCGAACACGACGAGGCCCCAGTTCTCCATTCCGCCCACGTGGAAGTTCCTCGCGGCGATCAGATCCACTTTTGGAAGGGGGTAGGGGATCTGAAAGAGAGAAAACAGTGAAATTTCCCAGCCATCCCGCCTGTTTAAACCTCCAAAGCGTCCTCCAATCGGTCGAAAATCACCGGCGCATACTCCAAAGTGAACTTCATCGACATCACATCCTCCGGATAAGTCCACACTGTCACGGGGATGCCGCGTTCGGTGCGTGTCTCCAGTTTGACGAATTCGCCAATGGCAAACGCCAGAAGATACGTCGACATGGGCGGCGTGGGTTGGAATACGGTAGTCACTAGCTCCTCGTGCCACGTCATCACCGTTTGTCGCCGCCGCCCCTCCTCCTCATCCTTCACTGGTGGCATGTTCGAGAGGACCGTGTACCGGGGATGGTGTTTGACGGAGATGTTGAACGTCGCCTTCACTCCCGGCTCGTCCCAACACGGGAAGAACGAGCGGGCGAGCGTCGGCTCGAACTTTGTCGTGAAACTCGACGCCTTCAAGCCGGCCGTCGAGTTGGAGTCGAGGGAGCACCTGACGCCGTCCACGTCTTCATCACAAATCGTCATGTTGTACGTCATCTCGAGTATGTAGCGCCCTTTTTCCAGTGGGTCTCGCAACGAAATCCTTCCCAACTTTTTGGATTCCTCCCTCTTGAAGGTCTTCGCGTAGAACTTCTTTCCGTTCTTGCGAAGTCTCATCCGCTCGATTCGAATGTTGGGACCGAGATGGAACTGAATCTCGTCTTCAGTCGAGTTTCCGTAACTCTCGAGCAGAATTGAGATATTGGCACGGATAAGTAGATCAGTGTCGAATTGGGAGAAATCCAACTGAAACTCATGTGTTACTCTAGTCTGCCTTGTGTTTGCGCCCACCTGCAGATCATAGTGATACGGTAGAATGTAAAGTGGCAGTGGCACGAGAAGCGCGTCAGTGGCGAGTTTGTTGGCGCGAACCGCGTGCAGTTGTTCGGCAATTCCGAACACTCCGTCTGGAGGCGGAGGGAACACATCGGCCAGCGTGAAGTTTCGCTTTTTCTCCAACTGAAAATGAGCAACTTCAGAAGGATTCGCTTCGGGGTACTGTAACTCGAGAAGTGTGCAATCACCGTCGAGTCATCCACCGTTTCCCCGCATTTTCCCCCCAATTCCCCCCTCTGCCACCTGTCCACCGTTTCTGGCGTTAATTCATGCTAAATCATGTCATATTAATGTGTCAATCACCGCGCGCCCCCCGGAAAAATGCAAATTACTGTCAGTTTGGCGGAAAAACCAACTAATTCCCAAGGACAGTCGCCAGCGTAATAGGCTTATATATGCTAATTGGGACCAAGTGGAGAGAGGGAAAATGGGGGGATTTGGCAGGGTGGTGGAAGGAGAGGGTTACTGTAACTCCAAATGTCTGCAATCACCAGTAGTGTCACAGATTCTTGAGACTACAGTAAACAAGTGGGTTCTATCAAGGTTACTGTAAGTTGGAAAGAAGTGTGCAAACACTTATTCTAGATTACTGTTAGCACGTGTCATTGCAAACTTTTGAAGTTACAGTAACCCGAAACTGTATCATTGCACAGCTTCCCGTGTCCCCCAAAGAGGCCACGTGAGAAACGACAAAACTCAGAATTCCCATCACTTTCCCATCACAGTCGAAAAGTTAGAAATGTGAGTTTTGGGCCGCGGAAAGACATGCAAACACCCCCTATTCTCTCGGACCGGGATTAGTCGCTCGACGACTCGTGGTGGAAGTGTTTTCTTCTTCTGCGCCGCCGCCGCCGACGTCGTCAGCAGAAGAGTGCGCAGATTGGACGACGCTTCTTCGGAAGACTCTGAAGACGTCCACAGAGCAGAAGACGTCGTTCGGCGCGTCGACGACTCCAATAGGAACGCTTCTGTGAAGTTCATCTGGAATGGTTAGAATGCGGTTGGTTAGTTGGAGATGAACAAATCAGATTAGGATCGGATCGGGTTACTGTACCTACCGTAGTCCTGTTGAACTTTTGATTCTCCTCTGATATCCAGTGACCGATGATCAGGGCGGCTAGGATGGCGAACAGGAATATGGCATGGAGGAGGATGACGGCGATGCATTTTCGAGCGAAATCCGATTTTCGACGACTCTCCGATACTGGAAAACGACAAAGATTACGGATTACTGTAGGCTGGCAACTGTGTGCTACTGGTGATTGCGGACTAAGCGGCAGATTTTACGATAATTTGTGAAAAACTCCAAATAGTTTGTTTTCTGAGCCGTTTTTTGTATTTCAAACGGATTTTTAAGTTATTTCACTTCGACTATCAGTGGAAGACAGAAAAATTCAAAATTCAAAAATTTCCAAAAAAAAAAAATTTTTTTCAAAAATTTAAAAAAAAAATCGAATTTCAAATTTCTCTCTTTTTGATTTATAATGCCGCTTAAAAACTTTTTCCGGCCCCTTTTCCGGTAATTCTTGGTGGTTTATTCAAATTTTTAAATTTTTCAAAATTTTCAAAAACATGAAAAAGTTCTATTTCGAAAAAAGTTTTTAAAACAATCAGAATTCAATACTCTAGTTTTCTAGTTTCCAGTTTTCCCTTCCTAAGCCCCTCTATCCCATGAAACTTTCAAATTCTCAATAGAGCGCACTTGCATACCTTGTCGAAACTGAACACTGGGACCGAGTGAACCGTTCCGAATGCACGGCTCACCCTCGGCGATCATCGGTTTGAAACTGACGTTCATAGCATGATTCGGATGAAGAGAAGCGGTCTGAAAGTGTACAATCGTTAAAAAGTATCAAGGGGCGGAATGTCGAGAATTTCGAGTCGCCCGGACTCCCCCGCGGGGAGGACATCAAAATTCGCTATGAGACTCTCGGTGCCAGATGTTCTCGAAGACATCCTGGGAAGGGGGAATTAGGGGAGCAAGGGTAGGGGCAAACAAAGTGTTTTCGGCATCAAATTTCACACGGGCGCTTCAAAACATGGAGAGGAGGAAAATTTTGTAAAAAGAAAATAAAGAATGGAAGGAGGAGGAGAATCCGAGGAGGAGGAGAATGTTGCCCTATTGTCTTCAAGAAGACATTATGAGAGGATTGTAAAGGTGGGAGAAGTCAAGGATGAATGAGGGACGGACGAGGGCGAAGGGGAGGCGTCTAGGGGGTGTTTAGGAACAATTTGCAGTGAGAGGCGCCATTTTTTTTTTCGATTTTTGAAATTTCTTTTTTTCTTGATTTTTGAAAGTTGAAAAAAATCGAAAAAAAATTGAAAAAAAAAATTTTTTTTCAGAATTTTTTAAAATATTTAAATTTTTCTCTAATTTTTTCTAATTCTTGAAGAGTTAAAACAATTTTAAAGCTCAGAATTCATCAACATCGATTAAAGAGTTTTTGAGGGTTTTGAAGGGTTTTTGAAATTTTTGAAATTAAAAAAAAAATTCAGCTCATTTGTTTTAATTTTTAGATTGTTTCCAATGTTTTTGAAAAAATAGTTTTTTATGTTGAGAATTGTTGAAAAATTGGAAAAAACCGAAAAAACCGAATTTTCAAAACATTCTCTTTTTTTTGGTATTCTACAAATTCCAATGTCAAATTCGAGTTCTACGATCAAAAATGTGTATTCCGAGCAAAAAGTCGTGAATTTCGATGCTCAGTACGCAATCATCATTTTCACATAGAATCGAAGCTACAGTAATCCAACCGACATGGAACACTATGCGAATTTCATTAAAACCAAAATCGTCCAATTTTCGAATACCCAGCTAACTATGCGGCTAGCCGCATAGGTATTTGGAACAGGAATGTTACAATTTTTGTGATAAAGTGATAAAAGGATGAAAAGAAGAGGAATCAAGTGAAAATGAGAGAATTGAGAAGACACAAGTGACATAGAGAGATGGAAACATAGATTGTAAACCCCCCCCCCCCCGTTCACAGAACACAGCCCTCCCTACCAAACGGCTATAAAACGGTCGTTAACCGCTCTCAGAACACTAACATTGGCCCCTCTCTCACAGATGGGGTCATTTTGTTGTCAAGAATTCATAAGAAACGATGACGACTCCCGGGCCCCCGTGGCCACGTAAAACACATGTTCCTCCTCCTCCTCATCCCTCTGTCTCTCTGCGTCTCCTCAAGCTCTCCACTATCTCTGTTTGTCCCCCCCTCGGTAAAAGTGGAAAACGGCTGGGCGCCACCTGTTTTTGATGACTATTTTGGCAATTTTCCAAGAAATTTCCGAGTTCTGTGTACTGGGTTACTGTAGATTGGATTCTGTGTGATTAGGGTGATTGCGTCCGAGGCGTTGGACCTGACGGTCATACTGTAGCCGGGATTGCACATTGAACATCAGATCTGACAAAAATGAGCTTCTTAGCAGATTAGAATCTGCTCTACTCTATCAGTTAGCCGCAGATTCAGTACGATGCTCCAGAATCCCGATAGCTCAAAAGCTCCCCAAAAAATCACGAGATCGGTGTCAACTTGAAAACGCAAAAAGTACAAAAACGAAAACCGAAAATCGTGTGAAAACGAAACAGTGAAACAATGAAATAGTGAGTGAGTGTGTGTGTTGGAGGGGAAACGAGGGAGGATTACATGTCAAATGCAGTTGTAATCTAGGCCATTCGGGGGGAAGAGAGGGACCCATCAAAAACGATTATAAGTGTACGTGGGAACTGGGGGAGAATAAGGGGGGTGTGTGTGGGGGTGACACACATGAAAAGGGATTATCGGAAGGGCGCGGATGCTCTCTTTTTGCCCCGAGAGAGGGAATGCTGCTCCCCCCGCCCGCCCGGAGGCGGAACTCTTATTTGATCAACTTTCGATTAATAAGGCCTCCTCAAAGGAAATTGGGTTATCCACCGGATGCTCACACCATTTCTATTCCCCCCCCCCCCCACACTGGCTATATCCATTCCTTTGCAGCCCCTCCTCCTACGGGAATTTACCACATTATCGCTATTTTGGGGAGCTGTGAAAGTGGAAAATTTGAACTTGGCGGGTGTTCTTACCCCTGTGAGACTAGGTAGGGATTTTCGGAAAACTGTCGTAGGATTCAGTGTAGGGTACGCAAATAGTATTCCAAGTGGCTACAGAAAGATTTAGGTACAGTAATACTATTTTTTGAATTTGATTCTAGACTGATTTTTTGGAAAACCGTGGGATTTACTATTTTGGCCGCAATCACCGGAGGAACTAAAAAAGGAACCTGAAAACTAAAAGTTCGGCTGAAAAATGCAACTTCAAGGAAAAATCTGCAAAATTTCGTCAAATTCGGTGTTAAAAAAATGCAGAATTTCCAACTTACAGTAATCCCGAGAAAAATGAGGGAACAAGAGAATCACATAATTCCTTTTATTTTTTCCAAATTTTCCCAAACGGCCAAAAAACTGAACAGATAAAGAGAAAAGTGTAAGAGATTAGGCTTTTGTTGCCGATGAAACGTCTACCTTAGCGGGAACAATGCGAGATTTGAGGGACTAAGATGTCTGCGGGTATCTATGAGCCAATGAATTTGATACACTCAAGTGGCCGGCGGGTGCGGTTGAGAAGGGGGCACGAGAGGGGCAGCGGAAGGGCGAGTGAGAATGGCAACACAAACAGCTAATGAAATATTGACAAAAGAAAGGTGTATGCAAATATTGGGGGGCACGCAAAAGGACGGCCCCCGAAGGAAGGGGTTAAGAAAACGAGACGGCTACTGTTTGGAGGTGGGATTACTGTAGATTTGGAGAGTATTGGGTTACTGTAGGCGGTTTTTCGAATTAGACACAGCAAAGCACTTCTAGATTACGGTTTTGAGCCACTAGAGTGATGCAGATTAAAAATTACTGTAGCTCGAATTGTGTTGGTGACTACGTACTAAGCATCTAACTTGACGACAACTCTTGAACATAGAAGTCTAGAAGCCTGGTGAAGATCTTTTTAGTATACTGGGAGGGATTCCAGGGGGGATTCATGAATTGTCGAACAATGGTTCCCCGAATCATGAATCTGGAAAACACGGATCTGGAAAAATATGAGATATATATTCTAACGAAATTAAAATATTTCCGTTACGAAAATCGTAAAAAACACGGCACTTGTGTGTTCCGTATAATTCGCTCATCCATAAAGAACTTAGCGCGGGGAGGAGAAAACAATTCAGAATTCAGAAGACGTTCGGGGGGAGGGGACGTCTTCTTGTTCTGAATCTCCAGAATCTCTAGACGACGTGGGGAATTCTGAATTCCATTAATAATTCAATTGGGGGGAGCGAAGGAGAGAGTGTTCTTTCTTTCTCTTTCGCCTAATCGCTCTATAACACAATTCTCTTCAATTTTTGAGAAAACTGTGTGAAAGGAAGGAGAGAGAAAAGGTGACCGCCTAATCAATCATTTTTCGGGCCGCTTGTGATATATAGTGATAAGGAAATGATAGAGGAGGTGATGATGATACAGGCGCAGGAGAACGGCGCGCATGGGGCGACCGGTGGGAAAGTGACCACGAGTACCTGGCACACCTCGCCTCCTGTTTGTTTTCCGTTTTTGAGAGAGACAGTTTTCTCGCGCAATGTTCTATTGGATTACTGTAGTTTGGAAACTGTGCGAGAGGAGGGGTGGTTGCGTACTTGACATACGATTCGACGAAATTCAGTGATTTCAAGTGTTCGCGTACCGAGCAATGGATACTACGACTTTTCGACGAAATGGTAGATTCGGTGCAATTCAATTGACGATCCAGAAACAGAAAATTAGCGGAAACATGAAGTTGTCGGGTAGGAAACAACGAAAGGTACAGAAAACACTAAGTAGAGAACTTTTTCACCGTGAAACGCCGAAAGTTCCTGGAAAAACAGGGATGGAAATAGAAATTGTTTCAGTTGGTCTCTTCTTCTTCCAAAATGCGTCGTTTTCTTTTCGTCCACCCGTTTCGGGGACCTTTCTTCTTCCATTCCATTCGGGCGGTCCGCGCCGAAATAAATTGAATCAAAATATATGGAGGCGAGAAAGAATGCGCGCACCGCGCATCTTTCCGCCACCACCCCATTTTCACTCTGATGGCTCCGAGAGAGAGAGGGAAATGTAAGTATTATTATGGAGAAGGAGTATTTCGCCTATCTCACATTATTTTTGGACTTGAGAGCGATCGGCGGTACGTTTCGATACAAATGACACCGAGAAGTTGGGGGACTCTTGAAGCGAAAATTTACTATCGCACAGCTGAAATGAATGTTACAGTATTTAATATCGTGTTTTTTTTTGAATTTTTTGCTTTTTCGTAAAAAAAAGCGCGTCTAATAAATTTTCGTCGGATTTTTTGCATTTTCCATAAAAACAACATTGAAACGTACCCTCTTCTTGGTTAAACGCGCCATTAATGCATTTTTCACGAAAAAGCGAAAAAATTCAAAAAAATAAACCCGAGATTACTGTAACATTCATTTCAGCTGTGCATTTTTCAACTGTAAGACCCGCCACGCGAAGCGAACGGCTTTTTCTCGGTTGCGGGGCCATTTTGATGGCATCCGATAGTAATTTTATAGGAAAATTGAGAAATTTGGGTCTCGACACGAAAACGCGTAGAATTACAGTTGAAACGAATTCAAAATTTAATTTAATCTTGAAAACGCAAAAATCACAGTTCCATGGGGAAATTTGATTTTTCAATAAATTTAATTTTTAGGTCTCGAGGCGAAAATTATAAGAATCTTGAAAATAATAAATAAAATCCACGAAGGTGTCGTGTCGGAATGTCATGTTAACCTGCCTGTCGAGACAAGAAGAGAAACATTCGGAAGACAACCGTTTCAGATAGCCATCTAGAACCGCTTCGAGAAACAGTACGCGGATGGAAGAGACGTCAGAGAAAGATGGTAATCAGAAAGAAAATGACCAAAGGGCCAAGGAGTGAAATGAGAGGAGGGGGAATTCCAAACGGGAAGAGGTCTAAAACGGAAATTGAAGGGTTTCGAGTCGTGAAGCAGAAGTCACTCAACTGGAATCAATCCGAATGCACTCGCCACATGAAATTCTGATTTTTTCTTTTTTCCTTTTTTTTTTGAAATTTTCTTTCGAATTTTTTCTTTTTTCATGGTTTCCGGTGGAAAACTTGAAAACTTGAGGGAAAATTGAATTTATTTCCACTTTTTGGTTCTTTCTCAAGAGGTTTTCCGCAGATTTCTGAACCAGAGAATGGACAAACATGTTGCTTTTTGGTCGCGAGCATCTGTAGTTTGTCGTAAGATCAGACGCCAAGTACGCAATCACCAAAGGTACAGTAACTCTATGGAAGCCTTTAAAAGCGAGGAAACTGAAGGATTCTCCTGAAATGAAATAAGGGATGAAGTTCCCAGAAAAGGAATCAAAAAGAGGGGTAGGACATCCAGTTCATTTCGAAACGCCAATTAAACGTGACCTCCTCTTCTCTCTTGCCGCTTCCTGCGCATCTTCCTCTCCAACACTCTCTTATCAACCATATCACTTATCATCAAACGGCGGACACGCTTCTCATTCAAAGATATATGCGTTATAATAGCCGTAAATCAGCGGGCGACGGATTTATGAGTTTATGATTAAGTCCCTCCGATTTTTGATAAGAAAGTGAAATCGAGGAGAAAGTGGAATTGGAAAGAGGGGCAACGGGAAAGGAGATCAATGCGCGGATTTGAAGAAGCGGAAGATTGGAACATTGTAGGGTTACAGTAGGTCTGCAGACCTGACACCTGATTTGACGGAACTTTCAGAAAGAGTTCAGGAGGCAAATCTTGAGTTTTCACATTTTGAAAAACAAACCCACTAGAGAAAAAAAATGCACCCCGCCTAACTGGTCACACTTGCAGAAAAACCTCGGGACGACGACGAAGACGGCCAAAACGCCTTCTTCCCCTCCTTAGTGTCGGCGTCTCTTGCGCTTCACACACTCTCTCGTCGAGTGCACATGGATTAGGAGGGGGAAGGGCGGGAAACGGGCGGGACGGACCGGATAATACCTCTCTTTTCAGTGGATTAGCGGTTCGAAGGGCAGTTAGGAGCCGCCCGTTGGAAGCGAAAAACAGATGCGGGAGGATGTTGGTTTTTTGAGCAGGTGAAACGGAATTATAGGGTTAATTAGGGCTTAGGTCGAAATGGCCCAATTACTACTAATTGTGTCAAAGTGTCGTAAGGTTTCATGTTGTTTACGCAATCACCAAGAATGCACGGAACTGAAGATACAGTATCCTGGTCAAAGTTCTATAACCGTTACAAAACGAAGCGGGAGGATATCAAAAATGCACCAACTTGTCGAACAAATCGAGCTCCCATTCGGCCGCCCGGACCCATCAATCACTATTACACCGATCAGGCGGCCACTCCTTCGTCCCGACACCTTGGAGCCGCCCGGAGGGGACAACTTGTCAAAATAGAGAAGAGATAATGATGATGGCATCGAGTGGATCGGCGAGGAAGAGGAAGAGAGTTGGACATTTGTATAATGGGATTGATTCGGGAGAACGATGGGATGTGCGGGAGAAGGTTTCTTCTGAGAGTTGTGGGAACGGTGATTTAGCCGACGTTTCCTGCATATTCTGAAGAAAACAACGATCACGTTTCGCTCAGGAACCTCGCGCGTTACTATATTATGAGTTCGCCGCGAGCATGGACTCCGCAATCGCGGTGTCAGCGAAGGTCCCGCAACGAAAGAGCGAGGCAGCGTGTAAATTTCAGAGACGCAGACAATTTCAAAACTTTCCGCGCCAAAAAATGAGGTCCACGCTCGCGGCGAGCTCATACTAGATGCCTGAAAAGTGTTTTGTAGGTTATTGGTGAATGGTCATTTGTACTTGGAACAGTGTGTAGCCCGATTCGCACTTTCTTTTTGCAGAATTCAAATTGTTAAAATTATAAGCAATGTTTATTTATTTATTTCGAATAATTGACTGTTGTTCTCTCCGAATATTCGCGAATGCACTGATAACGAAAGCGCACTCTACTCCCGGAGACGCAGAAACATCAATTTCCTCATCAGATTCTCGTATAAAAGTGCTAGGTGCTCCCCGATACAACCGTGAGTTTTCTCCACGCAAATCTTCCCTAATGTCCATAAGCATTTCCCTAAATTAGTCTCACCCGCTACGTTCTCTTCGGGCATTTCTGCCCTCCCCCCCCCCCACTTGGTCCACAGCTTTTGCAGGCTATATATTCTTATTCTTGGTGTTCAATAAATAAAATAGATTTAATTTAAGTTTAACGATGGGCAACGTACCGTACCAGTCAGCGACATACATCTGCAATGCTAGCGATCAACCGATTTGGGCGCGAGTGGAGGTGGATCGAGTCGTTCTCCAACACGCCAGTGCCAAGTTTTCTGTCAAAACAAAGGACATTTCCATGTCTGGCGGCGGTGCAGTGAAACTGCACCTCTACAGTAGAGTCGCCACCGAAACCCGCTTCACTCGAATTTTTCCTGGACGCTTTTCGGCACTTAAACCCCGAACTACTCAGGAGATCGTCTACATTTCGATATTCGTCGATTCCTATGACGGTGAGTTGTAAGTATGTGCAATCAATGGGTTTCGCCATGTTTTCAGGCGAGAAAGAGGCAATTGTGATGACTCATCCGCTCCTGCTCAACGACAGCGTCATTGTGTCTGCCGAGAAGCAAATGCTTCTGGGCATGAAGGGAGATTTGTGGACTGATGCCGATGGGCACTATCATAAACACTGATAAGCCCCCGATGTCTCCTTGATTCTCTTTGTTTTTTTGCTCTTTGCCTTCTTTTCTTTATTCTCTCTCCCTCTACTACTCCCACTCCCTATTACTCCTGTCTTATTTTTGGTTTTAGTTTCTTGCGGGACTATTACCATAACATGCATTAATCCTCCGAATAAATGATACCAGGGGCCAATCGAGGCGGCTAACGCCGCCTCTCAGCCTGGGCTCCGCAGTTCTTTCGTTTTGCCTAACCTGCCTCTGGGAAGATAGGCGAGTCGAGTCGACGCAACCTTCCCAGAGACACAATTAAGAGGGAAAATACACAAAAAAACAGTCCAGAAGCCGTCAAAGTTGACGGATCGCTTAGAAAATTTATGTGCATTATCGGGCCAAAATTTCTGACCTCTACCAAAAACGGGCAAAATCGGTCCAGTAGGCGCTGGGAAAAGGCTGCGGACGGACAGACGGACATACAGACACACAGAATTTGTCGTTTAATAATATTTAGTAAAGACATATATAATATAAATGCCTTTCGAGATTTCAATAAACATTTGACTCTTTCTGAACGTTTTCTCGTTTGAAAAGGCACTGTAATTTAAAAAATTAGCTTGCTTCAAGCGTTGCTTCTGACTTTTGTAGTTTTATCATTGTTTCTTCTTCTCGACCAAATAATAGGAAGATGCAATTAACGTTCACTTTTTGGAATTTGATTGTTTCTAAAAAATATATTCTAATTTACCAAAGGGAGGTCAGTGATTCTCCGATTAGCTAGCTACTAGTATAATAGCTCCATCCCACTTTCGAACGACGCTCGTTCTCTCTCTCTCTCTAATTCTTTAATCTCCGACGTTCACTGCGTCGTTTTCTCGACGATAATGTAATGATCGTCATCGCCTTTGTCCGCTTCTCCTTCTTTTTTCTATTACAATTACACTCATTCTTACACAAACAACAAAGATACCCCCTTCTCTCTTTCTCGATGACCGGTTTCGTTCGTCGACGAATATCTCGCCGTCTCGAGGCGGTCATCGTCGTCTGTTCTCGTCGTCGAGAGTCAATTTCAGAAAAGGAATGCGATTTTCAGTTGTGGCGCTTCTCGCAGCGCTTCTTGTCGGCTATGAGGCACTTTTGACGGTAATGACCGATTTCTTTAGTTTTTACTGAAGTTTTCAATGTTTTTTCTAGTCGGATCCGTCAAACTTTGCAATCCGAACATTCCCGGATCATTCTTCAATGTCAGATGAGTGCAACACTTTCGATGAAACGCATTATTGTAAAATGGTAAAAAAAAAACTACCCGAAATCCTTAACATTACTGTAACTCTTAGATTACCCTTGACACTGGTCTAAACGCAGTGGCGGAATCACACAAATGCGAATGCCCAGCAAATTATCGCTGCCCCAGCGATACAGAGGACACCAAACTTCAAGTTCGTTGTATTCACGATGCGGAGCGAATGTGGAACCGATGCTACTTGCCGTGCACGCCAATTGATCTCTAGTTTGTTGTTAATCACTTTTTGTACATTTTGTTGAATTCACACTGAATAAATATGATTTTTACTCTTTCTACTTGAAACGCCCTTTATTTAAAAAAAATTCGATATTTAAATTACCGTGTACTTTATATTCAGATTTTTACGAGCAAAACTTCTGCGGAGACGACGAAATTTGTATTAAAAGTATCCTTTGTTCGTTGAAAAAACCGCTGAGAGTTCCCGGGGAGTGCTGATGCAAACACGCTCCGCCACACTCCTGTGTACTTCTCTCGGACAAATGTACAAATACTATTTTTCCACGTTTCCAGGCAATTTCTCTATTTTTCAGATTTTTATAAATTTTTAATTGAAATTCTTGCAGATGGCGACTCAAACTTGTATGCGTGGATTGCTAGCGAGTTGCTCAAAAATCATTGTAGCAGGTAACGTTAACTTCAACAACTTTTTTCTTTTATTGTGGCTAACGAGTAGAAGATTAGGCAATTCGAGTTTTGCGGATAGTCTTCAATTACAAAACGTTCAATATTTTCGCTTAGAATCAACTTGCAGAGCGCGGAAACGCCTGGAGAGCCAGTCTGGGTAAAGTCAGTCGCCGCGAGTACTTGCATCGATACGAAGTGAAATTTATCCGTCCGGACGGCTCGACAATCATTGTTCCGGCCGCTGAACCCCGTCAAACGTTTCAATCGGCAGTTGATCTGAAACAACTCAGTGAAGACGAACGACGACAGAGGCTTGCCGCCCGTAAGCCAAAGGCCAAAGTTACAAAAACGGTAATTACACGGAACGAATTATTTCAAAACATACATTTTTTTTGTTTCTAGGAGGTGATCGACGACACATTCGACGAGAACGAGTACATGAAGTTCTGGTCGGCGCCTGGAAAAACTGCTCAAAAGAAGAAGTAGAAAATCGCAAAATTTCTTTTTTATTAGAATCAATTAGATTTCGTTGTTCTTTCTTGTTCTCCTCCTCATAAATCTCTCTTTCATCGTCAAACATTAATTTTTCAAATGTTCCGGTAAATTTACCGATTATTACCGTTCATAATGATTCTGTAAAATTTCAACAAACAATCCATAGCTTCCAGCAAAATGGCAAGTGTACCGAAGTATTCGATAATTTTGCCTACTTACAAGGAGCGTGAGAACTTGCCAATTTGCATTTGGCTCATGGAGAAGTATTTGAAGGAGATTTCCTATGAAGTAAGTGTTTTGTGATTGAACAGAACCACTCAACAATCGCATCCCAACTACGATAAAACGTTCTTACTTTTTTCACTTGTCCTGTGTTCAAATATCAATTGAGAACATCGCGGTGTCTGATTTTCTAAATATGACAGCTTCCAGGTGATCATCGTCGACGATGCCTCTCCGGACGGAACCCAGGACGTCGCAAAACTTCTCCAGAAGGAATACGGAGAGAATAAGATTGTTCTGAAGCCCCGTGCTGGAAAATTGGGTCTCGGCACCGCGTATGTTCACGGATTGGCTCACGCCCGCGGAGAATTCATCATTCTCATGGATGCCGACCTCTCGCATCACCCGAAGTTCATTCCCGAGATGATCGCGTTGCAACAGAAGTATAAAGTGAGAATCGGTCTAGCTTCTAAAAAATAAAATGCCGATTTTCAGCTCGACATCGTCACTGGAACCCGTTACAAAGACGGCGGTGGTGTGAGCGGTTGGGACTTGAAGCGAAAGACGATCAGCAAAGGCGCCAACTTCCTCGCGCAGTTCCTTCTCAACCCGGGAGTCTCGGATCTGACCGGATCGTTCCGATTGTACAGAAGGGAGGTGCTGGCACAACTGATCGCCGACAGCATCAGCAAGGGATATGTTTTCCAGGTGAGATAAACTTTCCTCTCAAATACTACCAGGATCCAAACGATAACCGATTCTCAAAAAACTTCCATTCTGAATTTCCAGATGGAAATGATGTTCCGCGCGAAGAAGGCTGGCTACCGCATCGGTGAGGTGCCAATCTCGTTCGTCGACCGATTCTTCGGCGAGTCGAAGCTGGGAAGTCAGGAAATTGTCGACTACGCCAAAGGACTCCTCTATCTGTTCGCTTTCGTTTGGTAGACGAAAAATCGGCCACCAAAAACAGAAGCTGTGATAAAATAATTCAAAAATGAACCAAAAAAGTTCTTTGTCACATGGAAAAGTGGGAAATTCAAACGCTTTATCGTTGTCTTCATTTTATTTGACTAATTTATATGTTTTCATGTATCTGCACGTTTTAAATCTATAAAAAATGCCTAGTTGTTCAATTGTGAGTCACTGCTAAGGACGTTTCGGACGTCCTTGTCCGTTGCGCAATGACGCGTATTTTCCTCTGCGAGGTCGGCTGTTCTTTTGAGGTGAGAAAAAAAAGAGTGTTTGCTATGTCAAAGGAAAAGAAGAGACGATTCCTCTATTTGCTCAATTTATTTCATTTCCCCTCTTCTCCCCCCAAAAATAGAATAATGACCATTCAAAGAGATAAGATGATACGCACCCATTGGACATTTTCGAAACTCTTCGATATCTTTTCCTCCCTTTCCCTCTCTCTGCGCCCTCCTCCCATTACCACACTATTTCTCGTGTTCTCCTTGACAACTCGAATTGTTTATTCAAACATCTGTATACTTCGTCCTCTTCTTTTCCGTCCTCTGCCCCCAGCTGTCCCCCCCCCCTCTCTCTCCCGTTGTCTGCGTCTCGTAGCTCCACACACTCCCTCGCTATCCACCCATTCCCGCGCACATTCCCCTTTTGTTTCGCTCCCCCGGTGTCCCCCCGCTTTTCAAAGTTCACTGATTTTTCCCGATGAAAAAGAAAAAAGAATGAAATATGAGAAAACGCGAGATCTATCAGTTTTTCTCTTTTCTTTTTCTCTTTTCCTCTATCTCTCCATCCTCCGGTTCCCTTTGCCACTTCTTTTTTGTTTTGTTAACTTGGTGGTCTTATCGCTGCAAATGCGCTCTATCGCTATTACACCCTGTTTCTAGCTAAACACATGGCCTAAATTGAGTACCTTCGCTCCATTGCCACCTCCTCCGATCTCTGAAATATCCCTCGCTCGCCCGGACGTCCGGAATTCAATTAAGCCGAAATCCCGCTTGCCCGACTGCAAAACTCCTCAACTCCCACTTTATTTTATGTTTTTCCCCCTCGTTTTCCCGCCTTTTCTCTTTTTTTCTCCCATCATTTTTTTCCGGATGAAAAACATGTTTTGGAATCAGTACGAGGCTCCGGAGTATCACCCATCGTACCCCTATTTCCAGGAGGAGTTCACACATGACCGTCTCCTACAACTTGGACGTCTCCTCAACGTCCCTCGTGGCGTTTCTGAAGCTCCAACTTCGATGGAGGGGCTCCGTTTGGAAGTCGGTGATGAAGGAGTTGTTCATCTTCTCCGCGTGCTTCGCAGTCGTCACCACCATCTACAGAACCAACTATTTTCTCTCCGAGCAGCAGAGATTGTGAGTTCTAGTGCGCTCTGTTGAGAGTCCTCCTACAGAAGCGTTTTGAAGATTCTGGGACAACTTCGCGGCGCTGTTCGACCAGAAACTCGACTACATCCCGCTCACCTTCATGCTTGGATTCTTCGTCACCATCATCGTCGGCCGCTGGAACGACATCTTTCTCAATATCGGATGGGTCGACAAGTAGGTCAAAGTACAGTAACCCTAATCGCAGAAAAGTTTCAGTACCGCCCTTCTGATCGCCACGTACATGCGCGGAAGCGACGAGAAGAGCAGAATATTACGCAGAACGGTGCTCCGGTACATGGTGCTCACGCAAGTGATTATCTTCCGAGATATCAGTATGAGGGTCCGCAGGAGATTCCCAACACTGGAGACTGTCGTCGCCGCTGGTGGGTCTTTACTTTTAGTTTTGAAACAAAAAAGAAAACGAAAAAAAACTCCTGCTGTTTCTTTCAGGATTCATGCTGGAGAGCGAACGCGAGAAGTACGTCGAGTTGAATCTCAAGTACAACAAGTACTTCCTTCCCATCCAATGGTGCTTCTCGCTGCTCTACGAAGCTCGTGCTCAGGGAAAAATCGGAGCAGACGTGATGCTCAACGAGCTGATCAAAAGCGTCGGCGACTTCCGTCGAGGACTCGGCCAGTTGTGCAACTTCGACTGGGTGCCCATTCCGCTCGTCTATCCACAAGTCGTCTTTCTCGCCGTTCGCATCTACTTCTTCCTCTGTCTCATCGCTCGCCAATCGGTTCTGATCGATGGCGAGCCGCCGAAAGACGCCAGTCCCGTCTATCCATTCGTTCCGTTCCTGATGACGTCACTGCAGTTCATATTCTATGTCGGATGGATGAAAGTCGCCGAGAGCCTTATGAATCCACTTGGAGAAGACGACGACGACTTCGAGTGCAATTTCCTCCTCGACAGAAATCTAGCGGTAGGGCGCACTTCCTTCATTCAAGGACGACGAAATGTTTCAGACTGGCCTGGCCATCGTCGACGAGTGCTACAACGACACTCCGCCACTTCAGAAGGACGTCTTCTGGAGCGCCGACGTTGTGGAACCGTTGTATTCAGCAGACACCGCACTGATCCATATCAACCCGCAAATCGGATCCGCCGCCAATTATGAGTGAGTTGACGCGATTTTTGATCAAGCGTTAATCTTCTCAATTCTAGAACCCAAGAGCAAGAGATCATCATGCGTCCGCACATCGACACCGCCGACGACTTCGAGGACATCAACGACGATCTGGAAGGCAATCCGAGAGTACTCCCTCGCGGCGTGTCAGTCGTCTCCGTCAATCGACACAGCGAGAGTCGCACGAGTCTCGTCAGCAAACGGGCGCAGGGAGCCGGGATTCTGGAACGGTTGAGGAGCCATTTGGGCGGATCGACACGAAAAATCAACAGACCCGGACGGCTTTTCGGCAGCTCGACGTGCTCGATTAACACTGTGATTGGAGATGTGAGTTTTTGAATGGTGCCTAGAAAAGTAGCTTCGTATCTTCCAGAACGCCGCCGGCAGCTCGCTGAGCATCCTCGACGATCTCGCCGACGAGGCCGCCAAAACGCCATCACAACAAGGCCTTCTGACGCCCGAAGAGTTCACCGGAAGCCCGCGCCGGACGCCGATCGATGTGCTCACTTCGGTTCCGGAAGAGGATGAGGAGACGCAAAAGACACGGACTTCGGTGGATTTGAGAAAGTGGAACGAGATGGTGAAGAAGGAGCGAGAGGAGATGAGAAAGAGAGAGGAGGATCGAAGGAAAGAGGAGGATAGGCAGGAGGAGGACGAGAAGGAGAAGGATGATTGAGAGAGAGAGGACGGTAGGGATGTGAGAAAAAAAAAGGGTAGATCAAGTCATTACGGTGTACAAATTGTCTCTTTTGTTGTCATTTTTCACATGTATTATTATTATTAACTAACTTTGTTATTATTGTACCTTTAAGATCAGTACGACACTCCGATGTTACGGATTGGTCTCCTTTTCAGGTTGTCACTTTGTATGCACTTTCTCAAAGTTTTAGAACAAGTAATAAATGTTTTCAAAAAAAACCAATTTCCCAAATAAAAAAAAGTCTTCCGTTTATTAGAAGAAGGAGGCAAAATCATAATCATCATGAATGTTTGTGCAATCCGTGAACGAGATCACGGATTGTACTCGATGCGAATGTTCTTTCGTCGCTTCGTGTCAGAGTGCTGAAGCATCGAGAACGCAAAGTCCTTCGCCTTGTTCGTGTCGGCCAGAATGACATAGTCAAAGGCGATGCGGTCGCGATCGAAATCAAACTCGTTCCACGAGAACTTTTGCACCGAAACGGCAATCAGCCGTTGTTCCTTCGGAGCGAGAACACCAAACGCCGGGTTGGCCATCACACGCGGCACCGCGTTTCCCTTGACGGCGTAGGCGATACGGTGGTGGCTATTGTTCGTGATCTTCATGTGGTACGTCAAATTGTCATAGTCGAACGGCGCGTTGAAGACCAGCTTGTCCGACGGGTGGAAGAGCATGTCGTGCAAATTGTTCCCGGGGCCAACGACTGCAAAACGAAAAACACAGAATACCATGCGGTGCTGACTCTGCTCCCCGCCTCCACACAGCGCCTCCTCGCTCATCGTCTCTTCACAATCACTCGCTCCTCCCATCGGCGCCTCTCACACAGCGTCTCTCTCACTCAAACGATCGAGCAATCGCGCTCCGCGGCGCAAAGAACAAGTGCCAAGTCGTAAATTTTAAACGCAATGACACATAAATATGGGGACGAGACAGGTGGCGCTCGCACCGCTCGTTCCTCCCGAGATATCATCGGAATAAACCCGCATTATTTCTGTGTGTTTTCGCTTTCTCTCCATCCGCCCTTTCCCTCCCCCTCCTCCTTCTCCTCCTCTTCCAAATACATCGTCGAAACATTGTAATGTAAAACAGCGGGTGGTCAGCAGAGAAAGAGAAACAGAGAGAGAGAGAGGTGGAAAATCGCCATTTCGCGCAAATATCGATGATGGAAAAATCCAATACACATCACATTTTCCTCATCATTGAGAAGAAAACAGTTTGTTCAATTTCTCTCGTCCGATTCTTTAATTTAAAATAAAAATTGGTGGTTGAGAAAACTAGCTTCTGAGCAACAATTATCAATCAACAAAAAAAAACAGAAAAACGCCAAAAGCACATGTTTTCTAATTTTTCGTTTTTCCTCAATTTAACTGTTTAGTAAATTTGCTTTTTTTCTTTTCTTGGTCTATTTGTCAAAATGAAAAAAAAACAAAAAAGATCAATCTCCGTGAAAAATGACAATTTCGGAAAAATGCATGAAAACTCATGTTTCTCATTTTCATTCAAATTAAAAAGCTATTTCATGTTTTTCAAAACAGATTTGCTCATTTCCCGTGTAAATTCATCAAAATGACCAAAATAAACCGGAAAAAAGTCAATAGTTGGCATTTTCGTTCCCTCAACACTAATTTCGCAATCGGAACAATTCATTCGGGACTTATCGATTGCATTTCATAATCTGCCAATCTTCGCATTGATCAACATTTCTGGCTGTTTTTCGTATACTGCTTCTCAAGCGGAAATCCATAAAAATCCGCCCATAAAATCGCAATCAAAAAGATAAAAAAACAAAAAAACAATATTTTCCCATCGCAGCGCCTTTTCCCCCCATTTCCCCCGTTTTCCCTTCCTCGTCTCTACTCACGTCCCGAATGGAAGCCGTCCGTCTCGGATCTCAAATTGTAAAACGAGTTCGACTCCATCGGATTCTGTCCCACTTTCATCCGCCGCGAGCCACCGATAATGTCCGTCGAGCTGAGCGCCTGTCGTGACGTCTTCTGCTTCTCTCCCGGATCCTCTGGCACTGGTTCTTGTGGTGGTGGTGGCGCCGGAGTTGGAGCCGATGAGACAGCCGTCTGTGTTGAGCGCGGCGGCGACGACTTCTGGCTCGAGCGGCTCATTTCCGACAGTGGTTCGGTGGTCTTCTGAAGAGAAAAAGTACACACATCCGCCTTCTTCTCCCTTTTCTTCTTCTTCTTCTTCTTCTCGCCTCAATTCCCAAAGGCTCAACTAGCAAACGAAAGAGAAAGAGAGAGAGTGTCTGACACATGGAGACGGAGACAACGAGAGCGTGCGAGCTGTGGCACCATGGCCCCTGTGCCCAGTTACTCATTCATCGAAAAACATTTCTTTTGACCTATTTTTCTCTCATTTTTCGACATTTCTCGTTTATTTGAGCACTTTTCATTCGTATTAGAACAAAAATGCTCGTTTTTTAATTGACAGCCGGCTGTGAACATTCGAAAAAAAATTACCGCATCTTTACAATTTGGTTAATAGGAAAATTCGCTCTATTGACAAATTACGCGGTCAACTTCGAAATCCGCTATCTCTTATGAGTTCGCAAATGCGCTCCACCGTACCTGTCCCTTGAGCGCATCTTGAATCGCGTCGCGGATCCGTTTGTGTAGCACATACGGCGGTGCGTAGAGGAGGAAGAAGAGCGCGAGTTTGAAGACGTAATAGCACGGAATCCTCTCCAAACTGCGATCGACGACAGTGAGTGCGCCGAAGACAGAGAAGTAGACGAAGAGAGAGTCGTCGGTCGGCTTCTCCGCCGGAAACACGAAGATCAGCACGAACGGCACGGCGACCAGTAGGGCGTTGGCGAAGAAGTGCGCCTAGAAACACGATTCCCCTCTCCCCACAGCAAGTTCGCTCCACTGTACCTGTTCACTGAGAGCCAGCACTCCGAGCAACAGACCTCCGAGACCCTTGGCGACGAGTTCCACCTCCATTCCGGCGACCTCCGCGAGCTGTCCGAGGAGCCGAGCCGTGAAGTGCTTCTTGTCGTGCACACGCTCTTTGAGCCATGTCAGCGTTTCACAACAGTTCGTGTCGCCCATGTTTCAGGATGTTTCAAGTAGGGAATGAGACCGAATTGATCATCGGATAGATCGGCGGGAAAAACAAGGGGAAATGGGGGAAAAGGCAAGTTCACGTTGGAAAAACACGATGCTTTCTCGATTTTGGTGGAATTTTCGAAATGAGATCACTTATCAATTGATAAGGATTCGATGATGTGTACAGTATACTTTGCTCTCTTTCTCCACTCTCAACCGTCTTTTCCATTTATCCTCCATCCACCCTCAACTCATCTGTATTCAATCGTTCAGCAAAATGCCCACGCGGCGGGTCTACATGGCGCCGCCGCTCTGCGACTCGTGTCCCCGAGGCCCCGGAGGCGCGCTCATCGCCAGAAAACAGGTTCCCCTGCGTGGCGAATGGGTCTACATCACGACAGAGCGAAGAACGAAGATACGAGTCAACGATGAGATCAAGAGAATGCAGAGCTCCACCGAGTTGCTCATTCCGAAGAAGCCATTCCAGTTGCTCGTGCGGGAGGTGCTACAGAAGACGAGCCAAGAGAACATGAGAATTACGCAAGAGGCGATGGATGCACTTCAGGTTAGTGGGCGGAGCCTATAAGATAACTGAGAACTGATATCCAGTGATAGGATAATCGAACCGTTTTTGAACATAACACATGTTTTCTAAATGTTGTCACTAAACTTCTCTGAAAGTGTTTCCATTTTTCCCCTATTATATATTTCCTTGGAACTGGCGCGATGGCAGATAGGAGGAATCGGGTCTCGCCACGAGAACATGCAATTTTTCGAAAATCAACATGCGCCTTTAAAGAAACTACGGTAGACAGTACCTCAAAGGTCAAAGGCGCATGTCGATTTTCGAAACACCAATCTCGTGTGGTGACTAAGCCAACGTTTAGCTCTCGAGATATTTTGGCTCCAAAACACGAATAATTTCGTATTTTCACGACACTTGTGGTTTGTGAGCACTTTGAGCTATATTCCATTTTCTGTCCTCGACGACATAAAAGTCTAATCTCCTTCTCTCTGAAGCTGTCGCAGTGTCTCTGTCCTTGTAAAACTCGTGATCAGCTTTCAAAATCGACTGCACCCTTCGTTTCAATCGAAACGAATCCGATAATCTCCCTCCGCGCACACTCTTCTCTTCTTCCAGGAAGCCGCCGAGTCGCACGTCACCGAGATGCTCGAAGCGGCGCAGAAAGTGGCCACGAAAGGGAAACGGGTCACAATTAAGCCAGAGGACATTCAGCTCGTCAAAGAGCTCCGCGAGCAGAAATAAATGAGCATTTGCCTCCCCCCCCCCCCCTCCTTTTTTTCGTGACTCTTCTCCGCTTCTTCTCGTATGTTCTAATAGAGATCTGTCTCTCGATGTTGCGGGCGACTTCTTTTTCGGCGAAAAATGTCATGAAATGCTCTCATAATCAAACTAATATAATGTGAGCTTCTGCCCAAATGCACTCGTTTTCTACGGTTACATTCGTCCTCCGCCCCCACGCTCTCTCTCTCTCATTCTTCTCTTCCCCCCCCCCCCCCCCCCACCCCCTCAACACTTTCTTTCCTTGTTTCTCTCACTTTCTTCTCATTTATTCGTTAATAACGGGAAACTTCAATAAAACTGCCATTTTCCCATTTTCCAAACGTTCTTCTTCTTTCTTTTTTCTTTTTTCGACACTTCACAGTTCTACTCCTGCAATGGAAGAATTCTGATTAATTACTGTTCGGATTTTATCACCTTATCATTTGCTTGGTACTCAAAAACTCCTACTTCATCAGTTTTGATAAGCATTCTATCAGCTATGTGAAAACACGAATCGATTGCAATTTCCCTCTTCTCCCTTCCTCTAATCATCCGTTTTCTCTTATCTCTATCAGTTCCCGTGATATCGATTGATTTCCAGAGAGCAATGCATTACTGCGCAGTCCAAGGTCCCGGACGTCAGATTCTGGCGAGAAAGTGTGTGCCGCCCGCGTACAAGGACCACATGCGTCGTCGGTACACGGGGCGAATGGTGCTTCGAGAGATCGCCAGACTCCAGAATTCCGTCGAACTGGCCATCCCGAAGGCGGCATTCGAGCGTCTGGTTCGTGAGACAATGCAGAATCAGAGGGCCGACAGCTGCATCACCAAGGACGCCATCGAAGCTCTTCAGGTACAAACGCGCCCCACTGCACTCCTAATAGAGCGCTTTTTCCAGGAAGCCGCTGAGAAGTACCTCACTGATCTCTTCGATGCTGCCGGCAAAGTTGCCAAGAAGGGAAAACGAAAGACCATCTTCCCGGAAGACCTGCAGTTCGTCAGAGAGCTTCGTGGAGAAGTGAAAGAGAAGAACTGATAAGCTGATAAGGTTCTATGAATCGACTGATGACGATCTCCGTCTCGATCACCGTCATTCCTTTCCTCTACATTCTTAATTTTTTTAAACACAATTCTTTCTTTTTTGAAAACTGTATTGTTAATATTTCTGATAGTTACTAATAACTACTGTAGTTTCATTGCTATATTAGCAAAATAAATGAACACTTCAAATTGAAATAGAGCGCATTTTCATACTCTCCGAAACAGAAAGTCCTAACCGAAATCGAGATCACAGAGTGCTTCGTGGAAACCGGCTGTCTCTGACCGGTTTCCGGAAACTTTTCACGAACCTGAGAAGATATTCTAATCAGATAATCAATACTCCTGTCGAGGATGCGGACATCCATTTTTCAATATGTTTAGAAGTTGTTAATTATAATTTACAGCTGGTATTATCATGACACAAATATGTTTTAAATATACATTTATATGTGAGTATATGATGAGTAAATATTGAAATCGATTAATAAGTTGCTTCTACTGTGTTTTTGTCTCTTCATCTGACCTTCGTTCTTGTTTCCCTCCTCTATCACTGCCTCTTTCGCGCTCGCCCAAGAACGAGCCGTGACTCATTCGTTGCCGAACACTTTTCCTTCCCATCCGCAATGTCTTCTAACTCTGCTAAGATTCCGCGCTCTGGTGGCAGAATGAAGCCGCAACGTCTTCGCCCTGGCATCCAAGTGGCTCGTGACATCCGCCGTCTTCAGCACTCTCACGAAATGCTGATCCCGGAGAAACAATTCCGCAAGATCGTCGGTCAGATTCTCCAAGAAACTGGCCACGAACACATTTCGATTAAGAATGAGGTTATTGCACTCCTTCAGGTAAATACAATCCAACACTTATTGTCTAATAATGTTTTGCTTCAGAAGGCGTCGGAACACTTCATCACCGAGGTGTTCAACGATGCCCACCTGCTCACAATTGCAAGAAAAACGGGAAAGGGTGAGCCAGTGTTGAAGATGGCGACTGTCTTGGAGGTCATCGAGACCAAGAACGAGCAGAAGCAGGAGAATCCGCCCGTGTTTCCGGTCAACCAGCCCAAATAAAGTTATGACATTTCGAAATGATTGTGTTCTTTGTTCTTTTTCTTTTTCATAATAAATCGAGTCCCTCTTTAACTGCAGAAGAGTTCTCTCATCGTACCACTCGCTGTGGTTGCTAAATGCTGCGAGCGCGCTTCTCTGTGAAATTGCTGGCAGCGTGCCAAGTTGGCAACATGCCAGCTACTTGTCCTCATCGCCTTCCAATCCTCCACTGCTCATCTGCCAATCGACACGTTACTGTGACCAAAGTGCTCCCAAAACAGACGTCGCACGGATGATGTCATCGTGACCTTTCCTACCTCCGAGCGAGAGAGCACGCCGAGTGCGGAGACATCGGTGCCGTCGTCCTAAAAAGTGCACCGTCTGGGCGGACGGCAAGCGTCGCGCTCCGCCCATCGTTGTGTCCTCCCAACGAGTCGCTCTTACCTGTCCATTCGTCCGGGATATACCCATCACTTGTGCTCTCACTTCCCGACTCTCCCATTCCGTTCTCTGACAACCAACAGTTTCTCATTTTCGAAACATGTTTGAATTCTTGGCCCAAAGCCAACTTCTCTCTTCTATCCTTTCGCGCGATAGACCTTGCTGGGTGTATTAATATAAACAGTCCTTGACGCTTCTTCGAAAACAGCACGTTTTCGAGTTTTTCCTCGCGTACTGTAATGATGGCACCGCCCCTTTTCTGACGATTGGTCATGTTCAGTTACACAATTTATTCTCCATTTCCGAAACCAACATCGCCCTAAATCCGTCTAGTTTTCAGAACAACAATGGCTGCGAAGAAGACGAAGAAGAGAATCGTTGTGAAGAAAGCGTGGATCCAAGCTCCACGAATCGTCACCGAACATGTCAAAAGACCGCATCGCTTCCGTCCGGGAACAGTTGCACTGCGCGAGATCCGACGTTATCAGAAGAGTGCCGAGTTGCTCATTCCGAAAGAGCCGTTCCGTCAAGTCGTTCGCCAGCTCGTCGAGGAGACCGCCTACGTGAACATGTGCATTCAAAAAGATGCCTTCGATGCACTTCAGGTAAGTCGATCGTTACTAATTTTTGGAGTAACTATCCGAAGACATTTCTTCTTCTTTTTCCAGAACGCCGCCGAAGCCTACCTCACCGATATGTTCAAGGGATCCCAGGAGATCGCCATCAAGGCCAAGCTCGGGTACTTTTGCGCAGGAATCCGCAGAAAATCGGCAGAAATGCGGCGGAATGCCGCATTTTCGCCGATTTCTTGCCGCATTTTCGCCAATGTTCTGCCGATTTCTGCCGATTGAGGCAGCCACCGATCAGAACTGAGAAATGGTATCTTTGGATGGGTATACTGAAAAGAGGATTGCAAAAATATATTGCTTCACCTGGCGTAGCAACGTCAGCGGGTGAGCCAAAATAAAGAGTTCTCTGGTTTTCTCTTTCGAGATACCTGAACTTGAACGTGTTTCGAACTGTCGGATTCGGATGAAAACATAAGGGACTGCCAGAGGTCACCTTTCGCATGGCCCGACACCTCGCGGGTTCCGCCCGTCGTCGTACTTTCGACAAGCTCTTGCCGCCCTTACCAGTCTCTCGTCCATTTTTCTCTGCGTCTTAGCGATTTTTGCATCTTTCTCCCAAACTCCGCCCACTTCTGCGGCATTTCTGCCGATTTTCGGCGGATTCCTGCGCAAAAATACCCGAGAGCGGGTCACCATAAAGCCTCAGGATCTGGAATTGCTTCGCGAGCTGCGTGACGAGAAGGAGTAATGGATTATTGCGATCGAATTGTTGGAGTTTTTTTTTGAAAATTTTATTATTGTTTTTTTTTGTTATTATGAAGGCAGCGTTGTTTCTACAAATAAATCGGCGAAAAACAAATCACTGAATGTTTAATTTTTGGCGAACGAAATCCGTTATGCGCCTTCAAACTGGAAAGTCTCCTGTAGTAAAGTAAATTTGCAATATTCACAGAGTGCTTGATAAGATTGCAAAAATCAAGAGAGACTCGTAGGCTATCAAACAAAACATTTATATCAACGAGTAGAAAAAAAAAGAGAAAAGGGGCCTCGAAACTCTTCAACTGATATCAAGAGGAGGTAATAAGCTTTTGCATTTAGAGCTGAAAATCGACCTCGAAGTTGACTATTTTCGGAAACATTCACGAAAAACGCAATTTCTAAAACTTAATTTTTTTCAATTTCAATGGTATCTGAAAACGTTTCAAAGTCAACGGATTAACCAATTAGCATTTCAATCAATCAATAAAGTTTCCATTTTCAATTCGCCGGGAAGATGAGCATTTTATCCGAAATTCCAGAGTGTTCGGTAATTCAGGCAAATAGAAAACACTCTTTTTTCTCTTCGTTTCCTTTCAATTTTCCCATTTTTCCACTGAAATTCTTTTGGCGCAACGATAGATCAAAACATTTTCCGCCGCGCGCGACACTCCTCTCGCTGTCTGCGCCCTCTCACTCTCTCTCGCGCGCGCAGCCAGCCAAAAAATCGATAATTGCTGCGTCTCTCCGTTCACTGCACTGCTTCTCTCCTTCTTGCTATTTTCACTAGCATTCTTCGGCATATTCTTACTTTACTTACTTACTTAGTTACTACTATTTCGTTTAATCCGATATCGATTGCCGTGAGTTCTTCTTTCCTTTTTCGATGATAGAAAACACGAGAAACACATTTTCTTCAATTGATCATAACTACTTCAATTTTTATAGTAACACTAAAACTCTCTACAGGTAATCTGCTCATTTTCAAGTGATACATTCGAATTTTTCATCAATCTATAGTTGCAGTGTTATTCAGAGTTGAAAAATTACCTCGAAGTTGACTATTTTCGAGAAAATTCACTACAAACACCGATTTTGAAATCGGTCATACTATCGGATGCACCCAAAATGATGATTTTGACGAGGAAAAAGCTTTGGCGGCCGCCGGCAAGTCTCGCAATGAACGAGACACAGCTCAGAGTTTGTAACCGTAACCCTTGGTTTAAGAAGACGGTATTCGGCTGGTTTTCATTCGAATTTCTCGATAAAACAAATTAAGCATGATAAGAGTATCAATCGACACAAAAACATTTGGAAAAGCAGCTGAAATTGAATTTTCCCAGCCATTTAAATTTTGAAAACTTTAACACTGTATACTGTATACTGCAGTAATTCGTGCCGGCGCGAAACTGTCGGTGGCCTAGAAAACTCTTTCTCGCGAAAACTCGTCAAAATCTTCATCTCGGATGCATCCGATAGTATACACGCTATCCAGCACTCGAAACGCGCAAGCAAAATCGACGCTCGTCTGGCGTCTCTGGTGGCAGTGCACTCTCTCGCTCGCCCACTGTGGGGAGCGCGCGCTGAACAGCCATTCGCTAATTTCAGGGCGATTTCGGAAGAAAAAAAACAAGTAGGACCATAAAACTGAAGAACAGAATGTTCTCTTTCATTTGTAATAACGCAGACAGAAATCGGTTGAGTTTTCACTGAGAAATAGGCATCTAATGGAATTGTGCATAAATTCCCAGTGACTTTTGGGGAGAAATCGGCAGATTGATTACAAAACAGGCGGCATTGTGAGCAAATGTTCTTTGGGTGTTAAGGAACATTTCTGATCAATTTGCTCTCAATTCTCTTCCAGTCTGCCTCCCAGAGACGAAGAAAATCGAAATTCATGTGAAAACGAAAACTTCAAAAGGAATCAACTTTTTTCATACTGAACGAATCAAGTCGCTCGACGTCTCAAATTGAAGCTCTTGAAAAGGGTTACAATTCCTGTTGACCAGAATTTGGAAAACGTTCCGTCTATGGCTCGATTTCATTAAATTTATGTGATTTTTCAACGAAAAAAACGTCAAATTTACAGTTTTTCTTGGTTTTCGGCTCGAGTAATTTTTTTTTCAAAAATCTAATCAACAGGAATTGTAGCCCTAACCAAGAGCTACATCGAGAGACCTCGAACGATTTTTTCCGATTTTTTTGAAGAAAGTTGATTCCCTTGGAAGTTGCTCCACTTTAACTGAAGATTTCTCAAGCAATCTATAACGAAAACCCGTCGTTGATGTCTTAAATTGTTGATAATCACTTCTCCTATCCGGATATCAAAGATCTCTCAATTCTGCCAACGGAAAGTATCCATTCACTCGCAAAAACCGCACGCGACACTATTTTCGCGCATCAAAAAGCGCGTTCTGTCGACCGCCACCGAGAGAGTGTGGTGGCTGCAGAGGGTGCGAGAGTACAGCGCATTTCGCGTGCCGCCTTGGCGCGTTTCAAGTGCTGGATAGCGTGAGTATATGTTTCTCATTCGGAGGTACACAAAAGTTATCCAGAGATAACTTGTCCAATTTTGAATGGAAAATTGGAAATAAACAACAACTGAGAGCAAGAGTGTTTTCTAGTGCGAACAGCCAGCAATGCAATCGCGCTTTTTGGCTCTAATGCATTAAATTCAAATTTCACTGCGTAGATCTCCCCATTTCTCTGACTATTTCCAGCTGCGTAGCCGAAAAAGCGGGAAAACAGGCGAGACGCAGACACTGTGGAGCGGAGGAGCACGTTTGCATTGGGCGCGCACTTTATGAATCCGTGTTTTCCGTTCCCTTCACATTCTGAAACTGATTTCCAATGGGAATGTTCAAACGCTTTCTCGATCTGTTTCTAGATAACAATAGGAAATATTTCAGATCAACTGCTCATTTGGAACCACCCGGAAGACGGGGAGCAAGCGACTTGGAGGATTCGGAGCATTTGGAGCCAATGAATGGTCAGTGATGGGTCTCAGTACTCTGGGAGCACTAGAAACGTGGCAATTATCCGCTGCTCAGAAACATCGTCTTTAGTTTTGATTCGATGCATTTATTCATAGTTAAGTGGGGAAATAATGGGAATAGTAAGACTTACTGTAAGATCATGATATCCCGCCGAAAAGCTGGAACTTTTAGCTGAAAACAGTGTGTTTTCGAAAAATGCTGGTTTTTTCACACCCAATTTCTCATTTAGTTTAAGAGATACGGGTTAACTTTCAACTGATAAAATACAGTCAATGGACTGATTATTTAGTTTTGCTTATCATCTCCTCATGATATCCCGCCGAAAAGCTGGAACTTTTAGCTGAAAACAGTGTGTTTTCGAAAAATGCTGGTTTTTTCACACCCAATTTCTCATTTAGTTTAAGAGATACGGGTTATCTTTCAACTGATAAAATACAGTCAATGGACTGATTATTTAGTTTTGCTTATCATCTTCTCATGATATTCCGCCGAAAAGCTGGAACTTTTAGCTGAAAACAGTGTGTTTTCGAAAAATGCTGGTTTTTTCACACCCAATTTCTCATTTAGTTTAAGAGATACGGGTTCACTTTCAACTGATAAAATACAGTCAATGGACTGATTATTTAGTTTTGCTTATCATCTCCTCATGATATCCCGCCGAAAAGCTGGAACTTTTAGCTGAAAACAGTGTGTTTTCGAAAAATGCTGGTTTTTTCACACCCAATTTCTCATTTAGTTTAAGAGATACGGGTTCACTTTCAACTGATAAAATACAGTCAATGGACTGATTATTTAGTTTTGCTTATGATCTCCTCATGATATTCCGCCGAAAAGCTGGAACTTTTAGCTGAAAACAGTGTGTTTTCGAAAAATGCTGGTTTTTTCACACCCAATTTCTCATTTAGTTTAAGAGATACGGGTTCACTTTCAACTGATAAAATACAGTCAATGGACTGATTATTTAGTTTTGCTTATGATCTCCTCATGATATTCCGCCGAAAAGCTGGAACTTTTAGCTGAAAACAGTGTGTTTTCGAAAAATGCTGGTTTTTTCACACCCAATTTCTCATTTAGTTTAAGAGATACGGGTTCACTTTCAACTGATAAAATACAGTCAATGGACTGATTATTTAGTTTTGCTTATCATCTCCTCATGATATCCCGCCGAAAAGCTGGAACTTTTAGCTGAAAACAGTGTGTTTTCGAAAAATGCTGGTTTTTTCACACTCAATTTCTCATTTAGTTTAAGAGATACGGGTTCACTTTCAACTGATAAAATACAGTCAATGGACTGATTATTTAGTTTTGCTTATCATCTCCTCATGATATCCCGCCGAAAAGCTGGAACTTTTAGCTGAAAACAGTGTGTTTTCGAAAAATGCTGGTTTTTTCACACTCAATTTCTCATTTAGTTTAAGAGATACGGGTTCACTTTCAACTGATAAAATACAGTCAATGGACTGATTATTTAGTTTTGCTTATCATCTTCTCATGATATTCCGCCGAAAGCTGGAACTTTTAGCTGAAAACAGTGTGTTTTCGAAAAATGCTGGTTTTTTCACACTCAATTTCTCATTTAGTTTAAGAGATACGGGTTCACTTTCAACTGATAAAATACAGTCAATGGACTGATTATTTAGTTTTGCTTATCATCTTCTCATGATATTCCGCCGAAAAGCTGGAACTTTTAGCTGAAAACAGTGTGTTTTCGAAAAATGCTGGTTTTTTCACACCCAATTTCTCATTTAGTTTAAGAGATACGGGTTAACTTTCAACTGATAAAATACAGTCAATGGACTGATTATTTAGTTTCGCTTATCATCTTCTCATGATATTCCGCCGAAAAGCTGGAACTTTTAGCTGAAAACAGTGTGTTTTCGAAAAATGCTGGTTTTTTCACACCCAATTTCTCATTTAGTTTAAGAGATACGGGTTAACTTTCAACTGATAAAATACAGTCAATGGACTGATTATTTAGTTTCGCTTATCATCTTCTCATGATATTCCGCCGAAAAGCTGGAACTTTTAGCTGAAAACAGTGTGTTTTCGAAAAATGCTGGTTTTTTCACACCCAATTTCTCATTTAGTTTAAGAGATACGGGTTAACTTTCAACTGATAAAATACAGTCAATGGACTGATTATTTAGTTTTGCTTATCATCTCCTCATGATATCCCGCCGAAAAGCTGGAACTTTTAGCTGAAAACAGTGTGTTTTCGAAAAATGCTGGTTTTTTCACACTCAATTTCTCATTTAGTTTAAGAGATACGGGTTCACTTTCAACTGATAAAATACAGTCAATGGACTGATTATTTAGTTTTGCTTATCATCTCCTCATGATATCCCGCCGAAAAGCTGGAACTTTTAGCTGAAAACAGTGTGTTTTCGAAAAATGCTGGTTTTTTCACACCCTATTTCTCATTTAGTTTAAGAGATACGGGTTCACTTTCAACTGATAAAATACAGTCAATGGACTGATTATTTAGTTTTGCTTATGATCTCCTCATGATATTCCGCCGAAAAGCTGGAACTTTTAGCTGAAAACAGTGTGTTTTCGAAAAATGCTGGTTTTTTCACACCCAATTTCTCATTTAGTTTAAGAGATACGGGTTAACTTTCAACTGATAAAATACAGTCAATGGACTGATTATTTAGTTTTGCTTATCATCTCCTCATGATATCCCGCCGAAAAGCTGGAACTTTTAGCTGAAAACAGTGTGTTTTCGAAAAATGCTGGTTTTTTCACACTCAATTTCTCATTTAGTTTAAGAGATACGGGTTCACTTTCAACTGATAAAATACAGTCAATGGACTGATTATTTAGTTTTGCTTATCATCTCCTCATGATATCCCGCCGAAAAGCTGGAACTTTTAGCTGAAAACAGTGTGTTTTCGAAAAATGCTGGTTTTTTCACACTCAATTTCTCATTTAGTTTAAGAGATACGGGTTCACTTTCAACTGATAAAATACAGTCAATGGACTGATTATTTAGTTTTGCTTATCATCTCCTCATGATATCCCGCCGAAAAGCTGGAACTTTTAGCTGAAAACAGTGTGTTTTCGAAAAATGCTGGTTTTTTCACACTCAATTTCTCATTTAGTTTAAGAGATACGGGTTCACTTTCAACTGATAAAATACAGTCAATGGACTGATTATTTAGTTTTGCTTATCATCTCCTCATGATATCCCGCCGAAAAGCTGGAACTTTTAGCTGAAAACAGTGTGTTTTCGAAAAATGCTGGTTTTTTCACACTCAATTTCTCATTTAGTTTAAGAGATACGGGTTCACTTTCAACTGATAAAATACAGTCAATGGACTGATTATTTAGTTTTGCTTATCATCTCCTCATGATATCCCGCCGAAAAGCTGGAACTTTTAGCTGAAAACAGTGTGTTTTCGAAAAATGCTGGTTTTTTCACACTCAATTTCTCATTTAGTTTAAGAGATACGGGTTCACTTTCAACTGATAAAATACAGTCAATGGACTGATTATTTAGTTTTGCTTATCATCTTCTCATGATATTCCGCCGAAAGCTGGAACTTTTAGCTGAAAACAGTGTGTTTTCGAAAAATGCTGGTTTTTTCACACCCAATTTCTCATTTAGTTTAAGAGATACGGGTTAACTTTCAACTGATAAAATACAGTCAATGGACTGATTATTTAGTTTTGCTTATGATCTCCTCATGATATTCCGCCGAAAAGCTGGAACTTTTAGCTGAAAACAGTGTGTTTTCGAAAAATGCTGGTTTTTTCACACCCTATTTCTCATTTAGTTTAAGAGATACGGGTTAACTTTCAACTGATAAAATACAGTCAATGGACTGATTATTTAGTTTTGCTTATGATCTCCTCATGATATTCCGCCGAAAAGCTGGAACTTTTAGCTGAAAACAGTGTGTTTTCGAAAAATGCTGGTTTTTTCACACCCTATTTCTCATTTAGTTTAAGAGATACGGGTTCACTTTCAACTGATAAAATACAGTCAATGGACTGATTATTTAGTTTTGCTTATCATCTTCTCATGATATTCCGCCGAAAAGCTGGAACTTTTAGCTGAAAACAGTGTGTTTTCGAAAAATGCTGGTTTTTTCACACTCAATTTCTCATTTAGTTTAAGAGATACGGGTTAACTTTCAACTGATAAAATACAGTCAATGGACTGATTATTTAGTTTTGCTTATCATCTTCTCATGATATTCCGCCGAAAAGCTGGAACTTTTAGCTGAAAACAGTGTGTTTTCGAAAAATGCTGGTTTTTTCACACCCAATTTCTCATTTAGTTTAAGAGATACGGGTTAACTTTCAACTGATAAAATACAGTCAATGGACTGATTATTTAGTTTCGCTTATCATCTTCTCATGATATTCCGCCGAAAAGCTGGAACTTTTAGCTGAAAACAGTGTGTTTTCGAAAAATGCTGGTTTTTTCACACCCAATTTCTCATTTAGTTTAAGAGATACGGGTTAACTTTCAACTGATAAAATACAGTCAATGGACTGATTATTTAGTTTCGCTTATCATCTTCTCATGATATTCCGCCGAAAAGCTGGAACTTTTAGCTGAAAACAGTGTGTTTTCGAAAAATGCTGGTTTTTTCACACCCAATTTCTCATTTAGTTTAAGAGATACGGGTTCACTTTCAACTGATAAAATACAGTCAATGGACTGATTATTTAGTTTTGCTTTTCATCTCCTCATGATATTCCGCCGAAAAGCTGGAACTTTTAGCTGAAAACAGTGTGTTTTCGAAAAATGCTGGTTTTTTCACACTCAATTTCTCATTTAGTTTAAGAGATACGGGTTCACTTTCAACTGATAAAATACAGTCAATGGACTGATTATTTAGTTTTGCTTATCATCTTCTCATGATATTCCGCCGAAAGCTGGAACTTTTAGCTGAAAACAGTGTGTTTTCGAAAAATGCTGGTTTTTTCACACTCAATTTCTCATTTAGTTTAAGAGATACGGGTTCACTTTCAACTGATAAAATACAGTCAATGGACTGATTATTTAGTTTTGCTTATCATCTCCTCATGATATTCCGCCGAAAGCTGGAACTTTTAGCTGAAAACAGTGTGTTTTCGAAAAATGCTGGTTTTTTCACACCCAATTTCTCATTTAGTTTAAGAGATACGGGTTCACTTTCAACTGATAAAATACAGTCAATGGACTGATTATTTAGTTTTGCTTATCATCTCCTCATGATATCCCGCCGAAAAGCTGGAACTTTTAGCTGAAAACAGTGTGTTTTCGAAAAATGCTGGTTTTTTCACACTCAATTTCTCATTTAGTTTAAGAGATACGGGTTCACTTTCAACTGATAAAATACAGTCAATGGACTGATTATTTAGTTTTGCTTATCATCTTCTCATGATATTCCGCCGAAAGCTGGAACTTTTAGCTGAAAACAGTGTGTTTTCGAAAAATGCTGGTTTTTTCACACCCAATTTCTCATTTAGTTTAAGAGATACGGGTTCACTTTCAACTGATAAAATACAGTCAATGGACTGATTATTTAGTTTTGCTTATCATCTCCTCATGATATTCCGCCGAAAGCTGGAACTTTTAGCTGAAAACAGTGTGTTTTCGAAAAATGCTGGTTTTTTCACACCCAATTTCTCATTTAGTTTAAGAGATACGGGTTCACTTTCAACTGATAAAATACAGTCAATGGACTGATTATTTAGTTTCGCTTATCATCTTCTCATGATATTCCGCCGAAAGCTGGAACTTTTAGCTGAAAACAGTGTGTTTTCGAAAAATGCTGGTTTTTTCACACCCAATTTCTCATTTAGTTTAAGAGATACGGGTTCACTTTCAACTGATAAAATACAGTCAATGGACTGATTATTTAGTTTTGCTTATCATCTCCTCATGATATCCCGCCGAAAAGCTGGAACTTTTAGCTGAAAACAGTGTGTTTTCGAAAAATGCTGGTTTTTTCACACTCAATTTCTCATTTAGTTTAAGAGATACGGGTTCACTTTCAACTGATAAAATACAGTCAATGGACTGATTATTTAGTTTTGCTTATCATCTTCTCATGATATTCCGCCGAAAGCTGGAACTTTTAGCTGAAAACAGTGTGTTTTCGAAAAATGCTGGTTTTTTCACACCCAATTTCTCATTTAGTTTAAGAGATACGGGTTAACTTTCAACTGATAAAATACAGTCAATGGACTGATTATTTAGTTTTGCTTATGATCTCCTCATGATATTCCGCCGAAAAGCTGGAACTTTTAGCTGAAAACAGTGTGTTTTCGAAAAATGCTGGTTTTTTCACACCCTATTTCTCATTTAGTTTAAGAGATACGGGTTAACTTTCAACTGATAAAATACAGTCAATGGACTGATTATTTAGTTTTGCTTATGATCTCCTCATGATATTCCGCCGAAAAGCTGGAACTTTTAGCTGAAAACAGTGTGTTTTCGAAAAATGCTGGTTTTTTCACACCCTATTTCTCATTTAGTTTAAGAGATACGGGTTAACTTTCAACTGATAAAATACAGTCAATGGACTGATTATTTAGTTTTGCTTATCATCTCCTCATGATATTCCGCCGAAAAGCTGGAACTTTTAGCTGAAAACAGTGTGTTTTCGAAAAATGCTGGTTTTTTCACACTCAATTTCTCATTTAGTTTAAGAGATACGGGTTCACTTTCAACTGATAAAATACAGTCAATGGACTGATTATTTAGTTTTGCTTATCATCTCCTCATGATATTCCGCCGAAAAGCTGGAACTTTTAGCTGAAAACAGTGTGTTTTCGAAAAATGCTGGTTTTTTCACACCCAATTTCTCATTTAGTTTAAGAGATACGGGTTCACTTTCAACTGATAAAATACAGTCAATGGACTGATTATTTAGTTTTGCTTATCATCTCCTCATGATATTCCGCCGAAAAGCTGGAACTTTTAGCTGAAAACAGTGTGTTTTCGAAAAATGCTGGTTTTTTCACACCCAATTTCTCATTTAGTTTAAGAGATACGGGTTCACTTTCAACTGATAAAATACAGTCAATGGACTGATTATTTAGTTTTGCTTATCATCTCCTCATGATATCCCGCCGAAAAGCTGGAACTTTTAGCTGAAAACAGTGTGTTTTCGAAAAATGCTGGTTTTTTCACACCCAATTTCTCATTTAGTTTAAGAGATACGGGTTCACTTTCAACTGATAAAATACAGTCAATGGACTGATTATTTAGTTTTGCTTTTCATCTCCTCATGATATTCCGCCGAAAAGCTGGAACTTTTAGCTGAAAACAGTGTGTTTTCGAAAAATGCTGGTTTTTTCACACTCAATTTCTCATTTAGTTTAAGAGATACGGGTTCACTTTCAACTGATAAAATACAGTCAATGGACTGATTATTTAGTTTTGCTTATCATCTCCTCATGATATCCCGCCGAAAAGCTGGAACTTTTAGCTGAAAACAGTGTGTTTTCGAAAAATGCTGGTTTTTTCACACTCAATTTCTCATTTAGTTTAAGAGATACGGGTTAACTTTCAACTGATAAAATACAGTCAATGGACTGATTATTTAGTTTTGCTTATCATCTTCTCATGATATTCCGCCGAAAGCTGGAACTTTTAGCTGAAAACAGTGTGTTTTCGAAAAATGCTGGTTTTTTCACACCCAATTTCTCATTTAGTTTAAGAGATACGGGTTAACTTTCAACTGATAAAATACAGTCAATGGACTGATTATTTAGTTTTGCTTATCATCTTCTCATGATATTCCGCCGAAAGCTGGAACTTTTAGCTGAAAACAGTGTGTTTTCGAAAAATGCTGGTTTTTTCACACCCAATTTCTCATTTAGTTTAAGAGATACGGGTTAACTTTCAACTGATAAAATACAGTCAATGGACTGATTATTTAGTTTTGCTTATCATCTTCTCATGATATTCCGCCGAAAGCTGGAACTTTTAGCTGAAAACAGTGTGTTTTCGAAAAATGCTGGTTTTTTCACACCCAATTTCTCATTTAGTTTAAGAGATACGGGTTAACTTTCAACTGATAAAATACAGTCAATGGACTGATTATTTAGTTTTGCTTTTCATCTCCTCATGATATTCCGCCGAAAAGCTGGAACTTTTAGCTGAAAACAGTGTGTTTTCGAAAAATGCTGGTTTTTTCACACCCAATTTCTCATTTAGTTTAAGAGATACGGGTTCACTTTCAACTGATAAAATACAGTCAATGGACTGATTATTTAGTTTTGCTTTTCATCTCCTCATGATATTCCGCCGAAAAGCTGGAACTTTTAGCTGAAAACAGTGTGTTTTCGAAAAATGCTGGTTTTTTCACACTCAATTTCTCATTTAGTTTAAGAGATACGGGTTCACTTTCAACTGATAAAATACAGTCAATGGACTGATTATTTAGTTTTGCTTATCATCTCCTCATGATATCCCGCCGAAAAGCTGGAACTTTTAGCTGAAAACAGTGTGTTTTCGAAAAATGCTGGTTTTTTCACACTCAATTTCTCATTTAGTTTAAGAGATACGGGTTAACTTTCAACTGATAAAATACAGTCAATGGACTGATTATTTAGTTTTGCTTATCATCTTCTCATGATATTCCGCCGAAAGCTGGAACTTTTAGCTGAAAACAGTGTGTTTTCGAAAAATGCTGGTTTTTTCACACCCAATTTCTCATTTAGTTTAAGAGATACGGGTTAACTTTCAACTGATAAAATACAGTCAATGGACTGATTATTTAGTTTTGCTTATCATCTTCTCATGATATTCCGCCGAAAGCTGGAACTTTTAGCTGAAAACAGTGTGTTTTCGAAAAATGCTGGTTTTTTCACACCCAATTTCTCATTTAGTTTAAGAGATACGGGTTAACTTTCAACTGATAAAATACAGTCAATGGACTGATTATTTAGTTTTGCTTATCATCTCCTCATGATATCCCGCCGAAAAGCTGGAACTTTTAGCTGAAAACAGTGTGTTTTCGAAAAATGCTGGTTTTTTCACACCCAATTTCTCATTTAGTTTAAGAGATACGGGTTAACTTTCAACTGATAAAATACAGTCAATGGACTGATTATTTAGTTTTGCTTATCATCTTCTCATGATATTCCGCCGAAAGCTGGAACTTTTAGCTGAAAACAGTGTGTTTTCGAAAAATGCTGGTTTTTTCACACTCAATTTCTCATTTAGTTTAAGAGATACGGGTTCACTTTCAACTGATAAAATACAGTCAATGGACTGATTATTTAGTTTTGCTTATGATCTCCTCATGATATTCCGCCGAAAAGCTGGAACTTTTAGCTGAAAACAGTGTGTTTTCGAAAAATGCTGGTTTTTTCACACCCTATTTCTCATTTAGTTTAAGAGATACGGGTTCACTTTCAACTGATAAAATACAGTCAATGGACTGATTATTTAGTTTTGCTTATGATCTCCTCATGATATTCCGCCGAAAGCTGGAACTTTTAGCTGAAAACAGTGTGTTTTCGAAAAATGCTGGTTTTTTCACACCCTATTTCTCATTTAGTTTAAGAGATACGGGTTCACTTTCAACTGATAAAATACAGTCAATGGACTGATTATTTAGTTTTGCTTATGATCTCCTCATGATATTCCGCCGAAAAGCTGGAACTTTTAGCTGAAAACAGTGTGTTTTCGAAAAATGCTGGTTTTTTCACACTCAATTTCTCATTTAGTTTAAGAGATACGGGTTCACTTTCAACTGATAAATTACAGTCAATGGACTGATTATTTAGTTTTGCTTATGATCTCCTCATGATATTCCGCCGAAAAGCTGGAACTTTTAGCTGAAAACAGTGTGTTTTCGAAAAATGCTGGTTTTTTCACACTCAATTTCTCATTTAGTTTAAGAGATACGGGTTCACTTTCAACTGATAAAATACAGTCAATGGACTGATTATTTAGTTTTGCTTATGATCTCCTCATGATATTCCGCCGAAAAGCTGGAACTTTTAGCTGAAAACAGTGTGTTTTCGAAAAATGCTGGTTTTTTCACACTCAATTTCTCATTTAGTTTAAGAGATACGGGTTCACTTTCAACTGATAAAATACAGTCAATGGACTGATTATTTAGTTTTGCTTATCATCTTCTCATGATATTCCGCCGAAAGCTGGAACTTTTAGCTGAAAACAGTGTGTTTTCGAAAAATGCTGGTTTTTTCACACCCTATTTCTCATTTAGTTTAAGAGATACGGGTTCACTTTCAACTGATAAAATACAGTCAATGGACTGATTATTTAGTTTTGCTTATGATCTCCTCATGATATTCCGCCGAAAAGCTGGAACTTTTAGCTGAAAACAGTGTGTTTTCGAAAAATGCTGGTTTTTTCACACTCAATTTCTCATTTAGTTTAAGAGATACGGGTTCACTTTCAACTGATAAATTACAGTCAATGGACTGATTATTTAGTTTTGCTTATGATCTCCTCATGATATTCCGCCGAAAAGCTGGAACTTTTAGCTGAAAACAGTGTGTTTTCGAAAAATGCTGGTTTTTTCACACCCAATTTCTCATTTAGTTTAAGAGATACGGGTTCACTTTCAACTGATAAAATACAGTCAATGGACTGATTATTTAGTTTTGCTTATCATCTCCTCATGATATCCCGCCGAAAAGCTGGAACTTTTAGCTGAAAACAGTGTGTTTTCGAAAAATGCTGGTTTTTTCACACCCAATTTCTCATTTCGTTTAAGAGATACGGGTTCACTTTCAACTGATAAAATACAGTCAATGGACTGATTACTTAGTTTTGCTTAAGATCTCCTCATGATATTCCGCCGAAAAGCTGGAACTTTTAGCTGAAAACAGTGTGTTTTCGAAAAATGCTGGTTTTTTCACACCCTATTTCTCATTTAGTTTAAGAGATACGGGTTCACTTTCAACTGATAAAATACAGTCAATGGACTGATTATTTAGTTTTGCTTATCATCTCCTCATGATATCCCGCCGAAAAGCTGGAACTTTTAGCTGAAAACAGTGTGTTTTCGAAAAATGCTGGTTTTTTCACACTCAATTTCTCATTTAGTTTAAGAGATACGGGTTCACTTTCAACTGATAAAATACAGTCAATGGACTGATTATTTAGTTTTGCTTATCATCTCCTCATGATATCCCGCCGAAAAGCTGGAACTTTTAGCTGAAAACAGTGTGTTTTCGAAAAATGCTGGTTTTTTCACACCCTATTTCTCATTTAGTTTAAGAGATACGGGTTCACTTTCAACTGATAAATTACAGTCAATGGACTGATTATTTAGTTTTGCTTATGATCTCCTCATGATATTCCGCCGAAAAGCTGGAACTTTTAGCTGAAAACAGTGTGTTTTCGAAAAATGCTGGTTTTTTCACACCCTATTTCTCATTTAGTTTAAGAGATACGGGTTCACTTTCAACTGATAAAATACAGTCAATGGACTGATTATTTAGTTTTGCTTATGATCTCCTCATGATATTCCGCCGAAAAGCTGGAACTTTTAGCTGAAAACAGTGTGTTTTCGAAAAATGCTGGTTTTTTCACACTCAATTTCTCATTTAGTTTAAGAGATACGGGTTCACTTTCAACTGATAAATTACAGTCAATGGACTGATTATTTAGTTTTGCTTATCATCTTCTCATGATATTCCGCCGAAAGCTGGAACTTTTAGCTGAAAACAGTGTGCTTTCGAAAAATGCTGGTTTTTTCACACCCAATTTCTCATTTAGTTTAAGAGATACGGGTTAACTTTCAACTGATAAAATACAGTCAATGGACTGATTATTTAGTTTTGCTTATCATCTTCTCATGATATTCCGCCGAAAAGCTGGAACTTTTAGCTGAAAACAGTGTGTTTTCGAAAAATGCTGGTTTTTTCACACCCAATTTCTCATTTAGTTTAAGAGATACGGGTTCACTTTCAACTGATAAAATACAGTCAATGGACTGATTATTTAGTTTTGCTTATCATCTCCTCATGATATTCCGCCGAAAAGCTGGAACTTTTAGCTGAAAACAGTGTGTTTTCGAAAAATGCTGGTTTTTTCACACCCAATTTCTCATTTAGTTTAAGAGATACGGGTTCACTTTCAACTGATAAAATACAGTCAATGGACTGATTATTTAGTTTTGCTTATCATCTCCTCATGATATCCCGCCGAAAAGCTGGAACTTTTAGCTGAAAACAGTGTGTTTTCGAAAAATGCTGGTTTTTTCACACTCAATTTCTCATTTAGTTTAAGAGATACGGGTTCACTTTCAACTGATAAAATACAGTCAATTGACTGATTATTTAGTTTTGCTTATCATCTCCTCATGATATTCCGCCGAAAGCTGGAACTTTTAGCTGAAAACAGTGTGTTTTCGAAAAATGCTGGTTTTTTCACACCCAATTTCTCATTTAGTTTAAGAGATACGGGTTAACTTTCAACTGATAAAATACAGTCAATGGACTGATTATTTAGTTTTGCTTATCATCTTCTCATGATATTCCGCCGAAAAGCTGGAACTTTTAGCTGAAAACAGTGTGTTTTCGAAAAATGCTGGTTTTTTCACACTCAATTTCTCATTTAGTTTAAGAGATACGGGTTCACTTTCAACTGATAAAATACAGTCAATGGACTGATTATTTAGTTTTGCTTATCATCTTCTCATGATATTCCGCCGAAAGCTGGAACTTTTAGCTGAAAACAGTGTGCTTTCGAAAAATTCTGGTTTTTTCACACCCAATTTCTCATTTAGTTTAAGAGATACGGGTTAACTTTCAACTGATAAAATACAGTCAATGGACTGATTATTTAGTTTTGCTTATCATCTTCTCATGATATTCCGCCGAAAAGCTGGAACTTTTAGCTGAAAACAGTGTGTTTTCGAAAAATGCTGGTTTTTTCACACCCAATTTCTCATTTAGTTTAAGAGATACGGGTTAACTTTCAACTGATAAAATACAGTCAATGGACTGATTATTTAGTTTTGCTTATCATCTCCTCATGATATCCCGCCGAAAAGCTGGAACTTTTAGCTGAAAACAGTGTGTTTTCGAAAAATGCTGGTTTTTTCACACCCAATTTCTCATTTAGTTTAAGAGATACGGGTTAACTTTCAACTGATAAAATACAGTCAATGGACTGATTATTTAGTTTTGCTTATCATCTTCTCATGATATTCCGCCGAAAGCTGGAACTTTTAGCTGAAAACAGTGTGCTTTCGAAAAATTCTGGTTTTTTCACACCCAATTTCTCATTTAGTTTAAGAGATACGGGTTCACTTTCAACTGATAAAATACAGTCAATGGACTGATTATTTAGTTTTGCTTATCATCTCCTCATGATATCCCGCCGAAAAGCTGGAACTTTTAGCTGAAAACAGTGTGTTTTCGAAAAATGCTGGTTTTTTCACACCCAATTTCTCATTTAGTTTAAGAGATACGGGTTAACTTTCAACTGATAAAATACAGTCAATGGACTGATTATTTAGTTTTGCTTATCATCTTCTCATGATATTCCGCCGAAAGCTGGAACTTTTAGCTGAAAACAGTGTGCTTTCGAAAAATTCTGGTTTTTTCACACCCAATTTCTCATTTAGTTTAAGAGATACGGGTTAACTTTCAACTGATAAAATACAGTCAATGGACTGATTATTTAGTTTTGCTTATCATCTTCTCATGATATTCCGCCGAAAAGCTGGAACTTTTAGCTGAAAACAGTGTGTTTTCGAAAAATGCTGGTTTTTTCACACCCAATTTCTCATTTAGTTTAAGAGATACGGGTTCACTTTCAACTGATAAAATACAGTCAATGGACTGATTATTTAGTTTTGCTTATCATCTCCTCATGATATCCCGCCGAAAAGCTGGAACTTTTAGCTGAAAACAGTGTGTTTTCGAAAAATGCTGGTTTTTTCACACCCAATTTCTCATTTAGTTTAAGAGATACGGGTTAACTTTCAACTGATAAAATACAGTCAATGGACTGATTATTTAGTTTTGCTTATCATCTTCTCATGATATTCCGCCGAAAAGCTGGAACTTTTAGCTGAAAACAGTGTGTTTTCGAAAAATGCTGGTTTTTTCACACCCAATTTCTCATTTAGTTTAAGAGATACGGGTTCACTTTCAACTGATAAAATACAGTCAATGGACTGATTATTTAGTTTTGCTTATCATCTCCTCATGATATCCCGCCGAAAAGCTGGAACTTTTAGCTGAAAACAGTGTGTTTTCGAAAAATGCTGGTTTTTTCACACCCAATTTCTCATTTAGTTTAAGAGATACGGGTTAACTTTCAACTGATAAAATACAGTCAATGGACTGATTATTTAGTTTTGCTTATCATCTCCTCATGATATCCCGCCGAAAAGCTGGAACTTTTAGCTGAAAACAGTGTGTTTTCGAAAAATGCTGGTTTTTTCACACCCAATTTCTCATTTAGTTTAAGAGATACGGGTTAACTTTCAACTGATAAAATACAGTCAATGGACTGATTATTTAGTTTTGCTTATCATCTTCTCATGATATTCCGCCGAAAGCTGGAACTTTTAGCTGAAAACAGTGTGTTTTCGAAAAATTCTGGTTTTTTCACACCCAATTTCTCATTTAGTTTAAGAGATACGGGTTCACTTTCAACTGATAAAATACAGTCAATGGACTGATTATTTAGTTTTGCTTATCATCTCCTCATGATATCCCGCCGAAAAGCTGGAACTTTTAGCTGAAAACAGTGTGTTTTCGAAAAATGCTGGTTTTTTCACACCCAATTTCTCATTTAGTTTAAGAGATACGGGTTAACTTTCAACTGATAAAATACAGTCAATGGACTGATTATTTAGTTTTGCTTATCATCTTCTCATGATATTCCGCCGAAAAGCTGGAACTTTTAGCTGAAAACAGTGTGTTTTCGAAAAATGCTGGTTTTTTCACACCCAATTTCTCATTTAGTTTAAGAGATACGGGTTCACTTTCAACTGATAAAATACAGTCAATGGACTGATTATTTAGTTTTGCTTATCATCTCCTCATGATATCCCGCCGAAAAGCTGGAACTTTTAGCTGAAAACAGTGTGTTTTCGAAAAATGCTGGTTTTTTCACACCCAATTTCTCATTTAGTTTAAGAGATACGGGTTAACTTTCAACTGATAAAATACAGTCAATGGACTGATTATTTAGTTTTGCTTATCATCTCCTCATGATATCCCGCCGAAAAGCTGGAACTTTTAGCTGAAAACAGTGTGTTTTCGAAAAATGCTGGTTTTTTCACACCCAATTTCTCATTTAGTTTAAGAGATACGGGTTAACTTTCAACTGATAAAATACAGTCAATGGACTGATTATTTAGTTTTGCTTATCATCTTCTCATGATATTCCGCCGAAAGCTGGAACTTTTAGCTGAAAACAGTGTGTTTTCGAAAAATTCTGGTTTTTTCACACCCAATTTCTCATTTAGTTTAAGAGATACGGGTTCACTTTCAACTGATAAAATACAGTCAATGGACTGATTATTTAGTTTTGCTTATCATCTCCTCATGATATCCCGCCGAAAAGCTGGAACTTTTAGCTGAAAACAGTGTGTTTTCGAAAAATGCTGGTTTTTTCACACCCAATTTCTCATTTAGTTTAAGAGATACGGGTTAACTTTCAACTGATAAAATACAGTCAATGGACTGATTATTTAGTTTTGCTTATCATCTTCTCATGATATTCCGCCGAAAGCTGGAACTTTTAGCTGAAAACAGTGTGTTTTCGAAAAATGCTGGTTTTTTCACACCCAATTTCTCATTTAGTTTAAGAGATACGGGTTAACTTTCAACTGATAAAATACAGTCAATGGACTGATTATTTAGTTTTGCTTATCATCTTCTCATGATATTCCGCCGAAAGCTGGAACTTTTAGCTGAAAACAGTGTGCTTTCGAAAAATTCTGGTTTTTTCACACCCAATTTCTCATTTAGTTTAAGAGATACGGGTTAACTTTCAACTGATAAAATACAGTCAATGGACTGATTATTTAGTTTTGCTTATCATCTTCTCATGATATTCCGCCGAAAAGCTGGAACTTTTAACTGAAAACAGTGTGTTTTCGAAAAATGCTGGTTTTTTCACACCCAATTTCTCATTTAGTTTAAGAGATACGGGTTCACTTTCAACTGATAAAATACAGTCAATGGACTGATTATTTAGTTTTGCTTATCATCTCCTCATGATATCCCGCCGAAAAGCTGGAACTTTTAGCTGAAAACAGTGTGTTTTCGAAAAATGCTGGTTTTTTCACACCCAATTTCTCATTTAGTTTAAGAGATACGGGTTAACTTTCAACTGATAAAATACAGTCAATGGACTGATTATTTAGTTTTGCTTATCATCTCCTCATGATATCCCGCCGAAAAGCTGGAACTTTTAGCTGAAAACAGTGTGTTTTCGAAAAATGCTGGTTTTTTCACACCCAATTTCTCATTTAGTTTAAGAGATACGGGTTAACTTTCAACTGATAAAATACAGTCAATGGACTGATTATTTAGTTTTGCTTATCATCTTCTCATGATATTCCGCCGAAAGCTGGAACTTTTAGCTGAAAACAGTGTGCTTTCGAAAAATTCTGGTTTTTTCACACCCAATTTCTCATTTAGTTTAAGAGATACGGGTTAACTTTCAACTGATAAAATACAGTCAATGGACTGATTATTTAGTTTTGCTTATCATCTTCTCATGATATTCCGCCGAAAGCTGGAACTTTTGACTGAAAACAGTGTGCTTTCGAAAAATTCTGGTTTTTTCACACCCAATTTCTCATTTAGTTTAAGAGATACGGGTTAACTTTCAACTGATAAAATACAGTCAATGGACTGATTATTTAGTTTTGCTTATCATCTCCTCATGATATCCCGCCGAAAAGCTGGAACTTTTAGCTGAAAACAGTGTGCTTTCGAAAAATGCTGGTTTTTTCACACCCAATTTCTCATTTAGTTTAAGAGATACGGGTTCACTTTCAACTGATAAAATACAGTCAATGGACTGATTATTTAGTTTTGCTTATCATCTCCTCATGATATTCCGCCGAAAAGCTGGAACTTTTAGCTGAAAACAGTGTGTTTTCGAAAAATGCTGGTTTTTTCACACCCAATTTCTCATTTAGTTTAAGAGATACGGGTTCACTTTCAACTGATAAAATACAGTCAATGGACTGATTATTTAGTTTTGCTTATCATCTCCTCATGATATCCCGCCGAAAAGCTGGAACTTTTAGCTGAAAACAGTGTGTTTTCGAAAAATGCTGGTTTTTTCACACCCAATTTCTCATTTAGTTTAAGAGATACGGGTTCACTTTCAACTGATAAAATACAGTCAATGGACTGATTATTTAGTTTTGCTTATCATCTCCTCATGATATTCCGCCGAAAGCTGGAACTTTTAGCTGAAAACAGTGTGCTTTCGAAAAATTCTGGTTTTTTCACACCCAATTTCTCATTTAGTTTAAGAGATACGGGTTAACTTTCAACTGATAAAATACAGTCAATGGACTGATTATTTAGTTTTGCTTATCATCTCCTCATGATATCCCGCCGAAAAGCTGGAACTTTTAGCTGAAAACAGTGTGCTTTCGAAAAATTCTGGTTTTTTCACACCCAATTTCTCATTTAGTTTAAGAGATACGGGTTAACTTTCAACTGATAAAATACAGTCAATGGACTGATTATTTAGTTTTGCTTATCATCTCCTCATGATATCCCGCCGAAAAGCTGGAACTTTTAGCTGAAAACAGTGTGTTTTCGAAAAATTCTGGTTTTTTCACACCCAATTTCTCATTTAGTTTAAGAGATACGGGTTCACTTTCAACTGATAAAATACAGTCAATGGACTGATTATTTAGTTTTGCTTATCATCTCCTCATGATATCCCGCCGAAAAGCTGGAACTTTTAGCTGAAAACAGTGTGCTTTCGAAAAATTCTGGTTTTTTCACACCCAATTTCTCATTTAGTTTAAGAGATACGGGTTAACTTTCAACTGATAAAATACAGTCAATGGACTGATTATTTAGTTTTGCTTATCATCTCCTCATGATATCCCGCCGAAAAGCTGGAACTTTTAGCTGAAAACAGTGTGTTTTCGAAAAATTCTGGTTTTTTCACACCCAATTTCTCATTTAGTTTAAGAGATACGGGTTCACTTTCAACTGATAAAATACAGTCAATGGACTGATTATTTAGTTTTGCTTATCATCTCCTCATGATATCCCGCCGAAAAGCTGGAACTTTTAGCTGAAAACAGTGTGCTTTCGAAAAATTCTGGTTTTTTCACACCCAATTTCTCATTTAGTTTAAGAGATACGGGTTAACTTTCAACTGATAAAATACAGTCAATGGACTGATTATTTAGTTTTGCTTATCATCTTCTCATGATATTCCGCCGAAAGCTGGAACTTTTAGCTGAAAACAGTGTGCTTTCGAAAAATTCTGGTTTTTTCACACCCAATTTCTCATTTAGTTTAAGAGATACGGGTTAACTTTCAACTGATAAAATACAGTCAATGGACTGATTATTTAGTTTTGCTTATCATCTTCTCATGATATTCCGCCGAAAGCTGGAACTTTTAGCTGAAAACAGTGTGCTTTCGAAAAATTCTGGTTTTTTCACACCCAATTTCTCATTTAGTTTAAGAGATACGGGTTAACTTTCAACTGATAAAATACAGTCAATGGACTGATTATTTAGTTTTGCTTATCATCTCCTCATGATATCCCGCCGAAAAGCTGGAACTTTTAGCTGAAAACAGTGTGCTTTCGAAAAATGCTGGTTTTTTCACACCCAATTTCTCATTTAGTTTAAGAGATACGGGTTCACTTTCAACTGATAAAATACAGTCAATGGACTGATTATTTAGTTTTGCTTATCATCTCCTCATGATATTCCGCCGAAAAGCTGGAACTTTTAGCTGAAAACAGTGTGTTTTCGAAAAATGCTGGTTTTTTCACACCCAATTTCTCATTTAGTTTAAGAGATACGGGTTAACTTTCAACTGATAAAATACAGTCAATGGACTGATTATTTAGTTTTGCTTATCATCTCCTCATGATATCCCGCCGAAAAGCTGGAACTTTTAGCTGAAAACAGTGTGTTTTCGAAAAATGCTGGTTTTTTCACACTCAATTTCTCATTTAGTTTAAGAGATACGGGTTAACTTTCAACTGATAAAATACAGTCAATGGACTGATTATTTAGTTTTGCTTATCATCTCCTCATGATATCCCGCCGAAAAGCTGGAACTTTTAGCTGAAAACAGAGTGTTTTCGAAAAATGCTGGTTTTTTCACACCCAATTTCTCATTTAGTTTAAGAGATACGGGTTAACTTTCAACTGATAAAATACAGTCAATGGACTGATTATTTAGTTTTGCTTATCATCTCCTCATGATATCCCGCCGAAAAGCTGGAACTTTTGGGTGAAAATAATTTTCTGTCTTCATCGGATGTCGCCCGGGAAAGAAGAACAAGAGACGGCAGATTGAAGGAAAGCATCATCAGGTATCGGAAACATTCTCCCCGAAATAGCCATTTAACTTTATTTTCAGAATAAAAGGATACGTTTGGTACATGGTTCAGGATTCGAGTGCATCAGATGGCTCCTCGCCTAGCTTCCGACATTCCAAAATCGCATGGACCCCCCCCCCCCTATCTGTAGCTTTCGCCATCTCTTGTAAATATTCCAATTTTTGTCTGTCTATCCCCTCTCTTCGCCCATTTTTTGTTCAATCGACGACTCGCGGAGCATCATGACGATGACGTCGTGATGTGTGATTTACCGTCCCTCCTCGTTCCTCTCCCGTCATTCTTAGAGAACACGTCTGCTTTCTTCTCCACTTCCCGTTCTCCACTCGTATCACTCGTTTTCCTGACCCACTATTTTCGTGAAAATCCCTGAACGGAGAATAACTATGACAGTTTTTTCTTGTCTCGTTTTCTCTTATCGTTTTTTTTCCTGTACATTCCCTTCCCATTGGCTTTCCTTCGCTCTCATGTAAATTTTGCTTAATAGTTCTCCTTTTCCCGGAATTGACGACTCGCGGAGCAGCATCAATTCTCGGATCATCTCGTCGACGTCCACTTGACGTATGTCGATCAGTGAAGCAATCAAGGACGGAGAAAGAGAAGCACGGCGGACGAATCGCACCTGATTGACGGCGATTCGAAGAGCTTGCGAGAGGAGCGAGAGTATTCCAAGGCGAGTGGAACGACAGTGTCCAGTGCACTTCCTTTCGAATTTGCAGATCTCCAGACGCGGTGAAATCTCAACGTCACCAACGGTACTCAAGACAATTTGTCCGGACATTCAGCCAGAGCAAATCAGCTTCATATCTCGAGAGAACTAAAAAAATTATTGGAATTGATTAGAGGTATCTCTCAGATACTTCACTTTCCTCCCGCCCTTTTTTCAGATTCCTGCGACATTTATTTGGAAAAATTGAAATCAGACGTCTCTACCAAGGGATCCTTAGGATGACTCCCGGACGACCCTGTTCCTCACTGCGCCAAATAAAATAATTATCCCGGTTCGTTCATATTCCCACATTTTTACAATTTTATCATAAATTCAGGCTCCCCCGGGCACTTCATTCGAGGCGGATCCATTTCACTGGAATGAGATCACGGCACCTCCGTTCCGAAATGAGGACGACAGAAGCGACAGAGGCTGCACTTGATCTCCTGTTTCAGATTGGACGACAACGGCGGCGGCCTCCTCCAGCAGCATCCAGTGATGAAGATTCGGCCGAAAGCGACGACAGCGATGAAGATTCGGACGACAGAGGCGAGTGTTTCGACAGTGTACCTTTTCAGATTGGACGACGACAGCCTACTCCAGAACAAAATTGTTTTGCGATGTCAAGCACCATTGAAACGGCTTATCCGCTGGTTAATCTGTCCGTCGTTGGATCCATTCTTGCGAACGACATTGTACGTTTCGGTCTCGCGATGTATCACACGATTTTGTTGATCCGTTTACCAACGGCGGGAAGATTCATCTCTCTTCCAGTCCCATTCACACAGTTTACATTTTGTGCTTAACGCCCGAGTGACTTCTTTTTTGTTCGCGCATTATCTAGACACCGTGGGCATGAAGACGTTCTATTATTTGCGTCATAAGTTCAGCCACACGGTGTCGACACGGATGCTTGATGAGCTTCCCGTCCGGAGCCTCAAGATCCTAATCGGCATTCCCCGTTTGCCCGGTGACAGTGACTGCGCACCTCCAACAGCGGTAGTTGGTGTCGACAAGGCTCCCATGTTCGCAACTGCTCCGAACTTCCGAGATCCAGCTAACGTTGGCTGTATCTATCGATCAACGATAGGAAGGTGACTGCTCCGAGCAACCGATTAATCTAGCGGTTGGTTTCTCGATCTCGAATGGAGCGTCATCCTGCAAAATTCCCACGTATTAACTTTTTTTAACTATTAAATCTTACGAAATAAATGTTTGAAACAGAAAAAAATTAACTGCATTTTTTGGGAGCCAGTCTTGACGCAAAGTTTGCAGTGGTTGCTCCCGCAGAACCTCAAGACCCTGATCCTTGGTATCACATCCGGAGATGGCCACCAGATCACCTTTTTGGCGAGAAGTCGGGAAACGAATAGAGACGTTGAAACGGAGCTTAAGATCGTGGGTCTTGGCAACACGTCCAGCAAGAAGTCCACGGTGGAACAGAGCAGGAATAGTGACAGGGTCGGTGATCTATGTCTTCGGCGATGTCCTCACTGGCGTTGTCTTCCGGGATTGCGATGTTCACGTCTTGGGGTTGCATGAGCTTGCGAACCTGCAGATTAAATGATTCACGGAATAGTCGGAGTAAGATTGGAAACTTACAGTCTCTTTTCCGCATCCAATGATAGATCTGCGCATTTCGACTGGCAGCTGGATGACTTTGTAAATTGGAACGACAGCAAGAAGGGCCTCTTTGGTCTCCTCAGCCTTGGTATCACATCCGTAGATGGTCACCAGATCACCTTTTTGGCGAGAAGTCGGGAAACGAATAGAGACGTTGAAATGGAGCTTAAGCTCGTGGGTCTTGGCAACACGTCCAGCAAGAAGTCCACGGTGGAACAGAGCAGGAATAGTGACAGCGTCGGTGATCTATGTCTTCGCGATGTCCTCACTGGCGTTGTCTTTCGGGATTGTGATGTTCACGTCGTAGGGTTGCATGAGCTTGCGAACCTGCAGATTAAATGATTCACGGAATAGTCGGAGTAAGATTGGAAACTTACAGTCTCTTTTCCGCATCCAATGATGGATCTGCGCATTTCGACTGGAAACTGGATAACCTTGGAAATTGTAATCAGAGCAAGAAGGGCCTCTTTGGTCTCCTCAGCCTTGGTATCACATCCGGAGATGGCCACCAGATCACCTTTTTGGCGAGAAGTCGGGAAACGAATAGAGACGTTAAAACGGAGCTTAAGCTCGTGGGTCTTGGCAACACGTCCAGCAAGAAGTCCACGGTGGAACAGAGCAGGAATGGTGACAGGGTCGGTGATCTATGTCTTTGGCGATGTCCTCACTGGCGTTGTGTTTCGGGATTGCGATGTTCACGTCGTAGTGTTGCATGAGCTTGCGAACCTGAAGATTAAATGATTCACGGAATAGTCGGAGTAAGATTGGAAACTTACTGTCTCTTTTCCGCGTCCAATGATGGATCTGCGCATTTCGACTGGCAGCTGGATGACTTTGGAAATTGGAACGACAGCAAGAAGGGCCTCTTTGGTCTCCTCAGCCTTGGTATCACATCCGGAGATGGCCACCAGATCACACTTCTGGCGAGAAGTCGGGAAACGAATAGAGACGTTGAAACGGAGCTTAAGCTCGTGGGTCTTGGCAACACGTCCAGCAAGAAGTCCACGGTGGAACAGAGCAAGAATGGTGACATGGTCGGTGATCTATGTCTTCGGCGATGTCCTCACTGGCGTTGTCTTTCGGGATTGCGATGTTCACGTCGTAGGGTTGCATGAGCTTGCGAACCTGCAGATTAAATGATTCACGGAATAGTCGGAGTAAGATTGGAAACTTACAGTCTCTTTTCCGCATCCATAGATGGATCTGCGCATCTCGACTGGCAGCTGGATGACTTTGGAAATTGGAACGAGAGCAGGAAGGGCCTCCTTGGTTTCCTCAGCCTTGGTATCACATCCGTAGATGGTCACCAGATCACCTTTCTCGCGAGAATTCGGGAAACGAATAGACGTTGAAACGGAGGTTAAGCTCGTGGATCTTGGCGACACGTCCAGCAAGAAGTCCACGGTGGAACAGAGCAGGAATGGTGACAGGGTCGGCGATCTATGTCTTCGGCGATGTCCTCACTGGCGTTGTGTTTCGGGATTGCGATGTTCACGTCGTAGTGTTGCATGAGCTTGCGAACCTGAAGATTAAATGATTCACGGAATAGTCGGAGTAAGATTGGAAACTTACAGTCTCTTTTCCGCATCCATAGATGGATCTGCGCATCTCGACTGGCAGCTGGATGACTTTGGAAATTGGAACGAGAGCAGGAAGGGCCTCCTTGGTTTCCTCAGCCTTGGTATCACATCCGTAGATGGTCACCAGATCACCTTTCTCGCGAGAATTCGGGAAACGAATAGACGTTGAAACGGAGGTTAAGCTCGTGGATCTTGGCGACACGTCCAGCAAGAAGTCCACGGTGGAACAGAGCAAGAATGGTGACAGGGTCGGCGATCTATGTCTTCGGCGATGTCCTCACTGGCGTTGTGTTTCGGGATTGCGATGTTCACGTCGTAGTGTTGCATGAGCTTGCGAACCTGAAGATTAAATGATTCACGGAATAGTCGGAGTAAGATTGGAAACTTACAGTCTCTTTTCCGCATCCAATGATGGATCTGCGCATTTCGACTGGCAGCTGGATGACTTTGGAAATTGGAACGACAGCAAGAAGGGCCTCTTTGGTCTCCTCAGCCTTGGTATCACATCCGGAGATGGCCACCAGATCACCTTTTTGGCGAGAAGTCGGGAAACGAATAGAGACGTTGAAATGGAGCTTAAGCTCGTGGGTCTTGGCAACACGTCCAGCAAGAAGTCCACGGTGGAACAGAGCAGGAATAGTGACAGCGTCGGTGATCTATGTCTTCGCGATGTCCTCACTGGCGTTGTCTTTCGGGATTGCGATGTTCACGTCGTAGGGTTGCATGAGCTTGCGAACCTGAAGATTAAATGATTCACGGAATAGTCGGAGTAAGATTGGAAACTTACAGTCTCTTTTCCGCATCCAATGATGGATCTGCGCATTTCGACTGGCAGCTGGATGACTTTGGAAATTGGAACGACAGCAAGAAGGGCCTCTTTGGTCTCCTCAGCCTTGGTATCACATCCGGAGATGGCCACCAGATCACCTTTTTGGCGAGAAGTCGGGAAACGAATAGAGACGTTGAAATGGAGCTTAAGCTCGTGGGTCTTGGCAACACGTCCAGCAAGAAGTCCACGGTGGAACAGAGCAGGAATAGTGACAGCGTCGGTGATCTATGTCTTCGCGATGTCCTCACTGGCGTTGTCTTTCGGGATTGCGATGTTCACGTCGTAGTGTTGCATGAGCTTGCGAACCTGAAGATTAAATGATTCACGGAATAGTCGGAGTAAGATTGGAAACTTACAGTCTCTTTTCCGCATCCATAGATGGATCTGCGCATCTCGACTGGCAGCTGGATGACTTTGGAAATTGGAACGAGAGCAGGAAGGGCCTCCTTGGTTTCCTCAGCCTTGGTATCACATCCGTAGATGGTCACCAGATCACCTTTCTCGCGAGAATTCGGGAAACGAATAGACGTTGAAACGGAGGTTAAGCTCGTGGATCTTGGCGACACGTCCAGCAAGAAGTCCACGGTGGAACAGAGCAAGAATGGTGACAGGGTCGGTGATCTATGTCTTCGGCGATGTCCTCACTGGCGTTGTGTTTCGGGATTGCGATGTTCACGTCGTAGTGTTGCATGAGCTTGCGAACCTGAAGATTAAATGATTCACGGAATAGTCGGAATAAGATTGGAAACTTACAGTCTCTTTTCCGCATCCAATGATGGATCTGCGCATTTCGACTGGCAGCTGGATGACTTTGGAAATTGGAACGACAGCAAGAGTTGCCTCTTTGGTCTCCTCAGCCTTGGTATCACATCCGGAGATGGCCACCAGATCACCTTTTTGGCGAGAAGTCGGGAAACGAATAGAGACGTTGAAACGGAGCTTAAGCTCGTGGGTCTTGGCAACACGTCCAGCAAGAAGTCCACGGTGGAACAGAGCAGGAATGGTGACAGGGTCGGTGATCTATGTCTTTGGCGATGTCCTCACTGGCGTTGTGTTTCGGGATTGCGATGTTCACGTCGTAGTGTTGCATGAGCTTGCGAACCTGAAGATTAAATGATTCACGGAATAGTCGGAGTAAGATTGGAAACTTACTGTCTCTTTTCCGCGTCCAATGATGGATCTGCGCATTTCGACTGGCAGCTGGATGACTTTGGAAATTGGAACGACAGCAAGAAGGGCCTCTTTGGTCTCCTCAGCCTTGGTATCACATCCGGAGATGGCCACCAGATCACACTTCTGGCGAGAAGTCGGGAAACGAATAGAGACGTTGAAACGGAGCTTAAGCTCGTGGGTCTTGGCAACACGTCCAGCAAGAAGTCCACGGTGGAACAGAGCAAGAATGGTGACATGGTCGGTGATCTATGTCTTCGGCGATGTCCTCACTGGCGTTGTCTTTCGGGATTGCGATGTTCACGTCGTAGTGTTGCATGAGCTTGCGAACCTGCAGATTAAATGATTCACGGAATAGTCGGAGTAAGATTGGAAACTTACAGTCTCTTTTCCGCATCCATAGATGGATCTGCGCATCTCGACTGGCAGCTGGATGACTTTGGAAATTGGAACGAGAGCAGGAAGGGCCTCCTTGGTTTCCTCAGCCTTGGTATCACATCCGTAGATGGTCACCAGATCACCTTTCTCGCGAGAATTCGGGAAACGAATAGACGTTGAAACGGAGGTTAAGCTCGTGGATCTTGGCGACACGTCCAGCAAGAAGTCCACGGTGGAACAGAGCAGGAATGGTGACAGGGTCGGCGATCTATGTCTTCGGCGATGTCCTCACTGGCGTTGTGTTTCGGGATTGCGATGTTCACGTCGTAGTGTTGCATGAGCTTGCGAACCTGAAGATTAAATGATTCACGGAATAGTCGGAGTAAGATTGGAAACTTACAGTCTCTTTTCCGCATCCATAGATGGATCTGCGCATCTCGACTGGCAGCTGGATGACTTTGGAAATTGGAACGAGAGCAGGAAGGGCCTCCTTGGTTTCCTCAGCCTTGGTATCACATCCGTAGATGGTCACCAGATCACCTTTCTCGCGAGAATTCGGGAAACGAATAGACGTTGAAACGGAGGTTAAGCTCGTGGATCTTGGCGACACGTCCAGCAAGAAGTCCACGGTGGAACAGAGCAAGAATGGTGACAGGGTCGGCGATCTATGTCTTCGGCGATGTCCTCACTGGCGTTGTGTTTCGGGATTGCGATGTTCACGTCGTAGTGTTGCATGAGCTTGCGAACCTGAAGATTAAATGATTCACGGAATAGTCGGAGTAAGATTGGAAACTTACAGTCTCTTTTCCGCATCCAATGATGGATCTGCGCATTTCGACTGGCAGCTGGATGACTTTGGAAATTGGAACGACAGCAAGAAGGGCCTCTTTGGTCTCCTCAGCCTTGGTATCACATCCGGAGATGGCCACCAGATCACCTTTTTGGCGAGAAGTCGGGAAACGAATAGAGACGTTGAAATGGAGCTTAAGCTCGTGGGTCTTGGCAACACGTCCAGCAAGAAGTCCACGGTGGAACAGAGCAGGAATAGTGACAGCGTCGGTGATCTATGTCTTCGCGATGTCCTCACTGGCGTTGTCTTTCGGGATTGCGATGTTCACGTCGTAGGGTTGCATGAGCTTGCGAACCTGAAGATTAAATGATTCACGGAATAGTCGGAGTAAGATTGGAAACTTACAGTCTCTTTTCCGCATCCAATGATGGATCTGCGCATTTCGACTGGCAGCTGGATGACTTTGGAAATTGGAACGACAGCAAGAAGGGCCTCTTTGGTCTCCTCAGCCTTGGTATCACATCCGGAGATGGCCACCAGATCACCTTTTTGGCGAGAAGTCGGGAAACGAATAGAGACGTTGAAATGGAGCTTAAGCTCGTGGGTCTTGGCAACACGTCCAGCAAGAAGTCCACGGTGGAACAGAGCAGGAATAGTGACAGCGTCGGTGATCTATGTCTTCGCGATGTCCTCACTGGCGTTGTGTTTCGGGATTGCGATGTTCACGTCGTAGTGTTGCATGAGCTTGCGAACCTGAAGATTAAATGATTCACGGAATAGTCGGAGTAAGATTGGAAACTTACAGTCTCTTTTCCGCATCCAATGATGGATCTGCGCATTTCGACTGGAAACTGGATAACCTTGGAAATTGTAATCAGAGCAAGAAGGGCCTCTTTGGTCTCCTCAGCCTTGGTATCACATCCGGAGATGGCCACCAGATCACCTTTTTGGCGAGAAGTCGGGAAACGAATAGAGACGTTAAAACGGAGCTTAAGCTCGTGGGTCTTGGCAACACGTCCAGCAAGAAGTCCACGGTGGAACAGAGCAGGAATGGTGACAGGGTCGGTGATCTATGTCTTTGGCGATGTCCTCACTGGCGTTGTGTTTCGGGATTGCGATGTTCACGTCGTAGTGTTGCATGAGCTTGCGAACCTGAAGATTAAATGATTCACGGAATAGTCGGAGTAAGATTGGAAACTTACAGTCTCTTTTCCGCATCCAATGATGGATCTGCGCATTTCGACTGGCAGCTGGATGACTTTGGAAATTGGAACGACAGCAAGAAGGGCCTCTTTGGTCTCCTCAGCCTTGGTATCACATCCGGAGATGGCCACCAGATCACCTTTTTGGCGAGAAGTCGGGAAACGAATAGAGACGTTGAAATGGAGCTTAAGCTCGTGGGTCTTGGCAACACGTCCAGCAAGAAGTCCACGGTGGAACAGAGCAGGAATAGTGACAGCGTCGGTGATCTATGTCTTCGCGATGTCCTCACTGGCGTTGTCTTTCGGGATTGCGATGTTCACGTCGTAGGGTTGCATGAGCTTGCGAACCTGAAGATTAAATGATTCACGGAATAGTCGGAGTAAGATTGGAAACTTACAGTCTCTTTTCCGCATCCAATGATGGATCTGCGCATTTCGACTGGCAGCTGGATGACTTTGGAAATTGGAACGACAGCAAGAAGGGCCTCTTTGGTCTCCTCAGCCTTGGTATCACATCCGGAGATGGCCACCAGATCACCTTTTTGGCGAGAAGTCGGGAAACGAATAGAGACGTTGAAATGGAGCTTAAGCTCGTGGGTCTTGGCAACACGTCCAGCAAGAAGTCCACGGTGGAACAGAGCAGGAATAGTGACAGCGTCGGTGATCTATGTCTTCGCGATGTCCTCACTGGCGTTGTGTTTCGGGATTGCGATGTTCACGTCGTAGTGTTGCATGAGCTTGCGAACCTGAAGATTAAATGATTCACGGAATAGTCGGAGTAAGATTGGAAACTTACAGTCTCTTTTCCGCATCCAATGATGGATCTGCGCATTTCGACTGGAAACTGGATAACCTTGGAAATTGTAATCAGAGCAAGAAGGGCCTCTTTGGTCTCCTCAGCCTTGGTATCACATCCGGAGATGGCCACCAGATCACCTTTTTGGCGAGAAGTCGGGAAACGAATAGAGACGTTGAAACGGAGCTTAAGATCGCGGATCTTGGCAACACGTCCAGCAAGAAGTCCACGGTGGAACAGAGCAGGAATAGTGACAGGGTCGGTGATCTATGTCTTCGGCGATGTCCTCACTGGCGTTGTGTTTCGGGATTGCGATGTTCACGTCGTAGTGTTGCATGAGCTTGCGAACCTGAAGATTAAATGATTCACGGAATAGTCGGAGTAAGATTGGAAACTTACAGTCTCTTTTCCGCATCCAATGATGGATCTGCGCATTTCGACTGGCAGCTGGATGACTTTGGAAATTGGAACGAGAGCAGGAAGGGCCTCCTTGGTTTCCTCAGCCTTGGTATCACATCCGTAGATGGTCACCAGATCACCTTTCTCGCGAGAAGTCGGGAAACGAATAGAGACGTTGAAACGGAGCTTAAGATCGCGGATCTTGGCAACACGTCCAGCAAGAAGTCCACGGTGGAACAGAGCAGGAATGGTGACAGGGTCGGTGATCTATGTCTTCGGCGATGTCCTCACTGGCGTTGTCTTTCGGGATTGCGATGTTCACGTCGTAGGGTTGCATGAGCTTGCGAACCTGCAGATTAAATGATTCACGGAATAGTCGGAGTAAGATTGGAAACTTACAGTCTCTTTTCCGCATCCAATGATAGATCTGCGCATTTCGACTGGCAGCTGGATGACTATGGAAATTGGAACGACAGCAAGAAGGGCCGCTTTGGTGAAATCTCCTCGACAAGAGCGGCGCCGCGAGCCGAGAAGTTTTTGTAGTACGGCCAACGACGATCTTGATGTCAACAGTCTCCGAGAGCTGCCCAATGGCTTCTTCCAGGGCAGCCTTGGCCTTTGGAACGTCATCCTTCTTTCCGAGCAAATGGATCGTCTCCTTCTGGGCGTCTCCCTCCTTCGGGAACATGTTGCGTACATTGAGGGTGTCACGAAGCTTGAGTCATCGATCCTCCCGTTCCAATACGAAAACGGTGGAACACGGTCTCAGCCTTGACAATTTCCTCAATGTAGTTCTCCTCCTTGTCCTTGGCGAGAGCCGACAGAAGGGCAACAGCCTTCTTGACGTCATCGGCTGGTCCACGGATGGAAACCTTGGTGGATTCGTTCTTCTCGGATGGGAACTTGATGTGGATACCTCCACACTCCTGCGCAATGTCGGCGATGAGACGACGTCCGTGTCCGAAGAAACGGGTCTGAACCTTCGATGGAATGTCGATGGTTTCCTCGGCCCCGTTGGCGAGTTCCTCCTGGATCTTGGAAGTCGATGCAATCGTACACATCGTTGTTCTTGTCCTGCGTAGTCAGCGAGTTCTGTAATTTCTTACGACAAGAGCAGTATCTGTGGGACAATCTAAATTTTTCCACAAAAAACCTATTCCTAACCCATCTACTACCTAAGTCTCACTTCTCGGGTGCGGCCCAGCTGCTCCCCATCATGGAGTTCGGTTTGTATGTACTTAACACTCTGGCGCGAAGCCAGAGCGTTGTTCCCCTCCAATGTGAAGACCGGAGTCTTCAACGGCCCGCAGGTCCGCCGATCCTCAGGATGCACTACCACTAGCTCGGTGAGGAGCTTCCGGGGTTAGTCTATCAGTTTTCCACATAAACTTCAAGACGAACCCCCCGGCACGTGGCTCTCCGGGAAGCAGGGCGAGGAGGTGAGGGGGAGATTTTGGAAATTCTAACGAAAACTCAAGGCCGAGCTAAGTTAACAGGGAGACACAAAAAACCCTTTCTTTTTTTGAAGTAAACAACTCGCCTGACATGTGTCCTCTGTCGCCAATTGTGCTCACAGTAGTGATGATTACTCCTGCGTCCGGTGACGGTAATCTTTCCATCATCGGATCCATTTTCTGGAAGGTCAACACGGGTCTCGGTCTCGTCGCGATGCTTGCGGATGAGGGCTCCTCCCTTTCCGACGATGTGCTTCAAGAACTCCTTAAAGATGGCCACAGTCTGCTGGTAGTTGTTCTCGGCCTGCAATAATCAGATAAAAATATTTGAATTGAAACGATTAAATCTCTTACGTATTCCTTCGAGAGAACTGTCAGATTCTCGTAGACGGCATCAACCTCGGCCTCGTCTCCGCGAATGTTGACAAGCTCCGCCTGCAACTTGCCGGATCACTGACGTTGTGATCCGAGCTTCCAAGATCCAGCTAATGTTGGCTGTATCTATCGATCAACGATGGGAAGGACCCCAAGCTCCTCAAACAGCGGTAGTCGGTGTCGACGAGGCTCCCATGTCTTGAGGATGGAGAACACGAGATGTCCTCTGTCGCCAATTGTGCTCACAGTAGTGATGATTGCTTTGGCGTCCTCGACAAGAGAGGCGCCGCGAGCCGAGAAGTTTTTGTAGTACGGCCAACAACGATCTTGATGTCAACAGTCTCCGAGAGCTCGCGCAAAGCACACAGCCTTAAAAGCTTGATCGACATTCTCCGTTTGTCCGGTGACCGTGATGTCCTCACTGGCGTTTTGCTTCGATTCACTGATGGACACTTCGTTCGAGTCGGATCTATTTTTCGGGAACGAGATGACGTTTGTCCGGTGACCGTGATGTCCTCACTGGCGTTGTGTTTCGGGATTGCGATGTTCACGTCGTAGTGTTGCATGAGCTTGCGAACCTGAAGATTAAATGATTCACGGAATAGTCGGAGTAAGATTGGAAACTTACAGTCTCTTTTCCGCATCCATAGATGGATCTGCGCATCTCGACTGGCAGCTGGATGACTTTGGAAATTGGAACGACAGCAAGAAGGGCCTCTTTGGTCTCCTCAGCCTTGGTATCACATCCGTAGATGGTCACCAGATCACCTTTCTCGCGAGAATTCGGGAAACGAATAGACGTTGAAACGGAGGTTAAGCTCGTGGATCTTGGCGACACGTCCAGCAAGAAGTCCACGGTGGAACAGAGCAGGAATGGTGACAGGGTCGGCGATCTATGTCTTCGGCGATGTCCTCACTGGCGTTGTGTTTCGGGATTGCGATGTTCACGTCGTAGTGTTGCATGAGCTTGCGAACCTGAAGATTAAATGATTCACGGAATAGTCGGAGTAAGATTGGAAACTTACAGTCTCTTTTCCGCATCCATAGATGGATCTGCGCATCTCGACTGGCAGCTGGATGACTTTGGAAATTGGAACGAGAGCAGGAAGGGCCTCCTTGGTTTCCTCAGCCTTGGTATCACATCCGTAGATGGTCACCAGATCACCTTTCTCGCGAGAATTCGGGAAACGAATAGACGTTGAAACGGAGGTTAAGCTCGTGGATCTTGGCGACACGTCCAGCAAGAAGTCCACGGTGGAACAGAGCAGGAATGGTGACAGGGTCGGCGATCTATGTCTTCGGCGATGTCCTCACTGGCGTTGTGTTTCGGGATTGCGATGTTCACGTCGTAGTGTTGCATGAGCTTGCGAACCTGCAGATTAAATGATTCACGGAATAGTCGGAGTAAGATTGGAAACTTACAGTCTCTTTTCCGCATCCAATGATGGATCTACGCATCTCGACTGGCAGCTGGATGACTTTGGAAATTGGAACGAGAGCAGGAAGGGCCTCCTTGGTTTCCTCAGCCTTGGTATCACATCCGGAGGTGGTCACCAGATCACCTTTCTCGCGAGAATTCGGGAAACGAATAGACGTTGAAACGGAGGTTAAGCTCGTGGATCTTGGCATCACGTCCAGCAAGAAGTCCACGGTGGAACAGAGCAGGAATGGTGACAGGGTCGGCGATCGATGGGAAGGACCCCAAGCTCCTCCAACAGCGGTAGTCGGTGTCGACGAGGCTCCCATGTTTGGGAACTGCTCTGAGCTTCCGAGATCCAGCTGCCATGGGGCTCCCTTCTTTTGAACAGTGGCTGGAGCCTGGTGTTGGCGAGAAGAAGAGTTCTCCTGTTGACGTGGAGACATGTATTGCGTCTGGAAAAGGAGTATGAATGAATGTTCTGACGAATAGAACAACTCACCCTCTCGACGTTGTCAAGCAAAAACTCTTCTTCTTCGACACGGAGGAAGTCGATGCAATCGTACACATCGCTACGTATTCGATGACTGAAATTATTTAGAATGAGGAAACTATTCAGAATGGAAAGAGAGGTGAGAAGTAGAAGAAAAATAAAGGTAGGCAGACGAGCGCTGCGGAAATCCGCGAGCTTGAGAAGAACCAGAAAAGCGCTAGAACACGCGCCAACACGTGCGCTCCAAACGGCCCCACAGACGCATCGAAAACGCGCCAACATGGGCGGCATGTGCAGCAGTCGTTCAGAGAAAAAACACGGCCGACCACCGCCATGCTTGCAGGGAACACGAATGAGCGACGGGACCCGTGGGTCGGGTAAATGGGCGGGGCCGAGAAAGAGCGAGAGAGCTAAGTCTCGCGGCAGGTATTTAGGTCACAGATCAAATGAGAATGTCTCGAGAGCGCACTTGCATTGCGGGCAGGAGAGACGCAGAGAAATCGGCACGTTAGAGAAAATTGCATTGCAGGTCTGATAATGCGAAAATTAACAAAAAAAAAGTGATTCTAGCGTGAATCATTGTGAAACGGCATTTCCCGTACAGCAGAATACAAATAGAATCAGAAAACAACGAATTTTTGCGATCAGCACAGAGACAAAAAAGAAAAACTCAGGTAACTGGTCTACTATGTTATTAGAAGATTTTACAATCTAACTGCAGAGAATTAAGCTTCTAACGTGGCATTATTAGATTGCAAAATTCTCTGATTAGAATCAAAAATTTTCTAAGAAGACTTCAAAAACTTCTAATAAGATTGTTAACTTGGCGCGGAGTATCGTAGTGAACGTTGTTTAGCAAAAATTGAAAAATTCAATATTCCTTTTGCGCTTTGACGATTTATTAAACAAAGCCGTTTATTTCGATTTGAAAAGGACAAATTTTAAAAATTTAATTATTGTTTTATTGTTATTATGAAGGCAGCGTTATTTCTAAAAATAAATCGGCGAAAAAAAATTAATGAATATTTAAACTTTAGCGAGCAAAATCCGTTATACGCCTTCAAACTGGAAAGGACTTAAGTCTAGTGTAGTAAAGTAAATTTGCAATATTTAGAGCGCTTGATAAGATTGCAAAAATCAAGAGAGAATCGTGAATAGGCTATCAAACAAAAAATTTATATCAACGAGTAGAAAAAAAAAGAGAAAAGGGGCCTCGAAACTCTTCAACTGGATTTGCTCTTGCTCGCGTTGCACGACTGTTCGATGTCGCTCTCGATGCTCTTCACGAACAACATCGTGTCGTCGTCGTTCTGATCCTCGAAGAACTCCTCCGGTTTGTCCGTCTTCCTCTTCCGCGGCATGTCCGCCTTCTTGCCCGTCGCTGCTGCTGCTGCCGCCGCAACCGCCGTCACCTTCGCCTTCACCACCTCCGTCTTCGCCGCTGCCGCCACTGCTGCCGGCGATGGTGGTCGAGCGGGATTCTTGTTATCCTCCTGAGTGTCGTCTAATTTTAGATGAGTGTTACTTGTTTTTTGGGTCTGCAACATTATCGAATCGATTAATTGGAAAGTTGCCCCGCTACAACTTACTGTTTTTTGCATTTCGCTTGATCAGAATCGAGAAATGACCACTTCGGTTTTATAATATCACGTTACAAGGGGACACAACGTGTTGCTCTCTTTTCCTAGTCCCCGAGGGTTTTTCGCATTTTTTTCGAATTAAAAAAAAAGATTTAAAAAAATTACACCCAACATTTTAGACAATTGACCCGAAAAATTGAATGCCGTGACTAGGCTTTCGAAAGGCGTTTCTAGGTGGACTCCGCCAATCGGACCTGCGTGCGGCAAAGTTACAAAATTTCGCGCGAAACCGACGTCGCCCACGTTTCTGGATTGCTGATTGGTGGCCGGACCCGGCAAAATGCTGCAAAAATTAATTAACTGATAAACGCCGCCGCCGGTCCGTCGTGACAGCGTGTAACATTCAGAGGCACTGGTCGGTCGAACAGCCATAAAGACCTATCCGGAAAAGAATGCATTCCAATATTCAGTCATTCATTAAAAATAATCATTGGGCTCTGTAGTTCTGTGGATCACTTTTTCGCTTCCTTGTCGCTCTTCAAAAGATCAGCCGTCGGCTCGCCAACCGTCGGTTCCGTGTTTTTCTCCTTCTTCGGTTTATCCTTTACATTCTTACTCTCATCTTTCTTCTCTTCCTTCTTCTCTTCCTTCTTCTCATCCTTCTTCTCATCCTTCTTCTCGTCCTTCTTCTCACTCTTCTTATCATCCTTCTTATCATTCTTCTTTTCATCCTTCTTTTCGTCAGGCCAAACTCCTGGAGCTTTTTTTATTCCAATAGGATCTTCCTGAAAAAAAAAAACTATCTAAATGAACCATCACCGCAAAAGTACCGAAAAGTAACGTCCGTCCGGTCTCTCCCAATCGGCTGGTGCAACTGATGGCTGAAATCATTCAATAATCAATAATGCATCGCCGGCGCACAAGCCCACATCCGGATCCTTAGTCTCAAAGTCGTATCTAGACTTTGGCGTTTGTTTCTCAGCCAACATCACATCCCACAGAGACTGGAAGATTTCGCTGAAAATTGTACGAGAACCTCCTCAACCGTCCGTCATTTAAAAAACGCACTGATATTGCGGTCTTTCATAACAGTTGAGCTTCCGCAAATTCGGAAAGACATCTTTGAGCAAAAGTGGCATGTTTTGCATGACATGTGCATCGGGCATGTGCAACTTCATATTCTCCACCTCGTCACGATTCTGCGACGTTTGCCAAGGCAGTCCGCCGTTCAATTCAATGAGAACGTAGAATAGCGAGAATATGTCGTCGGCACGACCTTGTTCCAGACGTAGGTGCACATTGGGCGACGTGTACCGAAGCGTTCCTCGAAACTCGGCAGAACCGCGCGCACGACGAGCCGTCCATTTGTCCAATTTTGGGTCCTGTAAGAATGTTCTGGATATTTGGATTGAAGAAACAATCTCACATATGTGGCAAACGGACGAGCCAATCCAAAGTCGAGAATGTGCACGACGCGTGCGCGCGCGCTGTCATCCGGGTGGCCCATCATGAAGTTTTGCGGTTTGATGTCACGATGAATGAATCCACAGTCGTGAATGTACTTGATGCCATAGAGACATTGAATGCCCAGACGCGACCACGTGCCTTTCGAAAAGCGCTCCTTCTTTTGCTTCGTTTTCAGAGTCTTCAGGTTTTCGCCCAGAAGCGTCATGATCATGTAACCTGAAGAGCCGAGATATCATCTCCTCCAACTGACCACCCGCCGACTCACAATACTTCTTTCGCTTCGCCGAGCCATACAGTTCCGGAATGTGCGGAGCAGGTCCCTTGCTGTTGAGTTGACGCAGGATCAGAGCCTCCAGCTTGATCGCCGATCCACCTTCCACCTCGTTCGATTCGGCCTTGAGAGCAGCGGTACGCTTCTTGCCAAACTTCTCCTTGACCAGGTACACCTGACCAAAGCCTCCCTCATCGAGCGTCTTCGTGATGACCCATCCTCCAAACCTGCAAACAGACGGCTTCTTTGAACTGAACCGCAGCCAACACTCACTCCTTGCCAATCTTGAAGCGAACGTTGTCCATCGGATCCTTCTCCTTTTCCTTCTCTTTTTCCTTTTCCTTCTCCTTCTTCTCATCTTTCTTCTCATCTTTCTTCTCCTCCTTCTTGTCCTTCTCCTTTTCGTCTTCCTTTTTATCGACTGCCATTCTTACTTCTCTTGCTTCTGGCTACTAATCTTTTTTCTCCTGTCTTACTGGAATTCCTTTCAGGGAGCGAAAGGAGCAAAGAGGTTACCGTCAAGCGACTGAAGAACTAACGAAACTGATTCAAAATCTAAACTGATCCCCCCTCCCTCTTGATGTTGCTGATACCACGTGCCGCTGATCTTATCTCGCTGGTTCACGTGTTTAGATTCAAATAATTGATAGCGTCATTTCCGAGTTTATATAGAACAAAGTTTTATTTTTTTTATCAGAGAAATGAGACATAAAAAAGTGCGTCAAATGCGTGTCGGAAGTCGTCTGCTTCGAGCCACCTTTCCGAATCCTTCTGCTCCGTGGACCCACTTCGAACCCTGACAGACACTTCTCGAAGCTTCGGATGGGCTCTCAACCCAGTTATCGCCAAATATCGATGACTCACAAAGTTGTTCTCTTTGAATTGTCGCTCCCTACAGCAAATCATCGATTGACGATTGAACAGTTCCTTGAGGGTCTCGCGAATTTCTTCATTTCCTTCTAGACAGTTCACCATCAGGGAGAGTTCAGTGCACGGGCGGCCGGTCAAATGGGTCAGAATCAGTGATACGGGGCAATTGATAAGGTTCTGATAGCCACCGAGAAGTCTGAAAGTTCGGGATTCGAAGGGAAATTCGATTTACTGTCCACTTTGCGAGGGCTTTTTCCAGCAAAGGGCACCAGAAATTGTTGCCGGGGGCTTGAGCGAATATCAGTTTCTTATCGATAACCGGCAATTTGTCGTCTACCACCACACTAATCAATTGACCATTTTCTTTGAATAAACTGAATTTGAGGGTTCCTAAAAATGGGAAAAGTTGGGAATTGAGAATCGCCTACTCACCATCAAATCCTTGTTCATTCGCATAATCAACACTGGGCATTATCATCCGGAAAGCTTCCGGAAAACCGGTCAACGCTGCAGTTGCCGCCTGGAACGCCGAGCTCGTCTCCGAGCCGCCCGACACGTGGAATCGACGAGAAAAGTGTTGACCACGTGGCACCCTTTCGTTGAAAAACATTGGAGAGACTGCGATTTCAGTGGGCCGAAGCCATTGGAGATTTGGAGAATTCCGAAGGTTGGAGGGGAAATTTAAGGTGGAATTGAAGGACATTTGAGAAGGAAAAGAGATGAAATGAAGTCAGAAACGTTAGTTTGAATGATTAGAAATGATAAGAAATGATAGACAGATGAGGAAAAGTGAATGATGCATCGAAAGGGAGGCTGAGCAATTGCAAACACGCCGAAACCCTTCTTACACCTACACTCTTTTCTCGGGTCTCGAGATGTACAAGTGTTGGAAACTGCGTTGGAACTCCTCAAACTCTATCCATCTCTCTTCCGAATTTCCATTCACTACCAAATTCGCCCGAATGGAAACTTTTAGAATTGGCGGTTTTGTGGCGACCGGTAGAGAGTACCATTTCCGGATTCCGGTTACGGCAGACGACCGGTTCGATGGTGTAATGATGACGATGACGGATTCTTGTGTCATGGCTTCAGAGAGTTTCAGGAAAATCCCTTCCGGAGACGCTCGCTTTACTGGCGAATAGATAGATTTCAGACCTGTCAGATGGAAAATTATCTCATCGGGAGCGGCGTCTTGAACTCTCACGTAGCCTCCTTCATTTTCAAGAAATCTGAGGAAGACACATTTTATCAGAAGAGCGCGATTGTAGACTCACGACGCATACGCCTTTTCGAGAAAGGCGCACCAAAAGATGTCGGCGGGCGCTTGTGCGTAGATCAATTTCTTGTCGACTGTGGGCAGGCGATTATCGATTTTCACGCATTTCATAGTGTTCGGCGCGGTGTAGAAGTTGAAGCAGAACCTCCCTGTAATGGTTTTTAGCGAATATTCTGATTTCACCCTTCGACATTTGGCTTCCAGCACCTACCATCTCTGATCCTGTGCCCCTTGACGATCCGTGCGAACTTCTCCGGATAAGCCGTCAAACTGGCGACCACCGCCAGAAACGATCCTTCACACTGTCCGGCGGACACTTCGACACGCCTCGAGAAGCTCTCCTCCATTGCGATTTTGACAAGGAATCTCGGATTTTCGACGATTTCCGCGGGTTGGAGCCATTGAATTTTGTCGCGAGAAGGTAGGAGAGCAGGTTGGTTCATGGTGAGGAATAGAAGTGATTGAGAGTGATAAGAAATGATAACAGAGAGGGGGGGGGTGCCATGTGAGGAAGAGTTCTCGGGGGAGTCCAGACTAATTGCTCACAGTAGTTGTTTGTTGCGGGGGTTTCTGGAACTGGAGTGAAGGGATCCTTTGCTTGCTCGTTCAACATCCCAAGGTCTTTCCAGGCTCGTCGTCTTGCATACTTCATGTTTTGATCTAATCGCAACCTCACATGACTATTGTGGTATTTGTTGCGAAAACAACAAGCAAAAGTAGGTTGCGGAGGACGTTCGGAAAAGTGCAAACTCGGCGGATGGCATTGAGAAAATCGGATCGTCGTCGTCGTCGTCGTCGCGGCGGTGAAGTAGAGAGGGGAGATGAACGAGTTTGCTAACTCGTACGGACAGGTTAATTCTATGCGCCGCGCATTTTGATGGTGATTGATAAGTTGAGTGGAACAGTGGTTACTGATCGATGACTAACGTGTTTCCAGTGTCTTGACGAACTTCCAGAGTCCGTGGTTTCAAAGAGGACTACTATGGACCATAGTCTATGGTTCCTGCCCTGGCTCCCCATCATCCTCCGTCCCCGTCTCCTTTCCCCTCGTCCTTTCCGTCATCATTGCCTGCAATTTGCTCTTCTCCCCGCCACGGCCGGACTCGCGTCTGGCTCGTGGCTCCCGTGACACACGCACACACACACACACACTTCTTTCCCTCCGAACATGCACTCTTTTTTCTTCTAGGCTCTTGGCACGGCGCACGAGCCAATAAATTCCTCTGTTCTCTCTCCGTCTTCTCTCTTGTCTTGATGTCTTTCTCTCATGAGCTCTATCTCTTCTTCTTCTTCTCCTTCTTCTCCGCCGTGACGCCCGTTCTGAACGACTCGGAAGCGAAGAAGAAGAGAAGCAAATGAGAAGTAGAAGAAGAAGGAGAACGATGAGTGAGCGTGTCTCGAAGAAATGGAAAGTTTCTCCATCTCTCTCTCTCTCGCTCGCTCCCTCGAGAAAGGTATGCTGTGTGTGGCAAGAAACGGACGGGAAGCGACGGAAAAAAAAAGTGGCGAGACGGGAAGAGACGACAACTATTGGGTGTGTGTGTGTTGCAAGAAGCGCCCCCGGCGGGACGGACGGGGGGACGGTGATGTTCGATGTGTTGTAAGCGTCGGCGGTGGTAGCAGAAGAAGGGGTAGAAGAAGACGAAGAAGAAGACGACGACCGCTGACCTTCGAGATGGACCTTCCGTTGGGGCAGGCGACGGGCATTCGAGAAGCTTACACACTGTTTCAAGGTTGTGTTAAACTGTTGAAGCTGCTTCTTGCGTTTGGCCTTGGCACTTTGCCAATTGATGTTAACCTACTGTTGGTACACCGTTGTTCCTGCCCAGACACGAGCAAAAACCAATTGGCTCTGAGTTCATGGCAATCGAGTGTATGTGTGTGTGTGTGTGTTCGCCACCACACATACCTCGTGTAGTCAGGTGGCCAGAGTGTCTTCTTCAGCTGATAACTGATTACTCGGCGCCGGAGCCATCAGACAATTTGTGTTTACTTTGCATGCGCGCGCTGACTATCAGGGTGAGAGAAGGCAAAGTTCTGCGGCACGCCGAATACCCGGAACACCGACGTCGTCTCGAGCTCTGATGATTGTGCTCTGGTGTTTAGGAGTCCAGTGGAGCGCACTTGCCTCCTAACTCGCTCCATTGAGAAGATCCAATTTCATTTTCATCCCGCCATATTCAGCTGCCTGCCTGGCCCCAAACAAAAATGCAAATGTCACAACAAATTAACCCGTGCGCACTCCCCATCTCTCTCCCAGTCGTCTTCTAGTGTCTCTTTTACGCTCCCGTTTTCCCTTCTATATCGAATTCACCCCGCTCCTCGTCTCCTTCTTCTTCTTCCTTATCATCATCTCTTTCGAACGTGTTGTTCTCTTTTCTCGGCGCCCGCCCATGTCTCTGCGTCTCTTGGCTCTCAGTCTCGTGACTAAAAATTGAGAGAAAGCGCAAGAGGAAGAGAGAGAGAGAGAGAGAGATAGACCACGGCGGCGGCGTCCGTTGGGGAGGGTGTCCGTCCGTTGATGTTCGCGAGAGAATCGCCCCCCTTCTGCTGCTGCTGCTGCTGCTGCCAAGTCGCGAGAGACGTCCGGCCGAGGGAGTGAGTCGTCGCGAGAGTCGCAGACGGCGCCGCGCCGACCGCTTCGCACTTTTTCTCTTTCTGTCCCCCCACTTCTCGTCGTCGTCATCGTCGTGTGCGTGTGTGTGTGTGTGTGTGTGTCCCGTCCGTCCCCGCACATTGTTTCTTCTTCTCCTCCCCTCGCCCCAATGTTCTCCTGGGGTTCGTCGTTCCGTGGGGGCGGCGTCCTTCCCGTTATTCAGGGCTCATGTGCTCCGCGGTCGGGGCTCGTGTGCTCTTCCAGAACGAGCACACTCTCCAATCTTCGGTCTCCTCGGTAGAACATCTGTCTGATTATATGCTCCGTGTGCTCTTAGAGCTCCGCGAGCAAGTTTCCCACCTCGAGGACAGTTATCATTAGAGCGCTCTTTATCGTGCGATCTTTGCGGTACCAGGCGCGCTCTTCCTCCCACTTTGCACTTTTTCAAAAGTACAGTAACCCTGTTACACAGCGGCGGGCGCGCGCGCCGCAACCGTGCGTATCCTATCGGGAATCTCGATGTGCCTGGGATCCTCATGAAGTCATTGTCCTGATTCCAGGGCTCCGAGGGTATTGGTGCGTTTCCAGTCCATCGCAAAGTCTCCTCAATTACACTTGACGCGTTTTCAGTTTCGCCTGCGCATTCTTTGTGCCCTTCTTCCAACGGGCACAAGCCCAAACCGAACAGTTCGCTTCCTCTCGCGGGGCCCGCCCATTCTCTACCTACACGGGCGCCCGTTCTCTAACCTTGAACCTGTCTCTCGAGAGTGGCCACTGATAACGATCCCGCCCCCCAAAAACGGCGCCCACCTATTCTCACTCACTTATATTCATCATTCATTCATTCATTCAATCGTCGCTCTCGGTGACTGACATCCCCTCCCTGATAACCCTCCGTTCTACCGTAATCCGTGTCCGTCCCTTCGCCTCAGATGGACTATGATTGCAGGATGGTCGAGAACTTGCCGATCGGCGTGCTCGCCGATCTACTCAACACATTTGTCTGGACCATCCCCAACGGGTTACCCATGATGCAGACGGTGTCGGCGCCGCTCGCTCTTCCGCCGACGCCTACCGTATCCCCGACGTCTTCCTCTTCGAACTCGACGTCATCGCCGCCGATTAGGAAGATGAAGAGACAGAGCCGCATGTCGAGTCCCACTCGTCACTATGAGCTGAATCGGAATGTGAGTGGAGAGGAGAGAGGAGAGAGGGATTCAGAAGACGTGTCCGTTTTCCAGACGTATTCGGATTGCGAGAAGAAGCACTTCCTCGACGTCGCCAACGAGAACAACTGGGGAACGACGGTGGCGGCGAACAAGTTCACGCGCATCTGGGGAAAAGGACCGACGCGTCGGATGTTCTACTGGTGGCGCGAGCAGTTCAAGTGAGTACGAGACGAGTGTTCAGGGCTCACACGCGCACCTTTCCAGGAAGGAGCACGAGAGAGAGCAGAAGGTTCTCGACGAGCTGCGCGGGCGGAAGGCAGAGCTCGCTGGCGAGTTGGCGATGCTCACGAACAGCTGTAAGCTGCTGACGGAAAGAGCGCACCAGTGCATGAGCAAGATCGACGCCGTCGACAGTGAGATCGCGATTCTGATTGGAAAACGGCAGAAGGCGTTCTGTTCGATCACCGGCGAACCGTGTGTTCACGGAGATGGACTGCAGGAGGAGGGAACGATGGCACGCAAGTTCACGACTCCCTTCAATTGCGAGTTCTGCAAGATGCCGTTCCAGAAGGTGAGCATCAGGTGTACAGTGCTCACACAACGAGATAAGATTGCAGGAGAGCACGTGTCACATCCACATGCGACTCTGTCAATCGCGCTTCATCGGCCCACAGGACACCACCGCCGCCGACGAGAAGACCACCACCCTCATGAGCAGTGTTGTCGAGAAGAAGGAGACGCCGCCGCCGTTCCTCAACGTCGAACATCTGATTGGCGACAATAACAACACGGATCTCACCGAGCTCGCCGAGCAGCTCATCGCTCGAATCGCCGCGTGTGCCGCTCCCGATTTCCTGTTGCCTCGCATCTAGAATGTGTCGTTTGTGGAATTTCAGGGGGAACAACACTCCGAAGCGTAGTCGATGTGTATTTCCCCTCAAACTCCACACCCAATGTTCAGTTTCAACTCTTTGCCCCCCCCCAATCTGTTTTCTATGTTGCCATATTGTTATTCGCTAGTTAATAATGTCTCCTAGTTGTTCCCTAGTTCCTTCCCTTCCCCCCCCCCCCCCCAGAATCCCTCTTATCACTCTTATCATCCCACCCCCTCTTCTCCCAATCTGACTTCCCGTAGCTTGCCCAAATGGGTTTTTCGGCCGCTTTTGACCTAACGGAAAAGCGTCCACGACTCCAACAACTATCGTGCAGCGATTAGGTGCTATTGTGAAGTGCGCTCTACTGGAATTGAGTGTTCACTGTTCATTCCCCGTCTCCTTCTAGCAAGTTCGCTCTATTGAGAATTCTTGCAATCCCCCCCCCCCCCTTCCCCCCCCCCCGCGCAAACGAAAAACCTCTCAGGCAAACGCAGAGTCCGTGTTTGCAATTGTCAACACGGGCGGTCTGCACACATTTTCTCCCCCAATCCCCCCGTATATAATCCACCGAGGAAAGTGCGCTCTATCGATGACCCCAACCTACTTTAATCAACGTTCGATGGAGCGCACTTACTCAGCCATACTCCCCGAATAGTCCTGCTAAACCTGCCTCTTCGTCCCCTTTTTCCAGTGGCTTCCGCGTGCAGTGGAGCGCACTTTCTTCCCCCCCCCCCCCGTCCTCAAATTGATAAAGTTCTGCCCCGCATTTCATTCCAATTATCCTTTTTGTCCATATGCCGTATCCTATCAAGAGATTCCTCATTTACCATGTCCAAACTGTTCTCTTCCCGTTTCCTCCCCCAAATTTTCGCCCGGCCAACAATACTTTGAAAATCGGTGTCTCATTTCTATCTTTCTCCCTCCACCCGATGCGTTCTTCCGTTTTTGATATAATAAAGCGAAGGAACTGTTTCAAATGTTTCCGTCAGAGTCATTCAACTTGAATGATTCAAGACATAAGTCATTCAAGACAACATCATTCAAGACCGTTCTTCATCGAAGTATGGGGACTTTCAGAGATTTTCGCGGTTTTATTACAGCATTTGTACCTGAATTGTGCTAGAGAAGGGATAAATACATGAGAGGGGGTATTTAGAGAACACGCTACCGTAACCCACTTCTGTGAAGGCGCAGCGGAGACTTTTCTTTAAAATTATTGAATTGGCGCTTACAGTGATTATCGTTAATGAACGATGATTTTTGCCTGCATTACGCTGGAAAACGGTAGTAGAAACCAATGCCCCCAAAAACTTTCAGGTTACATCAAAAAATGGGTTCGATTTCAATTTTCTCGAAAAACAAACTTGGTGAACTTGAAGCTGATGGTTTTGCGTGAATTTCCAATCGATTCGCCGTAAAAATTCCACATCATTTCTCATTTTAAACGGTTCTCGTCGCTTAAATTGAGGTTGAAATATTCGAACGAATTCTTGTGAGTTCATTCCTTGGAAAATCGATAACTATTTATCAGGGGGTTGCAGATTGTATGAACTTAAAAAGAATCAATGGGCACCATCGTGTTCCTTCTTTTCTCAGTGATAGCGCTCTTGTTTCCGGTGGTGGTTGTGTGCAAGAAAGGCGAAAAGCGCAAGGTTAAAGCGGAAAGTGTTCAGCTGCGGAGTCGGAAGTCGGCGAATCCCGTCGGCCAAGGCGGAGAACAGCAGGGCGGCGAGCAGGACGTGGCCAAGAAGCCATCGTTGTCATCGGGACTGGTGGATGAGGCGGAGATGAATCAGCAGAACCCATCGAAGTACGCCGATCCAGTTGAGCCGGCTGGGAAACAAGCTGTGGCGGCGGATCGGAACGTGAAGAAGAAGAATTCGATTGCGACGATTGGCGGCAAGCAGCCGGGAATCGATTATAGAGATTTGCAGAAAGTAAGTGACGCCTTTTCGCGGTTTTGGTCTCGTGTTCGCAAACCTTTTCCGGTCTTCTTGATTACTGTAGGCCTTCAGTGGAGCGCATTTGCTGACTGAAAACTGTGAAAATTTGAAGAATTTCAAATTGTTTTGTTTTCTCTCCAAAAATGTTTGGAAATTAGGCAAAGTCTCGTAGCATAACTGCGCTCTATTGTGAATTCCATGAGGTCCGGTGTCTTCTAGTTGTTTTTGCATGTTTCCAGACTCAAAACACGACCAACAACACGGGGCTCATTCACCAACCACTGGCCGATACGCAGAACGACTGTACTGGAGGACCGCCTCCTGTGACGGCGCAACCGTTGAGTAAGAGGACAAAGTGTGCTCCATTGATAAAGTGGTTCAGAAGTGGTGAAGAGCGACGAGAAGGCGAAGGTGCCAGAGAAACGGAAGACGGAAGCGGCGGCGCCACCGCCGAAGAAGTTGGCTGTGAAGCGGGAGGAGTTCTTCGCCGATCAGAACGACGACGACACTCTGTTGTGTGTGAAGAGCATCGAGAACGATACGGATCCGAAGTTATGAAGAGCATCGGAACACAGTCCCTTCCACGCCCACTCTCTCGATCTGGAAATGTTGTTTTGTTGTTGATAAAATGCCCGAATGATAAACAAATCCTGTTTCCTCCTCGAGGGCACCACTGATAAACAAGGTGAACTGAAGCGTTGTGCTCCCAATTAGTTAATGAATCATCTGACGTGGCGCGCAGCTCTTCCACCCTCACACTTCCCTTATCAGCTCTTCTTATCAATGCTCCGCCCCTTTCTTTTGGCTTCATATCTCGTTTTTCATCTGTCCTTCTGGCCAGCTGACCGGAAGAAATTCATAGAAAAAGTCCGCCCGTATGTAGAAGGGCACACACACTATGCAAAATTTCTTCTTCCAGCACAACTATGGTGAGTTTTCCGGTTTTTTAGCTTCGGGTTACGGTAGAATTTAAAATCTGAAATATTTTTCAGAAGATCACAGTTTTGATATGAGCTGTTTGGTTCCGCACATTCCTCCTTATCCGCCAGTTCTGCCCTTCAAAGTGGAGGAGGTGTATGATGAGGCGTGGGCGAGGACTATCAAAGGGAATGAAGGTACGGTATTCCGACAGGGCGTTGCTCCTCGTTAAATGCCCTTTTCCTGCAATTTGTACCGTTTTCTATCTTGTTTTTTGCTGAAAACTGTTTTATTTCAAAAAAAAGAAGGTTACTGTATTTTATTTCGTTCTCTCGGTCTCCAGTAGTTTGGAGCAATTTTGCATAGAAAAACGAGCGAATTGATGAGAAACTTTGTCTGCAAACTGGATAATATTCAAAAACAACACTCAACATCCCGAAAACCCGCAACTCTTTCGCTCGTTTTCTGCTCAATTTCGCCGTGGTCCGCGTGGCCATTAGACACATTAAGCACCCGCTTCGACTAATTAACGCTTTCTCTCTCTCTCCTTTTCAACACCGAAAGAGACGGGGGAAAAAACGAAACGTCCTCGGCGGTAAAAACGAAACTTTGCAATTTTCTGGAACAATGACCGCCCGTGTGTGTGTGTGTGTGTCTGTGCGTGTGTGTGTTTGCGTGTCTTCCAATCCGCGCACCGGTGGGCGGAGTCTTCCCTCCCTTAAGTGGAGTGATGAAGGAGGGATGGAAGAGGGGGCGGGGCATGGTGGCCGTGAAGCCCGATGTGCATCCGAGGGCAGCCAAACGGTTGATTGCCCCACAGCTATGGAACCCTCGTTGGCGCCGATCTGGCGTACCTATCCCTATTCGGCCTATCACCCGGCAGCCCATCATCCCGCAGTTCACTCGGTTTTCCAATTCGGTTAGTTCATCTCTCCCTCTCTCTCCTTTGCTCCTTCCGGCTCGACTCGTCTCACAGCGCTTTCTGGCTCATTACAAGGTCATTACACTCTGATCCATTTGTGCACTCGAGCGCACTTTCCTCATATGACCTGGAGTTTTGCTGACGTTTCATGGCCAGTGTGATAAACAAAGTGCAACTCACTTCATTCCAGATGGAAGTCACACTGGAGTCAACCAACTCGGCGGCGTTTTCGTTAACGGCCGACCGCTCCCCGACACGATGCGAGCGCAGATCGTCGAGTTGGCTCAGCACGGAACCCGACCGTGTGATATCTCGAGGCAGTTGAAGTAAGGGAATTATGAGGGCATTTGATAAACAAATCGGAACAAAAACAACTCACAGAGTGTCTCACGGATGTGTGTCGAAAATCCTGGGCAGATTCTACACGACGGGCTCCGTCCGGCCGGGAGTCATCGGCGGCTCGAAACCGAAAGTGGCGACTCCGCGAGTCGTCGAATGCATCGCCGGCTACAAACGAGTCAATCCGACAATGTTTGCGTGGGAGATTCGGCAGAAGCTCATCGAAGATCGGATCTGTGGGGAGGACAATGCGCCGTCCGTCTCGTCCATTAACAGAATCGTCAGGAATAAGGTAAGCGAGTGCGATGAGAGCAATTTGGTGGGAATTCGTATAAATTTCTCTCTTTCAATAGAATATTTCTGTAAGATGACGTTGAATTTGCTAAAATCCATTGAATCCGCATAAATCATCGTCGATTTGAGGTGATCACAATTTTTCGAATTTTTTGCAACTTTCTGGTGTTCTCTGCTATAAAATTAACTGTAAATTTTAATTTTAGGTATATATCTTATATCAGAAATCGCTAGAAACGGTGTTCTGAAAGCAAAAGGCAAACATTTTCGACAAAAATCCAAGTGTTACAACTGTCTGCAGTTTTGCGTCAGTGCTCCGCATTGATTTGCTTACCGTAGTCTTAATAAACCATTTTATCGATAAGAATCCACCGGAAACTCAAAAGATAACTTGCAGACCTTCATGTCGCAAACCGTCTCCCCTGCCTCATCGACGTCTTCCTCGACGAATCAGCCAACGCCTCCGGCCCCTCAGCACTCGCTTCAAGGCCTCCCGCCAGCATTCCAAGTCCCCGGATGTGAGATATCCCTCCTCATTATGAAAATTGCTCTTATTTCCAGCCTATTCGATAAACGGACTGCTCGGAACGTTGCCACCGCCCGACGAGAAGACGCCGTTCCATTTGTCGCAAGCCGACATGTCACTTGTCTATCCGACAGCCAGTGAGCACGATTGGACGATGAGGGCTCCGTTGTGCATCCTTCCGCAGCAGTACAACGGTCAGTTATAGAAAGTGCACTCTACTGATAATGCTACTTAATATTATTTGTTGTCCCCCTCCCCGACTTTTTTTCGTGAACTTTGGTATTTTGGCGGCAATTTCAATGTTTTGTCGGAATTGCACAGTTACCGTAATCCCGGCGAAATCAATTTTCCCGCCAGACACCCTCTGCTCCTCATTGCCATTTTTCTGTGATTTTTCTCTTTTTCTTAAGTATCTTTAAACCAATTTCCGTCTATTTCGATCTTCTCCCTTAGAAATCCATGATTTTCCCGCCGTTTATTTATCCTAATTTATGTCGACTTTTTCCGAAAAAGACTAAAAACTATTTTTGTAAATATTTTGCCTCGTTTTTCATATTTTTCCGCTCTTCAGAATTTGTCATCCAATAAACTCTATATAGTCATCAAATTGATGAGAATAGGAGCTGTGGCTCAATTAAGCGGAAAGGGGCACCTGATTTTCTTAAAAGCCCTCCTTTCACCCGTCAAAAGGTGTCTCGACGTCTCAAGGGGAATTGGAAAGGATTTATTGGGTGACAACAAGAAAAATTATATTCTAGGCGGAAAAGGGAATTGGGAGAGAGAAAACAAAGAAAAACAAACAAGGGTAACAACAAATTCGCTTCCGAACTGCTTAAAGACCCAATCCTTCCGAAGAGGATAGGTCGAAATCGACAGAGAGTCCAGGAATCGCGGGTTTAATCAAATTCAGCTCGACACGCGGCCGCTGTTGATTCTTCTCGTTGACACTGACGCGTACTGTCACTGGTTCCAACTCGCGGATAACTGCCTCTCCGTTGACCTTCACCACCATCTCCTCAACATCAATCGTCGTTTCCGAGTTTCCTTGGAGCACAATAATCGATTCGAGGCCGTATTTGGGAACGAAGACCTGGAAATATTATGGGAATTATAAGAATCAAAACAGTCATATCCGGTCTCTCTACGCAAATATGGATGAAAAAGTGAAGGTTGTACTTGTACTTGAGGCGCCATATTAGACTATCTAATGACCCGTGTTGCTGCTTACCTGGATGCCGTTGTTCCGGACGCCCATAACAAATCCTTCGCACGTTTCCACTTTGCCCTTGAAATAGCGCACAACGTTGAGTTGCACTGAGGCTCGGCCGGCGTATTGAGCTTGTTTGTGTCTGGAAATATCACGTAGGACTACGGTAACATTTCAAGGTTACCTGTAATTGATGTTTGCACAAATTTTCGTGCACCTGGCTTGACTCAATAGTCCAGATTGAATGTCGTCGGCTCCGATGGCGGCAGCCAGAAGGCGATGAACTATGACGTCGGCGTAACGACGAATCGGTGAAGTGAAGTGGGTGTAGATAGCACAGGCGAGACCAAAGTGTTGATACTGTGGGACAGGGATTGTTCCTGAAGAAATTGGTGCATTTTTGGATTATCCGGAACTTTTCTGATGAAGGAAAATGATCGTTGTGTTTTGTTAGGCACATGAAAATAACCTGGCAGTCTGAAAAGGTTTCAGTGACCGAGCAAGCATGACTGATATTATATGGTAGACTGGGTTCTTCTCGGCTAAACACAACAAAGATATTTGAAGAAAAACACAGATTTTAAAAGTGAATTCGGCTAAAATATCAGGAATTTCTGATTTCCAATTTCTTTCCTCCTCATCCATATTTTCCTGTCATCTCAAAGCAACCAGTTCGTTTTTGTGTTGTTGTGTCGTCGTTGTCTGTAGGTTTTTGAAAAAACGCAATCTGCCGTATCGGTCATGCTTGTACGCTCACAGAAACCCTCGTCGTCGCCCGTGGGGCCCATCTTGAGCGTCTTTACGACCTCTTCGCCATTCAAAAAGCGACAACACACGGAAGGAGAGGTAGTGGGTGGGATACTGTAGCTAGAGACGTACCGGCCGAAAAGTAGACCGCTTGAGTCATGCATCTCGTCGTCAACATCCGCAAAAGTCGGTTCAGCATCGGATTTTTCGCGTCGACGCATCGATTCAGACTGTCGGCGAGTCCTTTTCCACTCTCGACGATGATCTCGAATCCACGTTGACGGGCGGCCTGAAATAATGAGAGTGATGGTACAGTAATCTGAACACGGCTAATTCCACTGTTTTCCACCGAGATTTCGCGCATGCACCGTAATCCGCGAATGACCTTGTCAAAATATGATGATACCCGTTAGCTGCCGTGCCACCTGAGCGACAACAAACACGGACATTCGCTCAATTAATAATTGTCCTCATCTTTCCCTCACTGTGCCTCGAATCGCAACATTCCCAATTAAATCGTCGCCTCGTCTGCGTCTCTCTCATTTGGCTTCTTCTCTACGTCACATCGTCCCGCGCTCACAACCCAACAATTATCATCATTCTGGAGAGAGAGAGAGAGAGAGACTCCAAACTTGTCCATCAAATATTACATGAATTGTGAGGGAGTCACACAAAATGATGAACGATCGACATCGAAATTAAAACGGAAACTCCGAAGAGCTCTTTCTCTCTCATAATTAGTCAGGGGGTTTCAGGGAATCTGTCGAGTTTTTGAGATATTCACAAGCGAATTCGCTAACCCTTCCAAATATTCAAACATCCTGTTAAACATGACCCGAGAATCACCTTGAAAACGAAGACGATTGTAAACTAGAAGGGTAAACAATCAAGGAAGCTCTCTCTCTCCCACAGGCATTTCCGCCAACCGATTATGACTCGTCTCCCGTCAATTGTTATACACGGGCGGCATGCGCGACCGTATTCCACTCCTAATCTGTGGGAAACTCCTCCTAATCCGATCATATCCATATTTTACAGTTTCGATAACCAAAGTTTCCGGCCCTTGTCGTCTTTTACAAGGCCATTGATTCTATTGTTGGATTGGGATCAGCGTAGCTTCCGAACGGCCGCGGCTTTGATGGTGATCAATTATTGTTGCGAATTGCGGGTGCACATGCTAATTGACAGCCGGGAGGGATGATTCGAAGAGGGGTCTTCCTGACCGGAAAGAACGCCGGAAATGATCACTTTTTCGTTGTGCAAACATTGGCCCAGAAAAGGACGACGAGCGCTGATAGAAAAACCGAAGGTGTGAAGGACGCCGCCTTGTGATTCATTTCCGGACGGAAATAAGATGAGGGAAGAGGAGGATGTTGCTTTTTCGTAGCGCAGCGGGAATTGGGACTCTACCGTAACGAAGGCATGCTCCAGTGAGCAGAGTGGTGGGCACACGGCTAATAGAATCATTGAAGATGCTTTAGCCGACAAAGGAGCGTTGGAGTGAGTGCGGCGGTGTTATTTAGTGTTATTTAGTTGGCCCTTGGGTTTTAATGACAAAATAACGAAGAGGGGAGATGGGACACCGTGTGCGACTAGTCTCAGATCCCAAATTCAGGGAAAGATGCTCACCTCAATCAGCGGTTTGTAGCTTTCCTTCAAGGGCACTGGATGTCTTCTCAGAAGCGCACAATCTGGGTATTCAGACAAAATCTTCTCAGCAACGGAAATATTTGCGAGAAGCATGAACTCTTCGACCATCGAGTGCGTGTCCAAGTGCTGTTTTTCCATAACTTTCTGGAAGGCAACTTTCTTTTCAAGGACGCTTAATGCTGCAAACCTTTGGTGTTCTCGATTCCCAGTCCATGTCGAATCTGACTTCGCTGGATGCCAGAGTCAACGCTCCATTGCCAGTTCTTCTCGCATTCAGCACTTTCGACAGCTTCATGAGTCCACGGAGTCCTTGTGCAACGTCATTCTGCTCTTTCGGGTCGTCGATGATTTCCTGAGCCTTCTCGTAAGTCAATGCCGCTTTCGACTTGATCAGCGACTTGTGATACTTGACACTTTGGATATCAGCACTCGAAGTCATTGTCCAGATGCAAGAAAATGCATATCTCTCTTCCTCTCCTCTCAACGAGCACAGATTACTACTGAGTAATGCTGGAAGCATGTCGATTCTCCGATCACACAGATAGACGGTGGTACCACGGAGAGCCGCCTCATCATCAATTGCAGTTCCGGGGCGGACGAAGTGAGTGACGTCAGCGATGTGAACTCCAACTTCGAAAAGATTATCTCCGATCTGTTTACAGTGCAGAGCGTCATCGATATCGGTGCATCCGAGTGGATCTACCGAACAGATGGTCAAGTGGCGGAGATCGACTCTTGGGGTGTTTTCGGTGAGATCGGGCTCCCAGTTGTCCCGTGGGAGACAGTCAAGGACGGCTTCCGAGAATGGAGCATGTGGAATGTCATGCTCAAGAAGTAACACCTCATTTTCAGTTTCTCTGCTTCCCATTTCTCCAATCGATCGAACATAGTGACCCAGCGGGTACTTGGAATCTCTAGGCCAATGATCGATAGCCACAACGATCCGCTGCTGCGAGAGAATCTCTGCTTGTTCGGTTTCGATTCGAATTCTCGGGATAAGACGCTCCGCTGGACAGAAGAGATGTCTTCTGGCGCCTTTCACGGAGCTCGGCAGCAACATTCCGCAGTACTGACGCCAGTTTCTCTTGATGATTCCGACAACTTTCGCAGTTGGTACCACGTTTTTTCGCGCCTTCTTTGTCTTCGGCTCTCCGTTCTCGTCATCTTCCTCATCATCTCCTCCCATATCATCCGCAGTTTTCACGTACTCTTCTACGTCTCTCAGTCTGATTCGTTTTTCTGGAGCCACCCATTGCGATTCTGGAAGAAGCTGAACAGCTACGGCGTCTCCATTGACAGCACGATTGCAGTGGAGGCCGGTGATGAACCACGATGTCAGCTGATCGTCGATGATAACACTTGCCTCGCGATAGTTTTCTCTGGAAACGTTGAAAGTTCCTCGTTTCAAAGTTCCGTCGGCGATTCCCTCCATGATCTTGTCGTGAGATAGGTATTCGTCAAAGATTTGGCGTTCGTTCGTGTTTCCACTGCTCTCATAGGCGGCCATTTGGTCCAGAAGTCCTTGTTTCCCAGCGTCTTCGATGTTCTGAATGTACTCCCGAAGCGTCAGAACGTTCTCATAATGTTTTCCCATTCGTTGAGCCGATTCTTCATCGGAGACAATCACCACTGGAATCACTTCTTGCTGTTCCCAATGGCTGTTGAGATAGTGGGCGGAGCAAAGAAGTAATTCCTCTCCACGACTCAAATCTTCGAATTTCGACTTTTCGGAGAATGTTTCAAAGTGGAACTCGTTCATGAACACGTGGAATCTGTCTTTGGCGTCTTCGTAACACAGGGCGTTCATCTTCTTATATGCGGGCACCGACTTTGCTTTAACTCCTTCCCAGACGGTTTGTGTGACTAGCAAATCTCTGGAAATATATATTTTTTCACAAATTCCGACGAATAGATAATTTACCTCAACAAAGGTGATTCGAACAAATCGTAAAAACGAATAAGAGATGTTGCATCGACAATGAGCACATGTCTCCCGAATTTCGCATTCTTCACCGGATTTTCTATTTTCAACAGTGGATTTGTTCCAAAATCGGCACACGCTCGACATTTAGCATATCCGCATGGCAAATCTGTTCGTAGATAACGCTCAGCAGCTCTCTGAAGCAATAAATCTAGTTTTTCGAAACATTTAGGTTAAGACTCACTTTATACACTCTACCGGAGCGGTTTTTGAAATATGAAGTGTGCAGTACACACGAATGGATTCCACTTTGCTTTATATTCAAGTCCATGCTGAAAAAATATAAGAAATGTGGAAAAAATGGCAATTTGGAGAAAAAAAAACGAAAAAAGCGAGAAAAATTCGTGTATATTTACGATAAACAATGCGCGCTTGCGGAATTCTGGAGTGTTGTTGCATAATATTTTTGGAGTTAACTATTTACAGTAGTTGCAGCATGCATATTTAAGTATTATTATTCTTAAAATTTTTTTCGCTCACTTGGAAGAGAAATCCAAACCTAGTCCCCCGTTGGTCTCGTACCGATGGGGCGGATCCAGCCTTGCTGATTGGTTGCAGAGGCCAATCAGCGTGGTGGCCGAATTTTCCCCTCATCTTCCAAGGGAGCGAAAATTTTTTTAAGAATAATATTCTTAAAAAAATTTTCGCTCACTTGGAAGAGGAGGGGAAAATTCGGCCACCACGCTGATTGGCCTCAGCAACCAATCAGCAAGGCTGGATCCGCCCCATCGATACGAGACCAACGGGGGACTAGGTTTGGATTTCTCTTCCAAGTGAGCGAAAATAATTTTAAGAATAATATATATATATTTTGCAGGGCATGGAATGTTCTCCTTCTTTCCTCTTTATTTTCTTTCACATTTTACCTTAAATTTATACTGTTACATTTTAGTGATGCTCGGCTATCGTTCGCTTGGTGTCATCCGCGATTTGGCTCGTGTCGTTTCGAAAGGTTGGAAAGCAGCTCCAACCAACATCTGCGCAAAGCGGCTGATCGGGGTGAGTTTTTCTGCTTTATAAGTTTTATTTAAAATTATTTCCATAGTCAACTAGTACCGATACATGAAAGAAATTAAAGTATAATTAAATTTGAGTCCTTTTTATTTAGAGCTTCCAAAAAGTCGGTCCATTAGAACATATCGTCCTAATTCTATTTTTACTTTGTAATCTTCCAAGATGATATTAGTAAAGTTAAAACTGTTTTTCTAAATTAATTCAACTTTTTAGAGCTCTTACGATGATGTTCATTTCGCACAAAGAGTTCGACGTGTTGCTGACCGATGTAGATGAAAAGAAACTATTTGACGTAGGGTGTTTTTAGCTATTTTTCATCGAATATTTATGTTTTTAGCTCGGAGCTGATTCCAGCATTGAACACTTGGCTTCTGCATCGTTTCCAAATCTCCCGTTTCCAGCGAAGGGTCGAGTTCATGGAGTTCATAAGCGCCTAATGGTCCCTCTTATCTGTCGATATTCAGGTAGTGGTTATGATAACTTATATATAATAATGGAAACTTTCAGGAAGGCCGCATCTTGAAGCTTACAATGTCTGGTTCATCGTTGCCCTTGGTTCCCCGTATACGTATTTGAGCGTAAGGTCATTGGAAACGATTATTGGCCAAGGATTCTCCCGTGATCTCCACACTCTCGCAATACAAGTTTGTTTTCTTCAATTCAAATCAGCTTAATGACTAACTTTCAGGATCCGTCAGTAAACATCGTATGCCGTACTTCCCATGGACATTTCGCAAATGTCAATCTTTTGGGGATGGATGCGATTCGAAGATTGAAGCTTTCTATTGATATAGACTGGAATACGGAAATGTTCCAGTTGATTCAAAAGTAAATTTATGTTAATATATTATCGTTAACAGAAAAGTGCGAGCGCCATGTTTTTTCTGAGTAAAATAGAATGTTGGACAATATATTTATTCAATTAGTGATTATAGTCATTATTAACCGAAAATTATGTACAAACACACTTGATTAAACCCCTAATTGGCAAAGTTTCACCTATTTTTTTTCTTAACCCATACGAGATCGTAACTGTTGTCATCATCAGCCAGAAGTAAAGTGATAAAGTGAAGGAGAGCGCTTGAAAAACACACAAAACAATAGAAGACTATGAACAAACAAGGGAATTTCTAGCAAGAGGAGGAAAGTTGGAAGATTGTATTAGAATGATTGAAGGGAGGAAATATCAGGAACGCTGGACGATTTGCTCTTGTATGATGGCGGGCGTCCGAGAAAATCCACTGAACCACGGCGACTTTCAGCTGCCATCAATTTTTCGAAGCGTTCGTTCAGGCTGAAAACGTGAGATTTTTGAACACTTTGGAATTTTGATAATCGAAAAGTAAGGAGCGCTTATCATTTTCTGTATTCCGTTTGAATCCAAAACTTCCTTAGCCCTAAAGTTGAATATCATGAACAATTTCCGAACCTTGGACTCATTCCCCCCGGCAGTTTCACCGGCGACGACGGGTTCGATGATTGCCCTCTCTCGATGTCCTTTTCCTTATAATCTCTACCCGTAAACCATCTCGCCAACTTTTCCAGTGGACTCTTCTCGTTCTCGCGGATCGGAAGAATCACGAACAACGCCAATTGGACGACGGCCAAGAACATTCCGATGCCATTGGGTACCACGATGTAGATATCGGCGACAAGGTTTCCGTAGAGGCACCATTGCGACGAGACGAGGAAATTGGCGATGCACATCGGAAGCGGCAACGTGGACACTTCTCTCCGCTTCAGGACCACACCCTGAAAGTTTCTTCTTTGTAGCCGGTCTAGTTGTCACTATGACCCTAAACAGTCACGTGGTTGGGTACAATCAGGTTCTGTTTTCTCATTTCACGTCACAAAAAGTCACGTTTCGTTTCCACGCTATCAATCGTAATCTGACGATAATGAGAAAACGTGAGGGGATAGCCCTCATTCATCGGTGATAGATCAAACTATCATGCGCGCTAATTAGAATGTCCTGATCATCACTCACCAATCCAGCCAACGGCGCTCCGAAGTTCATGATGTTGAAAGTCATGCACACGATGCCGAGATAGTCGAGCGACGGGCGGAACGCAATCCATACTACCATACCCGAAATCAGTGACACCACGAGAAACAGTTGAGCGGCGAACGCTTTCTGGAAAAGTAACAAGAGTTACGAGCTGTTTATGATCTTTTGTGCATTTCCTAGATGACTGTTTATGATTTGCACACTTTTGCGGGTTACGGTGGCTAAGTTGAAAATCTTCGATTTTATTTAATTTCCATAGTCTCGACTACAATTCTCTGTTCAGAAAAACACAAACATGGCGAAAAACTCAGCGAACCGGAACCCGGAAAATCCGGAATTCGCCCGAGTGAAATCGGATGTTTTTTGGGCGTGCACTGTGTCAGTTGATTTGCGACGTCAATTGTGGCGTCGGGATCGAACAATTTTCGACACAGTTGTTGAGGTCAAATTGTTGTCTCTAACCCTCTTGTCATGTGATATATTACTCGAACGAACCTTGGGAAGTGAGTAGAAGAGAAAGAACACACAGTAGGCGGCCATGAACGAGACACCGACCACGTTCACAATTATCATTGTGTAGTCCATTTTGAGCAGTCCGTATCGTAACCAGAATGAGCCACTGGAATCAGAGGAGGTTTGAGAATTGAACGGAACTTCCCCAACTCACCCTAGAACACCCATCAGAAACGGAATACCGGAAATGTCGCCTATTGCTCCTTGTTTTTTGACTTGTATGCATATTGGTCTGAAACAAAAGGGCATGAAATTCAGATACAGTAGACCAGATGAATCTACAGTAACCCAACCCGAACTCACATTCCACAAAAGAACAATGCGATTGTGGTGGTGATGGCGCTGATGGAGAGCACTTGGAGCACGACTTCTAACATTTTCTGGAAGCATTTCCATTATTTCAAAGGCTCAATGTCAAATAAACGCCGAAAAATAGACCGGGAGGGATAAAAATGAAAAGTAAGGGGTGAAGACGCAGAGAAGGCGTGGCTAGAGAGCGACTATGGATCGACGGCGACAGAGAGACGCAGAGAGGGGAGCAGTGTTCTTTGAAGGTTCTGCGCGTGTTTACTCCATGGCCATCTGGGCTTTTTGTCCATTTTCCAGTTCAAGGTCAGCTCTTTTTCCCGATATCTCTTTCGCCTCTCGCTTTTCGTTTACTTTTATGAAATAGAAACAATTGGTATTGTCCCATTCTCTTCTGTATTCTGTATCTTATGATCAGTTGATACTAGAAAACGTGTTCTTTGAATAAAAGAGATGATAGTGATTTAGTGATAAGGAAAGGAAAAAGGGAAAGCGCTTTTGAAAAACTGTAAGAATTTTCCGCGAAAATCTGTTGTTTTCTAAAGGCCAATGTTTAAAATTTTGCCGTGAGAAGATACTTTCTTCAGAAGCTCCCAAGAGTTTTCATGAAAATTTTCATTAACTACATCATTTTGATCCAGATTCATTTTAAGCTCCAAATTTACAATAGGTCAAAGGCAAAAATTACTTGAGAACGATCAAAGTCACCAGTTTCTGACAGAACTATTTACAAAAATGCAGAAATTTGCGACAATGTCTCAGTTGAAAACGAAGATTATGTTTTGAACAAGAAATTTCAAAAGTTCGTTATCGTTAAATATCATCAATTCTTATCACTTCTGGTTGTTTTGATGGGTTTTGCGGTGAGAATGAATTCGAATGATGACACTGGAGGCATCGGAAAACAATAGACTTTCATAGGAACACAGTCGAAACGAAAGAGTCGGGCCACCCAGTAACAGAAAATCGGGTGGTTTCCGGTACGTAGGTGGTCATTAAAAAGTGTATCACCTGATCGGAGAAATTGGGCGCAGAGAAGGCGGAAAATGTTTAGAATGGAAAAGCAATTAATCAACAAAAATGTGGAAAAAGTGAATGGGGTATCAAATTGCCGGAGGCCCATGTGTTCTCGGCACGTCACTCACTCCCTCTGTTTTCAGTCACCACCCCCGAGGGGCTCCTCTCCTTCACTCTCTGCTCTCTTTTATACTTGGCTCCGCGGTTCCGTTGGCCATCACGTGAATCGGAGACGAGAGCTGCCGAAATTCGAGGCAATTTGAGGCGAGGTGGAGGGGTACTGTAGGAGCACATGACACGGGGTGTCTGTCTGACAGAGGGGGTGTCTGAAGTCCTCAGAGTTCATGACATCAAAAGAAGAAGAAGATGAGGGAAACTTTGAAAACAACTTAGATTCAAAAATGACTCTTGGCACCAGGCGAGCGGGGAATCTTGAGATATTGGGATAAAAACCAATGGAAATGAAAGAGAGACGGGAGAAGAAAGGAGAAGAACGAGTCTATAATACGAAGTGACACACACACAAGAAGACCCCCTCCCAGTGATGATCATCAAATTACAAACTTTGATTGGTCAAATCGTTCCCTTTTGCCTCCACACTAATTCGACGTATGTCCACGACAGAAACATCTTTTTGGCCTTTCTTCATCTCGGTCATACAGTATCTAGTTAGATTGGGGCGCGGCGGCGGCGGCTAAGAGCACCTAATTCGTGTGCGCGATCTTTGAGTTATGAGCATTGACACTTTTATACGGGAGTTTCAGAGAAAAAAAAATGAGGGAAGTGTTGTCAACAAAGGAAAACTATTCTCATCCAAAATAAACTGCAACTTTTTACTAGTAGAAACAAGCAAATTTTTTATAAATTCACTGGTTTTTAGAACAAAATAATTCAGTTTAGGTCAAAAAAAAGTCTAAAAACTGCAAATTTATACAATAATCTCAAGTTGTCAGTCTTGAAAGCTGAGAGTAAACTGATGAGTTCAGTTAGACTACAACGTGTACGAGACTAGAAAAGAAACGGGGGGAAAGGCAGAAAGTAGAATGAAAATGTAGAGGAACACTGTTCTCGACATCCTTAAATAATCATCATCTTCATTAAAGGAGGAGATTTGTGTGTCGTCAGTCGTCAGGGGATGGGCGCAAGGTCATGGTACTCTAAAGTGGGCGGAGCTTCGTGTCAAACGGAGACAACAATGATCGGAATGATACAGAGGGGTGATGAGAAGACACAGAATGAAGCAGAATGCAAAAGGTACACGTGGCTACGGAATCCAGTGATAACAAGTTCATCGTGCTGAAGGGGACTGGAGCCTCCAAAAGGACATACACTTGAAATAGAGCAGCTGTAAAAAGAGCAGAATAAAGTTTGGACTGTTAACTTTTCACAATTAGTGATAAAATGATGTCACTGTGAGACAGAACTAGTTAGACCCCCCTTCCCCTCCTCTTTGCTCTCTGTGTCTTTTGACTTGAGAGTTCTGGTTTCCGGTGGACCAGTTACAACTTTGTCAAAATTTGAAAACGCTTATGACTCAGACTCTGAGCATTTGTTCAATATCGGGTTTTCTTTTCCGATTCTGATACTGTCGACTTTGATTACATGTCATATTGACCATTCAACTAAAGCAGTTCGGGAAGATAGAGCAAAAGATTGGATTTTGGCGGGAATTTTTAGTCTGAAACTCCAATTAGATGTTGTGTTTTTTTTGTTGCAAATTTCAACTTTCATCGGTGCGCATTTTATGAAGTCTGAATATCTGAAACTGTGGTTTTAGCGACTGAAAAATCTGCAATCATCCATAATGAAAACAGTGCAAACTTTCAAAGTACACTCTGTCAATTTACAAATTTCTAAAAATACTCGCACCAGAATCATCACAAAATGAACTTTGAACATGTATTGTTGTCCCTTTCATCCTTTTCGAACTGTGCTCTTTCTCCTTTAAAAGGTGTCTGGTGGGTCAAAAAGTGGGGGCATAGCATTTGTTTTATCACTCCAAACACAAAGCGCGCCCTTTGTCTGCCCCAGACCAGGTTTAACTCAAGTGGAGTCGGAAAGAAACATTCGCACTTGAGAAAACACATACGTTGATATGAATGGAGGGCGGGATGGGGATCAGGTTCTGTTCTCCGATAAACACAGATATCTCTTTCGTTGGGAGCGATGGTAGATCACTGGAAAAGACGAAGCAGTTCCGAGGGTTGACGACTCGATCTGTAAAAAGCGCAGAGAAAACAAACAGATGAGAAAATCGAGAACCCGCATAATTACCCAGAATCCGAAGATCCGACATTCACAGGCAAACCAACAATACCAATTTGCAATACAATTTATATTTTTACACTTTCGATGTGTTGGACAAATTATTAGGTGTCCAAAAATGACCGAACAAAGAATATTACACTCTGCACGACAGAACTATGCAATTTTCAGAATTTCGACAATTCCAGCGTCTTCTGATTTTATGCTCTTCTTGATCAGAATTCAGAATTCATAAAATCACAAATTCCGCGATGTCGAGAAGGTCGTGAGAATTCCTGACAAATCACCCATTCCGCCAATATTATAGCAGTAAAATACAGGTTCTCGTCGTCTGCGTCTCTTGCGCTCCCGCACTCTCTCGCTCTCCCTCGATGGCTGCTTACAGTTGACCATCCGGCCGTCGTCTTGAACAACAAACGATCATCGTCGCGTCGTCAGATGATTGATTGTATTCGGATGGGGGCGCGACGAGTGATAAGTGATAGAATGAACTGCTGACTGAAAAACATACAATACAGTGTGTTGTACATGTCTGTCTGTGTTTTTGTGTGCGTGTGTGTGTTCTAAAGTTGGGAGTCAGGACGGTATGTTTGGCGATAAGAGATAGTGTTTTTGATTTATTATCATGAGCTCACAGTGGAAGCCTGAAAAAAAGGAAATTCAGAAAACAGTTCGTTTAACAATGACCTGCACGGCGAACCAGCGGCGACGTCTAGTAGTAAATTTTTGCAGCATTTTTTCGGGTTCGGCCACCTATCAGAAATCCTGAAACGTGGGCCACGCCCCTTTCGCAACCGCCGCGTGAAATTTTGCAACTCCGCCGCACGCAGGTCCGATTGGCGGAGTCCTCCCAAAAACGCATTTTGAACGCCCTCTTCCCCGTATTTTCCGGGCAAAGGACCTAAATTTAGGACATGAATTTTTTTTTTAACCGTTCGAAAATTAATTTTGAAGGTTTTGTTTAAAAAAAATTTGCAACTTTTAAGAAGTTTTTCGAGAAAAATGCGAAAAACCCTCGGGGACTAGGAAACGGTGTCTGGAGGCGGAGTTTAAAAACGCAAATATGGCCTAGATTTTCCTCTAACACGTCGATCGTGGTTCGCCGTGACCTGGTCACCTTTAAAAAAAACACGGGGGCTTCGGCGATGTGCGGTTTGAATTCCCGCGCCGTCGAACTGCAAATTTTTCGAATTTGGCTGCGACGCCGGCTTTTCTAGAAAATAAGAATCCATAGTTCGGAGCGTAGGTTTTCAGTGTCTACGTGACAATTGGAAAGAAAAGGTGATGGAAATTGGAAGCGATATTTCGTCAGGGTTGGTAATTTCAAGAAACACAAAGTTATTGCGTTAAACTGACGCTTTTTCGGTGGCATGGCAAACTTCAGTAGTTGCTCGGCCGAATTGAATCAATACTTTCGATACGCTGTTTTTCCCATGTCACGGCGTTAATACGACACGGAAACACAGTACGGATGTCGAATGCAAACGCGCTTTTTGGCTTTAATGCATTAAATTCAAATTTCGCTGCGTAAGTCTCTCCATTTCTCTAACTATTTCAAGCTGCATAGCTGAAATAGCGAGAAAACAGGCGAGACGCAGACACTGTGGAGCGGAGGAGCACGATTGCATTGCGTGCACACTTTATGATTCCGTGTACGAATATATAACACATTTTCAGTTTGCCACACAGTAAAAGGATTCCCGGAAACTGAAAACCGGGAATACTTCTCGTCAGACTCGTTGTCAGATCAAAATCCAAAAGTTCAACCATAATGCACTTTGCGAATATAATGGAATTTCAAACAAAAAAAAAGTACCGGGGGGATCATCATCACTAAAAACGCGACGATCCGTATCCAATTTTCGTCCAATTTGACACTGGTTTTTACCCATTTCCCATCTTTTTTTCCGAATTTCTCACATCATTTTCCGATCGGAGCGATACAGAAGTGCCTCGTGTGACACACTATTAAAACCCCGTGTGCGCGCACGAGTTTCATTCTGACTGATAAGTTTTTTTCTTTTCGTTACTCTTTTTTTTCTATTTTTTAATAGGGGGTAGTTATGATCGTGTAGTCAGCTCGTTTTCTGACAAGGTTTATGGTGTTTTTACGATTTTTTCGGGGATTTTTTTCTCAAACTGTGATAAAATTTCGAAACTGATGATGTCCAAGTTCCGGTTAGAAATGTTCCCTCTACAGTCACCTATGTAGACACTCAAAATCATGAAAATTAAAGTTACGAGCTGAAAATTTTACAGAAAAAAACGTTTACTTAGACTCGTAATATCAATTTCAATGTCTGTGTCAAAATTGCTCTTTTTTCTATAACTCCTCCAACCCTGAAAAGTTATAAGTGCTCTGCAAAATCTAGACTACAGTAATCCTACAGTAATCTACCAGGAATATTTTTGGAATGTTCACTTTAAGAACTATTTAACATTTCTTTCGACTGGAAAACATGTTTGCTGTTACCTTTTTCAGGATTCTCCTCGTTTTCTGTCCAATTAATTATTCTTAAAACATTTTAAATATAACACTTTTTCTCTGACCAAACATTTCCGATTTTCTGCTCTTTTAACCCCTACGCATAGAAGTGTTTCAGAGCTCATTGATAAGTTGATACATTGATAAATGACTCTTGAGCATACACTCAAAACCAAATCACCTTAGCGCGCATTCTTACAGCAGAGTGTTCTCCATACTCTCGTCCTTCTTCCCATTTCCTTCTCTCCTTATCACTGATAAGGAGAGAGGGAGAGAAAGAGAGAAATAGTTATCAGTTCGGTGCCCACGTGACACCTCTATTCTCGATTCTCGAGACGCTGGCGTCACGGAATTTCGAGTTGTTTGTCAGATGATTTGGAGCAAAAAATCGGGACGGGAAAGGATTTAAGACGATTACCCGCAATCGGTGGATTGACTTCAAGTAGACAGATGGACGGGCGGTTTCGGTTACTAATTTTAGGTCACTGGGATGAGGAATACTGTAGGAGAGCTACCACAACAGAGATCCCGGCGAGGCTTCAAGAGCCAGAAGTTCTCCACAGCGTAAGATCACACTATTTATATTCACTGATCGAGCCAGAAGGCAAAAAACCAGCCACAGAGCTTCTAATGGGTAAAGGAACAAGGAGACGCTGGATTTGAATACAAGTTCATTCTTTCGGTTATTGGGAAGTGTCTTCTAGAACCTCACATCCTCCTGGACCTTCAGAAACCAAGGAATCCGAAGTTTTCGAACCTGAGAGTTTGCAGACCCATGGAATAATCAGAAAGCGAAACCGAATCAGTTTCGAGATTCCTACCTTCCTCCGCCTCCTCTTCAAACCTCTTCCGGTCCACCCTTACACTGATCATTGAACCAGGCCTACACATCTACGTACCTATCTCTCTCTCTTTCGCGAACCAATTCAAACTTGACCCCACTTCCTTATCACCTTATCATTTCTGACCTGGCCCCTTTGGGTACACTGGGCCAACTGTAACCCAGTCACCTGCCACTTCTAACGCCCTTCTGACCATCACGCGACTCCTTCTCTCTCCCATCATCGTTTGATCGTCTCTTCTCGGAAAATCGCCATTTCCTCTCTGGAAATTGGTATCTTGATGACAGTTCCGAGTCGTAAAACGCCTCGTTAACATTTTTGAATTCCAAGAATTGGTCTCCCTCACAACGTTTCCCGCACACAAAAACACTCCGTGCCCACAGCTCCGCCCACTTTTTGTTATCACTGTCCATAAAAGGTGTTGGTTGGACAGGTTATCAGTGTGCACGTACATGCACGAAGGTGTCTTAGGTGTCTTACACACTTTCCCTTTCCTCCCCGTCAATCGTTTCCCACCAAGTTTTGGTCTGTCTGATTGACCTTGTTATTGCTAGTGATAAGTGATAAGACAAAAGATTTCTGTGACAAATTTGTACATCGCACGTAAAAATTGCCAATTTCCAATCTCTCTTCGGACGCGAGTATATAACACGGAACATCTTCAGAATCGTCACCTAACAAAACAAATTCGCCCAAAATGGAGAACAACAACTCGCCAACACAAGCTGCTGAGCACAACCAAAAGATCAAGTAAGTCACCGAAAACTGTACTTTTATCATTTTCTGTCACCCGGATTCCGAGAGCCTTATGAAGATTTGTCTATACATCTCCATAGCAGCACGGGTGTTCATAGAGTTCTAACTGAATTAGATTCACATAAATTGCTTCGAGCTCCTAATCATAATCATTCTTATCAGCCCGCGAAACTACGACGATCTCCTCGCGGTCGTGGCATCGATCAAGCAGCAAGTGGGCGAGGAAATCGCCGCCGCCGAGCTCGGAATCATCTGCGGCTCGGGCCTTGGGCCCATCGGCGACACCGTCCAGAACGCCACCATTCTCCCCTACTCGAAGATTCCGGGTTTTCCGACGACTCACGTCGTTGGGCACAAGGGAAATATGGTGTTCGGAATGCTCGGCGGCAAGAAGGTCGTCTGCCTCCAAGGCCGCTTCCACCCCTACGAGCACAATATGGACTTGGCGCTGTGCACGTTGCCAGTCAGAGTGATGCACTTGCTCGGCATCAAGGCGATGATCGTCTCGAACGCGGCAGGAGGAATCAACACGAAACTCCGACACGGAGATCTCATGCTCATCAAGGATCACATCTTTCTGCCCGCACTTGCAGGGTTCTCGCCGTTGGTCGGTTGCAACGATCCGAGATTTGGGGCGAGATTTGTCTCGGTTCACGACGCCTACGACAAGCAGCTGCGGCAGTTGGCGATCGATGTGGGACGTCGAAGAGACATGATACTGTACGAAGGTGTCTATGTGATGTCCGGAGGACCGCAGTACGAGTCTCCAGCGGAGGTAAACATGATTGTTTGGGTTGCGAGTGTTCCAACGGGCCGCCGATTTGCAGGTCTCCCTCTTCAAGACCGTCGGCGCCGACGCCCTCGGAATGTCCACCTGCCACGAAGTCACAGTCGCCCGTCAGCTCGGAATCAAGGTCCTCGGCTTCTCGCTCATCACCAACATCGCCAACTTGGACGCCGACGCCTCCGTGGAGGTGTCCCACGAGGAGGTGCTCGATATTGCCAAGCAGGCCGGCGAGCGTGCTTCCCTTTTCGTCGCCGACATCATCAAGGAGATGACCGTCTGACTGTACTCCTCACCCTCCTCTTCCTTTCCTCACTCCATCTCCGATCGTCTTCTGATCCTCCAACTGTTTCTCATCTCTTCGTCTCTCGATTCCAATACTCTTGTTTCCCTTTCAAAGGTCTGTACAATTGTATACATGTTGTTATCATTGATGATAAACGCCGAAACTCGACAAAAATCTGTCACAATCTCTTACATCGGGCCAAATGAGCACAAACACTCCGAGAAGGGCTCTTGACCCCCTGATAAGGCGAAATGGGTAAACAGCCGGTCGGCGGCCAAATCGGGCTTCGCCGAGCTCTATGAGAGATATCGATTTGATTGAGAGCCACTTTGCTCAATGCTGATCTTTCCTGCACTTTTATTGCTTTTCAGCGCCTTTGGAGCAGCCAATGAGCTCGGAGGTTGGTCAAGCGAAAGAGAAATATGTGAATGTGTTCTTAGAAGTTTGGGTTTTTCGCAAATAAAAAGTTCTGTGAAAGTTGATGCATGTACCCAATGTTGCTGTCTTCGGAGTGAATTCTCATCACCATTTTGCAGGATTCATTTGCCGTCTCCCGAAAAACATCGGATTCACTTGCGGCGTCACCACTCCCCATTCCGCCTACCACTTTGATTCTGAGATCCGAGAATGCATCGAATTCATGTTCGAAGGCTGCGGAGGCAATCAGAATCGGTTCTCGAGCAAGGAAGAGTGCATGAATGGCTGTAAAAGCTTGAGTCAGTGATCGCGCTCTACTGAATTCTTGGAAAACTAGTTGATTACAGCTCAGTGTGGAAAAGGAATGCCTCTGATGGATTTTGCCGGCAACATCAAACGATGCGATGGGGAGCGGGTACCATGTCCCGGTAGCCACGAGTGTGTTGGAAGTGGAATGAGCAGCGTCTGCTGTCAGAAAGCTGGTAGGTCTAGTGATCTATTAGAATAAGCAACTAGACTTTATAAGAGACTATTATCTGAGTTTCTCCTTACAGACAGAATCTGCCAAGCGTCCGTGCATCCGGGAACTCCTTGCGGTGTCCCTGCAACCACGAGATACTACTTTGACTCCTCCTCTAAAACGTGCCGCCCGTTTGCTTTCACTGGATGTGGAGGCAACGAGAACAACTTCAAAGCCAAGGGAGAGTGTATGATGTACTGTAGCAATGAGAGTGAGTCCCATTCATTTGAAATTTCTCACTGCTTTCCTAAATACAATAGAAGTGTTTCACATGACGTTTTATGATTTTCTATAAACTTGCGAATGAATCGATTCCACATAGTGACAAAGTGACCACAGACGCCCGATTTCGTAAAAAAAAAAAGTACATTGAGCACTTTGAGACAAAATATCCGGGAAACTAGAAGTTTGCGCAGAAAGCCACTATGTGGGATCGATTACCAGTATCAAAAAGTGTACGCTTGCAATTGTATAGAAAATTCCAAAACTTTGTGTAATAACACTTCCCTTGTAAGTAATCTGCCCACGTGGCGAGCCGCACGCCGATCGATACTCGATCAACAACATCGCTTCCTGCTTGGAAGACAAGCATTGTCCACGCAACTACACTTGCACCGGACGAGTCGGCAAAAAGGGCGCGTGCTGTCCGAGCAAGGAATTCGTTTGCGGGACGCCGTTCGAAGCTAAAAACAATTGCCGTCGCGCGGAGCCGCAGAGCACGTGGTGGTTTGACTATAAGAAGGGGGAGTGCCGAAAGACGGAACACTCGAATTGCGAGGAGCATTTCAACTCATTTGCCAATCAGGAACAGTGCGCGGACTACTGTGTTGGTGAGTCTCTTATTCAATAGGCAATCAACTGCTACTCGGGAGCTCCACACCCTCCAGTGTTACACCATGTTTGAAACACGTTTTATAGGAACTTGTCCGAATGGCCTTGAGACGCACTTGAATCCTCGAACCAGCCAGCCGCATCTCTGCGACTCTGCCAAGAACGAGGGCTGTCCGATGGGCTACGAATGCCTCCGGTCCTCTCCATATGCCTCGATCTGCTGCCGAACTCACCCAGTCTGTCCGTCTGCCGAGTCTATTCTGTTGTTAGATGAAGACAATGAGGCAGTGAGGTGCGATCCGAGTAGGGACACGTGTCCGGAGCAATATGCGTGCCAACCGGCGAAGAATTTAGTGAGGTGTTCACAAGGTTTTCTATAATTAACGATCAATTTTCTAGGAGAACATCTGCTGCACGAAGCCACTTTCGTGTCCTACCGGAATGGATGCTCTTCGAGAGAATGGCGGTCGCCCTCGAGTTTGTAGTGTTGGCGTTGATGGTTCGTGTCCGCAGGATCACATGTGCGTCCAGGGAGACGGATCCTCTGGAGCTGCCCGTCATCTTTGCTGCAAACCTCGAAAGAAATGTGTCATTCCGTACGTCGACACAGAGAAGAAACGCCCGGTTCGTTGTTTCCCGGGCGATCAGACGTGCCCGACGTCAACCGATTGTCTTCCGGCGCTCGAGGACGCCGCCAACGTGACCAACGCCATCGATGTGATGTTCTTCTGCTGTCACACCGTCTCCATCTTCTCCTGTCCCGACGGAAGCACTCCATTCCTTGATCCGAACTCTGCGAGCCCCGCGAGTTGTGTTCCCGCCAATCCGTTCTCATGTCCACTCGAGCACTCTTGTACCACACTGATGGATGGCAGTACGGCGTGCTGTCCGATTCAATCTCAGCAATGCGTTGAAGCTCTCGTCTCGGACGACGGATCGCCGAGAAAGTGTCAAGGGTGGGATGACAACACGTGTCCACAGGGAAAGTGTCAGAAGGCAGTCGACGGGCAGTACTACTGCTGCAGACCACCAATGTTGGTTCTGCAACACAGCGCCACTCACACCGTTCCCGAAGTGAAAGGAGTCTCTGATCGTGTCGGCGAATTCATCGCCAGAAGTCTCGGCATCCAGTACACGGACTACGTGCGTCCGAAACGGCGGCCCGAGTACTTGCGGTTGTTGCGAAATCGACACTGAACAGGATTTCTTCACTGTTAGGCTTAGACTCAAATCATCAATCGAATATTGACCTCCTGAAAACTTGCCAATTTTTGTTTACTTTCTGCATAAATATTTTGCTGCATATCTTTTTCTAACAGTTCCACAAAATAATACTTTTTCATTTTAATATGAACTTTTGGGACGGCCTGAATTCGAGCCCGAGCTCTACTGCTGGGCGTTCGTCAACGGTATTTACCATTTATACATGTTTCCTGCAAATTATAATTATAGCTCTGTCGAGCCATCTTTTGGGGAACATAAAAAGAGAAACCAACATTAAATATTGTGTAGGACGAACGCCGCTCAAGAAGATTCGTTGCCGCCTCATTCATGAATCAAAAACGAATCGTAGATCAAAAACGAATCAAGCGATAACTGCAGCTATCGCTTGATTCATTTTTGATCTACGCCCGGGCGTGCTCTTTTTGTTTTTATCGAACACGCTTAATTTTATCGCTCTTTCACTATATCTTTCATTTTTCACCGTGTTTTCATAGTTTTTAATCCAAGAATGTTATATGTTTTATCTCTTCGATTTATACATTTTCTGCATGCAATATAGAATTTTTTGTTTCGAAAAAAAATCGCAAAAATCACAAATTTGTATGGCCAGCTAAGTGACGGACTGAGAACTGACTAGGAAAAAGAATAGTTGTACAAAATGAAGTTTCGTTTTTTCAGCCGCTGAAAATGTCATGATCCGACTGATAACGCTGCACTTCTTGGAAGATAAGTCCTTTCCACTCTTGAAGTGTTTTGTCGGCAAAGTCGATCTCTTGGTCGTAGCGGTTTTCCGATGCGGGAGCATTAACTTCTTCGTCCTGAAGAATTATACGCTTATTTGATTGTTAGAAAGTCCGCGAGCTCACCTTGAACCATAACCGCACATACGGATGGTTGAGTGCATCTTCAACTGAGAATCGTTCGTCCGGATTGATTTTCAGCATGTGTGAGAGGAGGTCACGGGCGGCTGCCGCTGAAATTAGGTATTTGATTCATCATAACTCTAGTATGTTGCACTTACGAGTCAAATTGACACGTGGGTTTTCGGTGTCCGGAAGGAAATTCGAATCAGGAACGATTTCGGAAAGAGGTTTCGGTTGCGACCGACGTAGCGAGCGGACGTACATTGCGGCGGACTGTCCGAGCTGATTTATAAAGTCCTCGTTCGGTGTTCCCATGACGCTGTAGATCTTAGTCCATTGGTCAATGCGATCCTTTCCGGGGAACAGAACGGTGTGATTGATCATCTCTGCGAAGATGCATCCAACGGACCAGATGTCTACTTTTTCGGAGTATGGAAGACCGAGAATGACTTCAGGAGCACGATAATAGCGTGTCACGACATAATCGGACATTCTCATCGACGTGTCTACGTTCTTCTTTCGCGCCAATCCAAAATCTAGCACCTTTAGAACACATCGATCATTAACGACAATGTTCGACGGTTTGAGATCCTATAAATCTTGGAGGGATCGGTTTTGCCAGTGGAGCCCAAATTCTTACCCGATGAATAACTCCCGAGTTGTGAAGATGTTTGATGGCGCAGAGCATTTGATAAACGAAGAAGGATAGCGTCTTGTGGTCCAGTCTGAATTTGATTATGAAATTGGTGAGCAACTTCAAGATCCCCTACCGTAACCGATGAATGACTTCGTGCAAATTGTGTGTCATAAGCTCCATGACCAGATAAACTTCCCGGAAGTTGGATAGAGTTGTGTCAGGCGTGAAGGCGTTGAGTAGGCGGATAATCTGCAAGTTGCTCTCATTAAATAAATATGCTCCAGTGAAGCAATTTTTCGCAGCCGTTGTTTGCCACTGCGGATCACTGAATCAGCGAACGAGCATTGAGACAGAAACGTCTTGGAGACATTCTTTGGCGTTTGTTGTCAAAAAGCCACCAAAAACTCACGTTAGGATGCTGTATTGTGGTTAGCAGTATGAACTCTCTATAGGCTCTCTTCGCACTCATCGTCATCACAAATGGCTGTTGCATCTTTTTAATCGCTACTCGTTCACCGGTCACAGAATCATCGGCCATTCTGAAATAAGCCAACTTTCAAAAGAACTCGAATGTTGAGAATACTCACACAACAGTTCCTTGAGCTCCAGCGTTTAGAAAGTTGAGATTACTGTACCTCCTTGGAATAGTAAAAGTGCTGTCTGCTCCGGCGATCGGATCTCGAATAGTAACTTGGTGGAAACGCGTCGAATCGTACTCCTCGCCATTATTACCATGGTCCACTTCCATTTCGGTGCTGAAAGTCAGATAAATAATTCAAACAAAGCTTCAGAACACGACAAATCGAAAAGCTGAGAACATTTTTTTCAATTCCCGCTGGAAATTGCGAAAAATGGGTGGGAGAGGAAGCGGCAAATGGAATGACGTCGGCAGTTGATGCTTTTCTTATCGACATAAAAATTTAGTTTTGATGATAAAAACGACACATTCTGATGAATGAGTCAATATATACGAAGGAATCGATATTTGAACGAATAGTTTTAGGCAAAGTTAGAGAGGGAGGAAAGGAAGAAAGTGGGCGTCGAGAAAAGAAAATATTGACTTTAGAGACGTCCGTTTTTGGCGTTGTCCACGAGTTGTTGCATTTTCAGAGTTTTTATTTTCTTGTTGGAGAGTATTAACTGGCGACCACGCCTAAATTTTGAACAGGTTCAAAAAGGCATTCAAATTCCAGAGCACTTCGTGTAAATGTGCAGGGTTGCCTAGGGTCTTTACAAACTTGAGACTGCACCTTAGGACACTTTCAAAAAATTTGGATTACTCTCAAATTTCCAATAAAATTCTCTACTGGTCAATGTAGTATAAAAATTTCGATGTTCGGCATTTTGAATCCTATTAAGTAAAACATTCTTATCGACATAAATCCTTATGTATACTTTTTTTCGTTTTCAAAAAAGCATGTTTCCAAAGAGTTTTTTCAAACGTTTATATTTGTACTATAATATCGCAAAAGTTAATATTTTGCTTCTAATTTGAGAAAAAAAAGGAAGTCTGTCTTCATATTCCCACGCCCTAAATGTTCCCATGTCGAATAATTCATCAAACACAGAAAATGTATACAGCTTTCTCGCACTAACAACATCAACCGGTATCAAACACATAAAAAGTGTGGGAAGTTTCGTTGGAGGGAGGCAGTGGCGCGGCCAGGGGGTTACATGTGGAAGGAGGTTGTATTTAAGCGTGCAGCCCGAGCGGAGAGGAAAAGAGAGAGTGTGTGTGCGGAACGGACGAATGCAGTGCGGGAAGAGAGAGAGCGTCGAGGAGGAAGAATGCTAGCGTTATAGGCGCAGAGGCAAAGTCGCAGATCTCCCCGCGACAGCGCTGATGGCCCGGAACGACTCCCGTCGGGTACGTAGTGTATTATCAGTATCTGATTAGTCATCATCACCGGATTCTGATTCATGTTTGGCCTTCTATCTCATTGTTTTTATCAATTTCTCTCTTCTATCTCTTTCTCTATCGGTAAATAAAAAAGTTATGTTACTCTTAATTTTGCGGAATTCTGAATGAGGAATTTTTAAAGATCCTGTTTGAAATGAGGAAGAAAGTTGAGAAAAATACTGCGATGCAATAGCGCCCTATTTACTGTTGTTCTATAACACTCTCGTCGATCGACTTTAATTAAATAATTAAATCGAAATTACATGCTCTCTCGCTTGCATTCGGAAAACTCAAGAATTCATGGTGGGAAAAAACTTGAAGAATTGAGGAAAAAAATTCGATGACGTCATTTCCAGCGTTAAAAAACCTAAAAATAGTTATAATGGAGAATCGTCGTTGTCTCTGATTGTTTTCTGTTGTTCTGATCAAATTTACCGGGAATTCAGCCTATTTTCGTTTTTTTGATTTTCGACCTTTGCAAGTTGCGAATTTATTGGCGTATTCGTATAAAAAAATCAAAAAAAAATTCTACCTGTTAGCTGCCAAAATTGTAGACAGCTCAGAATGAGAGAAGACGAAAATGGCTTTCTAGGAAACGGCCGGAATCGAAAACAACACGACACGGCGAACCACGATCGACGTGTTAGAGGAAAATCTAGGCCATATTTGCGTTTTTAAACTCCGCCTCCAGACACCGTTTCCTAGTCCCCGAGGGTTTTTCGCATTTTTCTCGAAAAACTTCTTAAAAGTTGCAAATTTTTTTTAAACAAAACCTTCAAAATTAATTTTCGAACGGTTAAAAAAAAAATTCATGTCCTAAATTTAGGTCCTTTGCCCGGAAAATACGGGGAAGAGGGCGTTCAAAATGCGTTTTTGGGAGGACTCCGCCAATCGGACCTGCGTGCGGCGGAGTTGCAAAATTTCACGCGGCGGTTGCGAAAGGGGCGTGGCCCACGTTTCAGGATTTCTGATAGGTGGCCGAACCCGAAAAAATGCTGCAAAAATTTACTACTAGACGTCGCCGCTGGTTCGCCGTGCACGAAGAGCACAACACAAAGTGCGTTCACGAGCATTTCTCTTGACTTTCTTGGCTGCTCTCTTCACTAGGGAAAGCTCATAAAATTCAAATTGGGGCCAACTTTTCTCTTTCTTTCTCCGAGGAAACTAAAACTTGGAGTTTAAAAAACGTCCGAGTGGGGGAAATGAAAGGGTAAATTGAAAACGAGCTGATCTGAGAGGGCAAAAAACAATTATTTTTTCCACCAACACCAACCGCGTCATCATCATTATTATTTTTCTCTGGTTTCCTTCCTCCTTCTCATTCTCTATATGTTTACTCTACCCGCCCTCCTCAGCTCACACGGAGCCCTGTACGTGAACACTGTCACGTCAAAAAACATACTCTTTTTCTTTTACCGGTGATAACTCCTGCGAACCAGGAAAAAACTGGAACCAGGAAAGATTTAACATGGAACTAGTGAACCAGGAAAAAAGCTAGCGAACCAGGAAAAAAAAAGCTAGCGAACCAGGAAAAAAGCTAGTGAACCAGGAAAAAATCTAGCGGAAAAGCATCTGTAATTTCCCGTTGCATTTGCGAAGTTTTCAAAAAAACAGAACGCATTGATGATCTTGTAATAATAGGTTTCAACAAATATACGTATATGACGAAGAAGTAATTTTTTTCTAAACCATTCTGTTACTTTCGAAAGAAATATGTTTTCCTGGTTCACTAGCTTTTTTCCTGGTTCGCTAGCTTTTTTTTTCCTGGTTCGCTAGCTTTTTTCCTGGTTCACTAGTTCCATGTTAAATCTTTCCTGGTTCCAGTTTTTTCCTGGTTCGCTGGAGTTATCTTTACCGGTAACTCACGATTTCTTCGTTTTTCTCAGAAATAATAGATAATGGTATTCCTAACACTCCGCGAATTCACCACCTGGCTCGATCTCACCCTCTTCGAGCTCTGGATGCACGTTTGTGCTCTCATGATCTCTTCCGTCCTTTTGGTAAGTTTTACTCTTATTACTGATCTTCTAATTAGCAATTTCCAGTGTCTGAAACTTCACAACATTCTTCACATCACTTACCTAACTGCTTTTCTGCCTCTTTTCATCGGAATCGCCTGCGCTTTCTACTTTGTCTTCATCATTTTCCTTCGATCGACTGTTGAATACAAGGATTACCGGGCGCCTACTGTTCGGTGAGTTGATCTGAAGTTGCTTTAAATCAATTATAGTTTTCCAGAATAATTCTAAACTTATACCGTCTCATCTGCATGGCATCATTCCTCTCCTTTATCGTTGAGAAAATCAGTGGCGAGTTCGAAAAGTCGGAAGTGGCGAACCGGAACACGTACGGAATGGTCTTTCTACCGATGTGGCTCCTACTAGCCGCGTGGGGCTTCCAGATTTGTCGAGCGACAAATACTTGAAACCGGAGACGTTTGCCACGATTTGCCTACAATCTCATATCGTTGAAATTCAACTAATTTTCAAAACGGGTTCAATTTGTAATTTAATATAGATCTCTTTAAATAGGATAAAAAATACAAGGAAAAATATTGAATATATGAAGAACCAGTAAATGAAGAATTATGATACATGAGATTTGCTGAAAAATAGATAAATCTGATACTAGTTGGGATATCTTCGGTTCCCGCTCGCCAAGGAATTTCTTGGAGTCGTCGGAATATCGAAAGGAGTTGAAGGACCGCAATCTGTAGAATTGGTAGACGTCGATGATAACGTGGAACTACCCGCAGCATCAGGTGAAGGTAGCTGGAGTACTCCTGAAACTGAATGCCAAAAGGTGTTTTAGGCAGAGATGTTCGTTACCAACGGGATCTTCCCAGACTGTATCCAACTCGATAAACGAAGTGTTTCCAGTCTGATAAAGTTGTTTCCAATCAGTTTAGCCGTATAGCAAACTTACTTTATCCGTCGTCAGCACTGCCGCATCCTCATTATAATCAACATCGTCGTCGCTTTCTTCGAAATCATCGGCCGCCTCTTTTTTTGTTGTCGGCATTTGCTTAATTTCTCCAATTTTGAAACGTCCCTTCTCTTGGCAACACTTTTCGAATTCCTCATTTTGAGAGTTCTCCAATTCTGCACGAATTTCCATTTTCAGTGCTTTCGATTCTTCAGTCTCCTGCAATTTTAGAACGCGATGCTTCCACACCTGTACGAAAAATGTTGCTTTTTTTTTGGAAAAATATGACTAGGTCAAAAAAGGGAGAAAAATTGTTTGGCTGGGGTGAGTGGTAAGGACAAAAATTTTGAAAAATGTTTGGCTAGTTCAGAAATTCCGTTAGTTAGTTCAAACAAGGTGTGGACGCTTCATTTTTCCAGACACGATGAACAATGTCAAAAATTCATTGAGATTTATCTACATCAACAACTTGATAAATGTCACACTTGTGAACGTGTCTAACCTTCTCATCAGCCAGATCATCACATGAATCGCAGTCAAGGTATTCTTCCTGAAGAAACTCGCGACGTGTCACACTCATCAGCTTCATTGGCAACTTGCGCATCCACATTTGGAAATCGCGACGAGAGACGTCTTGGGAACGAAGGTCCGGAGCGTCTTCGAGCTGAAATTTTGAAAAAATAGACCAGAATATTCCTCGAATTTTTATCAACCTCTTCATCCTGCTCTTTCTGTGAAACACTGGATTCCTTGTACGTGCACTTCTGGTTGATTCTCAATTCGATTTTCAACTTCATCATTTCAATGGCAATCGCAGCGATATTCCGCGCATCATCCAATCCGCTGTGTTTATTTCCGCGGAACGTGAGTCCCAGCTTTTCCAGCATATTCTCTATTCCGGACTTTCCGTTTCCTTTGACGAGCCCGTTGAACTTTTCCTTGAACGTCTTCTTAATATTTATGAAACTTCTGAACATATGCGGCATTCGGATGTTTGAGAGTACGCACTGGAACTGCATGAACTTCCAAAAGTCGTGAGGTCTGAATAATTGCATTCAGGTTGCAGTGAGGAAAAATATCAATTACCCATCAGTCACAAACGCGAATCTTGTATTCTTGTCACCGAGTCCAAACTTGCGCATCCACGTGTACATGCGAAGAAGAGCTTCTCGGAAGTACGGTGCGTTATCGACAGTTTCTTGCGAGATTTCTACGATGAAAACGTAGAAAAATTATGCAAGACTATTTTAACTCACTCGTGAATTCCATGCAAAAAGTGCTGAGAATCGGGTTTTTCACTGGCCGAACGTAGGTTCGGAATTCGCTAATCTAAATAATTTTAATTGTTTGGAATCTCCATTTGAGAATCTTACAATTTTCATCTCTCTGACATCAATTAGAACCGCCGGCAACTCAATTATTTCGTGTGGATAGTCGTAAATGACTTCGATACAAGTGCATTCCAAATCGACCGCCTAAAACAGTTTTAAACTGTTTTTTCACCAAAAAACGCTTTCTAACTATTAAATAATCAAAAAACCGCGACGTTTTATCGGAATTCGTTTCCATTTTACGATTCAGCAGCATGTTCTCCTTTCGATAGTACTGAGCGACTCGCTTTCTTAGGGTTTTCTTGCTTCCACTGGAAGTTAACTACATTTTAATTCGTATTTTCCTTTCAAATATACCTATCCGGAACGTGAATCCGTTTAAGAGCTTGTTTGAGCATCTGTGTGCTCATTCCATCCAGCTCCCGGACCACTTTTTTGACATATTCAGGGGGAATCGACGATTTGAACATTTCAACTCGCTCAGCCGGCTCGATCAGCTGTTCTGACGGGATCCTAATCGGTTTTTCTTCATTATCCTCTTCGGAGTCGTTCTCTTCGTCCGGCGTTGCACTTTTCTCTGAATTCGAGATTTTGTGATTTTTCAAAAGCTTATCTCACCTTCTTCCATCTGCTTCTCGGTGTCATCACCGATTTTTACGAGATCAAAGAGACTTTTGAGAAATTTTTCATCTTCTGGAGACATGGACTTGTCCATTCTTACCCGAAAATGATATAAAGCCAGAAAAATTCGAAATCTCAAAAATGGAAATCAGTTCCAAACTCCAGTACGACGCTCCGGAGTTACGCTCACAAAACATGGAAACTCGTGGAATTTTGAATTATATTTATTTTCACGTGAGTTTTAAAAGAGTGGTGTGGGTTAATTTATTAGTTCTCGCATTAATTATCGTACTCAGACAAATTAATTTAATATAGACCACAATGTTTCAAGTTATCGCGGATGATGATGTCGGTGACGGCATCGAACACGAAGCGAATGTTGTTTGTGTCGGTGGCACACGTGAAATGACTGTAGACCTCCTTGAATATCAATAATTAATATCTAAACGTTTTTTTCAAGCTTTTACTTTATGCGTCTGCGATTTTCTTCGATTGAGAGCCTCGAACTTGCTTCTGATGTACAGCGAGCATTCGCTAACATTGTTATCACCGGCGTACTCAGGAAAGCAGACGGTCAGTGGAGTTTGGGCGATTCTGTCTTGAAACAAGTCCATCTTGTTCAAGAATAAAATAACGGAGGTCTCGGTGAACCAGCGGTTGTTGACAATCGAGTCGAACAGTTGCATCGATTCGTGCATTCGATTCTGGACAAACCATCTTTTGTATAAAAGCAGATCTTTCAGGAGCTTACCATTTTGGCATCTTCGGCTAGACGCATATCGTACTCACTGAGAGCCACGCAGAAGATAACAGCAGTGACGCCTTCAAAGCAGTGAATCCACTTCTTACGCTCCGAACGCTGCCCTCCAACATCGAACATTCTGAATATTCCATTTTGAAATGTTCGCTGCAATCCCGAAAACTCACTTGAAGTAGAGATCCTTGTACATAAAGTCCATCTCGGTAATGCCCGTCGACTTGATTCTCGCTCTCAAAATGTCATCCTGAGTCGGGAGGTAGCCGATTGTTGCGATACGATCCAATGCATTCAAATAGTAGGCCGCCGAGTCGTTCAACTGGTACTCGCGCGCTCTCTTGAAGCACTTTTGAACGCCTCCGTCAGTCCAGAGTGATTTTATGATTGCCGCAAGTTCTTCGGTGAGTTCGTCCTTATCCGGGTCGAATTTGTAAGCGAAGAACTGGATGGCATCTGCTTCACGCGACGGATCCGCGAACGGAATGTTCAGTTGAGGCATCGCTTTGACGATCGCCATGAGGGACTGCAAACACGTCGTATAAGGCAAGACTCCTATTGGCAGTTGGCCAAGAATTCATGCTCGCCCACATGTCCCAACTTTTCCCTCGGGTCTGTGCGCGATTAGCCGAATCGCCAAGAGCAACTCACCTGGAACATGTTACTATACACAACCGTTCTGTAAGCGGCTCTCTCCTGTTTGTTATACCCTTTCTCGTGCAGAATTCTCATCTGACGGACGATGGTCGACTTTCCCGATTCACCAGCTCCAAGAAGCAACAGCTTGACTTCGGCTGCCGAACGATCATTATCAATTCGGAGCTGGAAGAAAATGGATTTGAAGTGTGATCTAGTTAGAACCTCACCTGTTCATCAATCCACTTGGAGCGTTTCTTTGCGTCTGTGGTCTTACTGCCCATGCAGCCCATCGTTGAGATCTGTTAGAGAAGGAGGCAAGAGGAAGAATGAGTTGTTCTGGAAGAAGAAGACGTGTGGGCAGGGTGAGAAAGTCAGAAGACCCCGGAGCTGAGTGAAGAGAAAAGTGCATACAATTTTCGAATCACCACCCTCTCCGTGGCTGGCACGACTCGAGTCAGAACAACACTGCGCTTTGTCGAAAAGGAAGATGGCTACGAAGCGAACGGAGAATGTGGATTCAGGGATAACCGGCGAACGTCAAGTGTCTGAGTCTCCACGCTATCCCTTCTCTTTCACTATCACATATCACTTTGGATTGGAGGTGGGAGAGCGATGATAATAATAACAATATAAATAAACATGGTCGATTAGAAGTCTATATGGGTTTTCAAGTGGATAGCCTACTGTGAGTGATTCGAGAGCTTTTGGCTGATATTAATGATAAATATCAAACTGAATCTGAAAATAGCTGAAAAACAGCCAGAGTGGGCGTAGCCTCCGCTTCTGACCTGACTCACAATCGCTAATTAAGCATACACTCTGAAATATCATGGGTTCCTGGGGGAATAAAACTATACAATTTTGGGTATTATTGAGGTGAACATGAGATGTGGGGGCCGGGAGGGGGCAGGCGACGCGCACGCTTTGGGCGCCAAACTATTCGAATTTGAATTGTCTCTGCGCAGCAAGAGAGAGTGGAATCGCTTGGGAGACGCAGAGACTGTCCTGTGGGGTGTACTTGGTGCCACGTCACTTGGAAAGGTGCCGTCTTGAGACTTTCGTCAGTTTGTCGTCTCCAGGCCGCCGCTATTTTCGTTCTGCTATTGCTGAAGACGTCGTTGAAGTCGTCAATCGCCGACGGGCGTCAGAGACACTACAAATTTCGGGTTTTAATCTTTCTTTTTATTTTTACTTTATTGAAAATCGCGAGCAACTGAAAACAGATGAATAGCAACAACAAGAACATGAAACAACAATTGAGAGACAAGAATCCAAACGAAAACTCAACGCTTTTTGTACAAGCACGGCTTTAATTTCAAGCCGTATGGTCGCTTCTGGTCGACTTTATCAATTTTGCGGAATTCGAACATCATGAAGTAGTCGGTGAGTTGGCGACGATTCGCCATTTCGAAGCCCATCTTGCAAACCGCTTCGCAGAATTGTTTGATCGAGATGAAGCGCGACGTTACTTCGGCGATTTTTAGAGTTCCCCTGGAAAAGAAGAATATGTTGTAATTCACAAACGATACTAATTACCCGGTTCGCAGAACTCTTCTGGCTTCTCTCACAAAATCATAAAGGTTGGTGCCCATGAGAGAGAGGCAGAAAATGACGATGTCCGCCGAACCGTCTTCCGCTGGAAGTTTCGACATGTCACACGCTTCGACGCGGTCATTCACAGCTACCAAATCGAAGGAACGGATCTGAATAACACAGTTTATGATTTTTCCGGATTGATTTTCATTTTAGATATTTACAAAACGTTAAAAAAAATGAAGTGTTCAAAAATTACAAGACCAGACCTGTGGACTGTTCTGGATCGCTGACTGGTTGCCGAACCCGGCAAAATTTCACTAGTCGACGCCCACGGCGGGGCGCCGAGTTGGAATGAGACCACGAGAAATTTCTACAGAAACTCACGTTATGCTTTTCTCCTACCGCTTCGGCGATCTTCGCCTCTCCGCATCCCAAATCGAAAACATTCTGCTTGTCGCTCTTCGTCTGCAACCACCGAACAATCTCCCGAAGCGGATGGTTAGGCCACTTCTTCACTTGATCTGCGAATCCTTTGTGATACAAATCGAATGCCGTTGGATCCTCTTTGAAGAACTCGAACGCTTCATCGCCGGTACACGTGTACAATTTTTCGTTCAAAAATCGGAATCTACCCGCGTCGAGTCTTTTTTTTGCTTCGGCGATCGGATCTTCCTTTTCTTCATCTTTTCCGACAGTTTTAGAGTTTCCATCCGTTTCAGTGGCTTCTGGCTTATACTTTTTTTTCTTCGGTCCTCTCTTTTTCTTCTTTTTCGTGGCGTCACCGTCCTTTGGTTCCAGAATCATCGGCGGCTCTTCCGGATTCTCGGCTTTCAACTGAGCCGCTGCTTTTTTCGCTGCTAGCTTTCTGACTTTGTTACGCCACGGACGCTTCTTTTTCTTTGCCGCTGGAGCTTCACTGTCGCCTTTCTCAAGCCATTTTTCAACTTTCTGGAAATTATTCGTATCAGCAACCACCATTTAAGCCATTTATTACCTCTTTTTTTGCGACCACCGGCTCTCCAGAGTCCGAAGCTTTTCTCTTGTTTCCCATCTGTCAAAGACAGTAATTTCGAATTTCCATTCTTTTCCGACAATTTAAAAACGAAGAATCAGAATGCGAATTTCTATGCATTTTACACCAAATTCGAGTAGTTTGAAATCATCACTTCGATAGCACTTTATCCAAATATGAAAACAGCAAGGAGTATAGTAGGTTGGGAAACAATTGTAGATTTCTGGAAGGATGAGGGATAAAAATTTGGGTAGAGGATTGGGGATGACAAGGAAAAAACGAAAACAATAACAGCAAAGAGTAAAAGAAAACGAACAATAACAAAACGAATTGAAACGGATATAAGAAAATTAACGCCAATCGGTTTTTCCCATCTTTCTCTTTCCACAGAACAAATGCTTCGGTTTGAGGTCGTACACGTGTCTGTCGGCTTCTCCCTTCTTGGCTTCGCGTCTGAGTCCTCGCATAGCTTTCGTGCGCAGTTTTGTAGCATGAGCACGCTTCTGCTCGTCTGGAATAGCGATTTCGTCTCGAGGTGCCGGCCTGACTGCACTGAGACTGCGGGAACGTCCAATTTTCATCTGAATGTTGGTAAATTTCTGATTTTTTTCTACAAGTCTGTTTTGATACCTTCTTTCCGAGTTGTGGCTTGGCACATTGTCCCTGAAGATTCTTCATCTTCTTCGTGTCCACGTCCACTCCGAGTTCTCCCAATTCGTGCTCCAATCTCGACATCGATCTCTCTCTCTTTCTGGAGTGAACTCGTGAGCCAACTCTTCCAGCAACTCTCTTGTTCACGGCATGTTCTAAAGTCAACAGCTTCTCCTTCTCACGGATCTGCAAAGCGAGTTTCATTTTTTCCTTGGTCTCCTCGTCGTCGCTGTCAAGATCTGATTCGTATTCTCCAGCCTGCTCCAGAAGCTCCTCTTCGCGAAGTAGACTCTCGAGCTTTGACTGAATTTGTGGATCGACGAAATCCGAAAGGTTGTGTCCTTCCCAGATCTCTGGGATAACATCGTACTTCTCTTCGGGGTTTTTCAGCATATAATGCTTCTTGAGATCCAAAATGTAATCATCTTCCATAGCCAATTCGATCTCACGTTCGAGACGTCGAGTGTCTGAAATATTACATGTCACTTTTGAACAGATAGATTAGAACGTACTCTCGTCTCTGAACTCGTTGATGTTCCCCGTAGCTGGATTTTTCGGAGCGTCGTCTACATCCATAGCGTTCTCAGCCGCCAATTTCTTCTGAGCTCTCTTGGCTGCCAAGCCTGGCGGCACGAACGGAGCACGCACTTTCTCGTCACGTGGCACTGGATACGCAACGAAGACACGGTTCAAAACCGAATCTTCGACAGAAGTAATCTTCTTCGCTTGGATCTTGGCTTCAACACGCTGAGCGAGGAGCTCGTCGCAGGCACGATCCCTGAGGCTCATGATACCTTCTTGAGTAAGAGTAGAGGTCTCAACAATTGGAATTCCTTCTTTTTCGAGATTGTCGAGAAGAGCGGCCTTCTCGGCTGGAAGATCTGCGCGATGTCTGATATCGACTTTGTTGAGTCCGATCAGCACTGGCTTGTTGGCGAAAAGAGGACGAATTGATTCGAAAAGATGAAGCTGTTCCTCAATGGTACGGTCGCATTGCTCCGAAACATCCATCATGAACAGAACCGAAGCTTTCAGATGGGCCAATGCAGTGACGGCTTGCATTTCAATGGTGTTACGATCTTCGAGTGGTTGATCCAGAATACCGGGGGTATCAATCACTTGCCATCTCAGAAAACGATAATCCAAATGACCGACGTAGAGAGCTTTGGTGGTGAAAGCGTAAGGCTGAACCTCGACATCGGCTCTGGTGACATTGTTGATGAACGAGGATTTTCCAACGTTCGGGAATCCGCAAAGAATGAGTGTACGAGTGGCCGGATCAATACTTGGAAGACGCGACAAATGCTGACGCACCTGCTCGAGATACTCGAAACTCGACTTCTGTCTCTTCAGTAGTTTCACCATTCTTCCCAACGCGGCTCTCTTAAGCATTTTGCAACGGTACAGGGAGTCGGCATACTTCATCAGGCGAACGTATTCGCGGGCGATTCCGTCGATGAGATGACGAGCGGTGTTCATCTGACCGAGGGCAATCTTGTAGTGATCACGATCGTATAGAATGTTCATCAAGTCGGAGTAGAACGGGTGGATCTCCTCAAAATGCATTGAAGGTTATAGAAAAATCATTGTTGCAGTACCTCCATCTTTGGAAACTCGTTGATAATCTGAGTCAGCTTGTCATGAAGCGTTTGTTGGAGAAACTTGATTTTACGAGCGTAGAAGGCACGAATTCTTCCGATCGAGTACTGACGGTGGACCACAGTTGGGGTCTTTCTCTGCGTTTTCGACAGCACCACATCTTTCAGTTCCTGAAACAAACCACAATCGACTCTCATGGAACATGAACGAAAAAACTCACCGAAGCGGACGGAACGACCGTAATTCGTTTGAAATTATACATAGACGTCATTTTCAGATGACGATTTGTGTAACCCTTGCTTGAATACTGCAAATTGTGAAATATGACCCAAGGCCTAAACTTGTAAGAGGCAGGCAGAAAACTACGAGAATTTCACTAGGAGGAAACCGAAAAATTAAGAAACATCGTAAGTAAGCTTTTTTGTAATGTATTTCGAAGATAATTTTAGAAGAAAATCTGAAAAAAGTCACCAAAACTATTTGAAAAAAGGTGAAACAACTCTTCGAAAAATTATGTCGCCTGATCAGAGTCTGCAGATTCACGTCGCAGTGTACATTAGAATGCATACACAAAAATACACCGTAGGTTGATAATTCTTGAGACCGTGCCAAAACCGCGGACAAAAGACAGAAAGTGTAAAATAAATTTTAGACTCTTATGAACTACTCGGTAGGTAGCGGAAACCGAGTACTGAAAAGGAAAACTCATTCTCTAAAACAATATTCGAGATCACTTGGCAAGTCACTATTATGCAAAATTTATCTCTTCTCGACATATTTTCTTCAGTTAATTAATTTCTGACATGCATGTTTCAGTATATTTCCAACAGTTCGAACATTCTTTCGATTTTTACTACTTTTTTTCTATTTTTCGGTATTCATCACGGCGTGAAAATCGAGGCATTCTCCCGTTCTTTCGTTCAAACAGCAATTTTTCCCGCCCCAACGAGACGCAGAGAAAGAGAGTATCAACAGAGCGCGCTTTGCACCAATGCTTAGGCCAACAAATTAATGGTCTAATCCTGAAATTTATGAATAAACACTGCACCTGCTTTCATTATTATGTGCTTTGTGCATAATTATATTTTTTCGCTTCCAAAATTTCGCATTTTCGTCTTTTTTTTCCGAATTTTCGCAATTTTTTCAAAAATTCGAGTGAGTACGACACTCCGTTCTTCCACCAACCAGTTGTTTAGTAAGAGTTAGATGTGCAGGGGGGTTTTGCGCGCGCATTTGAACGATAGTTTCTTTTTTTCCTGCCGTGTTCATTCTTTTTTACATGCGTAAAACAAACAAAATTATCATGAAAAGTGTGATTATTTCCACTTATTCAATTTTTTTCCGATAAATTTATTTTTTTCTTCCGAATTATCTTTTTTTATTTTTAATAATCGCAAAATTCCTTTCTTTAATCGGTCTTCGCAATGGCGAACAGTGAAAATTTCAACTAACCTCTGCAAAGTGCGGCGCGGTTTAAGCTCCGCCCCTTTCTTCTCCGGTTTTGTCACATTTTCTTCGGTTTTGTCTTCTCCGGTTTTGTCGTCTCCGGTTTCGCGAACTTCCGCGGTTTTGGCACGGTCTCTAATTCTTCCGTTCGCGTTTTTGCCTGATTAGCAAATCGAGATCTGTTTTTTTTCAAAAGAAATTTCCAATAAATCGATGAGAATCCCGCCAAAAGCAAAAGCACATGCGTACGCAGCGGGACTATTCGTGCTAGTCTCCAGTGCGGCTTATGTCGCCTACTCTGGGGCGATGGAAATTAGAGTGAGTTCTAAATACCATCTTATCAGGCTCTTTATGGCTTCAATATTTCAGAGGTGGTCAATGGCAACTCCACGTCTGCAACATCAAGAAATGGAAGATTTTCTACGATTCAAAGAAGAACAGGCACGACGGAAGATGACGGCGTCTCAACAATAACCCGCTTATTCGGAATTTCTATTGTTTTTGAACTTTTTTCACGGGTAGTTTTAGTTACTAAATTGCCTTACTTGAGCAATAAATATAGCGTGAAAAGTGGTCATTTTCAATTTTTCTTCATTCTTCTCGACCAATCAATAGCGAAAGTTTCGATCATGAATGTAATCCCGAATGACATGAGAGAACAAAAAACTCAAGAAATTCCTAGGGACAAAATGGGTTAGTTGAAGAGCTTTCAAATAGATAAGGCTCTCCTCACAACAGATACAACCCAAAGAGAAATAAAAGAACCGAAAGAGGCTCCTACGTTGAATACACCCAAAGATCAATCCTCGAAAGCTCCCGATGCACTGAAAGATGCATTCAAGGAGCAACCGACGATGGGGAAAGATGTGCCAGCTTCCACTGCAGGCAATTCGATTCCGATGCCTCCAGAGGTAAAATCTTCGCGATTCTACCACGGGATAATCTCTCGGATAGAAGCGGAAGGCGCTCTTCGCTCCGTCGGCGATTATCTTCTTCGGAAAGCTGAATCTAAAGACGGCATGTACATAGTCTTATCGGTCAGAAAGGAGGGTGGCGGTCATGCCCATATTCCGCTAAGTCAGGACAAAGACACCAAGTTGTTCTGGTTCGATGCAAGCATCAAAGACGCGTCTGTTACTGAAGTCATCCAGATGCACATGTCAGTTAAACATCTTTCTCATAGATATATTTTTTAATGCACCTCGTTTTTTTTCAGTTCGCGAAGTCAACCAATCAGCGCTCGTTTGAATATAAGTCTCAAAAAGGCGATCACTCGACCCACATGGATCGTTCGTCATGATGACATCATTCTCTACAAAAAGCTCGGCGCCGGCGCCTTCGGAGAAGTCTTCCTGGCGAGAATGGTTGATCCGACCAGCGAGTACGTGCTGGATTGTGCAGTGAAGACGATGAAACAGGAGGCGTCAACAGAAGCCAAACTTCGATTCGCTAAAGAAGCACGACTGATGCGAAAAAGCTATCGAAACAACCACGTTGTAATGATTTTCGGATTCGCCACCCTCAACAACCCGCTGCTTATCATCATGGAATTGTGCCCGAGTTTGGAAACGTTCGGAACACTTTCCTAAACCGACTACCGTTTGCAGATGGATCGCTTATATCGTACCTACGGAAAAACAAAGGAAAAGTTACGCCGTTGGAAAAATTGCGATTCAGCTCCGAAGCGGCGTGCGGTCTATCGTATCTCGAGAAAATGAACTGCATCCATCGTGATGTAGCTGCCAGAAATTGTCTGTTGTCTGCGAAAAATGTTATTTTCATGGTTGAGATTCGTCTAAATTATCTTTTCGTCCAGGTCATTAAAATCTCCGATTTCGGACTTGCTGACGATAAGGGAATGATTATTGACTACTCGCTCGACAAGTTGCCAATCAAATGGCTCGCACCGGAAACTATGCAAGAAAAGATATACTCCCTCAAATCGGATATTTGGGCTTTTGGTGAGAATTCAGGGAATAGGAAACTTTGAAAAGGACGTCACCACAGGAATCATGGTCTGGGAAATCTACAATGATGGGGAAGAACCGTACCCCGGTCTTAACAATGTCCAAGCGCGCGCCAAAATCGTGGTGCACGACTACCGGATGAAGTTTCCCGATGAAACACCACCCGAAGTCGCTCAGATCATTTACACTTGCTGGGACAAAAATCCGGACAAGCGTAGCACAATGACGGCTCACTGGACGGCGCTGAGCTCAATATATGAGGCACGTACGCCGCCACCGTTTCTCAATACTCCAGCTAGTCCAGTTGTTCCTGACGGTGGAAGCGCTGGCGGCGCTGCAACTCCAGGTGCGATGTTTGCTCTCCAGACGGTCGCACCGCCTTCTGATCCTCTATAACTGATTAAGAAGTTTCAGTGATCGTTACGCAGGCACAGTTATTGAAGAAATAAAGAATTTTAACTCATATTCCTATTTGGAAACTTCATTTAAAGCCCATACGAACATACCGGTATTTTCTGATTGAGATGGTTTTTCTGTTAGGGGGTACAAATTATGACAACACTGTTAGTGAGATACCCGAAAATTATGATGGGACTGTGGGGAAGCGAATAGTAGATACAAGCGTCAACAAAATAACTAGGAATAGTGGGGGAATGCGCGAATCAGAATCCTACAGGTCATTTTACATGAATTAGTGTGATAAGTGAAGGACAAAAACTTGGAAAATTGAGTGTTAGTTGAATCCGAATCGTCGCAGGAAAATGGATAAAAAGCAGAGGACAATTTCTGATCCTAAAATGATCTGCGACGTTTCTTTACAATCATGTTGAAGTCATTCGAGACGTCGGTCACGATTATTCTTGGAGGTTTTACGACTGCCATTTTACCAGTTAAATTCGGATCGTTCGCGTCAAGGCCACTTTCTCTCTCTTCCTTGGTGTAATTTCCGGGATTATTTCGCATGCCTTCGAGAATCCTGATACTGCCCGGTTTCGTGTGTAGAGTTCGTAGTCTATCGAGTTCTTCTTCTTTTTCTTCTTCTATCTTCTTGATGTAACTGTTTTCAATACATTCCTTGACATGCCGCGTCAATGTGGAAGCTTTCACCTCCGCTTTTTCGATCACCTCTTTCCGATCCAATTCGCGATCGTCTCTTGCCATTTGCTGTTGGTGAGCAAATTTGAGTTTCGTTTCTTCCTGTTCCTGAATTTTCATTCCTTGGAGTGCCCTCAGAAGAGCTCGGTAGTGATCGATAGTTGTATCTTCTCTGCACTGCGAACTCCGATTCACACTCGAAAAACCATCGGGAACATTGAAACGACGAAGTTCCGCAGATTCTCTGTACACGGCATCTTCGTCGGTGTCGAGAAGGGACTGAAAAAAGTGAAAAGTTTGGTAATAAAAAGTCAGTGATGCTTACAACATATATTGCAAATCCAATGCTGAATAAAAATAATAGAAGATACAGAATAAATAGGGTCTAGAAAGTGTATAAACAGAGTTCAAATATAGGGAATAAAACTTCTATAGACGGGTGACGATGGAGTCGGAACAGGAAGGGACAGAAGAATCCTTAAATCCAAATCCGTAAACATACTACAGTTTTCACTATAACCTGGAGCGCCAATTTTCTATTTATCAAGATCCCCGAACCAGAATTACAAGAAATAAAAGAAAAAAAGAAAAAAGTATATTCACCTGTAGTTCAATTTCTAGATCTTGTTCAAGGTAGTGTCCAAATTCAGCAGCATGTTTGCTTTGTGCATCCTCCAGAGCTGCAATGGCGGCTTTCAGAGCCTCCATCTGATCTCTGCAGTCATCCGAATACTGTTCAGGCTCTGCCAAGTTACATTTGAATGGGCGAGAGTTATCTGGAACGCTCGATTCTGGATTTGGCGGGGGAGCTGGCCCTGGTTGATCGGCTGATGATGCGTTTGAAGATTGTGGTACGTCTTTGAAAGACCACGTCTTCTTGGAGCTTTTTCCAGAAGTTGATGGCTTATTTGGATCGTTATTGTCGTCGTCATTCTGGTTGCCAGGCTCGTACAATGAGAATATTTTGTGAGTTAGCGGACATCTGCAAAGAGACAGCAAGATTAAAATATCACCGAGAATTGAAAAATTACATGTGACTATTCGGTTTATATTCACTGATTGAATCCCTGCGTTGCTTGTAGAAGAAGCGGCTCCAAAATTGATGTTCTGATCGCCAATCCCAATTGTTTTCGATCAAGTTTTCACTCGGCTTGCCGTTATACGTGCCTGTGACGTCAGCATAACGGACATCAGGTGGAAAATGTTTCTCAGCGCCTCTGATAACCGTTGGCGCTCTCGATATCGGGAAGGATCGCTCAGATGCAGAAGAGGCAGAACTTTCGACTGCAACGTTTGCAGAATGCGTGTTACAGTAGACTTCAGATGCGTTCCTCAACTCTGTGTCATTGTTATCGATGCACTTCAGAACAACGTGAATTCTCATTCTATCGTCAAGGTCGTTGTCTTTGAGAGCGCGGTCCATTTCATAAACAGGAAATGTCAGTATATGTTGGCCATCTTCATATCGAATTCTCATAGGACCATTGACTCCATCAACTGGCAGATCGTGGCCTAAATCGACAGGATCTCCTTTTTTCGCGTTTTGATGTCGCTTATTGTAGTCGTCGTTTACTATTCCCTTCGCGTGAGCTTCATAGAGATGAGTAGCAATTCCGTCACGAGGTCTACAATAAATAAATGCAAGCGTTGATAAATACTTCCATATTACTCACTTAAGCTCTCCGTAATGGTGATAAACGTTCCGAATAGTTTCCGATGTAGTGTGATTTTCCATTCCGGATGGTTTCAAAATCTTGAGGTTGCCAATATCCGGTTGTGCCCCTGCACTCGCTGGGTATTCAAAGACGTCTTTTTCAGGAAGTTCTTTCTTCGCGATAGACGTTTCACCTTCTGGGTAAGGTTCTTTCCTATCTCCGTACTCGAAGAATGCTTTTGCTATCAAATCATCCTCCATTTTTCCCACTTCCTCTTTCGAGAGACCTTCCTTCTCTTGTTCCTTAACAGCCCTGGTCAGCGCTCCTCTACATGCGAACATTGTATTGAACCAAACATGACCAATCTTTTCGAGCTTTTGGAATGCTGGGCCACACATCGAAAACCCTTTTTGAGCCAACAAATCTACACGAACATCTCCTTCGACGAATTTCGGCTGATCAACCATGAAGCAATATCCTCTCCTACAGACAAAGTCTGCCTTGCTGTTGGTTTCTATGCTCGGGTTATATTGGTTCTCGTTTCCATCAGCTTTACGTGTTCGCCAAGCATGTTGTTCGTCGCGCCAGGCAGCTCCACTCACGTCAAGAACATCCGAATTGAGAACCAGATTGTCGTAGTTGGATGCCTTGATCTTAATCCGACATGCCCCACCACCAATGCCATTCTTATTCGTATTTGGCGGACATTCCAAATAAACACCCAGGAACTGCATTCGAATAGGAAAGTAATTCAGGCTCAACTCTCGTAGCTTTGCGTAGTAATATATGTAGCGACGTTGGGATGGAATAGTTACTCCTTTGTTGTTCTTGGTGCGGACGATTGAGTAATAATCGAGGACTTGACGCGGTGACTCATAGAACTTCATGTAGATCAACAATGCACAGATCATGACTCCAGTCCGACCCTTCCCTGCTTTGCAGTGCACCGCAATCACGTTTGACGAGTCCAAATCAAGCCACTCTTTAGCCTGCAATAGCAACAAAGAGGATGAGAAGCGAGAAGAAGAGGATTACTTCTCTGCAGAAGGGAGCCATCAACTCAAGTTTCGGCGGGTGATGATCGGTCATATCGAATGTGATCACGTTGTTATGAAACTTTTTCGGATCGTAGAAGAAACCTCCGCGCAAGTTGAACACCTTGACTTTCCCCTCTCCATGTCTTCTATTTAGAAGATTAATAGTTTGAGTCATCGGGTTTCGAATAGCACTCTCCCAGGACACCGAGGGGTAGCCCATCGCGATGATGCGATCAGTTATGTCTTAAGAACATTTTTTATACTTCTCAGATAAAGAGACTCACAAGCGAAATCCAGATCAAGCCCTTCGTGCTTCAACCGGCGCCTATTTTGTGACACAATTCGTCGTACTCTATTGAAAACAACTCTATCAGCGATAGAAGGCCTGAAGTTTTCGGGATACCGAGGCATCCCCGTGGTGTGCCCGATCTCATGCATCTCACGCATCTCCGCATCTTCTGGAGTATTGTTTTGTGGGAACTCCCGCGGAATTCTATCGTACGTTGCCATGTCGGCTGTTGGGGTTAGTAGGAAGCCACGCCTGAAAATGAAATGTCTTTCAACTCAAAAGATAAAAAGTTGGAGAATTCACAAGAATATACATGTTCAGGTATATGCACGAAGATAGGAATTTCCTATACTACGTCGATGCCTCGCAAGAATGCGGCAACGAGCAGAATCTGTTGTAGCGTAAGAGCGAGGCAGCCGTCGAAGATGCACATAGAGAAAGGGATGCAGATTAGGATTATGTGAAGCGAGCGCGATTAGTATGATGTAAATGAGCTGAGAAAAGAACACAGTAAGATTTATCAATACAAGGAATGCACCGGAAAGCTCGTTCGCGAGCTATAATTGAAGAAAGTTCTTTTAATTCGAAACTAAACTTCGGAACAAGAGAGATCTTTGGTTCTCGTTTGTGAGCAGCATAGATAGTCGCGACAGAACGAGATTCATAAAGGTCATCTGCCCTTTCTTTCCTACTCGGAGAAGAGTTGTGGCCGCGTGATAAATTCAATTTTCATGACAAGCAGCTCAGTTCATTGAACTTTAGAATTAAAAAGGCGGTGAAAAGGAGATTCGTAGCGTCTGGAACCACAAACTCGAAAATACCCGCGGAACACCCGAACATGCGGGCATGAAATGAGAAATGTGTTTTGATGAAGGAGAGAAGAGAGAAACGAGAGGAACGTTTTTTGGCGCGCGTACCAGAGTTTTGATCTATGGAGGTCATTAGGTACACACTTACCACTGTTCTGCCGTGAAATCCTACACTCATAATTTTTTCCGCGTTTTCACTCCTTTTCACCGCGCACATGAGCTCTCGAAATCGGCGAATCGGAAATGATTGGATGCGACATCGCCCAAAAACCAAGGGCGTGAAGAGAGGGCAGACAGAGGAAAGATTGGAGAGAGAACGAGGCGCAGCCCTCCCCCCCTCTGCACTTTCTTGAAAGACTCTCGTGGTTCTCTGTCTGTCTGCCGCATGCGTCGAGGTAAAATGAGTATTTTGAATGGAAATTTAACGACAAAACATGATTTTTCATGACGTGGTTGAGAATCGGCACTCTGAATCTGATTCCAGAACAGTAACTATGAAATGTCGCCAAAAATACAAGCCCGTGCTTCTGATTCAGTTATATGATTTTATTTCTTATTTTCAACGAAAACTGCCCAGATGATTTTAAAACATCTTCCTGTACCCAGAGCACCTTTGTTTCTTACTTCGCGCAAAATCACTTCCGGTTTTTTTGTAAATTTTTCAGGAAATTTTATTTTAGGTTCAGCCAATCTGATTGAGCCCAATTCAACAAGAATGAGAGAATTAGCGCAAAAATCGAATCAGGAACCGAAAGAGAAGATTCTGAAGATCCTGGGTGGCCTCGTTAAGTCCTTTCATTTAAAGGCGCACGTTCGTTTGAAGGCAGCGGGTCTCGCCACGACCGCCATCCTCTCTCAATTTTTCAGTCGATTTTCACCGTTTTCTTGATTTTTTTTGTGTCGTTCGCACAGAAGAGAACAAAATTAAGTAAAAATGATGTTCAACATTGAAAAGCGCATGTTTTTAACCTCTATTCCACTGAAAAAATCTGAAATGTGAACCTAAAATTGATAAAGTAGGAAAACCTCTTTTTTTCCACCAAGGTCGGGTTTAATATCTGAATGGTTGGCCCCTACGTTTGTGTCGTCATTTTTCATCGATTGGTTTCTAACAATACATTGATTTATTCAGAATGAGTTTCCGCGGACGAGGTGGTGGCGGCGGTGGATTCCGTGGTGGACGCGGAGGCGGTGGTGACAGAGGAGGCTTCCGAGGAGGACGTGGTGGTGGTGGAAGAGGAGGATTCGGCGGCGGTGGCCGTGGAGGATACGATCAAGGACCACCAGAGGAAGTTGTTCTCGTTGGCGTTTTCTCTCACCAGTGCCAAAATGACATCGTTTGTGACAACACGAGTGGAAAGATTCCGTACTTCAATGCCCCAATCTACTTCGAAAACAAGGAGCAAATTGGAAAAATCGACGAAATTTTCGGCTCTCCGGGAGAGAATGTATGTTTTATTTGGGTCCATATTAAATGCAACAATCTATTTTCAGGGATTTTCCGTGACACTTTCTCAAGGAGTGAAGGCTGCATCATTCAAAGCAGGATCAGAGCTTTACATCGATCCTGGAAAGCTTTTGCCAGTAGAGCGGTAAGTTAGCATTCAATGGGCAGTTTTTTACTCTTAATCAGTTTCCTTCCAAATGCCGGTGGTGGTCGTGGACGAGGTGGTGGCCGAGGACGTGGAGGAGACAGAGGACGCGGTGGCTTCGGAGGTGGACGAGGTGGCGGTGGCTTCGGAGGAGGGCGAGGTGGTGGAGGCTTCGGAGGAGGACGAGGTGGCGGTGGTGGCTTCCGCGGAGGTGATCGAGGAGGATTCCGAGGCGGACGCGGAGGTGATCGTGGTGGCTTTGGTGGTCGCGGACGTGGAGACTTCAAGAGACCGCACGACGGAGGAGGATACGGGGGTGGACAGAACAAGCGAACCAAGTTCTAACTATCTGAGTATCTTGAAACTGTAATTCACCTTCTCCCATCCTCACTATATTGTTCTCAATTTTACCACTTGTTGATTTTCTCTTGTTGTCCTATTTCAATCTTTCCTGCCCCAATGTTGTTGTTGAACTTGTTGGTATAATTTTTTGAATAATCACTTCTGTTTATAACTTGAGCGGTTCATTCACAAACGATTTAATTAGTGTTCAGCACTTTCCAAAAAGGTCAGTGTATGGCCAGCAGCCGAACCCTTGAACCGCGATGAGATCGTAGAATCCTCCAAGCGAATCCTGGAGACCCCGAATGATCGCCCCGAAAGTGTCTGGCTGGAACAATGCCTGGCACAGATCTTCGTTCAAGAATGCGCACGCTGTGCCGATAGCGTCCTTTACGGTTCCCAACATCGGATTCTCAAGAATGTCTGAAATGTTTCGTTCCCTTTCACTATGGAAAAAAAAACCAACGCACTGTAGTTGATGTATTTGAGAACATCATATATCAAAAAGCACAGCATACACTTTGGGCTGGTCGCATTCTCACTGATCACCAGTGCTCGCGAATCTGGAATTTTTTTATTCCCATAACACCTTCGAAGACGATTAACTACCACTCTGACACTTGACAACGGCCTCCTGGATCAACGGTTTTACTTTCTCGAACTGCCCAACCATCTTTCCGATTTCTTTGTGCAAAATGGAAATTATCTGCAACTCGTGGAATGCCTCCTTTGCGCCTTTCATCTAACAACTAACCTCACAGTCGTCTTGTTGCTTCTCACAACCTTCGAATCGGAGACAATGGGCGACAGAAGCTGAAACAATGATCTCTGATATTCACAACACTGTGTTTTTGTTCTCAGAACCTTCTCTCGAGGCTCCAGTTCTGGCGGCAGTCGATACTCCGATGAATTGGCAAATGGCACATTCGACGGCTTTCGAGTTTTCGACAGTGTCCAGGGGTCCAGCCACCGATGAATAAATAAGGAATGCGGAAAGGAGAATTGCTCTCAACATGGTGACAACTGGACTGTGCAAAGCGAAAACGGAGACGCGGCGAGTTTCAAGCTCTTCTTATCAGCGTTTCAATTGATTTTTGTACATTTTCGTGCTTATCATCAACTGAACCGTGTTATACACATGTCCAGCAGTCGTCATGCATGAGGATAGTAGCCAACTTCTTTATTCTCCATTATAATTAACAAATAACCATTTGTTTAGTTCTTCACAGCGATGTCTCCTCCATAGTGTTGCCATTGAGCATCAAATTCGCTCGCTTGGATTTCGGCTCCCTTCTTGCGACAAAGGCCGGTCTGCTCCAGCGGCAATTCGCACATTCTCAAATCATCGCGTCCCGCGACCAAGAGCTCGGGCTTCTGAGAAGGACGCAACGTTAGCTGCCGCTGAATAAATTGCCCGTTGAAATGGGCGTACCACATTCCGGCTTGTGCAACTTCACCGTCTGAAAAAAAAAACTCCAGTCAAAGGACATATTCGACAAACGACGCACGCTTCTTCTTCTTCCCATCGGCAAACGACACTTTGAAATAGCGCTGCTCGGGGAGAGCGAGTTTCAGAGACGTCGCAACAGGAGCAACGGCTGCAGAGGACGAAGAAGCGCTGAAGACGCTGATCGGAGCACGAGCGGGCGGCTGGTCTCGGTTTGCAGTGTTGCGAGCCTTCCACTCGTTGTAGATGCGCAGACGACGATGGAACTCTTCTTTACAAGCCTTCAGCATTTCAACGTCTGAAAACATTATCATTCGTTCAGTTTCCAAGTGCCTTCTATACTAACCATTGCTAGTGTTGATAGCGTCACGAAGATCTGCATACTTCCAGTTGCCCAGATCGTATTTGCACTTGGCTCCTCCAGAAGCGACAGCGGGGGGCTCGGCAGCCACAAGAGCAACACCATCGGATGTGTTGAGTCTGGAAGAGACCATCGCATCGAGACGATCTCTCTCTTCCTTCTCCTGACGTTTCCGCTCCTCCTCCTTCTCAGCAACCTCCTTCAAACGTTGAGCTTCGAGCTGCGCTTCATACTCTCTTTGAGCCTTCTCTCGCTCCTCCTCCATCTTTCGACGGCTGTAATCAGTATTTCCAGTTGTTTTCCAACTTTCCAGACATCAACTAACAGTATCTTTTCTCTCTCCAGAGCCGCTTTCGCCTCCAACTCGCGTCGTTCCTGCTCCTCGGCTTCTCTGCGTCGACGTTCCACCTCTGCCAACTCGTCGCTCTCCAACTGACTCTTCAAGTCGGCAATCATCGTGTCGACACGCTTCACATAGTGCTCATAACTTTTTCGTGCTTCCTCCACTTGATCCGCAGAGTCAAAGTGTTTGATCTTGACGACGAGGCTTTCAAGATCTCTGGTCGTCGCCTCGGCCGGCTGTCTCCACTTGTTTTGACTCGCTTCGTTGAGACGCCCGAGAATCTGGAAAAAAAAATGAAAAATAGCAGATGATTCTACTAATGAAAAGAGGACCTCAGTCATCTCTCTTGAGCTCTCCAGAAGACCTAGCGCCTTGCGATAGACAGCCAACCGCTTCTGGAATCTCTTTCGAACCAGATACCCACGCATCAGTGCCTGAATTTTTGTAATCTTCGCAGCGCGGTAAGCAATCTTATTCTTCACTGAAAAGAAAACATTTCCGTGAATAAACAAAGCTGTGAACCTACACTTGATAACACTCAAAGATCCATATTGAACTTTCCTCCAACGCGCCTTGATCAGCCATCCGTTCACCTTGGCGATCAACTCTCTCATCGTCTCCGGATCCTGTCTCATCATCACATCAAACTCGGCAAACTTTCCAGCGCGGAAGAATACTTTCGTGAGCCCAAACTGGAAGTCCATCTGATCGAGTCCAAGGGCGCGGAAGAGGCACTTTGAGAAGAGCCGCGGATCAAGTCTAGCCAGGTTCGGTGGCAATCCCTTCTCGTACATGGCGTACAAATCGGCAAATGATGTTCTACTAGGGAATCCCTTTTGCATTAGACGAAGCACCGACGCCATTCCAGCGCATTGGAGCTGGCTGAGGATGGCACTACCGTCGAACGTCCACGGCTTCATTTGATTGTTCGGCTTGACACATCTGACGAAGTGGGTGCCCGTGTTGTTGAGCTTTTCGAGCAAGTTGCCGAGTTGCGATTTGAATTTGGCTCCAACGCTGACAGATTTAAGTTTTCCGCCAGTCTTCATGCTGCCAGATGGTTCGGTGGCGTTTGTTCCGTTGGCAAAGAGAGCAACGACGAGTGGGAACGAGGATTGCTCAATGAGAATCTCCAACGAGTTGTGAAGCTGATCATTGTTCTTCTCGACAAAGAACTTTGTCTCGTAGCACACCGAGCCGGCGTAGTGACGGATGAGAAGACCTTCGTCGTCTCGCATCTCTCGATGAGCCTTGACTTTCGATTTTCGGGGAGTCTGAAATAGAAAAGTGCAAAGATACGACTTCAATTTCAAATGGAAACTCACATCCAATCTGAAGTGCTTCTTGTTTGACTCAAGAGCTCTCTGGGTGAAATGCTGGAATGTGGGACGTGGCAATTTGGCTTCCTCGTCAAGAAGATCGAAAAGTCCAGAAGCGCGAATCTCGAACAAATCGATACAATCCTGGTTGTCCACAAACTCAATCTTCTGCACATTCAGCCCCTCCGATTCGTACAAGTCCTGCTCTTGCTTCAAGATGCGTTCGTTGAAGAAGTGCTGAAGTTTTTCGTTGCAGAAATTAATGAGGAACTGTTCAAAGGAGTTGACGGCGAAGAATTCGAATCCGGCAACATCGAGGACTCCAATGTATCCAGAGCTCTTCTCGAATGGAATGCTCTGGTTGACGCGGGCCACGAGCCAGTCAAACAGTTTCGAGTAGATCGCCTTGGCGAGAGCGTCTCTTCCGGCCGTCGCTTCGTTACCTTTGAGTGGCACCCGGATCAGAGTTCCCTTGACACCGCCCTTCGTCGCTTGCATGATTCTGGCGCAGAGACCCAGTTTCATTTCACCCGGTTCGAGACCCAAAAGACGGGCGGCATGAAGGAGAGACTGCTCAGAGACCGGAGACACCTGGCATCCTCCCTTCGAGTCATTGACGTTCTCCTCGAACTCAACGTTGCCGAGATGGAGGATTCCGGCGATAGTCGACCAAATGAACGTCTGCTCTTCCTGGTTGACTCCGGTGAGCTTCAGAGCTCTTTCGAGGCGACCAAAGTCCAAATAGTCATCGACCATTGAATCTGTGGCGAACTTTCCGTCACTGATACGCTCTTTGGGCACTTTTGATGGAGAATCAGAGTTGGTGTGAGAAAACAGCACTGTGGACCCATGTTTGAGGTACTGTAATCGGAAACTTTAAACCCCAATAAGCGTTTCTGATGTCTTACATTAAAAGTATGTGGTGGAGACAATGCCAAGTGTCTGTAGAGATCTTTCGATGATCCGGCAATCAATTGATAGAAAATGTGGTAGTTTCGCTCTCCGAGAGCCTGTCGGCAGACTCGCGATGTTTCGAGAAGGTAGTGAGAGACGAATCCGCCGGCGACACTTCCGTTCTCAGCGAAATGGATTTGGACAAATTTACCAAACCTACTCGAGTTGTTGTTGCGCAGTGTTTTGGCATTTCCAAATGCTTCAAGTATTGGGTTAGCTGGAAAAGAGGAACGATCGGAATTCGAACACGCCAAATGTCAAACGCACTATCGAGTAGTCTTTGCTGAATGGGTCCGGCGTCTGCTCCCCAATTCTCGCACAAGTATCTGAGCACCGCCTTCTGCGATTCCGTTTTTCCGGCTCCGGACTCTCCGGAAACAATGATCGACTGCGACGCCTTGTTCCTGCGCATCTCGCGGTAAGCCTTATCTGCGATGGCGAAGATGTGGGGCTCCATTTGACCGAGTGATTTTCCACGATAGTCTCGGATGGTCTGACTAGAGTAGAAGCCCTCGATTTGTTGGTACGGATTGATTGAAATGAGAATGTTGGCCACGTAGGACTGTAAGAACTTCCTATCAAGCGGTTTTCGGAGCAAAACTCACGTAGATCTTCCCATCGGCGTAGCGGATTCTGCAGTTGTTCAAAAGCGTCGCCTCGTTGAGATGCATCAGTGCGCAATTGTCGTCGACTGACTTTTGATGGTCGTCCTCACATGCAAACGTCTCCTCGTAGCGCCGGGAGACTGTCTCCTTGGTGTCGAGCGTCACAAGGGTCAGACCGTCGTGAGCAATGTCGGAGATTCGCGCGAGCACGAATCCCTCTTCTGCGTCAGAGATCCAGACGACGCGGCCAAAGTCCGATGATTCATTGCCGCTTTGTTCTGTTTCCATTTCTGAAAATCCGCCGTTTGGCGACCGAGAGCTCTTCCCCAACTCACGATGGGATGGGAATTGAGAGTTTGTGAGCGTGGTGTAAGAGAGAAATAACGAAATGATTGGAGAACTCACTCTTTTTCGTTTTCGCATGATTCGAAGGCACATGATGACGTGGAGATCGTGAACTTCTAGAAGGTTCGGGGCCACGTGGAGCATTTGTTTTGCGTGAGGAAAGTAGAACAACTCCACTTCCGGACGACGAACCGGAAGGGTTACTCTTTCTCATTGCTGCGCGAGCCGGCTGTGACGAGACAGTAGAAGTGGGAGTAGGAGGAGCAGAAATAGAATACATCGGGGCTTCGGAAACTGGTCGAGACTTCACAGGTTTCGGTTGTTGCGGTGGGGTGGCAACCGGAACGGAATCCCTTCCGGAACTTTGTCCGGGCGGCCTGGAGCCGTCGCCTTGATGTCGTTTGTCAAGTGTTCGCAGCATTAGTTTCGCCACTAGTGAAGCGAAAACTGACGGTCTTTCGTTATCGAAAAACCGTCAGTTCTGTGCGTGTAACGGGCGCTGAGGCTTGTTTTTGAAATGTTGACAAACGCGTCATGAAAATGGAGGGAAAGTACACACACACATTGAGTCATTGGATTCTTGATAAGGAATGGAGCCGACAGGAGCCAACATTTCGGAGTTTCCAACAGGAAGGAATAAAGAATGTTACAAAGAACGCTAGCTTTTCTGAAAACCACTCTCCACTGTCTAGTCCAACTGCTAATGTTACACAGATACTCTCTCTCTCTCCTTCTACTTTCTTGTGTCGCCCTCCGCAACCATGTCAACGCAAAACGGATCGCACTGCGGTGTGGCCTTGTGGCCTAATGGATAAGGCGTCTGACTTCTAATCAGAAGATTGCAGGTTCGATCCCTGCCTGGGTCAAATATTTTTTACTTTCTGTTCTTCAACTTTTACACCGATTCAGTCGCTTCTAAAAGTGTAAAACATTTTTCCAATTAGTGCAAACCTTATTTTATTTTTCTAAGTGTCCCGCACGGCACACTTTGCAGTTCACGTACATTTTAGAAACTTTGAAATGCCTGTTAAAGACATTTTTTGCTGTATATATTTCTTTGACCTAATTTTATTACGTTTTCTAAAATTTCGGTTTTCCTCTTACTTTTCATTCTCCTGGCTCGTAATTTCCGCCTGAATTCTCCACGAGAAGTACACAAAGGCCTCGTAAATCGACAAAAGTTTAAAGGCGCATGCATTTATTTGCCTGCGTACCCGGTTTTCGTGGCGAGACGTTGACTGAGTGTCAAACGCTTAACCATTGCCAGTTCAATTTTTGGATGGATTTTTCCTTTTTTTCACGATTTTTCACGAAATTTTCATCAAAATCGCAATTTTTTCGAATAATGCAATGGAATATTGGATTAATCAGGTCTTAAAAATGTTAATGCTTTTGTTCTTGGCGCTATTTATCACGTTTTGCTCCAAAACACAGGAGTTTTAGTTTAGGACTTTTGAGTGATTGGAATTTTCAACTTCGTTATTTCTCTTCTTTTCAAGCTTCAACTGGTCCAAATCATGAAATTGCTTCTTGCAGGGTTAAAACTTCACGATGGGTGACGTCGTTACTATCAGAACGCGAAAGGTTCTTACCAACAAGCTTCTCTACAGAAAGCAAATGGTAATTTACAGAGATTCACAGTTTAGCTATTAATTCAGTAACTTTCAGGTCGTCGAGGTGATCCACCCAGGACGCCCAACTGTTCCAAAGGCCGACATCCGCGAGAAGGTCGCCAAGTTGTACAAGACCACCCCAGACACCGTCTTCCCATTCGGATTCGAGTCCAAGATCGGAGGAGGAAAGTCCAAGGGATTCGCTCTTGTCTACGACACTCTCGACTACGCCAAGAAGTTTGAGCCGAAGTTCAGACTTGTCCGCGTGAGTATTTTATTTTTCTTCCAAAATCAAGCTCCCAAAAAACATCCTCGACTATTTTTCAATTAGACACTTTACAGATGGGACTTGCCACCAAGGTTGAGAAGCCAGGACGCAAGCAGCGCAAGGAGAGAAAGAACAGACAGAAGAAGGTCAGAGGAACCGCCAAGGCCAAGGTCTCCGCTGGAAAGAAGTAAATCGGCAGTTCTTATTGTTGATTTCTATTGTTATTGTCAAGTCAATAAATGTTTTGACACAAAAAGGTGTTCATTCTCACAAAATAATGGTTACACTGTCCTAGTTCAAAAGTTATTGTATTAGAATGAAAAACAGTTTAAATTGTCGAAAGTTAGTAGATGTCTTCTCGCTCGGTAGGAAGTTTTGATGAAATATCGCAATGTGAGTCGTTTGAAAACGAGAATTTCACGAAAATCGGAGCTTTCAGACATTGAGAGGCTCAAGGAAGAAAGACGGCTGACAGATGTATCAGTTCGTAAAATGGAAAAAGAAAAAAACGATCTCAATGAGAAAATCGATGAACTTACAAGCAGAAGGAACGCGATGGAAACTCGGCTTCAGGCTGAAATGGAAAGAGCCGAGAGACAGGACAGAGGGCTCAAAGAAGTGAGTAGCTTGATGTTTGAAGAAAAGACAGCAAGTTGTTTTGAACTTACTCGCATTCTTGAGCTCCCAAAACGACAAACTTCCAGGCCGAGAGCACCTACGCCAAAATTCTCGAGTCGCAAAAAATGCTGGTGGATTTTGTGCGCAAAGAGTACCAGGACACAAAGCATCAAAACTACTGACGATCCTAACACATCACTAAAATTCTTTCCTGTAAATACGCGCTCATTGTGGTCTCAACAGCCTCTTCAACTTCTGTACCTCATTTCTTATTGAAAAAACACCTGATTCTAGTAAATTTATTTTCTGGACCCGTGTTTATTAACAAAATAAGTTTTGCAATGAAAAAACCTAAGAGTTAATACTAAGTTAACAACTTCAACATTGCCTCTAGTCTTCTCCGGCACTCTTCCAACCCAAAAAACTCGAAAAGTTCCGAAATGGGTGGTCCTTTTTTACTGCCGATCAATGAGATTCTCACGATTCCCATCATCTTTGGTTGCGTTATGCCGTGCTCTTTGGCCAGGTCATTCAACTTCGTCGACTGGAGAGTATCTGAAAAAAAAGAGTATTTTACAATCTTGCTTGCTGAGAAACGAACCAAGCTCGAGTAGATTTTTGAGAATCACCTTAAGATCCAAATTTTGGAAAGAAGAGAGCAGAACTTCCGCAGATTTTGGTCGTGTGAAAAACCAAACGAATTCCCCACGTGTCAGCGAGTTCAGATAACCAAAGTTTTCTTCTTTTGCCCGAAGGAAGGAGACAACCTTCTTCACATAGTCTTTCTCTGGAGTGTCAGACGAATTCAAATCTTTCTGAACTTGCTCAATGATTCGTGGGTAGAGTTGGTGTTCGAAATCAGACGATTGGAACGCCATCCGTGAATATTTGGCGAGAACATCAGAATCTAACTGGAAAGAAAAATTGTCAAAATGCAATACGACGACAGAGCACTCACCAGAAGGTTTCGCCGGCCAAGCAGACTCAAATCGAATTTCTCAATCATTTCGGGTAGCGAGTAGAAGTGTTCTTGATCGAAATCCTGAATTCCACTACCGTTTCGGATCATCATATTGAGAACAGCGTCTGGGAGAACTCCGAGCTCTTCTCCGTAGTATGCCACGAACGCGTCTTTGTCTCTTTTAGAAAGTTTCTTAGTCGCGGATCTCATGATAAGAGAAAGGTGCACGAATTTAGGTGGGGTCCAGCCGAATGCCTTGTAGAGAATCTGATGTTTTCCTGTGCTGCTGAGCCACTCCATTCCTCGAATAACATGGGAAATTTGCATCTTTTTATCGTCCACCACGTTGGCTAAATGATAAGTAGGAAATCCGTCAGATTTCAGAAGGACAGGATCACTTTCATCGATAACCTGATTTACAGATCCGAAAACTTCGTCTTCGAAACCCACATTCTGCTTGTCCAATTTGAATCGGATTACGAATTTTTCTCCGTTCACTGCCATCAATTTCGATGATTTTTCATCCAAATGCGCACATTTTCTGTCGTATTTCGGAATTTCTCCTCTTCTCGCGGCGTCTTTCCGTAGTAATTCTAGTCGGTCTTCCGAGCAGAAACACCGGTAGGCGTGGCCGGATTCTATCAGATGATGTGACGCTTCTTCGTACAAATCTAGTCTTTTCGATTGCTCATACGGTCCGTAACTTCCTCCTTCTCGTGGCCCTTCGTCCGGAAGAAGGCCGTACGAGTTGAGGGCTTCATAGATCTGGAAATAATGAATATAAATCACAGTTTGTTTCAGCTTCGAATCTCACTTTCTCCTGCGCTCCTTCTACAAATCTAGTTCTATCGGTGTCTTCGATGCGAAGAATGAAGTCTCCTCCGTGTTTTTTAGCGAATAAATAATTGAAAAAAGCAGTTCGAAGTCCGCCAATGTGCAAATGACCAGTGGGAGATGGCGCGAATCGAACACGGACCTAGAAACAAACAAAGAAGATCAACCATAACTTAATATCATTACTTACTTTATCTAGTAAAAAACCCGTCAGTTTCATCGTTGCATCACCTTAACAGCGCAAAAAATTGGCAGAAAAAAAAGAAGGAAAACCCGAAAAATGGCCTAGAAAAGTTTCGAACACCGCCGGCCATCACGGTTGCGCGCGGCGCCGCCCAGGTACAATTGTTCAAAGGTGTAAGGTTTCTGTTACGAAATTTGTAATACAAATCAACAAAAATTATTTTAAGAAACTAATCACTTTATCACATTAAAACAGTTTTGTTGTAGAATATTAAAAACCCGTTTCGGGGCCACGGAAAAGAAAATAAAACAACTAAAAGGGAAAAAGAACAAAGCGAAGAGATAAGTGAGGCGGTACTCAGTACCCAACATCTAAAGTACAGAAAGTTTGAAGAGCATGCTGTTTTTGAAAAAAATACAGAGAAGGATAGTTATTGCATTGGAGAAACAGTATGAGTGGCAACGATGCCAAAGTCGCGGAGTCGCTTGAGGGCTGGACGGTAGACCTCCTTGAGGATTGGACGCTGGATTCCGGCGCGCTGAATCTCATTGTTAAGCACCATGTGCGAGACGATGGCAGTCGTGTAGCCGACAGTGCGAGCCATAGCAGAGAAGCCGTTCGGGTTTCCATACTGAACCAGACTGATGCGATGGCGTTCCGCATTGCCGCCTGGAAGTTGCGCTCCAATGTCGTGGTTCAGCACGACAAGATCCGATTCGTGCTCTTTGAAGGCGAGAATCTTAGCCAGATACTGAGCGAGGGTGTCGATGGGTGTTCCGTGACGGTCGACGACCACATCGGAGAAGAGTCCGAGGTCCTCAAGAGCCGAGAGTCCCTTCGTTCCAACCTTCTCTTCGACGATGTGTCTCAGAGAGTCGGGGAAGATGTCAAGCTTCTGATTGGTCAGCGACGCGACCAACTCTTTCCAAGTCAAGTCGGGACCGACGGTCGAGGTGAACGAGTCCGTCTTGTTTCCACAGAGCAGTCCGACAGAATGCAGAGCCTTGACGGTTTCGACGAATCCTTGGTAGCGAAGGGTTCCGCGGAGGATCGTGTGGCAGTCGTTTCCAAGACCATACACATCGGCGTACTTTGTCGAGTCACGGTTCGGGAATCCAATGAGGTTGAGTCCAGGCATAAAGTCAATGTTGACGAGATTGTCGACGACCGATCCCGACGGCACCTCGACAATCTTTCCATCTTTCAGGTACTTGGCCGGATTCATCAACGCGGTGAGCACTCCTTTCGGTGACCACGAGAACTTGTATCGGAGCGGGTTGTCGGACCACTCCGGCGCTGGGAGTCCTCCGCAGAATGATTCAAAAGAGGTGATTCGACCGCCGTGCTCCTTGATGTCGTCGAAGCACTCCATGGCGAGCATGTGGTCGATTCCTGGGTCAAGTCCCGCTTCGTTCATGATCGTCACATCAGCATCTTTGGCTCTGAAATAGGATGGATGAAATGGGAATGATCTCACAATCAGAGAAACGGTACTTACGCCTTATCGAGGGCCTCCAGTTCGGGCGACACATAGCTGGAAGTGACCATGTCTCTCTGGTTCGCTATGCACATTTTGGCGACGAGTGGATGAAAGTTGAAGGGAAGGAGGGAGACGACAATGTCGTGCTCGCGAATGAGCCGCTCCATAGTGTGGCTCTCGCGGGCGACATCGACAACGACTGACTGGATGTTCGGCGATTGGCACAATCGCTGACCGTCTCTTTGCGATTCAGTGGCAACCGTGAGGTGAACATTCTTCTGTTTGGAATAGAAGTCGGCAAACGGTCCGGAGACCATTCCGGCGCCGAGGAGCAACACTCGCTTGTCGGTGGTTCCCATCACACGCGATTTGGCAGACGAGGCACTGGAAACGGGGAAAACAATGAACGAGGCCACGTAGAAGAGTGGGCGTGGCAAAACTTACGCGGCCTGATCTTTGCGCAGCTGGTCAATGTACTCAAAGTTGGGCGTCAGCTTTCCTTGATCCGTAATGATAGCGTTCTTGATTTCCGTGCGGCACTGGAGCCGCTCAAAGTGCTGATCGTTGGAGCAGTTGAGCAGATCCCACAACCACGGGTAGAGCAAGTTTCCAAACTGCTCGGTGGCCTCGATTGGCATTTGAGCCGGCATGTTATCGATGGAGCACACGAGACAACCCGAGGCAGCGTCGAAACTGTCCGAGGAGGTGTTAAAGTCGGCGTCGTAGATTGCGAACGGCTTATCGATGGTGGTGCACTCGCGCATGAACTCCACAGAGCCTCCCGGGTCGGCAGAGATGTCGCAGAGGGCGACGAGTCGATGCGGAAGAGTCGGGCAACCCGGAGTATCATACTGAAAACAAACTGCTTCAGAGAATCCGGGTTACTTTGTGAGAAAAAATGTTAGTGAAAAACAACGTACAAGGCGGTTGTCAGTCGACTTCTTGTTAGTCTTAGCAATCTAAAACTTGCGTTTCATTAGCTAAGCCTTCAGAAGATGTGGGAGCAAACTTACCCGCTGGATGGGCGTCAAGAGGTTCTTTGCGTCCGGAATAGTGATGAGACGTGGCGATTGAGCATCCCAGTAGACACCGTTGATGATAACAGACGCGTACGGCGCAATCTGAAATTGTCCGACTGGATTCACCCGTGTTCTAATAAGCAGATAATTGAAATCTCGATCGGCAATATGCTCTTTTGCTGTTGATGTTATACAATGGAACAGCTCGTGATTGACTGTTTCAATAAAATAAAACTTGAATGTTTTGACTTTTGACTTCTCCACGTGACAATCTTCAATCTCTTCTGTCTCCGCGTCTTCGCGCTTCCCGTTTCGCGATCATTTTGCAGATAATCAGGCAATCAGTGATAGACATGATTAGAGAAACCAGACAAATTGCCACGAGGGCCTGTCTTCTTCGGGGGGAAGGAGACAGAAGATAGGAAGCAGTTCTCATCAAATTTGATCTGTTCTGACAGTTTGATTTCAACAGTTTCTAGTTAGTTTCTCTCCTTATCAGTTACCTATCACTAGGCTTCTTGTACACTTGACCCCTTGATGATTAAGAGGACAATAAGGGGCGCGCGCGTGTGTTGATTTACGACCGGTGCTAAATCGAGAGAGAGAGAGGCAAGATGTGATCGGATGATGATAGTGATAACGATTCGAATGATCATCGTGTCATCCCTTACCTCGGTCGCGAACTTGGAAGTGTAGCGATCGGGGAACTGTTCGAATTCTTCCTTGTTGAACGGTCCGCCGTGCTTCGGAACGAAATGGTCTTTGCGGGTGACGACACAACCGTACACTTTGTTCAGTTCTGAAATTTCCAGAGGATTCAGAAGGTTCTGAGTGTCTCAACACTCACGTCCTTTCTGTGCGACCTTGGGCAGCGTGGCCACATCGACATACTCATGGGGGAGATGCTCGAAAAGCTCACGGGCTCCTTGACTGACGTTTCCAGAACCAGTGAACACGAAGATCAGCGGCCCGAGAGAGCGTGGCATTCTGTCGAGGGCGATCTCGTATCCAATGTCGCGGAGAGCGTTGATGGCCATGTGCGAGTCGTTGTAATTGTGAGCCAATCCCATGTGGAGGAATGGCGTATTGTGTCCGAGAGCCAGCAGTCGCAGTCCGATTCCATGAAGAATATCGATGAATCCGGCGTTTCCGGCCCACTTTCCGAACATCACCAATCGCTTTCCTTTGTTGTCGACGATCTTCTCGTAGTCCAACAGTCGAATGTTCTGAAAGATTTTGTTCAGTTTTAGTTTTTTTTAGTTTTTATGAATGCGAAAATCGCAGAACTTTGCACACGCTTTGCACAAGGGAAACACTGAAGTGTGCGTGCAACTTTGATGGAACTTTTATGCGATCCGTCTCCTAACAGCAGAGTTTTTGGATTTCTTCTCACGAACCCTCTGAAGAATTGTATCCAGCATTTCCATGTTGTCCTGCTGAGCCTTGATGGTGTGCGAGAAGAACGCGTATGTCTTATTAGGGATCAGTTGATCGATTGGAACGCTTTTGACGGACATGATGATGTGCGCCTCGCTGAGATCCTCGCGGACGATGGCACCGGCGGAGATGTAGTCCTGAATGGGGTAGGCGCGACGATTGCTCGGCTGGATGAGCACGTTGACACCGGACTTTGTGAGCCGTTTGACGTGCGTCGGAGCCAACGGAGCTCGACGTTCCCACGCATTTACGGTTTCTCGTCTGGAAAGAAGATGATCAATGAAACGGAACGGAGAGATTGTCTGCAGAACGACAGACGCTATCACCACCCGATAGCCAGTTCGCATTTGCAGAGACTAGACTCTATCACTCACCGAATTCCAATCGTTGGCGTCCCTTTGCCGTGAAACGTCTTCGTGCCTTGGAAGCGTTGGGCGACGTGGTGTCGGAAAGCGTTCGACGTGTGCAGCAACCTCATCGTATGATCGATGAATATGAGAATGACCGAGAGGATCTTTTCGGGGGTGGGGGCAAGATGGGAATCAAGGGGGGGGAGGCGTGGCTTCGTTGTCTGTTTCTCTCGACCTTGGTTCACGTTTGATATTGAATGTATCTGATGTAATAGCGTGCTATTGGTCGAGAGATTGTCGAGACGGCAGGCGAACAATGGAATTTCAGACCGGCATGATGTTTATGATAGTCCTAAAGATCAAGATTTATGGTGACGTCGAGTTTTGGAAAGGTTCGATTTTATCGTGATATTGTTTTATGATACAGTTGTAAAACCACCTTGTAGGTGTCCAATGACACAATTATGGTTGTTTCGATGTTTTTACTGATAAACAATCTGTCAGCATAGTTTTTATCCGGAATTCGGCATACTTTTTCCCTTTATAATCTTATTTTACATTTACTTATTTGGATCAATGGTAATAAAAACATACTCACTAGTTTGTTGTTTTTTATAATAAATGGGACATTTTTTCTTTTTTGTTTATCATTTGCTAGCATTTCGTAAGGGGAGCTCCATGGTTTCTCTCAAATACATTCAGAATTTCAACTTTCCGCCTCGTTACCTTGTCAGTTGTACACATAACAAACGACGCGAAATTGCGTACGCGTTGCTCTTGGCGCCGCGCTCAAAAACTACCATGGCTCCCCCTCTCCTCGCTCATTCAAACCGAATACACTCGACGCGCTTCGCCGAAAATGCTGCGGGAAATCGTCAAATCTCGTGAGTTTCTCTGTTTTCTTACTTGTCTCTACGTTTGAATGTTTGGCAAGACTAAATTAAACCATAATCAAAAACTAAAATAGTTTTTATTTTTACTTAAATATAAAATCGCTCAGAAATCATCGAAAACATTCTGCGCCCGCAAAACTACGATTCGCAGCTGGGTCATCGCAAGTACAGCGTGCTTATTCTTGACAAAGCTGCGATGAAAGTGCTGAATTCGTGTTTGGGACTCAATGAAGTGTTCGAGATGGGTGTTACGCTCGTTGAGGATCTCACGAGGAACCGCGAACCGATGCCCGCAATGGAAGCGATTTACATAATGTCGCCGACCGCTGAGTCCATTCAACTCCTGATCGATGACTACATTCCAAAGTCCAAATACGCGCCGCGCAATTCCTACAAAAAGGCCAATGTTTACTTCTTGGATCCGTGTGACGACGAGTTGTTTCGCAAACTCTCCAAGAGTCCGGCTGTGAAGTTTATCACAACTCTGAAAGAGTTCAATTTGAGTTTCACGCCTCTTGAAAAGCAAATTTTCTCAGTCAGCAATGCGGATATTTCTCGTACCGCTAGCGGAATCGTCAGCTTGTGTGCCTCTCTGAATATCAACCCGACGTTAAGGTAATAGTGAAAATGACAGTAATCACATAAGGTTATTTTATTTTTGACGTTATCACTCGGATTTCGCGCAAAGTGCTGAGATATGCTACCGGGTGGATCAGCGACTCAAAGATATGGTCAAACAACAGCCAACAATGCATGCTGATAATGACGCACAGTTGATTATTCTGGGTAAGCATGCGATCGGGTATTGCTTGCGAGGACGTTTTTACAGATAGAAGCTTCGATCTTGTCTCCCCACTTCTTCATGAAACTACATTGCAATCTATGGCTTCGGATCTTTGTGATTTCAAAAACGGCATTTATCAGTACACATCTGACAGGCAGCAGAAAGTGGTGCCTCTTGACGAGAGCGATGAGATCTGGATAGAATTACGGCACAAACACATCGCTGAGGTGCTGCAACGTGTCTCGGCGATAACCAAGGAGACGACAAAGTCTGCTCGCTCACTTGACGAGACATCCTCGATTCGAGAGCTTGGAGACACAATTCGACAAATTCCGGCTAGTCAGAAGAAAGTCAGCAAATTGGCGTGAGTGCTTGAAAAATAGAGCCATGGAAACGGGAAAAGCTTCATTCATTTAGAGCGTACATTAATCTGGCCGATGAGTGCCGTCAAAAATTCTTCAACGATCTCGAGAAAATCATAATTCTGGAACAAGACATGGCCACAGGATACACGCCAGAAGGGGAGAAACTCAAGGATTCGCTGGCCATTGGACGGCTCTCCACTTTGATTCTACCGGCCATTCCGATAGAAACACGTTTGCGGCTCATTCTGGTGTTTATGTTGACAATTGGTAAGGACAAAGATGAGCACTTCTTCAACCGATTATTACACCACACGGATATTCCCGAAGAAGAGTATCATATTGTCAAAAAGATGTTGAGGTGGAGAAATGTGAGTTGAACTTGGAGATAATTCAAAAATAATAATTTTGTTAAGCAAGCCCACTCGACTCACCCCCACCGCCAGCGACCACTATGCGAGGAAGAGAGATTCCCATCGAGCCGCTGGGAACCTAAAATTCGAGATGTTCTACAGGAACTGATTGATCGAAAACTGGACGAAAAAGAGTTCCGCTTCATGGGACGGAAACCGGAAACTACGCGAGATCAGTTTGTTCCAAGTAGTGCGCGATTTGGAAGCACGCTCCCTGGAGGTCGAACGCGAGATAGAAAGCGAAAGATTATCATTTTCATCGTCGGTGAGTTCTCTAACACATTTTTTTTGTAAACTCTGATTTTTTTAGGTGGAATGACATTTTCGGAAATGAAGACGGTCTACGAAATGTCTCAAACGTCGAACAGCACAATCTACCTGGGATCGGACGCAGTTCTGACGCCCAACGAATTCTTGGATACTTTACGAGACAAAAACGAATAAGATCTGTGTCCTGTATCATTCTAGCTGTACATTTATCGACGTTCATATTTCCCTTCTCTTGATTTTACTTCAAAAAATAACATAGTTCTTAGACTCGATTGCGGAAGAACTGCGCAAAGGGGTTCACCCTTGATGTCCGAGATCACGAAGGAAACATTTAAAAAGAAACTCTACAAAAATCTTGTTCATGAAAAAACATTAGGCTCGAGGCATGGAGAATTGGCCTCACGAGGCAATTTCTCCCGACTTGCGGTTCTTCGACTTGCTGCGCTCTGAAAACAGATGTTTAAAAGAACAAGAAATGTGTTGGAAATTACTTCTTCTCTTGCGGTCCCGCTTGCTCTTTTTGGAGGCGGTCATTCCCGAATCACCATCACTGCCTGGCTGGGCTCCCGATTCCTTGGATCTTCTACCTTTTCCCTTCTTCTTCTTGGT